>LR738710.1:942614795-942632702 GCA_902687465.1 Secale cereale
CCCCCCCCCCCCAAAAAAAAATTCTCCATTTGCGGCATCCCGCCCAAATTGAGCTCCCAGGTTGCGACCCGGCTCGAATCAATGTAGCCCTCGAACTGAATCCTCTCAACATAGTCATCCATCCACTTGAAATGGGTGCATTTCTTCAGGATCTGAAAACAACAACATGAACCCTAAATTCCAAATTCGAGGGGAAACAGTAAAATATGGAGAACGCAAAGCAAACGGCAGTGAAAGAACGGGCTAAGAACTGAGATCTAACCTTGCCATCCCTTCCTGCCATTGTTTTGCTCAAGCACTTCACAAATTCCCGTCCAAGATTTCCATTCTCATCGGTCCTACTGTCCCACCGTTTCAGAGGCTCTGGGCGTGGGCACTCAGGGCACCTTGTGAGCGGCACTGGACCATACTGACGCCATTTCGAGTGCGTGGCGGAGGAGGTGGACATCTGCACTAGGTCGCCGGAGAAGAGGAAGAATGGGGAAAGGGGAAGCAATGGGCGGCGGCGGGCGGACGGGCACGGGCGGTCGTCTCTTCTAGCTGCCAAGAGGTGGGTCCCGTGCTCACTGAACAAGTGGTGGGTCCCGCGCTTACGTGGATAAGTTGTGGGTCCCGCTCTTACTGGACAAGTAGTGGGTCTGGCGCTTACGTGGATAAGTTGTGGGTCCAGCCCGTAACAGCTAATGAGGGCATTAGTTCAGCTTAAGGGCCATGTCGTGCCTGGGCTATTTACTCGCTCAAAAGTGTCGCAGCTGAGCCATTCTGTCGAACAACGTCGCACTGCGGCCAATTCCCACGAAAAACGTCGCACAGGAGCTATTGACCCAACCAATTGTGGATGCCAAGTGTGAACAGATATGTTTGCCATTGTTAAACCACTACATGTGTCGTGTTGTAGAAACTACAATTGCCATGCATTGACCAAATGCTAATGATCGTAGGTTGTTATGGTGGAACCACATCAGCAGAGGTATCGTGGCAAGCTTCACCATTGCAGGCCATTGCTATTGTAGATAGAGCACAGCAAAATGAGTTCAGACTATGAACTGTAGGTGCTAATAAGAAAGTGTTCATGTCAAATTTCATTCAGGAGACAAAAAAATGTTTCGCACGTGAGAAGTGCAGTTGAGTTGCCGTGTGGAAACAACTCCAGTTGCCATGTGCATTGCGCTGGAGTTGCCATGTGTCAACAACTGCAGTTGCCATGTACATTGAACTGGAGTTGCCATGAGGCAAAACTCCAGTTGCCATGTGCATTGCAAATTGATTTGCCATGTGGCAATAACTTCAGTTGCCACGTGGCACCAATTGTAGTTGCCATGTGCATCTCATGAGATTTTCCATTACCAGGAAGAAACCAGAAAGCTTGTGACAAACGGCAGACAAAAAAATGTAGAAACAAACTAATAAACACACAAGAAATGTACCTTGCACTATCGGCTCTGCAAACTTCACAGCCTTCTTGCCATCAGCAATTGCATGCACCATCATTGGGGGAAAAAGTGACCTCATCGCCATGTTTTGTGCGGCCGAGCGCACGATTCTGTGGCGGCAACCGCATGAAGTCATCATCAGCATCTTGATGGTCACCGCGAGCCATTGTGCTACAGTAAGAACAAAACACACGTTAGGGTGAAAATGAAAACACAACCAACGGATACATACAGAAATGCATGAAGTAACGATTCACTGGATATTCATCGATGAACAAAAGTGAGAACTGCCATGGTTACACCAAAGTTCAACCATCTAAAAAGGGCAGTAATTGCCATATGCTGAACATGCACAAAAGGGCAGAAAGTTAATTAGGTGGAAAAGAAATTGCAGAAACATGGCAACTGGACGTGTGTGTGCTTCTTAATGAAGCCGATGCCATCTAGCAGTATCAACTTGCCATGTTGGCTCCAATGAAATGGCAAATGAGGCAGAACAGAGGAACACCGAACCAGGACTGTCCAACATGTAATGTGGCAACTAACACATTGGCTTCATAAAAAGTACACGTCACATCTACTAGGTTCAAGTTGCCGTGCTAACAAACGAAAGATGTGGCAGCTAAGGCACTTCAACTAGGGCAGACAACTTCCAGTGTGCAACATATAATGTGGCAACTCACACCCTGGCCTCATAAAAACATAAGTTGACATGTAATGCAATCAAATATGTTTACCTATCACAAATCAGCATGGCAAAACGTAGTTGAGCCTATTGTACAATCAATTTGCCATTGTCCAGCATATGACATGGCAACAGGCATAGTTGATTCACTAAATTAGTTGCCACTTAGAAGCATAATAGTGGGTAAAACAAATGCAATCAAAATTGCCATGACTGCCAGTATCACACACTGAAAATATGCAACTACCTAGAGATAGAAATCATACACAAAAATTACTCCCTGAATTGCATCTCACAAACTGACATTATCCTACAACTGACATGGCAACTGACACAGCTGATTCAGAAAATTAGTTGCCATCAGTGATGATAGTTGTTGAAATTGCCATGACTGTCATTATCCAACACTTTCAAATGCACCTAACTAGATCTAGGGTTCATTCACAACTAACATACCCTGAATTCAACAACAAATACACTGATGGTCATAGCAATTCGAGGCAAATCAGAACTAAAAGCTAGAAATTGCCCGCACAAGCACATACAACTACAAATGTGGTTGCGGACCGGGCGAGCCTTACCGGCATGACGACCACCGCGGCGGCGACGAAACTGCGCAATGCCGCCCTAGATGCAAACACGTGACTCCAAACGCCGACGGGGACATCGGACCACCGCGAATCGGCCGGAATCTCGAGAAAACTTGAGGGGGGAAATTGACCACGGAGGGAGGGGGCAGAAATCGCAGGCAGGAATGTGACCATGGAGGGAGCCTTACATTCAAACTGCGGCTGCTCCGGCGACAACGCTCCGGTCCGGCGAACCCGAGCAACGGCCGCGAATGCCGTCGACTGTTCCGCCGCCGCCACCGCCTTCTCCTCTTGGTTTCTCTTCCAATGAATGGGACGGGAGAAATGAAACCGCGAGGGGGAGGGAGAGGCTAGTTGTGGGAGACGGCAACCGCAGTCGTGCGTGGCGTGCGGGCGCGATGGCAGTTCCACCACACGCCCCGACTCACAACCGCTGTCGTTAGAGGAAAAACGAGCGTACGGACGAACTACCTACACACCACACACCGGGCTAATCCTACGCGGCACACCAAATCCACATTTTCGTGTCAAGATTCATGCAAAAAACAATGAACGACGATAGAGGCGTGTGGGCGAGTTGGCTAAGTGCCACACGTGTGGGCATTAGTGTTTTCGTAATTTAAATGTGGTTTTAGAAACTCAAGGAAGGAGACGGAGCGCGAGTCCGGAAAGAGGACGGAGATTCGGCAGTGGATGGAGAAGGTTCGGTACGAACTCAACAAGAAGACGAGAGGAGCTGTTGGAATTAGGTAACCACAAAGGACGTGTTCGGCTTGGAGTTGAACTCGATTAAGAGTCGTTCTCAGTTATTACTACTCGTCGTAGATATAAAAAGCGATCCAGTGGGCCGGTGCCTGGCTGAGCGTGAGACCCCGCGGTGTACGTAAAATTGCCACCGACCGGCGGCGAGCGGCGGCGGTGAAGCCATCTCTTCTCTTCTCAACACCCCACCCCACCCCCCAACCAGAGATCCTCCCCGACCACGTGGATGGAGCCGGAGATGGAGAGGGAACTCAGGAAGGAGCAGAGAAAACTCAGGAAGAAGCAGAAGAAACTATGGAAGAAGATGGACCAATCCCAATCCAAATCCCTTGTAAAGGACATCATTTCCATGGAGAGGGAGCGCAGAGACCTGCTTGCCAAACTTACTCCCACCTCTTCTCTCTGGAAGGAAGTCGATTCTCAAACAACGTGGACGATCGCCAGAAAGGAGGAGCCTTCTACTGCTACTGCTACTGCTAGGGACGACAATGTTGAGAATCAACTCGCAGACTACTTCAACCTGATGTTCCAAGATATGGAGGACCTGGGCCATCGGATGCTTTCTATGCTATATTTTCTCAACAAATCCAATGACCCTATCTGCTCCTACAAGGCCACCGAGCTGTGCAATACAACAACCAAATTAAATATGCAGATATCCAAGGGATTCAGCATGAACCATGAGCCGGAGCAGGAGCAGGAGCCGGAGCCGGGGCAGATCAACTTGTTAACACTTTTCAGCAGATACTATCGATTTCCAAATAATTACGAGAACACCTTGGCCCAATTAGGAATGGGGCAAGAGGAGACCAAGTGTGAGGATGTTAAGGTGAAGAAGACCAAGGAAGAGGAGGACAAGGAGAATGACCCATCCACAATCGAGTATTTTAAGAAAAGTATGGAACTTGATCAATACTTTTTCGCCGAGGATCGGACATACTGGGAAAATGGGTGGGCCAGCAAGATCGGACGATGCGGTGGATTCGCAAATACAAGTAAGTAATCTCGTTTCTCCTTGTATATGTATTTGGTAGTATTTATAGGAAACTGTCGGGGGATGGAGTGGGGGGCGATGACGTCTGGTGCATGGGTGTTTGAAGGGGACGAAGAAGAGGTGGCATGCGGTTTGACTGTTGCAAACATGTTTAGTCGTAAATATGGGCCTTAGTTTCAGCAATGTAGGGGGTCTAGTGATATCTTTATTTTGCTCATTCATATTAGAATTCTGACATTTGACACTTGTCTTTGGTGCTGCAGCCATACTGAGCCCTATGCAGTTTACGCACTATACACCCGATATCATCCCTTCCTCAGCTGCTGCCACCGGAAGTACTTTGCAGATCTACTCAATCAAGATAAAGAATCTAAAAGACTTGAACTGGCCCCTCAAAGTCTATGGCAAGATTGCTGCTCGAGACACTGTGGACCGCAACCGCAACATTCTATTCTCTCGGTCAAAATGTGATTACCAAGAACTTAATGGACAAGTATGTATTGTATTTAGTTTTTTGCTGATTTTATTAATCCTCCTGACTTTGTAGTACAATTGCGATTAGGTAACTCTATTTATAATGATGATACGATGCTTGCAGGATGATTCCTTATGCTTGGCTGGCCCGTCTCGTGCGATACTTGCTTTGGGCCATGTAGACTTTGAAGTTGAACTCAAAGTAATCGAGGGAGCGGTGTCGCAAAGTTTGATCATTTGTGGAGGCTGTTACGGCGGTACAGATGATTGTTCCTCTTCTTCAGCCAGCGTGACTTATGGTGGTGATGGACCTACCTTCTTGCTCTCCAACCATCGCTGCACAACGGAGGTAACACTTGAGCAGCTTGATAGATCGCACCAAGCTACTATTGTGGGTGTACGAGTAACCAAAGGGGCTTGGCCTTTCAAATATGGATGCCGGGTTATTTGCTTTTGGGCTCCTGCTTCTACGGCAGACGTCATTGATATCACTTGCAGGCCAGTTGTGCTGCTTGACCGCCGTGGTAAAGGATTACATAGAGGATCAGAGAACTACCTTCAATTATCAAGGAAAGTGGTTTCAGTGCAATCACAAGGAACGCTGAGAGTGGCCATAGAAGCCTATGGGAAGTCCCGTCACTGGATTGCTCGAAAGGGCCACATCGACTTTCCTGTTCAGCAGTGCCAAACAAGCAAGCGTGCTTGTTTAGTTGGTGACACCACAGTGGAGGTGGTTGTAGCCTGGTCGTTGCTTGTCAAGGAAAAGGTGGATCTCCAGGTCTTGCTTAGTTGATTGCCCAGGTGGCTATGTAAGGTGTAAACCTTGTATACTGACAAAAATTATGCGATGTATTATGCAATCTGGTTTGTTAAAAGTCTGAGCACTATGCGTATTGTTATTCCACCTGATGATTGTTTTCTTCCTTTTGTCAAAAATTGATGAGTATTGATTGTGCTTGCTATCTTTCTTCTTTTAAGTTTTTCTCAAATTCCCTATTGTCATATTGCATATCTGGCTAGATGAAGCTGCGCTGTGGCCCGGACTCGTTGTTGTGGCAGATGCTCCTCCTATGTGGTGGAGATATCATCACCGCACTCCTGGTGTTCGTCTACCTTATCTACAAGTTGGGCATATGCGGCTATGTCTGCACACTTCTTGCTCGGCTCCTCCGATTGGAAATATGCCCTATAGGCAATAATAAAATGATTCTTATCATATTTCCCGTTTATCATAAAAAATTATTATTTACGTTAGAATTGTATTAACCGGAAACTTAAATAACCTCCTCCTTAGCCTCTAAGCACGGTCGCACGATCATCTGCAACAAAATCAGGAGTACCAAACGAGAACGCCGAGACAGAGACAGAAATGCAGAGTGACTTCTGATGCGAGTTTACACTCCAAAGACGAGAAACCAGCACATGAACATGATCCTAAAGCATGATGGAAATTACGTAGCATGGCAGAAACAGAAACAGTGCCAGCAGTTTAAGTAGTATTGTTAGAAGTATAATCATGATTAGGATAGAGACAAGGAGATAGAGCACAAATTAGTTTAACATATCATCTCTTGTAGTACAAGTCTCTTCGCATCATGTATTCTATATATACCAATAAAAGGGTCCGATCAATATAACACATCATTCTAGGGTCTCATACTTTCTACATGGTATCAAAGCGGTTAGTCTCACGATGATGATCCTAGGACCTTCCATCACTTATGTAGTGCGCCGCCCCCAGGGAGATTAATCGCGTCTCCGTGGAGGCACGGCACCCGGTCGATAGAACATCAGATCTGGTTCAATAGCTTGGATCAAATTATGTAGATTTTCAAATTTTGCGTTCTTAAGATCCATCCACTAGACATAACCAATTAGCAACTTCTTTGATGACAATAGAGCCGCACTTGCTCTCCGGGCGGCACGGCCTCGACCGTAAACCGCGAATGGACGAGTTGCTTCCATCAGCGGCAGGCAGGCCATGCACACAGGCCCAGGCTAACCGGTCAATGCCGTCGTGAGTGTCGTGTGCGCGCTTCCAAACTAACGTACGGTCTGTCTGCTCGAGCAGCCACTGTTAGATAAAATGATAATAAACGAGACACAAGAGGCACCGATTTTTTACATGGAAACCGTTGTGGGAGAAAACCACGGACGCACAAAGGCGCAATCACTATGACGAGGAGTATTACAAGCACGAGACGACATGCCGTCTTCAGGTGCGACTACGTGGGGTATATATTAGGGGCAACACAAAAGAGTCTTTGTAGGACAAGTAAACGAGTTGTACTCGTACGGGTTTCCGCCGCCACCGCCTTCTCCTCTTGGTTTCTGTTCCAATGAATGGGAGGGGAGAAATGAAACCGCGAGGGGGAGTGAGAGGCTAGTTGTGGGAGACGGCAACCGCAGTTGTGCGTGGCGTGCGGGCGCGATGGCAGTTCCAGCACACGCCCCGACTCGCAACCGCTGTCGTCAGAGGAAAAACGGGCGTGCAGACGAATTACCTACACACCACACACCGGGCTAATCCTACGCGGCACACCAAATCCACATTTTTGTGTCAAGATTCGTGCAAAAAACAATCAACGACGATAGAGGCGTGTTGGCGAGTTGTTTAAGTGCCACACGTGTGGGCATTAGTGTTTTCGTAATTTAAATGTGGTTTTAGAAACTCAAGGAAGGAGACGGAGCGCGAGTCCGGAAAGAGGACGGAGATTCGGCAGTGGATGGAGAAGGTTCGGTACGAACTCAACAAGAAGACGAGAGGAGCTGTTGGAATTAGGTAACCACAAAGGACGTGTTCGGCTTGGAGTTGAACTCGATTAAGAGTCGTTCTCAGTTATTACTACTCGTCGTAGATATAAAAAGCGATCCAGTGGGCCGGTGCCTGGCTGAGCGTGAGACCCCGCGGTGTACGTAAAATTGCCACCGACCGGCGGCGAGCGGCGGCGGTGAAGCCATCTCTTCTCTTCTCAACACCCCACCCCACCCCCCAACCAGAGATCCTCCCCAACCAGAACCAGGGATCCACGGCCGGAGGCGCGCGGCGGAGAGGGATTCCGGCAATAGATGGAGGGGGAACTCAGCAAGAAGACGGAGAGCAAGTCCGGCCAGGGGACGGAGATGGAAGGGGAACTGATCAGGAAAGAGCATGAGAGGATCAGGAAGCTTCGGGACCAACTCATCAAGAGTTGTGAATCCTCCACGGACCCGGCGACGCAGAGGATATTCTTGGATCAGCTGAATATGCTCTGGCTGGAGGAGTACGCACTCCGCACCAAGATGAGCGTGTCCGGGATGGAGGAGCTTCAGAGGGCTTCCGGTTCCGATTCCGATTCCGATTCCGGCGATGAGATGGGCAGTTCGGGGACGATGGAGTGGAGACTCAGGAAGGAGACCGAGTCCGGCAAAGAGCAGGAGATGGAGGTGAAACTCAGCAAGGAGCACGGGAGACTCAGGGAGGTTCGGTACCAACTCAACAAGAGGTGCGAGTCCACCAAGGACCCGGCGACGCAAAGGATACTCTTGAATCAGCAGGAGATACTCTGGACCAAGGAGCAAGCACTCGTCACGGTGATGAGGCAGTCCGGTCCCGATTCCGGCGATGAGATTCTGGCGATAAGTACGGAATGGGGACTCAGCAAGGGGACGGACAGGGATTCAAGCAAGGAGATTGGCCAAATGGTTGTTGCTCTTTCTAGCCAGCTTGAGATGCTTAGGAGGGAGATCACGTTCCTGAGGACAGAGGTCACGTCCCGGGGCCATGGGTTGGCCGGAAACAAGGCTTGTCAAGAGCACCTCTCCCTCGATGACAATCTACTCAACAAGAAGGTGAATTTGCCTTACCTAGGTTCCAACACTGAGGATGTAATGGATTTCCTGCTCGTCGAGACGCAGCAGTTGCTCTACCGCTTCAACTCTTTCGCATCCATTCTACAAAATTTAAGGATCCCCATATCTTGCGACAAGATTGAGAAGCTGCGTCTCATATCCAATGCACTTGTGGGCATCTCGGAGCTTATCAAAAGGCACAAATCTGCTGCTGCCAAGGGTGATGGAGATCGTTTGGACCGTGCCGGCTGGGATGCTACGTGGGGAAGCTCAACGACAACACATGGCGCCTTTGACGACATAAGTAAGCCGCAAATACTGCTATATATTCCCTCCGTCCCAAAATTCTTGTCTTCCATTTGTCTAAATACGGATGTATCTAGTCACGTTTTAGTGTTAGATACTCCTCTATCTAGACAAATCTAAGACAAGAATTTTGGGACGGAGGGAGTACGTAGCTATCTTAGTTTCCCTCTGTCTAATTCATTAATTGTGCCTCGATCAATGGAATGCAATTCCCTTCTTGTATATACACCGCTAAATAGAACTCTTCTTATATATGCATACATTTTAATCTGTTACCTTTAGGAGTACTCCATTTCTAACAGTCCTCATTCTCCTGATTTCGTGCTGCAGCCACATTGAGTCCTATGCAGTTCACGGCTTGCACGCCCGGAATCTTCCCATTCTCGTCCGTCGCTGGCCCTGCCTTGCAGATCTATTCAGTCAGGCTCGTTAATCTTAACCGGAATCTGAGTTGGCCACTTGATGTCTACGGCGTGGTCGCTGCACGGGACGATTTTGACCACAACCTCAACATTCTCTTCCGCCGGTCAAGTGCAAACTGCCAAAGAATTAAGAAAGAGGTTTGTATAATGTCTACCTTCTTGTCTAATTGTTATAGATTTTTTACAAAGCAAAATGAACTGTCTTGTGCATGGTTAGTTCCTCTACATGATCACTGGTTCGAATTAGCCAGGCATTCATTATTTTGTTCATCCTGTACCTTCTATTTGCCCTATAAGTGTACACATGACTAAATGTCCTCTCTTTGCTGTCAAAGATTAATTTTTACACGTATTGTAACTGAGTTCTGGTGGATGGATGGATGCTTTGGTTTGATGTTGCTATCTCGAGGCAGTGTGTGATCTGACTGAAGCCAGTTTTTTCATCGCAATTTGTACATATAGCCTTGGGTCTGTTTTCAGTTTAGTCCTGGGAATATGGTTTTCTGGAACATGTTTCTTGAATTGCAGACTCTGAATTTGCATGTAGGTTAATGGTACTGCTGTTTCTTTGGGTGTGGAAGCAGTAGGTGCGAGTTGTAAATACAAATTCATAACCGGTGTATTATAGTGGTAGAGAACTAGAGATTAGTAGGATCTGTTTGGGAAGTATTTCTTTCAGTTTCTGGCCAAATTATGGCCATGTAATCTCTGTTAGACTATGTCTAGTTGAAAAACTGTTATTTTGCCTGATATGTGTGTGACTGACGTTGATGAACATGATGCTTGCAGGACCCTTTCTTGCACTTGATTGGCCCGTCTCGTGCAATTGTTGCTGGCGAACCTGTTTTGTTTCAAATTGACCTGAAATTGAAGTATGGAGCACAGTTTGAACATACAGCATCGTTCACTGCCAACCAAAGTTACCACCCTAGCAAACGGTGTGACACCATGCAGATCCGCAACTCGTGTTGTACAGCAAAGATAAGACTTGGGCGAGTTGCCGCAGCAATCCAGGCCACAATAGTAGGTGTTCGTGTGGTTGAAGGGGAGTGGCCTTTTAAGTATGGATGTAACGTTTCTTGCTTGTTTGCTCCTGCTGATGCACATGCAACCGAGGGATGCGCGGAAGAAGTCGTCTTGCTTGACTGCTGTGCTAAAAGGATGCGTGCAGGATCAGATGGCTATCTTTCTTTGTCAAGAAATGTTGTGGCGGTGGGATTGCAGGGCACACTCCGAGTCGTCACAGGAGCATACTCAAAGTCCGGACTCAGTATCGTTCGAAAATATCACATGGAATTTCCTATCCAGCAGTCTCAGACAGATAGTTGTAGATGCTCAGTTGACGGCTCCACATTGGAGATAGTTGTTGCTTGGTCTCGCCTTGTCGTGGACAAGCATGATCATGTACTCGACGGTTATTGAAGGTGTCTGGAGTGGCAGTGGCTTAGGCTTTTACCTTGATTTGTGAGCTTAGATTATTTCCCACTTTGGTCTGAAAACTTGTTTTTAAACATTTTTAATGTGCAGTTTCATGCGGGGTGATCTAATGGAGAAAATGGGTAAAAGCTTATGTTATTAAGTTTGTAAGTCCATGTATCGATGAAGCAACATCTGTCCGAACCAGGGTTTTTAATTTCAGTTTCAAAAAAAATTCAGCACCTACCGAAATCACTGAAATTCAATGAAATTCAGTGATTTCAGTTTGCATTTCGGCCAAAAGGCCAAAATATTCACTTCAATTTAATCTAATATTTGAAATTTTAAAAAATATTTGATTTCCTGTGTACTATTGAAATTACCGAAATATGTTGGCCGAAACGTAATATTTCAGTGTCTACTGAAATTAATGAAATTCAGTGAATTTCAGTGAAATCTCACTGAAAGTGGAAACCATGGTCCGAACCAATAGCTAATTTGTTCAACTGGTGAACAAGTGGCTAGTATGAAACAGTAGCATGCTTAGCTTGTACTCCCCTCCATCCTAAAATAAGTTTCTCAACCTTGGTACAACTTTGCACTAAAGTTAGTACAATGTTGAGAAACTTATTTTCGTACGGAGGGAGTATGAAACAGTAACATGCTTAGCTAGTCTGAAACAGTAGTATGCTTAGCAGGATTACTCGAGTCCCGTGCTGCTCGTCCAGTTTTAATTTGTGTGCATGATTCCTCCCCATCCGCGAAACTAACTTGAAGCTTAGGCAGCGGGAATCAAGGCAACGGGAATGAAACCCCCTCGGGTTTTGCCTTCACAAACCCATCTAAATGAGAAAATTGTAAACCCGTCCTCGTCCCATCACCGTTTGCGGGGCTAGTTTTCCGCCCGTCCCATAAATTCATCGGGTTTCGGGAAACCCACGAGGAAATCAAAATATTTAAACAAACATAGTGGTGACAAAGAATAACATTTCATCAACGAAACAAGCACATTTCAGCAGCATTATTTGAGCAAACATAGTGGTTTAGATTTAGGTATTCTGAAGGAGAGAGAGAGTTGAGGGCTCGAGCGAGGTGGAAAGAGCGAGCGATACTGTGGCCATCCAGCGAGGGGTAAGTTTGGCCTCGACGCTTGGGGGTGGGGGGGCTTGATCGCAGTGAGTTGGATTGGATCAGTGCTTGGTAAAAAAATGTAATTTCACGGGTATTGCCGGGCTTCGGGTTCGGGTACCGAAACGGGTGTAAACCTACGAAATGTGTCGGGTTGTATAATGTGCCCAACAATAGCCGCTCGGGGATGAAAAATGCCCATCCCCATCCTCTAATAACAGGGTAAAAAACTCACGGAGACGTGGGTTTCGGGGCCCGTTGCCATCTTGAAGCGGGAACAAATCAGACACAACCGGGAGTTTTCCAAGAACGGTCTCCGCTCTTGACAATAAACTCTCAACACCCGCCAAGAAGCCGCGAAGCTCGGTGTGAAACAGGTTGGACTCCTTCACGAGAACATGTTGCAAAGGTCGGTCCGCGGGGGTAGCATCATCGACAGGTGCAGGTCTTGTCTGTGCGTGTCTTTGGACGACAAACCCGAGCTTTGTGGCCGAAATTGGAGGCAGCTCGAGCACCGGACTGGGTCTCTACACTCGCGGGCATGATGACCTTTTAAGAGGGACCGGAATCAGCAGCCCCTCAACCACGCGGGTGAGGTGGTCGTACATCCGACGCAGGTTGAGGGGAGGTCATGGGGAGAGCGGACGTCCTGGACGCAGCGGTAGCTGCACGCAGATATCCAGCCGCTGCTTCAGCGATGTGATCTGGGCATTAATCTTTGTTCAAACAAGAAAAGGCGACATACATCAGTCCATACTTGTGAAATACCTGTGTCCACGTCGGTTTGGTGGGCTTGTCCGGTACACATCTGACGCAAAGGACCTGACGTCTGGTACTATTATTACTAAAGTATCTGATGTAGTTATATACTCCCTCCATTCCGAAATATAGTGCGCCCGCGCTTTTCGAGGTCCAACTTTGACCATAAATTTAACCCATGAGACCGACTGCGGCGGGAGAAAAAATTACATGATTGAAAACTTCTTTTGAATACGAATTCATTGGTATAACTTTTGCTCCCGCCGCAGACGGTCTCGTTGGTTAAATTTACGGTCAAAGTTGAAGCACGAGGATAGAGGAAGCACTACATTGTGGAATGGAGGGAGTAGTACTTTAGTGGCCTAGCAAGAGACACAAGGACCAGACGGTGTGTGCGCCTGGACAGGTGGGGGTTTGGCTTTACCACTCCCTCGTGTGAAAGCAGCCTTCCTGACACGATTTTGGACGGACTTTTTTTGACCTCTGGGCCACTTGCATGGGTGTCAAACATCAGTGCACCGCTCGCTATGCATGGAATAATAATTGATGCGTGCGCACCGCATGGCTGTTTTTATCGTTTGGCATGAAAAAATAAACCTAGAGAGAAACCTAGAGATTGTTTGATACTCCCTCTCTTTCTAAATATAAGACATTTTAGAAATTTCACTAAACTACGTATAGAACAAAATGTGTGTGTGCGGCACAAAGTTTTGTGAAGAAACGTCTTTTTGGTTGGCTCCGCCAAGAAGACAAATTTCAGTGCTTCTAAAATAGCGTTTCATGACACAATTTTTTTGATTTTTTTGCATAGACCACACAAAAAGTTATTTTTTCGTGAAACTTTATGCACGCACATGGATCATGAAAACATACCCGTGCAACCTTTTTCAGATTTTTTAAGCATTTAAAATTATGTTTTTCAAAGTGGGTTCATATGTACTCGGGTTTATCCATCCACAAAAGTTATACCAGTGAATTCGTATTCGAAAGAAGTTTTCAATTATATAATATTTTTTCCCGCCGTAGTCGGTCGTTGGTTAAATTTATGTTTAAAGTTGGACCTCGGGAAGCGCGGGCGCATTATATTTTGGAATGAAGGAAGTATTAGCTTAACAACAAATGTGGAATGTGCTTTTTTTAATTCAACGTTAATTTCAAAATGAAGCATGTGCGTGTTTGAACTAGATGATACTTGGCCGCTCGGTACTGTCCGCGATGCATCCACGGCATGCGCCTTAAATACACCAAGCTGGTCCGAGCACGTTTACGTTATACAGTGTTCGGTGCATGCAACAGTAGTATTTTCGTCCTCTCGCCTGAGCATGTACCGCACTCTGCATCGGTGTGTCAGTCCTCGCGTCAGTGTGCGGTACATCAGTAGTATTTTCGTCCTCTCGCCTGAGCATGTACCGCACTCTACATCGGTGTGTCAGTCCTCGCGTCAGTGTGCGGTACATCAAATACTGCGATATACGAAACTTACAGCTCGCCGGCGCCTCTATACTCCAAGTAGCACTCCCAGCCGTGGATGCACCGCGTGCAGCTGTCGCTGCGTGCAGCGGTGCACTTCTCAGGTCATGGGAGGCGTCCCTGAAGATACTAAGGGCATTTCGAAAGTCAATCGGCAAATTTCCAATACTGCTCGCATACATTTCAAACACCTTTTCTACAAACCGTATGAAATTCATGCAAACACTGCGGATTTCATATAAATCAGAAGAAAATCATTACATTTTGTATGTGTACGTCCGGCCGCGCGGAACTCCATTACAACGACACGTATACACTATACTAGTCTACGGCCGGCTGCAGCAGATTCTTTTGTCTTCCTCATGTCCAGCCCACTCGTCGGACTGTCGTGAGCCTCTGGAGGTATATTCTTACCCCGTATCTTTTCTATGTCCGGCTGTGCCATTCATCGGAGTGGCAAGGGGGTTGCTTCGGCCGAAGGTGAAGGGGGCCTACGCTTCCGTGAAGCCGAGGCGGGAGACGATGGTGTGAGAAAAAGCCGGGAAAACACTGGTTGTGTACGCCGGCGTCTCCTTGGCGGTGGCCTTCATCGGACCCAAGCGGCGGCAGCCTCCGGTGTCAACTTCTCCTTAATGATGGCAGCGGGCGCGGATGTGTTGGACGCCGCGTCGCCAACCTCCGCCAGCAGAATGCGGTCATGAACACGTTGATGGCGGATGGCTCGGTCGCAGCTGGCACGAGAGGAGCGGTGCGACACGTCATCATCCATGATAGTTGTCGGTGTCAAAACCGGCAGATCTCGGGTAGGGGGTCCCAAGCTGTGTATCTGAGGATCAATGGTAACAAGGAAAAACAAGGACATGATGTTTACCCAGGTTCGGGCCCTCTTAATGGAGGTAAAACCCTACTTAATGCTTGATTGAATAATGATGGATATAGGGGTTACAAGAGTTGATCTACCTCAAGATCGTATTAGCTAAACCTTTGATGTCTAGCCTGAGATTATTCTGATGCCCTCTACGGACTAAACCCTTCGGTTTATATACACATCGGAGGGACCTAGGGTTGTACAAAGTTATCTTGCAGAGGGAGGAAACATTACACCCGGACACAAAACTTGTCATTCTACACATGTAGGAGTCCTACCTGGTCACGGGGGATAATCTTCTGCTTTATCTTCACGGCCCATCAGTCCGGCCCATATCAAGTAATCCGGACACCCGAGGACCCCTAGTCCAGGACTCCCTCAGTAGCCCCTGAACCAGTCTTCGATGACGATGTGTTCGGCATGCATACTGTCTTCGGCATTGCAAGGCGGGTTCCTTCTTCCAAACATACGAAGTTTACTTCCGACATATAGGAACTATGTCCGACTCTGCATAATTAATACAACCCTTAGCCATGAAGGCAAAAACATCCAAATAGGTACAGTGTCTTTACTGATAACTTTTTTCGGCGAAACGTCACACTTCACCCTTTAACATTTCGAACCGTTTTCTTGCCTCTTGTTTTGCATTTCGAGGCATAGCCTCCATTGGCACATCTTGTCGAAACAGAGATCATGCCTGCCCATTACGGGATCCTCATCAATATGGTTTGGGTAACCCAACCGCACCTTACGCACGATTTTGCCGGGAACAGGCGAGTTTTATGTCCTGAGTGGGGGACATTTGGTATTTCTACCGTCTATAAAAGGATAACGATTTCTCCTTTTTCCTCACGCTTTCCTCTAGCCTCTGCTTCCCCATCTCCTAGCTCCAGCGCCCGCAGCTCCAATCTCCTCCACCACCGCCTCCTTCTCCAGCAATGGCCAGATCCGGCTCCAAGGGCATGTGGGAGGCCTCCACCGTCACTGAAAAGGACGTGAAGGATCTCCGGAGCGCAGGCTCTCTGTCTGCGAACACAGCGCACCGGATTCCTGACAAAGACCAGGTGATCCCTACTACATGGCCCGGTGAGAGGGTGGTGTTCATCCCTCATTTCCTTCGGGGGCTTGGATTTCCCCTCCACCCCTTTGTCCGGGGCCTTTTGTTCTTCTACGAGCTAGATTTCCATGATCTAGCCCCACACATATCGGCTTTTATAGTCGTGTGTGAGGCTTTCCTCCGCGTCCCCCCACACTTCGGCTTATGTCTCAAGGTCTTCAATCTAAAGCCGAAGGTGGTCGACGGACAGCATGCAGACCGCGGCGGAGCCATGGTAAGCAAGCTCCCTAACGCCACCTGGCCCAAAGGGACCTTTGTGCAAACTGTCAAGGTATGGCAGCAGGAGTGCTTCTACATCACGGAACCCCGCGAAGCCACCTGGGCGGCCATGCCCGATTTCAGATCCGGACCCCCAGTGAGACTCACCTCATGGACCACCAAGGGCCTTGATTGGGGGTCCAAATAGGAGGTGAAGATGCTCCAAAATCGCACCTCCGACATGTTGGATGAGGGCACTAATCTCCCCGACGTGATTCAAGTGATGCTCTTCCGCCGCAATCTTCCCTGCTAGCTCCGAGCATCCCTCCTATGGGAGTTCAATCCGGAGGAGCCACGGCCCCGGAAGCGCTTCTTCGACACCACGCACGAAGACATATGGAAACAACTCTTCAAGACCCAGAAAAAGTGACCGAAGAAGAATGAGGACATCGGATTCGAGCTCTCAAGATGATCATTAGGAAAGACGAGATATTTCTATCCCTCATGGTGATAGATATTTTCCTCCAATCTAGGGTGCAGCTCAAGATGATAGACTGAAATATTATGCCTTAGAGCTCTCAAGATGATAGATATTTCTAGGGTGCATCTCTAGGTGTAAGAAATATCAGGGATACTAGTTAGTGCATTAAATAGAAATGCTAGTATATGAAAATATGATTATTATTTTCCTCCAATCTTTATGTGTTTGCTCATTTATTTATTCTGCCGTGAGCAACTATGTTTTCATGTTCTTAGGTTGACAGTCGGTTAACATTGCATTGCTCGTTGCGAATTGTAATGCATGTTGAGCTTCTCAGTGTAAGAGTTTTTAGTATGCAACAAGCTTTCTATCAGTGAGAAACCAAGATATCACCCAGGAGAAATCATTGTTTTCATTGTTTAACCACGACAATGAGACCTGTTGAACCAATTGATTCCAAGCAGCACAGGTGTATCAAAAGACTTGTGCTACGGTGATACAACCCCACTCTTGATTCATAGGTCATATGTGTGTTCCTTGGTTGTCAGTTTTATCATAAAATGTGAGTTATATGTTAGAAACATATAGTATTATAAATTCAATCAATTACAAATCCGATGTACAACTTTTGTGGCATATAACGTTTATTTCATTGGTTAATCTTTGATTAAGTATAACTTTGTATTAAAGTTGTACTTTTAAAGACAGTTATTTTGTGATGGAGTGAGTAGAAGAGATGTAGTATATTTCATTCGCACACACCACTATATATCGTTGGGTGCTGGATAAGAAAAGGCTAATTTCCGGTCCAAATTTCTTTCCAAAGCCAAATTTGGTCTCCAATTTCTAAATAAAGGTTTCAAAGTCACTGGAAAATGTAGTTTACCACCCCCCCCCCCACCCCAATTTCCAGTCAGAATATGTTCCAAAAGCCAAATTTGGTCTCAAAATTGCAAATTAAGGCTTCCAAGTC
>LR738710.1:942633027-942713344 GCA_902687465.1 Secale cereale
CATATGTTGATTGGCATATTGGGGTTTGGTTGGGTTTTGTTCCATTAGATATCTCATTGCGCCGATGGTGCAAAGGGCGAGAGCGGACTAAACATTCAAACCATGCAATTAAGGATATTTAGAGACAATGTCAATAAAAGGCATCAATGTTGTGGTCTTTGAGGGAAGATCGGCATCTTTCTCCCTATCTTCACAGTTAATTTTAATAACAAAATGTTGCCACTTAGAGCCATATTCTTGATAGCCTACAAAGGGAAGCACTAAAGATCGAAAAGCAAGTGTGTATTCTTCCAGGTCCTTGCGCCGGTGACGGTGCCTCCCTCTCCCGAGATGGGTTAGCCAGATGTATGGGTTTGACCAGCGAATTAACAGAGTTACTAAAAAAAAGCATACATGACCATAATACCCTTACTGAGTAAACTTAAATTTTATTTAATTAACAGGTTAAGATCAACGTGAAAAATAATCAATGGGGAGTTACATGAATTAGAATTCGTAACTCTCCAATCACCGGAACTGATGAAGATTTTTCGTTGATTTGACAATTGTGGGGCTTTTGCCTTACAGTGCATGGTCAAAAAAAACTTTCCCCGCAAAAAAAATAAAAAAATAAATCTTCATCGGTTAATTAGTTTTGTGCTGGATGGATCGATTTATCAGCAGAGCACATATGGATATGGTTGGTTGATATCGAAGTGACCTTACATCCAAAGCATGCGCCCTCCGCCTGGCCAAATCGATCAACAGTATTCATCTTGTGGTTGATTGACAGATGTATTATATGTGATTTACCTATATCCACCTAATCTAATATTTATCAGTTTTGCATGCACCGTGCTAGGCCAAGTCGATCAACATATTGCCTTTCGTTTCATTCGTGACTGGTACATCCATCCTACTACATGAAAGATGAATTTTATCCACACCCGATGTGATTTACCGATATTTGATCCTAGTTACCACAATATATTCGATCCACTAACAGTTAATGTCAATGGATCGACGGGCCACATCAAATTTACCACCTTGCATGTGTACGTACAATCTTGTCTCATATCGAATTTTGGACTATGTGTCTCTGCATGCATCTTGTCCATATCTAACCACTAAATTCTAGCTGGATGTTAATGGATCTTACATGCATGATATCTTGTTAGGATAGCATTTGTTTGAAAATATCTTGATACGATATCTTACATGGTCGGCTTAGTTCCTCAATTAATTAATTTTGACACGTGGAAAATCATTTTACCTCATGGAGGGGTTTGCGAAATGTAATAGTGAGTGCATTCAATACATGTTATAGCTTCATCTGCTAGCGTAAGAACATCTATAACCAGACCCCATATCCGATCCAAACGCCCGAGTGGGCTACCCGGTCACTGTCCGAACAAAAAATGCCTTCCACAGCTTGAAGTTGTCATTACCCTTCTCCACGGCCGTCACTACATGCAAGAACAAATTTTTGCTCATTACCAACCGACTTCGAAAGAAACTTTCAGGGAATGTTGGGTCTGCCGTGAAGTAGTCCTTGTATGGAAGCCTTGCACCTGCAATCTTATCCCGGGTAATAACTCTCCGGTCTTTTATGGAACCCTTGAAATTCAGGATGTGCTACTCTACCTTCTTTAGCTCCTCTTGGATGCTCATCATCATCATCATCATTTCAGCATCCTCATTGTCCGAACCCGGCGAAGCGATGAACTTGTTGAATATGAATTCGTCAAGGTTGGGGTTCCCATAGCCATCATTCCATGATGAATCCATTGGTGACCTAGAAATAATGACCGAAATAATAAAAATCTGGCTCCGACACTTCATCGAACACGTAGAGCACGAGGTGTAGGGGGAGTTGAACGTACCAAGCCGCCGTCTGATGGCGGCAACCTTGACCGGTTGCGGCCTGGTTGACAGCGGTGTGGGTTGTGGCCTCCGGTGGCGAAGCCCTGGGTTGGGGTGATGGCGGAACTGTGATGGCAGCGGAACTCCGGTGGTGCATATGCGGACGGCCAATGGAGTTGAGGAGAGGACTGGTTGGACAAGGAGGTGGCCGATATGGGCAAATTGGCGTGGGCCCTAGTTGCCACTCTGACGTGAAGGGCACGTTCAGGTGTCCCATATCCACCCTAGATACGGGTCAGATATGAGGAGTTGCGATCAGTCCGGGTATTTGGGCAGGATAAGGGGCGTGTGGTTGAATGCGGTTTTTCTGTCCAGGCCGTGACCGGGCAACCCACCCACGCATTTGGATGCGTATGGGGTCCGGTTAGATCTTCTTGAACAGACTAGCCTGACTCCACGCCCCAAACTCCTTTCACTCTTTTTGTAGGACTAAGTGCCAAGCCTATCATTTTATTTTTGGAATTTGCAGTTGCCAAGTAGTTCATTTTCTCTTCAGTCAACAATATATCCTCTCTACTAATATCCATCTGTCAATTAGTTTGATGCTGGCTCGATCGATGTCGCTGGTTCAAATCGAAGTGACCTTTTGTTTCTTTTGTGATTGGTCATCCATCCTACCTGTTTTTTTACCTGACTTGAAAGATGAACTTTATCACACCTGATGTGATATACCTATATTTCATATTATAGTTATCACAATATATCGACCCACTGACAGCTAATCCAAATGAATTGAATGGCCACATCAATTTACCAACTTGCATGTGTACGAACAATCTTGTCTCATATGAAATTTTGGACTATGTGGCTCTGCACGCATCTTGTCCATATCTAGCCACTAAGTTCTAGCTGGATGTTCATGGGTCATAAATACATACCCCTTCCGAAAATAAAATAGTGATCTAAACGCCCTTATATTTATTTACAGAAAGGTAGTACATGATATCTTGATAGGATAGCATTTTTGAAAATATATCTTGATAGAATAGCTTACATGTCGGCTTGATTTCTCCACTAATTAATTTTTATCTTACTCCCTCCTCCATCCCATAGTCCAAATTTCATTTTATCTCATGGAGCGGTTTGCGAAATGTTATGGTGAGTGAATGTATTTAAGACGATGTTATTGCTTAATTTGCGGGTTTAAGAATTTTTCTCATGCTCTCCAACGGTTCACGCCATTTATATTTAATAATGGACACGATGCGCATATGTGGACAGGGGAATTATTTGATTGTGGGGTGGGGATCGGTCCAGTCGGATGCTCGAATGGTAAACAGCATGTTGAATAATATTGATCAATCATCCATAGTTTTCTTATTATAAATTCTGGTAGGAATTATTGGTGTATCTAATCATGTCACCTTGCTTGCACACATGTGCTAGAGTAGAGCTAACCAGACATCTGGCCTGACAAGTACGCATAGGATAGTGCTATTCTGCAAACAAGTGCGCTCATGTGTAGAACTTCGCCAAAAATAATTAAGAAAGTAACTATGAAAGGAAATCATGCATTTTTTTACAAATCAATATTAATAATAATAATCATAGTTTTTTCCACTACGAGTTAAGATTATAGTGTAGATTTTCATATGATAACCTATTTTTCGCGTTTTTCATATACAGCATGATTGGTTAATATGCTTTTTCATGAAAAATTTAAGAGTATTCCTATTTTCCATAACTATGTGTGTGATATCAACAAATGCACTCTAAGTGTGTGCGCATCCGTCATCCTTTGGGCAGAGATTCTCTGGCTTATGTCATCTCATTTTGCAGTGCCTTGCATGTGGACCCACATGTCAGCCACTACAAAGTTAGGTGACTTGGTTGACTCATATACCAGCCACTACAAAGTTAGATGACTAAGAGGATCTCAGACGCCAGCCTGCTCATCTTATTTCATCTTTAGAAAGCCGTCACCGCCTTGCCTGCTTAGAGGGAAGAGTTTGCCCAAGTCACCAAGGAAGGGAAGAAAAAACTTGAACGACAATTCGAGTTTTATTTGTGTAAGCCAGCCACTACAAAGTTAGTTGACTTAACTTAGAGGATCTCTATCGCAAACAAAAAAACTAGAGGATCAAGGTCGCCAGCAGCCGTCACTGCGTCACCTGCTTAGAGGAAAGAGGTGAAAGAGTTTACCCTAGCCACCGAGGAGAAGGGGAGAAAAAAACTTGAAAACAAAATTCGAGTTTTATTGTTTAAACTTAATGCACATCACTAAGTTAGGACGACAGAACAACCACAAAATGACTCTAGAATGACATCCCGTCTAGAGAGAGAAAAAACGAACTACAATAATTGACTTCTTTTTAGGGGGGAACTACAGTAATTGACTGACTGGTCCGAAATGGATCTGAGTCACAATGGGTTTAATTTATTCAGAAGATTTGTGGGATAAGTATTTAACTCCCTGGTGTAATAAACCATCCAAATGGAGTAACAACGTCATTAATTGGAAGAAATCGTCAACTATTACATAATAATGGTTTTTAAAGCGCTCTCATTTATTAGAAAAGATCATCAAACATATCAAACGTAGTAAAGTTTGTATGGAGATTCATGTACCATTGAACGAGCACTGTTCCCACTAGAACGAGTCATTGTCGCCGTTTCTATACCGAAGCCGGCATGACCTTATCGAGGTAAACCGTCGTGCATGACCAACGCTCGCAGTTAAACTCTTGATTTGGTCCAAAGATGTGGCATCAAATCTCGCCATCGTACGCGCAACAAAAGATTCTAATAAATTAGTAGTCGATTGATGAATGGGTGGTCGTAAACAGATGTACTTTATCAATTAATTAATGGGAAGAAAACGCCGTCAATAATTGCGTGCAGTGCCTCCTCACAGGATGCGGGCACAATCAATAATTCTGGCCGGCAGATGCAAGCAGGGCCGGCCCTGGGCCAGGGCAGCAGGGGCGACGGCCTGGGGCCCAGCCAAACTAGGGGCCCCCGACCCAAGCCATATATACGCTTGCTAAAAGCGTGGGTACAGCCGTACAAGCCCAATATTGATGGAAAAAAAAAGGCCTCAGAGGCCCATCTGTGACATATAGATTAGAAGCCCAATGAACGCACACATAGCTCAATTCGTTTCGGAAATACCGGATCCACCCCTAAAAAAAAAAGAAATACCGGATCCGCTGTGCTGTTTGCGAGGAGCCGTGGCTGTTTTTTTTTTTGTGACGGAAGGACCTTTCCCGTGGCTGTTAGTTTGATTGCTTCTTCAATTCTTCAAACCAAATCTAGCAATCTTCTTCTTCTTCTTTTTTCCAGGATTAATCTAGCAATCTTCACTCACTCGGGGCCCATGGCTTCGTTTCCTGTCACACACGGAACGGAGGACAGAGCGGCCGAATGTTGTGCAACTCTGCCGCAGGCCGAAGCGTTGCAACGGCTGCCGGCTGCGCCTACGGCGAGGAACAGCCGGACGATAGAGGTAAAAAATTACGAATTTTTTTAGCCCTCAATTTTAATATGGTGGATGATAATTGGATTGTATTCTTGTTTTTATAACACTTGCAGTCTTGGGGGAGATAGCTGGCCTTGGTCGCCTGGTCTCGATGTTTTGGACTTGGATACATGGAGAACACACTATTGTTGGAGCACACATTATTGCTGCTAATTTACTCCAAAATTGAGGTGTGCTCTTTTTTGTTTTTATTACAAACATGTTGCCTAAAAATATTTATCTAGTTCCGAGAAAAGAAAAAAAGAGAAAATGAGCACATCTGTTAACCAAAATTTTAGAAGGAGGTTATGAATAAATTTATTTTTTTGAGTGACACTATTGATAATCTAAAGCAATTATATGTCAATATTATTGAAGCATCACAACCTATTATTGTCAAATACAACCTCCGTCTCAAATTAATTTTCTTAAATTTGTCTACATACAAATATATCTAGACAATTTGAGATGGAGTACTATTTATAACAGAAAATTATATCATAGTTTATGGCTTTACAAGAAATTTCCCATATCAAAATATGGATTCCTATTTTCTCCACCGCAGCCGTTGGGCCCACTCTTGGAGTCCGCCCTGGGGCCCTCGAAACTCCAGGGCCGGCCCTGGATGCAAGCAAGCGGCCAAGCAGCAGCGGGACAAGTTTGATTTGATTCATGGTATAATGGAATCATGGCGTGGCTGGCTAAGCTGGATGATCAGCCAAGTGTCAGCGTGCATGTCATGCAACGTACGTCTACTCGTTCTCTTGGGCCTGGCCACGCGGCGTACCTACACTACACTAGACAGAAATGCAGTAACGTGTTGGGATCATCTCAACAAAAAATATGTATAGTTCACGTCTAGGAAAAGTTCCTAATTTGGAAAAAGTTTGCAAAAATAAAATAATGTTCACAAATGTTTTTGAAAAAAATTACTTACTTTCAAAATGTTCACGAAATTTGAATAAATTTCACGAATTTGAGAAAAGTTCACACATTTGGAAAACAATTCACGAAATTGATAAAAACGTAAAAATGAAAAGAAAGGGAAAATAAAGAAGAAAATGAAAACCTAAAAATAAAACGATAACCAAAATGGAAAACAATAAAACAGAAAAAACCCATGCTCGGGAAAACAAGAATAAAAACCAAAAGGAAAAAATATCCAGAAAACCATGTAGAATCTGAACTGGTGAAGAACAAAACTACTTTGACCGGCCAATATAGGAACTAGTGAAATCGAGAGTGTGCGTCGGCTGAAAACCGGCGCTTAAGGCGCCAAATAGGAACCATAATCGGTGCTTGTGCAAATTGTCTCACTGAAAACTGTCCAGACAACCAATATTGGCAAATAGTAAACCCAAGATGAATCAGTATCATGTATGTAAAAAAGAAGGTTTTTTTGCAAGAATAATAATAGTCAAAGTTTTTTTTTTGCAAGAATAATAATAGTCAAAGTTGTCCGTTGTCAAGTAGCTCATTTTCGCTTCAGTCAACAACATATCCTCTCGATTAATCTCCGTCAATCAATTATTTTGCTGCTGGCTCTCTCGACCGATCATGTATATGGACCTGTAAGCAGAGCATGTGGCCATATATGCATGCTCCGTCAGCCAGGCCAAAACGAGCAACATTATGCATTTTGTTTCATTCGTGATTGGTACGTCCATCCTACCTGTTTTGTTTTGCTACATGACTTGACACATGAATTTTATCCACGCCCGATGTGATTTACCGATATTTCCAACTATTAGTTATGCCGATATATCGTTCCACTGACAGTTAATCAATGGGTCGACCGGCCACATCAAAGTTATCACCTCCCATGTGTACATACAATCTTGTCTTTATCTAATTTTGGACTTACCCTCCAAAACAAAATTCTATTTTGGACTATGTGTCCATGCATGCATCTTCTCCATAATCTACACGACTGAATTCTACTCCCTCCGTTCCTAAATATAAGTCATTTTCGAGATTTCAATGTGGACTGCATACGGATGTATATAGACATATTTTAGAGTATAGATTCACTCATTTTTGCTTCGTATATAGTCTGCATTGAAATCTCTAGAAAGACTTATACATGCATGACATCTTGATAGGATAGCTTACATGGTCGTCTTAATTCCTGAACATAATTGATTTTCAAATCTTATTGATTACTTCGCTATGTTTTGTGATGCAAAAAATTCCTTTTATCTCATGGACGAATCTACGAAATGTCGTAGTTCTATGGCTTTAAGAAAAATTAGTGACTGTCTCATGGATGCCCCAACGGTTACACACCCTTTTTTTGTGTGGAGGGGATAAACATGTGGACCGGGAAATTATTTGTTTGTTGCATGGAGATCGGTCTAATTTGATGCTCAAATGGTCAACACCTTGTTGAATAATATTGATCAATCACCCATAGTTTTCTTATTATTAATTGAGACCGGAATTATTGGTGTGTATGTCATCATGGCACCTTGCTTGCACACAGGAGCTACATTAGAACTAGCCAGACATCTGGCCTGCCAGGTATGCGTAAGATAATGCTATTTTGGACACAAAGTACACTCATGTATAGAATTTTGCAAAACCAATTCATATAAAAACTACGAAAGGAAATCACACATTATATTTTTTTACAAATCAATATTAGTAATAATAACCATAGTTTTTGCAACACAAATTAAAATTTTAGTGTAGATTTTCGTATGCTAACCTATTGTTTGTGATTTTCATATAGAGCATGACTAGTTAATATGTTGCGTCATGAAAATTTCAAGTGTAAATTTCTATTTTGCCATACCTATGTGTGTCATATCACCAAATGCACTCTCAGTGTATGTGCATCTGGCCCGGGGAAAAGATTCTCTGAGTAAGTCACCTGACATGTGAATCCACATGCCAGCCACTACAAAGTTAGGTGACTTGGTGGTCTCACATTCCAGCCATTAGAAAGTTAGGTGACTTCGAGGATCCCCAGTCGTCGGCATGCACACCTATACTCCTTGCTTCTTAGTTCTTTGGGAAAACTTCTAATCTATTCATTTTCGATCATGTCAATACAACAAAACATTAGAATTATAAAAATTACATCTAGATCTATACGCCACCTAACGAGGACAGCAAGCACTGAAAAGAGACCAATATGCGCCGCCGTCATCGCCCCTCCCTTATCGAAACCAGGCAAAACTTAATGGATAACATTAAGTCAGGAACACGCAACAATACCAAACCGAGTCTAAAATGACATCCCATCTAGATAAATAAAATGAACTACAATAATTGACTGATTGGACTGAAATTGATCTGGGAGTCTTGATTGATTTTAATTTATTTAGATGATTTGTAGACTAATTATTTTATTCCCTAGTGTAATCAAAGTGTAAATGGAATATTAATTTCATTGATCGAAAGAAATCATCAACCACGTGATTATGTTTTTTTTTAAATCTAGTTTATTTAAAAATAATAAAGCATCTCAGACATAATAAATTTTATACCGAGATTTCTGGACTATCGGACGAGAATCTCGCAGTTAAACGCTTGATTAAAGCTTTGGCACCAAATCTCGCCACCATATCGCACAATAAAAACTTCTACTAAATTAATAACCAATTGATGAATGAGAAGAAGAAAAGAAACAATTAATTAATTTTGCCTTTTGGTTTCATTCGTGATTGGTACATCCATCCTACCTTTCTTCTTTACCTGACTTGACAGATGAATTTTATCTGCACCTGATGTGATTTACCAATGTTTCATAGTATTAGTTATCACAATATATCGATCCACTAACAGTTAATCCCGATAGATCGACCGGCCACATCAAAGTTATCACCTGGTATTAATTTCATGTGTACGGTACAATCTTGTCTCTTATCTAATTTTGGACTATGTGTCCATGCATGCATCTTGTCCATAACCAACGCGGCGGAATTCTAGCTAGCTGGATGTTCATGGATACATGCATGATATCTTGATAGGATAGCTTACATGGGTCTTAATTCAGGAGAGGAATTGTGGCATGCAAGTGAGGGGCACCGAGTCCCTCGTGTCTGCTTTTTCTTTTGGCTTCGATTTTGAAATTTTTATATCTATTGAATAAAAAGTTTAAATTATGTTTTGTTTCAATATTACTGTTTCTCGTGACACGGACTTCCAAATAAGATTCATTTTTTATATTTTTTGATGATTTTTTTCAAAACATGTTAAGTTTCAACTCTTGGAACTTAGCACACTCAGACAATAAAATCACTTTTTTTCCTACAACCGATAACAAAATATTTTAAAATTATATATATGAAAGTTGGTAAAAGCCAGCGAGAAAATCACAAGTTTTAGATAAAAAAATTATAAGTTCACCGACTGAAACATAAAATTTACTGTGCCCTCGTGCGGGGTCGAACATCTTAATAAATCATGAGGTAATTGAGCGGCCGGGCAGGGTTTAGCAGGTGCGTGCCTCCGCACTTGCGTGCCCTTGTGAATTTCCGGTCTTAATTCCTGAACTAATTGATTTTCTATCTCATTGATTATGTAGCTATGTTTTGAGACACACACAAAAAGTCATTTTACCTCATGAACGGTTCTGCGAAATGTCATAGTTATACAGGTTTAAGAAAATTTAGTAAATGTCTCATGAATGCTCAAAGGGTTAAACACCTTGCGCGTGTGTGTGGAGAGAGGATGCACATGTGGACGGGGAAATTACTTGTTTGTGGCGTGGAGATCGGTCCAATTGGAGGCTCAAATGGTCAACACCATGTAAAACAATGTTGATCAATCACCCATTGTTTTATCATTATTAATTGTGGCAGGAATTATTGGTGTATCTAATCATGTCACCTTGCTTGCACACATGAGCTAGAATAGAGTGTGTAGAACTTCGCCAAAATAATTTATCAAAAAAACTATGTATGGAAATTGCACATTTATATTATTTTTCCAAAATCAATATAAATAGTAATAACCATAGTTTTTGCAAGACGGAGTTTAAACTGCAGTGTAGCTTTTCCTGTGGTAGCCTATTTTTGCGATTTTCATATAGACCATGACTGGTCAATATGTTTTTGATGAAAATTTGAAGAGTAAATTTCTATTTTCCATATCTATGCGTGTAATATCGATAATTGCAGTTTCAGTGAGTGTGCATCGGTCGGCCTATAGACAGAGATTCTCTTACTAAAGTAAACATATTTTGCAGTGTCCGGCCTGTGGACCCACATGTCAGCCACTGCAAAGTTAGGTGACTTGGTACGAACAAGTGTTGTACCCCTCCGCATCTCCTCCCACAAGAGCACCCTGTGAATAGGGCTTCTCTGCCTCCCGCCATGCAACCGTGAGCATGCGTTGTCTTCTATGGCCTTAGGGCCATGGAGGCATGATGGATCCTGGTCCTTGTCGGCAGGAGGCATCCGTTTTTAGGTGTGTTTTTGAGTTTTGTAAGGTTTGTGTCCTACTTACGAAGGCGAGACAACGAACTCTCTCTGGAATCAGGTTCTCCCCGCCTAGCACCCATCACGGCGATAATTTTAGCGTCGTCAGAGAGCGTGTGGAGGTTTGTCTCCCATGGTTTTTGCAGGATTTGGTCGGTGTCTGTCTTTGGTGGATCCTCATTGATCTTCTATTCGTTCGTCTAAGTTCGGGTCTTTATAGATTGGATTCTTCTAATCTACTCTTCTCTTCATCAGCGGCGGTTATTGTTCTGGTGCGCTAGTCCAGTGGGGCCTTAGCAAGATGACTTCCCAACTATCTACTACAATAAAGTCTGCCCGGCTTCTCGTAGCACTAAGGACAAGCCATGCGACACAGTTATGTATCGGTCCGCGGATCGGTCCGGACAAAATTTCTCTCGCAAACCGGAGACAAACGTCGGGGAGCTTTGCAGGAGACCGGATCGATCCCACCCGCTTCTGACTGCCCTCGCCCACCAAAAACTCGGCACCCGCCCCTCCTGTGCTTTCCTTCCAATGCACGCACCGCTTACTGAGCCGCATTCATGCCGGCCTAGAGCACGCGGAGGCCGGAATTGATGATGCGATGTGTCTGGAGGAATGGAGGGCGGCGCTGACCAACGCGACCTCTCGGCATCAATGCGGACGCAGGTTCCTTAGGAACCAACTGCAGTCGTTGTGCCGCATTGAAGCAGCTAACCGGACCTTCAGATGGCCTAGTCGCAGCTATTTAAGCCGTCTCCTGTGGCATCCACATCGCATCCTCCTCCCCTCCATGCCCATCTCCTTTCATATCTCTGGCGATGGCCAAGTCCTAGGTGTCGGTGCCGGCAGGCGGTTCTGGAGTGGGATCTAGCGGATCATGGCGACGCCGCTCTCGAATTACGGGGTCATCGTCCTCATCGGCTGGCAGTGACTCAACGCGGGCGGAGATCGGCATCTACTCCGAAAATGAGGACGGCCAGCAGCTGCGGCCACCGCAATCCGCGTCGGCGGTGCCGGGCTAGGTCTACGCCGGCATCGACGCGGTGTTCGAGGAGTAGATGGAGCTGATGATCCGTCGCTCCGTTGTCCACACCAACGGCCCGGCTCCGCCACCTGGGGTGCTCCTGCCTGTGAAGCCGGAGCCGGCATCCCCTCCATGCTCTCCGCCCCGCGTGAAGAAAGAGCAGTTCTCGTCGCTGCCCCGGCGCTTCAAGAAGGAAAACCGCCGCTCCACGTTGCCCCGACGCTTCGTCAAGGAGGAATGCCACTCGCCGCCGCCCCTGCTAAAGGTGCGCGGTCGCATTCTGCATTACCTCAGTATCAGTGGCTCCTCGCCGTCGTCCTGGCGTCCTAGGAGTACGTCGACCGGGAGCAGCTCCAGCGGGATGGCGCAACGCCGTGAGCCGATCCAAGTTCGCGGACTCGAACGTCCTGACGCCAAACATCACGGGCCCTGGACCACTTCATGACGATGTCGGATGTGGCCAAGAGCCGTCTCTGATGCATCGAGGGGAGATGACCAGGTACGGCGATGAATGGTCCCTTGCCGGGATCTGTTGGGGATCGTTGCAGAAATTAAAAATTTCTACGCATCACCAAGATCAATCTATGGAGAGACTAGCAACGAGAGAGAGGGGAGTGCATCTTCATACCCTTGAATATCGCGATGCGGAAGCGTTACATGAACGCGGATGAAGGAGTTGTACTCGTAGCGATTCAGATCGCGGTTGATTCCGATCTAAGCGCCGAACAACGACGCCTCCGCGTTCAACACACGTACAGTCCGGGGACGTCTCCTCCTTCTTGATCCAGCAAGGGGAGAGGAGAAGTTGAGGGAGAGCTCCGGCAGCACGACGACATGGTGGTGGAGCTTGCAGTTCTCCGGCAAGGCTTCGCCAAGCACTACGGAGGAGGAGGAGGTGTTGGGGAGGGAGAGGCATGCGCCAGGGGAAGGGGTGCGGCTCACATGCGTCTCCCCACTATATATAGGGGTGAAGGGGGCTGGTTTCTTGCCCTCCAAGTCCATTGGGGCGTTGGCAAAGGTGGGGAAAGAAATCCCATCATTTCCCTTCCCCACCGATTGTTATCCCCCCTTATTAGGGATCTTGATCTCATCCCTTCGGGATATGATCTTATTCCTTCTAAGGGGGTATCTTGGTGCACCTTGAACAGGGGTGTGGGGCCTTTCCCCCCACTACCCACGTTCATGTGGGTCCCCCCATGTAGGTGGCTCCACTCCGGAACCTTCTAGAACCTTCCCGGTACAATACCGAAAAATCTTGAACATTTTCCGGTGGCCAAAATAGGCCTTCCCATATATAAATCTTTACCTTCGGACCATTCCGGAACTCCTCGTGACGTCCGGGATCTCATCCGGGACTCCGAACAACATTCGGTAACTGCACACTAATTCCCATAACAACTCTAGCGTCACCGAACCTTAAGTGTGTAGACCCTACGGGTTCAGGAATCATGCAGACATGACCGAGACAGCTCTCTGCCCAATAACCAACAGCGGGATCTGGATACCCATGTTGGCTCCCACATGTTCCACGATGATCTCATCGGATGAACCACGATGTCGAGGATTCAATCAATCCTGTATACAATTCCCTTTGTCAATCGGTACGATACTTGACTGAGATTTGATCGTCGGTATCCCAATACCCCGTTCAATCTTGTTACCGGCAAGTCACTTTTACTCGTTCTGTAACACATCCTCCCATGATCAACTCTTTGGTCACATTGAGCTCATTATGATGATGTCCTACCGAGTGGGCCCAGAGATACCTCTCCATCACACGGAGTGACAAATCCCAGTCTCGATTCGTGCCAACCCAACAAACACTTTTGGAGATACCCGTAGTGTGCCTTTATAGCCACCCAGTTACGTTGTGACGCTTGGCACACCCAAAGCATTCCTACGGTATCCGGGAGTTGCACAATCTCATGGTCTAAGGAAATGATACTTGACATTAGAAAAGCTTTAGCAGACGAACTACACAATTTTGTGCTATGCTTAGGATTGGGTCTTGTCCATCACATCATTCTCCTAATGATGTGATCCCGTTATCAACGACATCCAATGTCCATGGTCAGGAAACCGTAACCATCTATTGATCAACGAGCTAGTCAACTAGAGGCTTACTAGGGACATATTATGGTCTACGTATTCACACATGTATTATGGTCTCCGGTTAATACAATTATAGCATGAGCAATAGACAATTATCATAAACAAGGAAATATAATAATAACTATTTTATTATTGCCTCTAGGGCATATTTCCAATAGGATCGCCGCCGCCAACGACGACTCCTCCAACGACTGCTGCCCTTTCCTCCAGCCCACGTCCTTGGTGGACGTGGCTGCACTGTGCACGGCGCAAAAGGAGGCGGAGAGGATCATCCTCGAGCGTCAAGCAGACGACGGGAAGCCCTGCCACGACGTCGCCACCTTCCGCTGCCCCAGGCCCGACGACTCTGACTTCGACACCGGGTCGGACCGTGATGACGGAGGAGGAGTCGGCGGCAACCCAGGATGGCCTACGATTTCACCGTGAAGTGTAGGATAATTTAGGGTTTATTTTTTCGTTTTTAGTTCACCGGACAAAATATCGTCCAGTTGTATATACAAATTATCCTAGCTTCAATGAAAACCGCCGTGTTTAGAGCAACTCCAACGGGGCGGCCCATTTCGTCCGTTGGTGTCCGTTCTGGTCGGCGCAGACAGAAAAGTCGGCCCAACGCGCTGACCCAAACGGACACGCGTCTCGACGCCGACACGAGACGGACGCGCACACGCTTGCCTTCTCCTCCCGCCGGGCCCACCATTTCCTTTCATTCCCTCCATTTCCCCCAAAAAACTATCCCACCCGCGCGCTCCCGCCCCAACCCGCCATGGATGATGACCTCGACGCCGCCGGCCTCGCCTCCCTCGCCTCGTCCGGCATGATGACCGTCCCCACCGGCAAAGGAGGAGGCCTGAGATGGAGGCGGAGCAGCAAGCCAAGATGCTTGAGATGGAGATGGAGAAGCAAGCCAAGATGCTAGAGATTGAGGCCGCCAACGCCAAGACCAAGGCAAAAGAAGTGGCTCTCGCGACCATCATGACCGGGGTGGAGATCATGAAGGTGGATCTCAACACCGTGTCGCCAAGAAAGAGGCCATGGTTCAAGAGGATGCAGGCCGACATGCTCAAGTTCGACGACTAGTGATCTATGGCGGCGAGCGCCATCCTTTTTTGTATGCAGGCAGGTGTGCTGGCATGACCACGGGGACCGCGATGACGTGGACGAACTCAAGTCTCACACCTTTTTGTGTGCTGGCATGTGTGCCAGCCACTGGCGAGCGCGCCAGCATGAACTGTGTGGTCTATTTTGGGCATGGTGCCGGCATGAGACATGGCCGCTGGCATGATCTATGGCCGCGGGCCTTTTTAAAAAATTACGTGTGGACATAAAATGGGTCGGCGCGTTGAGCGCAATGCCGACCCAAATCTAAAACTGGGCGGACGCCGGGCGGGCGGCCGACCCAAACGAACAAAAAGCGGACGAAATCGCCGTCCGTTTGGGTCGCCCCATTGGAGTTGCTCTTATATCAAAATTCATCTGGTTTGATCGAATTTCGTCCGGTTGGTTCGAATTGGTGTCAAAATATATGCGGCTACGGTTGGATGACTGCGCATCCACGGACGGAGGCGGGAGGATTTTTGCGGGTTGCCGTCGGAGATGCCCTGACAAGCCTATCATTTTAATTTTTTTTTCAATTTGCAGTTGCCAAGTAGCTCATTTTCTCTTCAGTCAACAACATATCCTCTGGCTCTATCTATCGATCATGCCTATGATCCTGTGGCCACCTACCAGCAGAGGATGTCGCTGGTTCAGACCGAAGTGACCTTACATGGATGCATGCATACGCATGCGCGGTCTGCCAGGCCAAATCCATCAACATTTTCCCCTTTTGTTTCTTTTGTGATCGGTACATCCCTCCTGCCTCTTTTTTTTACCTGACTTGAAAGATGAATTTTATCCACCTGATGTGACATACCGATATTTCATATTATAGTTACCACAATATATCGATCCACTGACAGTTAATCCAAATGGATTGACCGGCCACATCAAATTTAGCACCTTGCATGTGTACGTACAATCTTGTCCCATATCGAATTTTGGACTATGTGTCTATGCATGGACCGCTTGTCCATGTCCAACCACCAAATTCTAGCTTGATTTTTAGGAAGAGCTGCTATACGTACGACATTTTCACATCGAAAACACATACGATGTGCTGTTGCATGTGCTTTCGTCCAATCAACCAGCTCCATCGGGAAAAGAAAACGAATGCAGCATGTTGTCTAGTGAAGACGCATCAGATCGTATGTACAAAGATCATGTACAAAGCAATTTCGTTTTTTAGGCATCGTCCATGCATGACATCTTGATATGATCGCATTTTTTTCAAAAATATTTTGATAGGATAGATTGCATGGTCGATTTTTATTTTATTTTTTGACAGCGGATTGCATGGTTGGCTTTTTTTTTTTGGACAGCAGATTGCATGATCGGCTTGATTTCTCAACAGAATAATTTTCTAGCATATCTTTATCTGGTAGACACGAAAATTCATTTTAACTCATGGAGGGGTTTGCGAAATGTTATGGTGCGCATTTAAGACGATGTTATAGCTTAATTTGCGGGTTTAAGGATGTTTCTCATGTTCACGAACGGGTTCACATCATTTATTTATGAATGGAGAGGATTACATGTGGATAGGGGAAATTATTTGTTTGTGGCGTGGAGATCGGTCCAATTGGATGCTCAAATGGTCAACACCATACCACTTGACATGAGTGGTGAGCTATCTCAAAAAAAAAAAATGGTTAACACCATGTAGAATAATATTGCTCAATCACCTATAGTTTTCTTATTATAAATTGAGGTAGGAATTATTGGTGTATCTAATCATGTCACCTTGCTTGCACACATGAGCTAGATAAAAGCTAGCCAGACATCTGGCCTGCCAATTTATATTTTTTTTACAAATCAATATTAGTAATAATAATCATATATTTTTCCACTACAAGCTAAAATTATATTGTAGCTTTCCGTATGTTAACCTATTTTTTGCGATTTTCATATAGAGCATGACTGGTTAATATGTTTTTTCATGAAAATTTCAAGGGTAAATTTCTATTTTCCATAACTATTTGTGTGTTATCAACAAACACACTCTCAGTGTCCGTGCATCCGTGGGCCTGTGGACAGAGATTCTCTAGCTCACGTCGCCTGATTTTTGAAGTGCCTGGCATGTGGACCCACATGTCAGCCATCGCACAGTTAGGTAACTTGGTGGACTCGCATGCCAGTCATTACAAAGTTAGGTGACTTAACATAGAGGATCTTAGTCGCCAGCTTGCGCACCTTATTCCATCTTTATAAAGCCGTCACCACCTTGCCTGCTTAGAGGAAAGATTTTGCCCTAGCCACCAAGTGGAAGGGAAGGGGAGAAAAAACTTGAAGGGAAATTTTAAATTTTATTGTGAAAATTTAATGCACATCATTAAGTTAGAATCACAGAACAACCACAAAACGAGTCTAAAATGACATGCCATCTAGAGAGGAAAAAAGCAGCTACAATAATTGAGTGATTGGACCGAAACGGATCTGAGAGTCACCATCACTTTTAAATTAATACAGACATTTTGTGGGCCAATTATTTAGTTCCCTGGTGTACTCAACCATGTAAATGGAATAATAATTTCATTATTTGAAAGAAATCTTTAACTATGTAATAATGGTTTTAAAAGGAATCTGGTTTACTAGAAAGATCATAAGGCATCTCAAACATGATAAAATTTATATTAAGATTCCTGAACCACTAAACGAGCACTGTCGCTGCTAGAACCGGGAGCCGCCTGACCTTGTCAATGACAGGTTGGAAACCTTGATGCATGTGCCGCTCCTGACGAATGCATAGGAGCCACAAACGTCACAGTCGAACACTTGATTTTGTGTAAAGATGATTCTAATAAATTAACAATCGATTAATGAATGGGAAGAAAACGCCGTCAATAATTGCTTGCGGTGCCTCCTCACAGGGATGCAAGCAGCCAAGCAGCAGCGCAACAAGTTTGAATTGATTCATGGATTGGAATCATGGCGTGGCTGGCTAAGCTGGACACGTATGTACACATATGTATGTTTACTGCGGACAAGACGATGGATGATCGGCCATGTGTCAGCGTGCATGTCATGCCGCGTACGTCGTCTCATCTTGGGCCTGGCCACGCGACGTACCTACACTAGACAGAAATACACTAAGGGCATCTTATAGCTAGACGTCCCAAAACCTTTACAAACGTGCGACCGACCTGCCTGGTCACTCAAACGACCGGACTGATCGGTACCCCTCATATCTAGCTTAAATATGGGGCGTCTGGGTGTGTCCGTCACGTCAGAATCGGCCCGCGCTGGCCCATCCGACCTCACATATATTCATTCACAACTGTTTGCCGGATCAAACCCTAGCCACTTCACACTCCTCTCCGTTTCACTCCCTTCGCCACCCGAGCTCACCTTCGGCAATTTCCAGCCGTCTTCGGTATGGCGGGCCGCGGACCTTACCACGACCAGTCCGGATCAGTCGACTGGGGTGTCCTCCCATGCGGGTTGGAGGATTCAATGGCGATCTGCATTGCACTCCGCCGCTTCCGAGAGGACAGCACCCGGCCGACGGATGGATCTGTCTGACGCGACGCCATAGCATCGGCTCAACGGGCGCTCTGGTCCTCTGGCGCTCGATCATCGTGGTCCAAGCAGCTGGAAAATCTCTCCTTCCCCGTCATCAATCGGGCAAAGTATGAGTTCCATCGGGAACGGGCGGCCCACCGTGGGAAGGAGAAGATTAGGGCCGCCGAGACCCGTATCGCGGCAGAAATGGCGGCGGTTGATGCGGCGGCACGGGCGGCCACAGAGGATGAAGTCATCTGCGCCCACATTGTGACAAAACAAAGCGGAGGAACATGTGCGCCCTCGCCCCAAGAGCAGAATCGGGCGGCCCGTTCCATGGCTGGACTGCCACCGAAGGAGAAGGAGGAGGACAGCTCCATTGACGAGCAGATCCAGCTCGATCCCTACCGCGTCTTCGACCGGTACTTCCGCGAGAAGGACGGCAAGGGGGCCGGGAAGGACAAGGGCAGCCGTGGATGATCCCCATCATAGACAAACATGCCAAATTTTGATATTCCGATGGCGTGTTAGTACTGATGGAGTAGCCGAACGATGTGTGTAATGCATCGATGTAGTTGCATGAGTTTATATGGATTTGAGATATGATAATTGCGATGTCCGGTTGTGAGAAGGCAAATTTAAGTCTAGACCGGTCAGTTTTCGCGGACGCGCCCGAGCATTTTCGCGGGCGTTTGGAGGGCCGGATTTGCAAATCCGGCTGTAGATGCTCTAACGTGCTGGAATCATTTGAAAAGTATACTATATAAACTGGTTTAGTTTGTGGCTTATGTACAAAAGAAAATCCATTTTAAGAAAGAGCGGCACACAAGAAAGAAAGAAAGAATTTTGTAGTACAAAATCAATCGTCTTCATCAGTTAATTAGGTGGATATCTCCTCTCTACTAATTTCCATCTGTCAATTAGTTTGGTGCTGGCTCTATCGATCGATCATGTCTATGATCCTGTCGCCACCTACCAGCGGAAAAAAATTATATGAGACCAGGTCTTATATATTGCAGGCGAGACCCATCTTGATGAATGACACGTGTCATTCACAAATCACAAAGAATCTAATATCTCCCCCCTATTTCAGGTGGGGTGGGGTAGGTGCTTTGTGATTTGTGAATTGCCACGTGTCATTCATCAGGATGGGTCTCATCTGCTAATCCGTGAGACCTGGTCTCATATAATTTTTCTCCCCTACCAGCAGAGGATGTCGCTGGTTCAGATCGAAGTGACCTTATATGGATGCATCATGCATGCGCCGTCTGCCAGGCCAAATCGATCAACATTTTGCCTTTTGTTTCTTTTGTGATTGGTACATCCATCCTACCTGTTTTTTTACCTGACTTGAAAGATGAATCTTATCCACACCTGATGAATCTTTACCACAATATAATATGGATCCATCGACAGTTAATCCAAATGGATTGACCGGCCACATCAAATTTACCATCCTTTTCGACAAAGAATATATATTAATATCGCGAAGATATCACTCTTATTATGATAGATGCACACAACCAAAAAAAACTTTAAAAAAAATACCCGCTACAGGCCTTGCAGCAGCAGCATAACCACCACCAAGATAACACCTGGCGTACAAGTTATCGAAAAACGATGCCTTAAAAAAAACAATGCACCAGCGCCGTGGTCGCCCGATCTTGCATCAAATTTACCACCTTGCATGTGTACGTTACAATCTTGTCCCATATCGAATTTTGGACTATGTGTCTATGCATGGATCTTGTCTATGTCTAGCTAGATGTTCATGGATCGTACAAGCATGATATTATTTTTTGAAGGGGTACGTGCATGATATTTTGATAGGATCGCATTTTTTGGTAAAGATCTTAATAGGATAGGTTGCATGTTCGCCTTTTTTACAGCGGATTGCATGGTCGACTTGATTTCTAACTGAATACTCCCTCCGTAAGGAAATATAAGAGTGTTTAGATCACTAAAGAATGAGTGATCTAAACGCTCTTATATTTCTTTATAGAGGGAGTAATTTTCTAGCTTGTCGTTATCTCGATTTTTTTTAGACACGACAATTGATTTTATCTCATGGAGGGTTTTGCAAAATGTTATGGTGCGCATTTAAGACGGTGCTATAGCTTGATTTGTTGGTTTAAAGATGTTTCTCAGACTGGCCATAGTGGAAGTAACTTCAAGAGTAACATAATCTCCAACTCAACAAAATTGCTTATATGACATTGAGTTAATGACGAGAGAAGCAAATTGAGTAGCTTAGCTAGTTGCCGTAACATCACACATCCCGATACAATATGAGTCTATAACTTAATAAATAAAGGTTTACATGACACCATACTTATGTTACTGCCCACTATGAAGGTAATAAGATAGTATGTGTATGTTACTCTTGAAGTTACTCTTCATTATGAGTAGTCTCATGTTCTCGAACGGGTTCACACAATTTAGTTATGAATGGAGAGGATGTACATGTGGACAGGGGAAATTATTTGTTTGTGGCGTGGAGATCCGTCCATTTAGATGCTGAAATGGTCAACACCATGTCGAATAATATTGATCAATCACCCGTACTTTTCTTATTATAAATTGAGGTAGGAATTATGGGTGTATCTAATCATGTCACCTTGCTTGCACACATGAGCTAGAGTAGAACTGGCCAGACATCTGGCCTGCCAAGTACGCATAGGATAATGCTATTTTGGACACAGGTACGGTCTTTTACAAAACAATATTAATAATAGTAACCATATTTTGTTGCACTATGAGTTAAAATTATATTGTAGCTTTTCGTATGGTAGCCTATTTTTTGTGATTTTCATATAGCTCATGACTGGTTAGTGTGTTTTTTCATGAAAATTTCAAGGGTAAATGTCTATTTTTCATAACTATGTGCGTAATATGAACAAACGCACTCTCAGTGTGTGTGTGTGTGTGTGTGTGTGTGTGTGTGTGTGTGTGTGTGTGTGTCCGTGTGCCCGTGGACAGAAATTCTCTAGCTTACGTTACATGATTGGTTAATATGTTTTTTTCATGAAAATTTCAAGTGTATTTCTATTTTCCATAACTATGTGTGTGATGCGCATCCAATGGCCTTTGGGCAGAGATTGTCTAGCTTATGACACTTGATTTCGTTCCGCCTTGCGTGTGGACCCACATGTCAGCCACGGCAAAGTTAGGTGACTTGGTGGACTCACATGCGAGGCAGTACAAAGTTAAGTGACTTAATATGTTTTGGTGACTCAATGGATCTGACAATTGGTTTTAATTTATTCAGACGATTTGTGGGCTAATTATTTTACTCCCTGGTGTAATCAACCATCCAAATGGAGTAATGATGTCATTAATTGGAAGAAGTCGTCAACTATCACATAATAATTGTTTTCAAAGGGCTCTCATTTATCACTATAAGAGATCATAAAACATATCAAACATAGTAAAATTTGTATCGAGATTCCTTGACCATTGAACGAGTCGTTACTGCCGCTTCTATACCGGAGCCGGCATGACCTTGTCGATGACAGGTGGGAAACCGTCATGTCCGACCAACGCACCGGAGCCGCAATCTTGGCAGTTAAACGCTTGATTTGGTGCAGAGATCTCGCACCGAATCTCACCATCATCGTGATGACAACAGAAGATTATAATAAATTAGTAACCGATTTAAAAATGGGCGGAGGAAAACAAATGTAGTTTATCAATCAATTAATTAGTGGGGGTAAACGATGTCCATAATTGCGTGCGGTGCCTCCTCACAGGATGCGGGCGGGCACAATAATTCAGGCCGGCAGAGGAATGCAATCAGCCAAGCAGCAGCGCGACAAGTTTGATTTGATTCAAGGAATGGAATGATGGCGTGGCTGGCTAAGTTGGACACGTACGTAGGTTTACTGTGGGACAGGAGAAGACGATGGATGATCACGCCGCGTACCTACACTGCACTAGACAGTAACGTGCTGGAATCATTTCAACAAAAATTATTATACATAAACTGGTACAAAAACCGATCGACCAATCAATGTTTGAGTTTCCGGCTCCGGCGCCGGGTCTTCAGATCATCATCTCCTATCTCCTTCGCCTGTTTCTTCCCTGCTCTACTCCGTTTCTCCATTGTTGCTGCTGCTGGTCCAGCTTCTTCGGTTCCCTGCAATGTTTATAGTCATCGCTAGGTGATTCACAAACCTAGATATATTTTTTATTTTAGATGTTCTCTGTACTACCTTAACAATTGATAAATAGATCGCAATTCTTTCTCGCACAAAAGATTAGGTGACTTGGTGGGCTCACATGCCAGCCAGGTGACTTAACTTAGAGGATCTCAATTGCGGGCCTGCACACATGTACATGTCCTTCATTTTCTTTTCTTTTTTGGCAAACTTCCGATGTATCCATCTTCAATCATGATTGTATAAAAGGACGTCAGAAATTATAAAAATTACATTCAGATTCCTAGACCACCTGACAACGACTACAAAGACGGAAATGAGACGAAGACGCGCCGCTGTCATCGCCCCTCCCTTGCCAACGGGCAAAATTTGTTATGGTAGATAGTCCAGAAGTTATCGTGCAAAGGACTCAAAGGACCAGTGCACCAGAATAACCACAGACCAAATCCTGCAAAATCCGTCGGAGACACTTCTCCATGCACAAACTTAAACGAAAATCCAAATTTCATTACATAAACTTGATGCACACATTAAGTTAGAATCACAGAACAACCGCAAACCGAGTCTAAAGTCACGTCCCATCTACAAGAGAGAAAAAGAAAAGAATAACTATAATCGACTGATTGGACCGAAATGGATCTGAGAGTCACCATCGCCTTTAATTTATATGTTTTGTGAGAATTTTTTTTTTTGACAGAAAGACTACAAAGAAAACCTCCTACAGTATAGTTGATGCAACAAACCCAAATTACAAGTAGCATGCCTTGAATCTGGGTGGGCGGGAAGGCATCAGCCCCTTCCCATCACTAGGCTATGCCTTAGTCTGCATGGGCTAATTATTTAGTTCCCTGGTGTAATCAACTATGTAAATGGAATAATCTAGGAATGAAATAATTTCGATAGTTGAACGAAATCGTCACTATGTAATAATGATTTTTAAAGGAATCCGGTTTATTTAGAATATCATAAGGCATCTCAAACACAGAAAAATTTATATTGAGATTCCTAGATCACTAAACGAGCATTGTCGCTGCTAGAACAAGTGGCTATCGTCGCCCCTATACGGGAGCCGCCTAACCTTGTCGATGACAGGTTGGAGGCCGTCGTCTCGAAGGAAACAGTCCTCCAGCCGCCTCCTCCTCCTCTAGAAAGAGAATTAGGGTTTCTGCCTCTCGCCGGTGCCGGCGCAAGTCCGCCTCGTCTCCGGTGGCCCTAGGGCCATGGAGGCGTGGTGGATCCTGGCAAGGGCTGGCGGGAGGGCTCCGTTGTTAGTTGGTTTTTTCAATCTTGCTAGGGTTTGTGTCCTGCTCAGGAAGGCAAGACGGCGGCGGCTCCTCGAAGATGGAATAAAGGTCTCCCCGCCTAGCCCCGTTCCGACGGTGCGTCTAGCATCGTTGGTGGGCGTGTGGAGGTATGTCTCCGACAGATCTATCTTTGGTGGATTTGTTCGGATCTCGGCGTTATTCTACGTTCGTGTGTCTTTGGTTTTGATCCTTCCGGTCTACGTTATTTTTCATCGGCGACGATTGTTGTTCTGGGTGCTGGTCCTATGGGGCCTTAGCACGACGACTTTCCAACTGTCTACTACAACAAGTTGTGCCCGACTCCGGCGATGGAGGGGTGATGACGGCGGCGCGCATTCGGCTCGCTTCAGTGCTTGTAGTCATTGCTAGGTGGTCTACGGATCTAAATGTAATTTTTATTTCTGGTGTTCGTTGTACTGCCATGATTAAAGATGAATAGATTGGAAGGTTTCTCGAAAGAAAAAAAGCCGTCGTGCATGCACCTCTCAGGACGAACACAACGGAGCACAATCGTTGCAGTTAAACAGTTGATTTGGTCTGAAGGCCTGGCACCAAATCTTGCCATCGTACGTCCAAGAAAAGATTCTAGTAAATTAATAATGGATTAGAGCATCTACAGCCACTTTGCAAATCCGGTCCTTCAAAGGCCCGCGAATGCGACGCGTATGTGGACATTGACCGATCATATCTCAAATTAGCCACTTTGCATTCGCCTTTCTCATATTTCAACTCTTAGATACATACAGAGCATGCAAAAGAAATCCTACGTATAACATACTATGTACTACCGTAGCCATTTTTCATCGTCGGAGATGTCCATGACGACGGTGCCGGACACCGGCTAGACAGGCGGGTAGGAGGGCTCCGGCGCATCCTTCTCCTGCTCAACCTCATCCATGTAGGCAAGCATCTCCGCCTCCTCTGCAGCCTGCTGCGCCTCCATCTACTGCCAGTGACGGCGTCTGGCCTCCGCAATTGACTCTGACCGGAGGGTATCGAGGATGGCATGCCGCTACGCCAGCAGATCCGCATCGCCAGCGTCCCTCACATCCTCCTCCTACTCCTCCTCCACCTCCTCATCCTTCTCCTACTTCTTTGGATATCCACTGAATCCGGAGGTAGCCCCGTGGCGATCCCGGCTTTGCCCCTAGCGCGGATCTACTCAAGGAGCTTGAGTCGGTGCTCCGGCTTCAGAAATGGCTCGCTCCTCACCGGGCGGCGTGGGGGCATGGCTACTAGACGGACGGGTGAAGTGAAAAGTAGCGGCGGCGGTAGACAGACGGAGAAAAATGTGGATGGATGGTAGGGTTTCCGTGCCGTGAAGTGAAAAATAGCGGCGGTCAGCTTAAATAGTCGGTCTAGACACTATACAGCCTGTCAGAGCTGCATCACGTGGTCCAACGAAGGAGACGAGTTTTGAACCGTCGGGTTTACGGGCTGGGACCCCGCCGTGAACGGCCCGCCTGAAATTAAATATGAGGTGCTTTTAGGGCCCGGCCGTAGATGCTGTTAGTGAACGGAAAGATAACGGCGTCAAAAATTGCGTGCGGTGCTTCTTCCTCAGACTCAGAGGATGCAGGCCAAGCAGCAGCGCGACAAGTTAAGTTTGATTTGATTCATTCATGGAACGGAATAATGGAATGATGGCGTGGCTGGCTAAGCTGGACACGTACGTAGGTTTACTGTGGGACAAGATCGGCCATGTGTCAGCGTGCATGTCATGCAACGTATGTCTGCTCATACTGGGCCTTGCCACGCGGCGTACCTACACTTGACTAGACAGAAATGCACTAACGTGCTGGAATCATTTTTAAAAAGTACGTATGTATATATAATCTGGCTTGTGTATGTTATCTACAAAAAGTAATCATTTCAAGAAAGAAAGAAAGAAAGAAAGAAGGAATTTTGTTTTGTTTGTAGTGGTACAAAATCGATGGATGGATGAATCAATGGTTTGAGTTTCCGGCGCCGGGTCGTCAAATCGTCGTCTCCTATCTCCTCAATCCTTGGCTTGCTTGGTTGGTGATTGTCAAGAGAGAGAGAGAGAGAAGAGGAGGGAGCCACCGACGACACGAGTAGCTAGCTACCGGCCAGCCTCTCTCTTTCTTTGATTTGACAGGTTATTCGTCGTCGTCTTCTTCCCCTCCTCCTCCTCCTATTTCTTCCCCTGCTCTGCTCCGTTGCTCCATTGCTGCCGCTGCTTCCAGCTCCGTCCACCACCGCCACCCGCTCTATCTTCTTCTCCCTCGCCCGAGACAATCCTGTCTGGCTCTACCTGTAGTATAGGTATAGCCAGACCAGACCACACTTGTTCCTCTCCTGTTTCTCCTCTGCTCTGCTCTCTTCTGTTGCTCCATCGGCTGCTGCTGCTGCTGCTGCTTCCAACTCCAATTCCGGCCACAGCCATTTCGTTCCCCTTCTGAGTTTTGGTCCTCCTACTAACGACCTTCAAGGCTGAGTAAGTTCCTCTCTGCACCACACCAGCTCGATTCTTTCTTATTTATTACAATCTACTACTGCTACAACTTTGTTAATTTGTAGACTGCTGTATCAAGGAAAAATGATGGGAACGATTCCCTCCCCCTTAATTTTGGGGTTCCACTTTCACTTGCTCTCCTCTGTTTCCAAACATACACTCTGACTCAAGGGGCATATGGTCACTCATATTTTTCATCTAAACATGATGGGGCTATATTTTACATGAATGAAACTTACAAAGAAAACATCTTGCGCCCGGTGTCCTGCGCACCCGGGTAGCTCAACTTGGGTACGCCCCTGAGCGCAGACACACACAGAGTCCATCCATTCATTCATTCATTCATCCGTGTCGATAACTCTTTTCATGTATCTTGCACTTCCAGTTCGCACAAGCAATCAGGCAGGCAGGCAGGACATTCAGAGATTTGGCCATGAATAACAATACGCTCATGATCACCACCACCACCACCAGTATTACCACTACTAGTAGCAGGTATGTGTGCCTGTCATCTCTTTAATTCATGTCCACTTCTCTTCTGAGCTGATAATGTGCCTGTCTGATATCTGCTGCTGCTGCAGGGAGGGCAGCGTCGACGGCAAACCGAACCGTGTCCATTTCCTGCTGCCGGCGTACCAAGCCACCGCCAAGCAAGCCGACGACTCCGACGGTGCCGCTGAATTCATCAACGCCGAGGAGGGTGATGCCATCTGGGTACCCCCAGAGGCGGCCGGCGACGACGATGGAACCAAGAATTTGGGTGCATACACAAATGATGATGATGATGATGACGATGACGACGACAACGATGATGATATCAGCTGGGGGCAGCCGAGTTCCAGTGACTCTGAACCCAGCCCGAGCCCCAGCCCGAGGGAGGAGCGGCAAACCGCGATGCTCAAGGCCATGGACAGGCAGCTCAAGATGCTCACCACCAGGTTCCTAGCGTCTGCAGGCATCTCCTTGCCCCACCAAGACGACGGCGGCGAAAGCTGGCTCGACATCGTAACCGCCCTGTCCTGGGAGGCTGCTCTGCTCATCAAGCCTGACGGCAAAGCCGGAAATGAAATGGACCCTGGGTCTTATATCAAGGTCAAGCGCGTCGCCTCCGGCACCCGTCGACAGTGGTAACAATTATATATACTACTATCCTGGAGCTGTTTGTGTCTGATGATCCATGCCGAATCATCGTCGGGGCAATTTGTGTCTGATGATCCATGCTGTTTGTGTTCTGATGTAGCTGTTTGTGTCTTGTTTGCAGTGAGGTTATCAACGGGTTGGTGTTCAGGAAGTATGCAGCTCACAAGCACATGCCCACCAAGTGCCAGAACCCCAAGCTGCTGCTGCTCCGAGGCACCCTCGGGGACTCCGATGTCGGTCTCTCATCATTTGATTCAATGGAACAGGTTGGAACTACAGTACATATATATGATTTTCTTCAAATACTGAATTTGCATTTCTGCTGTCTTTTTTTGTATGTCAGAGATGATTTATGCTCTTCTCTGAAACACTCTGAACATGAGAGGGTTTTTTTTTGTATCTTATCAGGAAAAGGACCATTTGGAAAAGGATATCAGCCAAGTGATGGAGAAATGTGCTCCAGATGTCATCCTGGTGGAGAAAACGGTTTCGCGGGACATACAAGAGCTTCTCCTGAACCAAGGTGTCACTCTGGTGCTCGATATGAAGCTCGACCGGTTGCAGAGAATTGCTCGCTGCTCTGGATCTCCTATAGTCTCTGTTTTAGACATCATGACCACGACGAAGCTCAAGCAGTGCGACTACTTCCACATCGAAAAGGTCACGGAGGAGCATAATGGTGGTGAGGGCGGGAAGCGGCCGTTGAAAACGTTGATGTTCTTGGAAGGGTTTCCCAGACCGCTAGGATGCACGGTACGCGCGCTTTATCTATCATATATATAAGATTCATTCAGTGTCAAAATATATATATAAGATTCATTCATGTTGAATCTATTTCACGAAGCCATTATAAATTCTGCTTTCTGCAGATACTATTGCGAGGAGCAAATAGCGAAGAACTGAAGAAAGTCAAGCAAGTCATGCTATACACCGTGTTTGCAGCGTACCACCTGGTTCTTGAGGCATCCTTCTTTGAAGATCAGAGGGTATTCTTGAATGCTCCAGACTCTGTTGGTATGAAGGAAGGGCCATCATCTCCTGTCAGTCATGAAGAGAATGGTGTCAGGTATAACAGATCAGTGGAGCATATTTCTGACGCAGAGGCAAGTACTGCTCCTTCTGCAAATTCAGACGCCTTACACTCACCTACGGATGACTGCTCGACTGGGCTCACGGAGGGTGCAAGTAAAACCATCCATTCAAATCATGCACTTCCTTCTGAAAAAATGCTAGTAACATCAGTCTCGGGATCACTGAGAGGATTCATCGATAAATTCCGCCGTCAGAATATTTATCTACCTGTCACTTCTCAAGAGACGGCTGATAACCAGAAAGAAGGAACACCTGAGCTCAATCAAGAAGTACCAAGTGAAGGTCTTCATGCGGTGGTAATGACAGATGGACCGGTTGATTCCGGTGAGTACGCGGACAGTTTAAAAGATTTCCAGAAACAAACAGATCAGCAATTGTCAGTTGCATTTGAAAATGGGGGGCAACACAGCACCCCTTACAGTGAAGAGAAAACCTTACACATTGACGAGGCTGACGACGTGCTGGATTCTCAGAGCATACTGATTTTGATGTCTAGCCAATGCATCGCAAAACAGGTCATTTGTGAGCAGAGTCATCTGTCCCGGATAAATTATTATGGAAATTTTGACGTCTCCTTAGGACGATATTTGCAAGACATTTTGCAGAATCAGGTAACACTGTTGTTACACTATCCCTCTTATGTTGAGCAATCTAGATAATTTTTTTCATGGATAATTTATTTTCACTGGTAATCTCCTTCTACTTTTGTTTTCTTTTTGTACATGATTCTTTTAATATAAAAGAATCAGTAGGGATCCTTTCTTACTGTTTACTCAAAAAGAAGATGATCTATTGTTTTACATTATGTCAGCTACACAAATTTGGTACTTACAACTGCTCATGATTCCTGAATGTTTACTTGTGGCAGAACCTAAGCTGTTTCTCATGCGGAGAGCCTCCTGAGGCTCACATGTACTCTTACACCCACCGCGATGGTAACCTGACGGTTCTTGTGAAGCGTTTGCTGCCTGAGCACCGCTTGTCTGGTGAATCCAAAGGGAAAATTTGGATGTGGACTAGATGCCTAAGATGTGAGCAGGAAAGCGGAATATCCAAATCATCTCGAAGAGTGATGATGTCGGCTGAGGCACGGAATCTCTCGTTCGGGAAGTTCCTTGAACTCAGCTTTTCAAGCCACTCTGCTGATAGAAGCCTATCAGTATGTGGACACTCGGTGAACAGGGACTGCTTGCGCTTTTTTGGGTAATGCACACGCACCCTTAAGCATTTCAGTTTAAATTATTTGATAAGTTATTTCTTGTGTGTGTGTGTAATTTATTGCAATTTTTCTCTTGCAAAAAGGTACTTATATTGATAATTTTTCTTACTTTTGGTTTGGGATCTGTCAACTTCAGGCTGGGCTCCAAAGTTGCAATGTTTCAGTACTCATCGGTCGAAATATACAACGCCTGCAAACCACAGCAAACCCTTGAGTTCCATAATCCCAGCACACATGAGTTGTTCGAGCAACAGGGGAGAAATGTATGTACAGTTTTTATTTGGTTCTTTTATTTTTATTTTTATTTCATGGTCACCTTATATACCAACCTTCTGAATTCAGTCTAATGCCTCTGTCGTGTTCATTTAGGTTCTTGCCAGAGGAGTTACCCTTTTCACTGAAGTTGAAAACATAATACAGCACATGAAGAATCAGTTTCCCGAGGTGGCGATCAACTGCGGCACCTTCCTTCCTGTTAAAGAGTTTTCTCAACTCGAAGAGATGTTGATTAAAGAGAAGACCGAGTTTGTGGTAACCTGCATGCCCCTTTTTCTGTTACTTTTATTTAATGAAGCTACTCATGATTTCTGGTAATCGTTATTTTTCTGATTGTCCATTGATAATTTGATATCATCTTGCAGGATTTTCTGATGAAGGCTGTTGATCAACATGGGGTGTCTAGGTCCTCGGTGCATGAGATTCTTGATGTAAATTGGCTCCATCAGGACCTTCTACTTGGACAGTATGTCTGGGACCGTCGGTTGCATGGACTTCTACTTGGTAAATCTGCTGGAAAAGAAAGGATGAGTAACAGCATGAAGAAGGTGACTATTGAACTTACTCATGACCGAACGGCAACTGGAGCCGAGGGCACCAGCAGCCAACTATCATTGGAGAATGGATCTATTGAGCCAGTGCAGTTTGGTGAACTGGGAGAGAACAGATATTCATCAGCAGTGACTGATGAAATCCCTCAGGAGAAACACTATGAAAAGCAAGATAGCGCAAAGATGTCGCCGTCCGGAACATCAGATAGATTGGATGCTCTACAACGTTCGATAGCCTTTAAGCAAGACACATTTGGTACTCCACAATTCAGAGTTTCAGAATGGGAGGACAGGGAGAGATGGGTCTGGAGTCCACTTAGTGAGTTAAGATTGGCTTACAGGCAAGAGCTTCAGGCCGGATGTTTGGAAAAATTTGAGCTTGTTAACCGCTATTCGCCATCTCATCTGCCACCCTTGCACAAACAATCTGCTGAAGAGGCGCCCCCTCCACGGTTCGTCGTTGGTCCGGGTGGCAATGTCTTGTCTGTATCAGAGGATGAGATATCCAGCATAATCTCCCGTGCTCTCGCCATATCCGAGGACCGTCGCCACCTACTGGATTCTATTGTCGAGAGTCATGCGTCGGACACTACTAGCATGTTATCCGAATGTTCCTCTTCCGTCTCTTCATCATCCTGGTCATCCGAATCTTCGGATTCAGAAGCAGGCTTTTTGTCCGACGAACTGTACAACTACGACAGCTCGCACCTATCATCCTCTCTCCATCCAGAGATATCTGTCAATGGGAAAGCAAATCTCAAAGGAAAATATTCAGTTATATGCGTGCACGCTAATCAGTTCTACACTCTTAGACAGAAATGCTGCCCATCTGAGCTTGCATACGTCGCTTCCTTAAGCCGATGCAAGAAATGGAACGCGCAAGGCGGAAAGAGCAAGGCTTTCTTTGCGAAAACAATGGATGGCAGGTTCATTGTCAAGCAAATACAAAAGACAGAGTTCGAGTCTTTCATAGAATTTGCCCCTGATTACTTTAAGCATGTTTACCACTCTCTCGACACCGGGAGCCAAACCTGCCTTGCCAAAATTCTAGGCATCTATCAGGTATTTTACATCAATATATGAAGCATAATTTCCAAAAAAATCTTCTGATGTGCATGTGTTTTTACAGTGAGTGTCCCTGTTTCAGGTTAAGCAGATAAGGCATGGCAAGGAAGTGAAGATTGATCTGATGGTGATGGAAAATATCCTCTTTGGACACAATGTGTCACGGATATACGATCTTAAAGGTGCGGTTTTCTCTCGATACATAACTGAATCGAGTGACCCTCACACTGTCTACTTGGATCAAAACTTTGTCGAGGACATGCGTGTTTCTCCAATCTATATTGGTGGAAGAACAAAACATCTCTTGCAGCGGGCGATCTGGAACGATACATCTTTTCTCACGGTATGCATTTACTTCACATGGACCGCGGGTAAATTAGTCATGTTTCTATCAGCATATGGTTTAACAAAAAAGATATTGTGCTTGCAGTCAGTTAATGTTATGGATTACTCTCTACTAGTGGGAATCGATGAACAAAACCATGAATTTGTACTTGGCATCATCGATTACCTGAGGCAATACACATGGGACAAGCAACTGGAGACATGGGCGAAAACTTCTCTCGTAGTGCCGAAGAACGAGTTGCCGACGGTGATTTCACCAAGAGAGTACAAGAAAAGGTTCAGGAAGTTCATGGCCAAGTATTTCCTAACTGTCCCAGATGATTGGACCACCGCGAAGAAGAGTTCAGGGACCTGTAAATATTGCACTCGCGGCAACTGTAACTTGTCAAAGATCGACAGCCAGAAGCCTCAACTTCAAGCTGAGTCGTGCTCTATCCAGTGATGAACTGCTCTCGCCGTTATGGAGTTCATCTCCAAGCTTATTTTTAGCTATTTTGCAAGCAGTGTACATAGGATGGGTGTATGTATTCACCTGTAAAGTTATCCAGAGTTTGCGTCTTTTAGGCAAACTTTTGGGGGAAGTGAGGTCCAAAATACATGTATCCTCGGTATTATTGCTGTAAAATTCACAATGAGTAAAGTGAAATCACATGGTTTGTAGATCATTCGATTCATTAAAATCGCATAACTAAATTTGGGAAGTGGCTTAACCTTTATGTTCCTAGTATTTATTTTCCCAATCAGAGAAAATATGCAACAGAAAGACAATGTGCAACAGAATTTCGGTGCGTATCATAATGCCATTAATTTTCATACCAGCAGTTTAAGGTCTAAACATATGGCAGCAAAACAAGAAAACAGAAGCACCATCCTAATCGCACGAATTGTTCGGGGGGATTTGACTAAGTTGATAACTAGCAACCCTATGAGAACTAGTGACTGAACAAACCCTCACAGTATGCCTGAGTACAACATATGCAACTTCACAAGAAAGTGTTGCCCCCTACCAATTTACTGGCCTCCCTCAACTCAGCATCTGTGTGCCAAACTGTAATGTACCGTCAACCGCTGAAATGAACGGCTCGTGAACAGGGGAGTATTGCCTTGCTAGACCTTATCTTCCTTGTCGCCTACAAGGGGGAGCATCTCCACCCGACTTCTCGGCGAGCTTGTTCCTTGGCTCCCTGGGGCAGCAGCCTGCTGTTGGGAGATGAGATGCCTCACATACCCATAGAAAGTACAGCCGACAAGCGTGATTGCGCATCCGATTGCATTCATTGGGGAGATCGGGTTCCGGAAGATCAGCCATGAGACCAACACGGCGACAGCAACCTACAGTGGAATGTTCAGTTCTAGAAACAGTGGAGAAACTTGAGGGAAGAAAGCATGGATAGTCCAGAATGGTCTTACTTTAAGGTTGCCAGCAACATTGAAGGTCACTGCGGTGGTCGAATGGATGACGTAGAAGATGGAGAAGTTGAGGCAAAACGCAAGCACCCCTGAGCCTAGGATGATAATCAGCGAAGAGAAGACAGAGTCGTGTGTGTAGAACCAGTCGATTACGCCACCTCCCTCAAGCAACATTGCTGGAAGAGCCAGTATCATGGTGGCAAAGGGTGCCATGTAGTACACTGTGTTAATGCTGCAGAAACAGAGAATACTTAATAAATAATCTTACTGAGGCAAGAACTTACAGGACTGAACTTGGCAGTAACACTACAGTAAGAACTAGGTCTTTTGCTCCTCGAACTCGACAGACAACTTATCATTTTAGGAAGAGAGAAGATAAAAAGTTTTAAAATTACGGATGCCAAGCATCAGACATTACACAACAAGATGAGCATGTACCTGTCAAATTTGTATCCGTGGAGCAGGGACTCTGCCAAGATGGTCTTGGTAGACGTGGCGAGGCAGCCAATCATGGCAGCACAAAAACCAAAAATGTTGAAGCTGAGTTCTGTCATTGAGGTTAGGAGGATCCCCCCAACAATTGGGACCAGCGAAGCCCATATGCGCCACTCGAAGTGCTTGCTCCAAACCAACCACTGCAGAATAACTGCATCACGCGGAATCGTCAGAAAAGTTGTTAATAGGCAGCAACACAACTCTATGGCTTCTTTGTGAACAGGAATAATGCAGGCAGTAAGAGCACAGAATGACGGTATGGTACCTGTGGTTGCAGGGGTGAACGATTTAATAGTCTGCATGAAAGAGACCGGGATGTAACGCAGGCTGACGTTCCCGAGCACGATGTTCATGCAGAACACGAACGACATGGGGAAGATCCTCTTCCAGCGGTCCTCAGGCTCGACTTGAATCAACGGCTTCGCCTTGAGCACGTGGATCGCGACGTAAGCCCCGATTGAGGAGCATATGAAGTGGACGCAGGACACCGTCAGGGGGAACTTGAAATCCAGCTTCTGCAGACAGAAAAACAAAAGTGTTAATATCATAGTATCACCAAACAAACACATTGCTCACTGGAAAGGAGTTCATTGTTCTCATGCCATATGGTGTACGCAGCAGCGCAAATTAATCGTGTCATTCAGGACTGGTTCGTTCACTCCATTTTCGCGGCGAGGACACGACGCTGTGAACCAAGAGCAAATCAAGAGTCCCGGTTACAGGTTCAGAACATTACTACTCCTGACACATTATACTAGCCCTGATACTAATCGAGTAGTACGTACTAAGGATTATAGGTGAATGAGTGGATGTGGTGAGCTCAACTGGTGAAGGGAGTGAACCACTAGGCCCAGTGAACGTGCTGAACTGCTGAAACGAGTGTGCTGTTCTTGGAGTGGTACAAATCTATGGAAACCGCAGAAAGGGAGGCCCTTTTTTCCCCATTAGGGACAAGGAGAGCCACGCGTTGCTACCAATTGCTCCTCCTGCTCCTTGTGGGTGCCGCCGACTCGCATTAGCACCAAATCAGGTCGGAGAGCGGGGCGTGGCGGCGGCCCGACCCGCAGATCCGAGCAATGGAGACGGCGGCCGGCGGCGAGATGAGATGCGAGAGGGGAAGCGGGATACCTGGAAGATCCACTTGTTGATGATGATGACGGTGACGTTGAAGCCCCACCACTGGAGAATGGCGAGCACCGCGCGCATGCTGCCCAGCCCGCCGCCGGCGGCCGACTCCATCTCTCAATCTCAACCTGCGGCGAGTTGAGAGGGAGCCGGACAAGAGACGGCCTTTCTCCTCCCGCCGGCCGCAGTTAGTAGCTTAACCAGCCCCGGTAGCGGAGGAAGGCGGCGGCGGGAGGGGAGGGGAGGGGAGGGGGGAGAGGGAGACAAAGAAGAAGGCCGCGTCCCGTCCGTCAGTGGAGTAGGAAAGGGAAGGAGGAGGAGAGTAGGAAGCTGCCGCTCTCGTCTGTGTCTTGTCTCGCTCTGAATCCAAATGGATCTCTCGCTCTCCTCTCCTCTCCTCTCCTCCGTATACCTAAAAATCCATTGATTGATGGGTTGATTGAAAGATGCAGTACCAAGGAATACTTTTCTCCTGGTATACCTTTTATATAATAATTTCTTTTCCAGACACTATTAAGATGTTTTTGTTAACTCAAAACGTAGCATAAAGTGGATATATAGCTCACCGACGTAACTAGGATGCTCACGTGCATGAGCATAAGAGAAATGCCGGCTCATCCACAATAAACTCATATTTTTTGTCAATATAATGAACCGTTGGTAGTATCTATGCATTTCGTTTGTCGTAAAGAAGAAGAAAAAAAAATACATTTGACGATCTTCGGTTGGCCCAAAACCTTTGGTGGGACCGAGCCGAAATGGGGCGACATGGCTGGCTACGGGTCACCGACGAAAGGGTTGTCGGACCGACATGTATCATTCGTGAGGAGTCGCCGACACATCAGAAGAGGATGGAGGGGTAAAGGGATGGTTGAATATGCGCCGACTCATGCAGCACAGAAGGGCAAGACAGCGGCCACGGGTGGCGTGGTGGGCGTGGGGGCTGTTAGGCTGATGGCGGCGGACGTGTCTACATAGGTAGGCGATAGGGGAAGGTAGGAGGTCGATGATGACCGGTTTGGCTAAGCTGAATTTATTTTCATAGTTAACTAATTAAATACTAGGAAGTACAAAGAAGATACATACTTTCTAAATTTGTTGAGCTAGATGTATATAGACACATTTTAACGTGTCTGTTCACTCATTGCAGTCTATGCGTAGTTTGTATTAAAGTATTAAAAAAAGTTATAGAAGTATTTATGAACAGAGGGAGTACTAGATACACTTCTCTCCAGTGATATACCATTTTTCTCTTGGTCTCCCATTTGAAAAAGAAGAAGATGCCAATGTGAAGTTGGGTATATTCGTGGGCACCGACGAGTGGGTCAGTCTCTCACCACGGACAGTGGCAAGCAGAAAAAAAAAGGCCCACTAGGAGGAGGATATAAAGAAAGAAAAAAATTAGCTGCACAAGAAACGGAAGGCCTGCTTAGGTTGCACTTAAAAGTGCCCAAGTCAAACTATCAAAAGTTGCTTCGAGATCTACTTTGACTTGGAAAAAGCTTGTGTGACCACCCACCACTAGCAAATGTATGTTGCCGGTCAAGCAAAGGTTGCCGCTTTACCTCTCCTCCCGGCCCCCTTTGCTGACCCAGTTCTTGACACGCTGCAAAATGGCCTAAATCTTTTTTTTAACACAAAGTACAGACACAAGCGTTCATACATACGCGCATATACTTATCCATATAAAGGCACACACGAACACTCTACTCCTATAAGCACATTCGAAAGACTGAACCAGCATATCATCTTGAGATTTACACCATAGGCGCCTCGCCGACAAGAACGTCTCCTCACACTAAAAGCACATCGCCGAAAATCCTGAAATAAATCCAGGAATAATGCGAACACCAGGACTTGAACCCTGGTGGGCTCAAATGGAGATGAAGAGCAAGGAAGAGAAAGAGAGAGAGCCTGTCGGTCGACACAGTAAGGGTCTTTAACGCGGATCAGCAAAACACCAACACATGTTTCAATCAGATAGATGGTCCAGACATTTTTAGGCCCCAACACAGGTCATGGAATGAGACGGAACGGTCCGGATGTTCTCATAATCATACAGAGTCCAGCCAAAAATTGACAAGAGCTTTAGAGGAGCCCACACGTCTGCCATGTTGGACCGACACCTACGACTCATCCTAAAAAAAGGTTTCACGTCCGCTTCATAAACCCTCCATGCATTCACTCCGGCTGACTAGCCGCCTGCCTACTCGCATTCATGTCGACGCGTCGGCCAAGAAGTCTACTTCGACTTTATAGTCGCCCGCCTACTCACATTCATGCCGGGGCAGCGACCGAGAAGCCTACTTCGGCTTTATAGCCGCCCAGCCTCCTCCGCACAAAAGCTTATCTGCACACTCCTCCTCTTTTATACCTCCACCAGACACCACACACCCCTAGCTGGCAATTGGCAGGAAGACGGGCGCCAAGAACACCTGAGCATGGTGGATGCTTGGTAGCAACCGCCAGGACGGCAGATCCATCTCTGGATCGAGTTCTCGACAACGGATCCAGCTTTGGATCGAGTTCTCACCGACGCCACGCTCGTCGGTCCCCTCCTCCTCCATGGCTTCGTCCACCGCTAAAGTGGAGCCATTCTCCTCATATGAGGAGAAGCAGAAGCCAGACCTCCTCCCCATGGTGAAGGACAGTAAGTTTGCAACATAAATGGATGAGGCATTGCATTGGTCCCTAACCGCCCGCGGTACAGACTCCCTAAAACGCGGCTACATTTGGCGAGTGGGGAATGGCCAAAATATTATTATTCGGGAAGATGGCTGGATCCCCAACTGTGCCACAAGGAAAACTGTGACACACAAGGGGGGACATTTGTTATCGAAGGTGGGTGACCTGATTGATCCTCCTACGAATAGTTAGGATGAAGATCTCATTAGACATACTATGTGGTCCATTGATGTACAACGGGTTCTTTCAATTCCACTTTCACAATATGATATGCCAGATTTTATTGCTTGGGGTTATACGAAAAACGGTATGTCCTCGGTTCGGTCTGCCTACTCTAGGGAATGGGAGCATCTGTATGGAGATAAATTATGACATTCTAATGGGATGGGTCGAAGCACGGAAAACCCAATTTGGAGAAAGGTATGGAAGTTATCTTGCTCGGCAAAAGTGAAAAAAATTATATGGCGTACGTTGCATGGTACACTTCCATGCCAGGCTACGCTTGCAAACAGACATATGAAGATCTCGCCCATTTGTCCTACTTGTTCGGAGGGTCTAGAAGATTCAAAGCACATGCTTTTCCTCTGTAGAAAAGCCAAGGAGATGTGGAAAAGGCTTGGGATGGATGACATTATTGAAAAAGCCTGTGAGGTGATCGTGCGGGATAAGCGGTGTTGGAATATTTACTACTTCTACTAGACAAAGAACTGTTGATTTTGGGCCATCACAATGTGCACGAAATGATTATTGTCTCAACATGGTATCTATGGTGGGAAAGACGAAAATTGATGCATAAGGAGACAACGCAGAATGCACATCATATCTCTATGGGGATTCTTGCTCTTACATCAAATTTTGTTAATGCATCATCCCACGGGACTTTTATGAAAAAGGGGGTTGGTCCTGCCCTCCCAGGCGATTTGTAAATCTTAATGTTGACGCTTCTTTTGACCACGACCTCCTGAAGGGCACAATGGGGGTGGTCCTGAGAGATGACAAAGGTAGGTTTATCGCTGGAGGGAACGGGAAAATTGACTATTGCGTGGATGTTTTGATGGCTGGAGCGCTTTAGCTCTCAAATTTGGTCTAACACTGGCGCAGAGGGCAGGATGTAATCACCTTACTATTAATTCGGACAATCTGGAGATGATTGAAACCATGCAGGATAGAGGACAGTCTGCAGGTGCAACGGCGGCAATCTTCGATGAGTGTTTTCATTATGCCTGTGATTTCATTAGTACTAGATTCGAACATTGTAATAGAGAAGCAAATAAAGTAGCTCATGAACTCGCTAGATTAGCTCGATTTTCTTTCACTTCGGATTGGTTTGAGGAGCCTTTAAATGAAATTGTAATGATTCTCACAGACGATGTACTGGTTATTTCTAATGAATAAAGGTTCCATTTTATTTCAAAAAAAAAACCTCGTGCATGCTAAACTTGTCATGTAGCTTAATCAATTGCATTACCACACTTGAACAGAAACTTATGTTAGGACTTACGACATGAATGATTGGTTGTTTGCGTAAGCTATTGCGACCTCTCGTTGGGCACTGGAGTACACAATACAGATTAAGCTTCCTTTGATTCTGCAAAAGGCTTGTGGAATACGGGCACTAGGTGTTATTCTAGTATTGACTATTGCTCATGTTATATGTTGCCCTATTGTAAGATTGTATAACGCTGAAGAACGGAAGAAAAGATCAATTAACACCGGGGATTCCCCGAAGGTTCATTTCCATAAGGCATGTATTCATGTGATCTTTATGGATATCAGTTTTAAGCCAAAAATTTTTCATATTTTGAAACTTCTTGCAAAATGACTGAATGATACCTTGCACATAATACTTTAGATCACTATAGGAATATCATTCAGTGCTATGCGCTGCAAATTTTATGCATACATACTTCTACTTCTAATTTGTTCATGGAACTTCATTTGTAGATTTTGTCACTGAAAGAATTGAACTGATGATTCAGGGGATATGTTTCCCTGTGTTCCTTAAATTTCCCATTAAATAGTTGTATCCTATGCACTACTACCCTTGTTAGACACTTGGATGCGATGGCCATAGAAGTTGATTTTTTGGGCTAAGGTTTCATGCATATTTTGTGTGTATAAGTGACCAGTCACCATTGTGCTTGAGACCATGGTAGAGTCAGCTTCCATGTACCTTTTTGTTCAGTTTAGACTTCTGATCTTGACTTAATTGACACTCAGCATGAATGCATCTTACATATGTTCACTTGTTGAAAAAGGCATGGATTGCAATAACAAATACATTGTGGTAAATTTTGCAGGTTGACAAATTAAAGGTCTTAGCATCCTCCCTTGCCAATTCATCCCGCAAGGTAGAGAAGTGTATTTTGGATCACAGGTGGAGCTTCCATACAATTGTCTATAAATCTTTTGATGCCATTTGTTTTACTTCATATCATCTACCTTTACGAATTCGTTTTCTTTCATCCATGAACCCTTCGAGTTTATGTTTTTTCTAAGTGAATTCAATAAGTTGGTAGACCATGAAGTATATGCCATGTTGCTTCCTACAGTGGTTGTATTCTTATTCTGGATTTCGCTGTCGTACTATTTTCTTTAACAAATCCATTGGTTGTGCAAGAACTTCGAGGTGACCTTTCAAAATTTATTATGCATACTGAAGATGCCAGAAAGAGGAGGCTCTTAACTTTCGTGCCAAAAAGGAGAATGAAGTGAGTGCGGTTGAAAAAGTAGGAATCCTAGCGCATACGGTGGTAGTATAAATGTTTGTACTCCTTGTACTATAAGAAATCATATTTTAGAACATAGGTCTCTCATCGTGATTTTCGTTTAGCAGTTGGTTTTGGCCGTGCACCTTAGGACATGTGTCTTGTTTCATGAAAACCACATCTAACACCTGTTGTAAGGAAACCATTATGCATGCACACAATGTTCGTGAGATGTAGGGTTGCCAGCGATTCAAGCTTGAGTCAGCCGCGATGTGGTTCGAGACTAGAGTTAGGCTCAAGCTTAGCTCAAGCAAACTGATATGAGGTTTAGATGAACTAAAAAAAGATCAGTAAGTTCACTTTTTTTATTGATCCAATTTTTGTATTCTTCCATTAATATTCATGAGATTGACGTCCGCGTTTTGGGTTAAATTATTTGAAACATGTACATGTTTTTAACTATTTATATTGAACTTTTTTACTTCATGATAACTCATAATATTGTAAAATATATTTTATTTTATTAATATGAACTATTTGATATACTAGCCCAAATACTATTTTTGGTGTGTTAAGCAGAATGAACGATGTAACACAATCATACATATTAGGTAAATATTTGTCATATCATTCAAATATTTATCATTATAAACATATTTTTAACAGTAAATTGTAAAATATTTTATCAAGTATTATTTTCCATCTAATTTCGGATGTTTAGGGAACTATGTTGTTAGGATGGATTTCATTACAAATCAGAATAAGCAAATATAATCACAATATGTGCTTGTATGTCTCCTTGTAAATAAGATTGTCAAAATATCTATAACATTGCTAGAGTGTTTGAGTTTATGTATGTTGCAAATAAATTGCCAGAGATTTCTAGAGTACAAGACCGTTAAGCTTACACTAGTAGAAAACGACCCATCTATCCCGGTTCCAAAGGCCCTTTAGCCCCGGTTCTGGAACCGGGACTAAAGGGTCGGGACTAAAGCCCTAAACTTTTAGTCCCGGTTCGCTTACGAACCAGGACAGAAGGGGCTCCACGTGGCCGATGCGGGGTGCCCAGGGAGGAGGACCTTTACACCAACCGGAACCAAAAGGCATCCATGTGTCAGCAGCTCACAGCCCCTGTTTTTTTTTTGAAAGGGTGGGTTTAGGGGTTTTGGAGGGTTAATTTAGGAACATTTTCAGAGAAAACTTAGTAACATTTAACTTAGTAACTATGTTAGTTGTCCAACAATATCATTAAGCATTATAGGTACTCATATATAGTCAACATGCATCCTCACACACATATATGGTTCATACAGTAGCATATATGATAAGCAGTATTAGGTATTCATACAGAACACATATATAGCAGTCTACTAGGGGTACGGTAGTCATACAGCCACACACACATATGTAGTTCTAGATGATATCGGCGATGATCATCATCCTCAAGCCAGGGCGGTGGGTGTTCCTGATAGTAATTAGGATGGCCTGTCCAACACGAAGATTCTTGCCATCGAGGAAACTCTTCCACCCAACCGAGTTGAAGTGTGTGCGATCGTCCGTGTCCATGCCGTACGCACAGGTGGTGACGGAGCCCCTTGCGGTAAGGCTTGATACCACAACTCACAGAGAGGTTCTTTGGCAATTTCTGAATAAGAAAAACATATCAATTAATAAGCAGCATCGCACACTCTTGCAAATATATTTCTACTAAGTATAGATTTCTACACTATCAAAAGACACAGTACTACACATTTCTACTAAGCATAAATTCTACTAATAAGTATGGATTATCTGCACTATTCATAGTTCCTTGGATTCTACACTAATAAGCATGTCATCGGACTCTACACTAAAGCATATCATCGACTAGATTCCACACATCATATCATTGGACTCTACACTAAGCATATCATCGGATTCACTAAGCATATCATCAGATAATTTGCATTTGTAAGTATAACAATAAAGCATATATCTATATCATCAAATACTACAGTAATTATAACGTACCATGACAAGCCGATCAACCATGGTACTTGTCAGACGGGTCACGAATGGCACCCCGGCAAAGTCAGCACGTGGCGGAATTATGTCCCTTAGGTTGCACTCCTTCTCCTCGCCCAGCCACATTCTTTGAGCATAGATGGCTTCATGAAGTGGGTCCTCATCATCTTCATCAAGTGAGTCCTCATCATCTTCATCATCTTCCTCCATGTTGATATAAATAACAACCAGCTTGGGTCTTTCTGCTCTGAAGGAGAAGCTGATCAACTCACCACCAGTAATACCAAAGTGGGTGATGACCCACAAGTGTAGGGGATCTATCTGTTGGAAATATGCCCTAGAGGCAATAATAAAATGGTTATTATTATATTTCCTTGTTCATGATAATTGTCTGTTATTCATGCTTGAATTGATTTATCCGGAAATAGTGATACATGTGTGAATACATAGACCACAACGTGTCCCTGATAAACCTCTAGTTACTAGCTCGTTGATCAACACATGGTTACAGTTTCCTGACCATGGACATTGGATGTCATTGATAACGAGATCACATCATTAGGAGAATGATGTGATGGACAAGACCCAATCCTAAGCCTAGCACAAGATCGTGTAGTTCGTAATGCTAAAGCTTTTCCAATGTCAAGTGTCTTTTCTTTAGACCATGAGGTTGTGCAACTCCCGGATACCGTAGGAATACTTTGGGTGTGCCAAACGTCACAACGTAACTGGGTGGCTATAAAGGTACGCAACGGATATCTCCGAAAGTATCTGTTGAGTTGGCACGAACCGAGACTGGGATTTGTCACTCCGTATAACGGAGAGGTATCTCTGGGCCCACTCGGTAAGACATCATCATAATGAGCTCAATGTGACTAAGGTGTTGGTCACGGGATGATGTATTACGGAACGAGTAAAGAGACTTGCCATGACGAGATTGAACAAGGTATCGGTATACCGACGATCGAATCTCGGGCAAGTACTATACCGATAGACAAAGGGAATAGTATACGGGATTGATTGAATCTTTGACATCGTGGTTCATCCGATGAGATCATGAGGGTATGTATCAGTAGCTATGTGTTTGATATCTCTCTCTCTCTCTCTCTCTCTCTCTCTCTCTCTTTCTCTCTCTATCTCTCTCTCTCTCTCTCCCTCTCTCTCTCTCTTGTTCTTGATATGGCATGATCTTGATGTACCGCGAGCTTTGCTACTATAGTTGGATCTTATGATGTTTCTCCCCCTCTACCTTATTGTAATGGATTGAGTTTTCCCTTTGAAGTTATCTTATCGGATTGAGTCTTTAAGGATTTGAGAACACTTGATGTATGTCTTGCATGTGCTTATATGTGGTGACAATGGGATATTCACGTGATCTACTTGATGTATGTTTTGGTGATCAACTTGCGGGTTCAGTGATCTTGTGAACTTATGCCACTAGTAGATAAAGGGTCATCAGACCCGGTTCATTTGGGCCTTTAGCCCCGGTTCCTGAACCGGGACAAGAGGGTCGGTACTAATGCTCTGACCCTTTAGTCCCAGTTCAATCCAGAACCGGGGCAGAAGGGTGTCCACGTGGCCTGTGCGCCGAGCCCAGGCAGGAGGGGTTTTAGTCCCGGTTGATGGTACCAACCGGGACCAAAAGGCATCCACGCGTCAGCATTTCTGTGGCTGTGGTTTTTGTTTTTTTTTTGAAAGGGGAGGGGGGTTGGAGGTTTTGGGGGGTTAATTTAGGTGTTTCATATTGTGTTAGCTAGCTAATTAATAGAGAGAAGTGTCCTCTCTTATGTCCGTGCTTGCTACGTACTACACATACGTATAGAGATGACTAGACACGGTAGCTAGCTAGCTAGCTAGTAAAGCAAACGAAGGAAACAGAAGATCGTATAATCAACATATATATATCGTTTGGTGCGTATGTACCGTCGGGCAATTCGTTATCCTTCGGAAGCTTCTTCTTCAATATTTTCAGTAGCTTCTCAAATCCTTTGTCAGCCACAGCTTTCTCTGCCTTCCACTGCAGCAATTCCAGTACGGTACCGAGCTTTGTGTTGCCATCTTCGCAATTGGGGTACAACCCTTTTTTGTGATCCTCTAACATGCGATCGAACTTTAGCTTCTCCTTTTGACTTTCGCATTGTGTCCTTGCATCGACAATGACCCGGCGAAGATCATCATTTGGTTCCTCTTGATCTTCAGCAGCTTCACCCGTTGCAGCATCATTGGGCACATCGTCTGGTTCCTCTTGATCTTCACCAGCTCCCCCCATTGCAGCATCACCGTATTCAGGGGGCACATAGTTGTCATCGTACTCTTCTTCTTCGCCGTCTTCCATCATAACCCCTATTTCTCCGTGCCTCGTCCAAACATTATAGTGTGGCATGAAACCCTTGTAAAGCAGGTGGGAGTGAAGGATTTTCCGGTTAGAGTAAGACATCGTATTCACACATTTAGTGCATGGACAACACATAAAACCATTCTGCTTGTTTGCCTCAGCCGCATTTAGAAACTCACGCACGCCCTTAATGTATTCGGAGGTGTGTCTGTCACCGTACATCCATTGCCGGTTCATCTGCGTGCATTTATATATAATTAAGTGTATCAAAAACCATTACAGAACATCATAAATAGATAATTAAGTGACCAAATGGATAAAAGTTCATCATCACATTAAAACCAAAGTACATACATATATAGTTCTCATCTAACAACATATAGCTCTCCATACACATCGAAACTATGTAAAACATTTCAACGCGAAAATAAATGCTATCATAATCGCAACCAAGGTAACAATTGATCCAACGACATAATGATACCAAGCCTCGGTATGAATGGCATATTTTCTAATCTTTTTAATCTTCAACCGCATTGCATCCATCTTGATCTTGTGATCATCGACGACATCCGCAACATGCAACTCCAATATCATCTTCTCGTCCACAATTTTTTTTTATTTTTTCCTTCAAGAATTTGTTTTCTTCTTCAACTAAATTTAGCCTCTCGACAATAGGGTCCATCTTGATCTTGTGATCATCGATAACTTCCGCAACATGCAACTCCAATTCCATCTTCTCCTCCTCCATTTTTCCATTTTTTTCTTTAACGAAATGTTTTCCTCTTCAACTAAATTTAACCTCTCCACAAGAGGGTCGGTTGGAATTTCCGGTTCAACTACCTCCTAGACATAATAAAACATCTATGCATGTCAGGTTGGTCGGCATAACTATCATAAACACTAAAACAAATAGTTATAAATTAAAGATAATATACCACATCCGAATCGTAGACCGGACGAGGGCCCACGTGGGCGGATATCAAAACCATCGCACTATATAATAACAAGCAATAATAAACGTAAGAAAATTAGACAAATATCTATCTAAAGCAATAATAAAAGTAAGAAAAGCATGGACATAACAAGAGGCTCACCACGGTGGTGCCGGTGACGAGATCGGCGGGGGCGATCGACGGCGGCGAAGACGGGGACGGGACGTGACGGACCGCTAAACCTAGACAAATCTCGGAGAAAATAGAGCTTCGAGAGGAGAAAAGCTTAACTAGTGTGGCTCGGGCATTCCACCGAACACGTTGTGTGCATAGGAGGTGAGCTAGAGCACCACTAACCCCTCTCCCCGTCGGCCAGAAAAAAACAGAGCAGTGAGCTCTGCTCTTGAGTGAGGGGGTATATATAGGCAACTCACTGGTCCCGGTTGGTGCTACAAACCGGGACTAAAGGGGTGCCTTTGGTCCCGGTTCATAACACCAACCGGGACCAATAGTGGTGGGCCAGGAGCAAGAGCCATTGGTCCCGGTTTTTAGCTCCAACCGGGACCAATAGGTCCAGACGAACCGGGACCAATGGCCCACGTGGCCCGGCCGGCCCCCTGGGCTCACGAACCGGGTCCAGTACCCCCATTGGACCCGGTTCTAGATTGAACCGGGGCTAATGGGCTGGACCAATGCCCTGTTTTCTACTAGTGTGCATAGGGGTTGGCACCCGTTTTCGTCTTGACTCTCTGATAGAAACTTTGGGGCACTCTTTGAAGTTCTTTGTGTTGGTTGAATAGATGAATCTGAGATTGTGTGATGCATATCGTATAATCATGCCCACAGATACTTGAGGTGACAATGGAGTATCTAGGTGACATTAGGGTTTTGGTTGATTTGTATATTAAGGTGTTATTCTAGTATGAACTCTAGGATAGATTGAACGTTACTATGGACTCTTGAATAGATCGATTAGAAAGAATAGCTTTGAGGTGGCTTCGTACCCTACAATAATTTCTTCGTTTGTTCTCCGCTATTAGTGACTTTGGAGTGACTCTTTGTTGCATGTTGAGGGCTAGTAATATGATCCAATTATGTTATCCTTGTTGAGAGAACTTGCACTAGTGAAAGTATGAACCCTAGGTATTGCCTACTATCATTGCAACACCGTTTATGCTCACGTTTACCACTTGCTACCTTGCTGTTTTTATATTTTCAGTTTACAAAAACCTATATCTACCATCCATATTACACTTCTATCACCATCTCTTCGCCGAACTAGTGCACCTATACAATTTACCATTGTATTGGGTGTGTTGGGGACACAAGAGACTCTTTGTTATTTGGTTGCAGGGTTGTTTGAGAGAGACCATCTTCATCCTACGCCTCCCACGGATTGATAAACCTTAGGTCATCCACTTGAGGGAAATTTGCTACTGTGCTACAAACCTCTGCACTCGGAGGCCCAACAACGTCTACAAGAAGAAGGTTGCGTAGTAGACATCAACTTCTTTATCTTTTCTTTTCTCGGTTTGGTAGACATGTCCTTCACATAGAAAACTTGCGCCACATCATTGGCTAGGACGAATGGTTGTGAAGCAATCCCTTCCAGAAGTGGTTGTGGCTACGTTAAAAAAGAGCTTGGCACAAAACAAGAGGATTAGTGCTCTTTGCCTTCAACAATATGTAAAGGGGTTGTTTTCTGATTATGCTGCAATAAAGCCTTGAGTTTTGCAAGAAGATGAACATTCATCAATTGATAGAATTGCGAGAGAACATATAGTTATACAGTAGTGCATACACCTGCACCTAGTACCGCAACATATTATACAACCCTTACACAACTGCAAAATTTCGGCAACACTAACAATTCATTGCCGAAATATCCTAAAAGCATTAGTTGGGGGGGGGGGGGACTGATCTAGAGCGGGCTGAAGTTAAAGCTTTGCGCGATAGAAGAACATCTATATGTTTATATGTAATTCAAAAGTTTATATTCTATTTTTGAGACTTTCTTTTATTGTTTTTCAAGTTTATATTTTCTTTTTATTGGATTTAGTTAATTTTTTAGCAACTATCTACGCATTTGTTAACAAAGTTACCGCAGCAATAGTTTCATTAAAGACAAAGAAAGGGAAATCCATTAGAACATGCATGCAATATGCTACATGGCATCTAAACACTCGGCTTAAGTTCTTGACTTCCATCGGCATCTAAACACTCGGCTTAAGTTCTTGACTTCCATCACCATCCCAGGCTAATAGATACCCCTTCCATCCCAAAATAACTGTCTCGGATTTATTAGTACAAAGTTGTGGGAGTACTAGTATCACATTACATGCATGTTTCAACCATTTCATATCAATGAACTTTGAAGTGTTAAATTTGAAATGCAGCACACCACCAGCGTTACAATTACAAGTGAAGAAGGCACACCAAAACATGAGCACTTTTGCAGCCTTGCTTGCTTATATCTCATCGTCGTCTTCGTCGAAGTGTTCTCTCTCCGGTCTCCGGGAAGTCGCCGGCCTACAGAAGGAGAAGCTTCTACTGAGTGACATTCCCCAGGTTTTAGCTACTACATGTACAAGGAAGAACCTATGGAAAATAGACTTGACAAATGCTGAGCATATTGTAATGTACGCCAAAGCGAGTAAAACCAAATGCTCTGGCTTAACAACTGCTTTCCTGATATATGTTTTTTTTTATCACTGCAAATAACAACTTAGCAGGCTAAACTATGATAAAATCTTGCCCAGGAACTAAAATCAACATATGGAAGGAAGGCAACTGAGATGGCTGGAGCTCTAATATCAGCAGATTAGCTTTCCACATTCCATTCCATAATATGTGCACCCCACCCCTCTCCCTCCTTCCAAGTCCCAAGCAGCTATCTTTTCTGTGAATTGCTTGCGAGAGGTAAGCTGATTGATGGGACTAAATGTTTGAGTTCCAACCAATATCTGATTTTAGAACCCTCCCACACCCAAGACACACAAAAAAACCTCTTCCCGTCCTCACCTCATGCCAGGAGGACAAAGGTGCGCAGGCAGAGTGAACCCCGAGTGGCTGGATGTCTCCATCTGGTCCTCTCTTCTTCGCGGACGCATGTTTTTTGGGCACACACAAGGTGTTCGACCCATCTCCTCGTTACTGCACGTTTGGTGATTCTTTGGCATTTGGCCCCTACAGATAGCCTTTCTAGCTTTACTGTGAAATCAATTAAATCTATCCAAGGAGAGGAAGTCTACGCTGGACAGATATGCATCCAGCTATGTGCTTATGTCCCTTCTGTAACCATCATGATTCCTGAGATCCCTATGATTTCATTGACTTTTCTGACTAAAGCCTCCTTTGGTTCATAGGATAGGATTATCGTAGGAATAGAAAATTTGTAGGAAATGAGATGACATGTATCTCAAATCCTATGAGTAGGAATAGGAAAAGATATGTCATTTGGTTCACACCAAAGGAATTTTTCCATTGAGTCTAGGCTCATTTTTATTTTCCTATGAAATGTGGAGGATAGGAACCAATCCTATGTAGGAATAGGAATCCATCCTATGAACCAAAGGGCTCTAAAGAAAAAATTCCTATAAGAATCCTATCCTATAGAAATCCTATGAAATTTCTCCAAACCAAAGGAGGCATAAGAGGGTTTTCAATCTTGGTCCATATCAAGTTTTTGTAGAGCTGATTGCGCCACATGAACATAAAGTCTATATGAACCTTGATTTTCTCTACATCTAATTTATTGTCGTTCCCTGTAACATCATTGGAATATTTCAAGGTTTGAAATAACATGCCAGATCTTTAACTAGCATGGCATCGGGATATCACACTAGTCAATGTCACAAATCATTTTCTCCCATCCTGACAAGAGATATTTATCACTACAAAGATAAGTAAAAGTTTGTTTTACTTAGCACGTGCCCTTTTTAGAAGTTAGATAGAAGAGAGAATTTATGTATGAACATCTCTTGTAAAAATTATTAGGTCCATATTCAAATATGAAATCATGATCAACCTTTTGAAAGGTAAATACCTCCGGCCATCTATTAATGGTAGAAACTGGGTGCACCCAATGGAAAAATACAGCATGAGCCCAGTTCTGCAACAACCTTTTGTAGCGGAACCGGAGCCGTATCAGTTTTCAGTATCTGGTGACCTTTTATCCATCTTATTACTCCATATGAACATAAAAATCCATGGGACCCCATTTTTCTCCAAAATAATTATTGCCATTGCGCTGTAACATCATCAGGACACTTCAGTTTGTGGAATTGTATGCAGTATCTTTAACCACATGTCGCGCGAGACGAAACACTGGTCACTGTCACGCTTGTTTTCTTGAAGGTGACATAATTAATCACAAAAACTTGAAATCCATAGGACCACCTCCAGCTTATTTAACGACTTGATCATACACAAACAGATGGGCAAGAACCAAGAAAACAATAATCACCTCCACCTAGCTCCTTGCTCAACCATGAGCACCAAAAGGACATGGAAGCAGCTCCTGATGCTCCATCTTCTCACTCATATCCTATTCCTTTTCGTCGCATCCAGCTCTCAACCTACCAACAATGAAACTGCCAGCAGCGGCGATCTTTCGGTCCTGCTGTCGATCAAATCCTTCATCACCAGTGACCCTACGGGGGCACTGTCCTCTTGGTCATGGGACCATGCCGGTGCTGGTGCTGGCGCTGGCAATGGTACCAGCAGCACAAAGACGAAGGTGCCTGGTTTCTGCAAATGGATGGGTGTATCCTGCAGCGACCACCAGCACCCCGACCGTGTCACTGCCATACGCCTGCATGGCTTCAGCTTGGTCGGCACCATCTGCCCGCAGCTCGGTAACCTGACCCGCCTCCGCATCCTCAACCTCTCAGCCAATATCCTGGGAGGTGAGATCCCAGGCAGCATCGGCCGCTGTGCAGAACTTGGCGCCATGGACCTGGGGGAGAACTCCCTCTCTGGTTCCATGCCTGCTTCTCTGGGTCTCCTTTCAAGGCTCACATTTCTCAACCTTACCCATAACAATCTGACTGGTGATATTCCCATGTCCTTCTCCAACCTCACGTCCCTCACAAGCCTTAACATGAAGATCAACTACTTCCATGGCCAAATCCCAAGCTGGCTGGGCAACCTGACTTCATTGACACACTTAGGATTAACCCAGAACGGCTTCACTGGCCATATCCCTTCAGATCTTGGTAAGATGTCTAATCTTGAAACATTTGATGTCATGGATAACAAACTCGAAGGCCCTTTTCCTCCATCCATGTTCAATATTTCTTCCATCACAAACTTCAACATCGGCTTCAACCAGCTGACAGGATCTCTGCCGCTTGACATTGGCTTTAAGCTTCCCAAGCTAAGTCTTTTGGCCACACATTTGAACCAATTCCAAGGACCAATACCAGCCTCCTTGTCAAATGCATCTGCACTTAAATATTTGCTTCTTGGTGGAAATCGGTATCATGGTCGGATTCCACGGGACATTGGCACCCATGGCCGTTTGGAAGTATTTTTGGTAGGGAACAACTTGCTTCAAACCACAGAGCCTAAGGATTGGGATTTCCTAACTTCCTTAACCAACTGTAGTAACTTGGGGTTGCTAATAAACCTTGAGAAAAACAACCTTGAAGGTGCTGTGCCAGTTACTATTGCCAACCTATCTGCAGAGCTCAAATGGATTGAACTAGGTAAGAACAACATAACTGGGACCATACCTGCAGGTTTAAGCAAGTTTCAAAACCTTGCAATCCTCTCCCTGCAGCAGAGCCTCTTCACAGGCAACTTGCCTCTGGATATTGGCCAAATTCCTAGCCTCCAGTATCTTGACCTATCCTATAGCAGATTTCATGGGCAGATTCCACAATCGTTAGGCAATATCACAAAGTTGAGCAACCTCTTTCTATCTAATAACTTTCTGGATGGCAGCATCCCAGCAAGCCTTGGTAATCTCACAGGGCTTACATCTATGGATCTTTCCGGTAACTCCTTAAGGGGGGGAATCCCACCCGAGGTGCTTAGCATCCCCTCCCTGACCAAAATTCTCAACCTCTCCAACAATTCTCTGAGTGGCTCCATTCCAACACGGATAGGGCAACTCAACAGCCTAGGCACAATCGACCTATCCATGAACGAGCTATCTGGTGAAATCCCACAAGCTCTCGGCAGTTGCGTCCAACTGGAATTCCTGTACTTGCAAGGAAATCGTCTGCAAGGGCAAATCCCAAAAGGTTTGTCTTCTTTGAGAGGCCTTGAAAGGTTGGATCTTTCTAGAAACATGTTAGCAGGGGCCATACCCAAGTTCCTCGAGAACTTCAACCTTCTAACGTATCTAAACCTCTCTTTCAACAACCTATCTGGTCCCGTGCCAAATGCAGGGATTTTCCGCAACGCCACTGTATTGTTGCTCCGTGGCAATAGCATGCTATGCGGAGGTCGCTCCTCCTTGCAACTCCCTCCATGCCCAGATATTGGTTCCAACCATGCTTCGCAGAAGCATCGTCTTCGGGTCATACTCTTTTGCATGGTTGGAACTTTGACCTTCATGTGCTCCCTAACTGCATGCTACTTGATGAAGGCGAGAATCAAACCAAATAGTGTCGATCAAGAAACCGGATTTCACAATGAGAAGCATGAGAGGATATCCTACGCGGAGATAGATGAAGCAACAGAGTCCTTCTCACCAGCAAATTTGATTGGTTCTGGCAGCTTTGGCGACGTGTACATTGGAACTCTGAATCTTGATGAGATTTTACACACCGTAGCAATCAAAGTTCTCAATCTTGCCAAACGAGGAGCTAACAGAAGCTTTTCGAGGGAGTGTGAAGCCCTGAGGAAGATCCGACACCGGAAGCTTGTCAAGGTGATCACTGTGTGTAGCAGTTTGGACCGTAACGGCGATGAGTTCAAGGCACTTGTCCTAGAATTTATCTGCAACGGGAATTTAGACGAGTGGCTGCATCCAAATCCAAACACAATGAACGGCAGGACCTTCAGAAGGCTAAGTCTGATGGAAAGGTTGTGCATCGCTCTTGATGTTGCGGAGGCATTGGAGTATCTTCACCACCAAATCGAGCCACCCATAGTTCACTGCGGATATCAAACCATCCAACATCCTTCTAGATGATGACATTGTTGCGCATCTTGCTGACTTTGGTCTCGCAAAGATAATGCACACTGAAGCATGCAAGGAAAGTGGGGATGGGACTGAAAGCAGCTCACTTGTGATTAAAGGAACAATTGGATACGTCGCACCAGGTCAGCAATGATTCTTTTAATTAAAATTATTGCATGACTCGGTAAATTTCTGTTGCTAATCAATCGTTCACTTGCCAATTCAAACTTTAGAGTGCAATGTGTTGAATTTTATGACTAATAAACCCTTGGTTTATATGTTTGTTTCAGAGTATGGCTCGGGATCTGATGCCTCCACAGCTGGTGACGTATATAGCTACGGGGTGTTGCTATTGGAAATGTTTACTGGAAGACGGCCAACTGACAGTTTCAGAGATGGCGCGACAAGTCTTGTCAACTATGTCAAGATGGCCTATCCTGATGCTCTGCTGGAAGTATTAGATGCTAGTGCAACCTACAGCGGAAACCCGCAAAGTATCATAGACATATTCCTACATCCTATGTTTAAGATTGGTCTAGCTTGCTGCGAGGATTCCGCAAGGCACAGGATGAAGATGAACGGTGTAGTCAAGGAGCTGAACGCCATAAAGAAGGCGTGCGCCGCTCATATGCCCGTTCATGGATTTCGAGCAACCGCCTGATCTGGATGTCCTTGCTGTTGTATCATCTTTAGAATTCCCCGAATTGCTACATTGGTTCAGATAGCTAAAGTTCAAGATAATGCTTGTCACAATCAGGTTACTGCTCTGATTCCAGTGGCTAATGAAAAACAGTGCTTCGAGTTTTCGGGTACTTCTGGATACAAATCCAATGGTATCAAGTTTATATACCCATTACGCCCGCAATCCAATGGTACGAGCTTTTTAGTCATCCAGCGACTGGTTGAACTGAACCCAAACTAATCTCTATAAAAAAAATGGGTTCTAGATCCCCTCCCTTTGCTGACATAAAATGCATAACAAATACAAGCCAGTACATGCATGTTCAATCATCTCACTAGGTACAGATGAGCGACACCAAAACAATCCACACCGAAGTACACAAACTTGCCTATATCTCATCTTCGTCATCGAATGGGTCCCTCTCCGGAAAGTCGCCAACCTGCAAACGAAACTGCTCAATAACACTTCCACTCCCGAAGTTTTTATTGGATGAGCGAAAGCTGAATGTTATAGGAACCAATGAAAAATATACTACGGAGTACTAGGCAAGGTAGGTATGTATGCACCTTCACTTTCTCTGGCCTAACAATTGCTCCATGCCCTTGAGGGCACTCGAAGAAGCGAACACCTTTCACCCTGCAGCAAGCACCCAACAAGTCAAACGAAATGTTAGAAAGAACTGTTTCTCCAAGGATATGTTGTCACTAGTCAAAAGAAGCCATGATGACTTGGGCACTGGGTACAAATTTTGTCACAAGCATAGTCTGAGAATGAACATACATGCCATCGTGTTTCCCAAGTGGCTCATCGTATTGCACGCCAACCCAAAATCCACGCCCAAGGGCTTCAGCTTTGCCAACGAATTTCACGGTGCCCCTCTTGGCACCTGGCTCGACTTCACATCTGTCTCCCACCTATGACATAAATGTTAATCTTAAATCATAAAATATTGCATAACAAAACAGGTGTAATTTCCATTTAACGCCACAGCAGAAGAAAGCCCGCGTCCAATATTCCAGACAGTTATTTTCAATAGCAAAGAATCAATCACCACACCAAGGACCAATATTAACTACACACGCATGCCTCTGAAAGCAGAGTACCCTGTTGATAAGTGATCAGTTATATTGGCTCAACTCCGTATTCCTCGTCAACTTGGTCAACTACACATGGTTAGATAGTCATATTTTTGTGAGTGGGATTCCTATTGTGCTTTACTGAAACTGATAGTCAAACAAGGAAGGAAGCTGCTAGGCGGTCACAAAAATCAGGAAGCTACTAGAAGGAAATATACACTGCAATACTCCCAATAGCCGCTCCAGCTAGGAAAAAACAGAAGGGGAAGATGAAGACACAGATTCCTTCTAAGTTAGAGTAATGCAGATGGAAAAACAGAGTATCCAGCCAATGGTGGAAGTTTGTCAAGTCCATGTGGATTTGTCAAGTAGATGTGGCCACGGATTCATACATACTCCCTCCGTCCGAAAATACTTGTCATCAAAATGGACAAAAAGGTATGTATCTAGAACTAAAATACATCTAGATACATTCCCTTTTCTTCATTTTGATGACAAGTATTTCCGGACGGAGGGAGTACTAATTTAGCTTGTTCTATGGAAACAAGTTACTGCCAATTGGGCTGCTATAGCAGACATCAAATATGATTATTATTTTTAGCTCGGCCAGTGATGGGGTGCTAAATCGTTAATATGCAGCAATATTCCATTCCATAGCATGTGCAAAAACATAATCTAGCATACATGTGTAAAGCAAATGAACTGACCTTGATGTTGGCACACAATTCCTCCATCTGATTGTCTGACTGCCAAAGAGGACAAGAAACAGAGTAAACAGCCCTGTTGAAGCCTTGAAAGGAACAAAGAAATCCAGAGCATGGGCAGCTTACTTGCTTATCATCCGGTACAGGGTTTTTCGACACCATCTTCTCTTTGAACTTGCGGAAGTTGGCTGCACAATTGCACACAAGTTTAGATGTTACATGATCGGGTGAGCCGATTGCAAATGATAAACTGAAGTATATTTCAGACTCTTCTAGTAGAGGCATGCAAGCTTTAACTAAGGAATAAGCTGAACTATGTTTCAGACTCTGAGAATTCTACAAGGGGTCCAAATTCATCTTCTTGTAGACTGAAGACAGAACGTGTCCTGAGCTTACTGCCGAGCTTGTCGTAGGCTTCGTCCGAGATGGTGTACTTGTCGACGAGCGAGGTGTCCTCCAGCCACCCGCCGGAGGTCACCGACGAGGGGTCGAGGTCGATGATGTGCACGCGGTACCTGCAGAGCAGACCACCATCAGACCAACAGCAGCAGTAGAAAGATAGCAAGAGGAGATGCAGGTGGGGGGCGGACGGACCCGTCGTAGGGGGAGTAGGCGGCGAGGGGCGCGGCGTCGCGGTCGAGGTCGGCGACCCTGGCGCCGGCCTCGTCCCGGAGCTCCAGCCGCATGGACCCCACGGCCGTGCCCGTCTTCTTCCACAGCTTCTCCTTGAGCGCCTCCACCGTGGTCTGCGAGCAGAGCAGAGCGGACACACCCCCGCCGCCATTACAGATGAGATCCAAGCAGGAGAGAATGAGATCCAGGGGAAGCGAGATGGGCTGGGTTGGTGGCGCGGTGGTACCTGCTGGGAGACGCGGAGGTCGGAGGCGAAGGAGGCGAGGTTGGAGTGCGTGACGCGCAGCGCCACGCTGTCGTCCGCCGGCAGCTGCAGCTTCGACATGTCGCCGGCGGTGACCACGACGACTCTCTGCTCTGCTACTGTGGCGGCGGTCGTCGGAGCAGGAGCGGGCGCCGCCGACGCCGATCTGCGGGAGTAGTAGGGGCTCTACGTGGGCTCGTCTGCGGGCCGGGCCGGGATCAGATGCGGCCCGCGAGAGTCCACTGACTGGAGCGAGCAAATATCTCTCTCCCACCACTCTGTTATCTCCTCGTCTTCTACCTCCCGACCCGCTAACGGATAGTGAGAGTGAAAGATGGCGGCTTTGGCAATGGCGATGGCGATGGGGATGACGGCTGCCCCCCGGGTGGCCCAGCCGCCGGGTAGCGCGCGGTGCGTCTCCGTCCGCGCGGCTGCGCCGCCGCGGCAGCAGCGCTCGTCCCGGCCGCCGCCCAGGAACCGCGGCCCTCCTCCGCAGAACCGCCGGCGCGGGCCGCCGCCCAGGCTCCGCGACGAAGACGGCGACGGAGACGACCGAGGTCCGCCCGGGAGGCGGGGCCCTGCTGGCGCGCCCAGCCGCCACCACCAGGGCCGCGGGCCGCCGAGGGGCTCAGCCGGCCGGCCCCCGCCCAGGGGGCAATCCGGCCGCGCGCCGCCGGCAGACATGGCCCGCTCGCCCGTCGCCACTCTGCGTCAGGATGAGGAGGAGTTCGACGACGAGGCTGGGTACAGGGACTACGACGACGAGGATGAGGAGGAGGAGGGGGAGGGGAGGTTCGCCGGGGGGACACGGTCGGGCGGCGCCATGCCCAAGCCGCCCGCCGGCTTCGTGCTGGACGACCAGGGCCGGTGCATCGCCGCCGCCTCCAAGCGAATTGTCACCATCGTCAGTTGCTCCACATTCAGCCTTATCATAGCTAATTCATTCATACTTGAAATGCATTATTATCCTAATGTTCATCTTGCAAAATTATGCAGATTGATGACGCGAACAATCGCCCGTTGGAGTGCATAATCAGGAGGGTGTTCAGCAGCACGCAAGATCACGAGTGCTTGCTTCTCTGCCCGGTCGACATGTAATTAACCACACTGTGAATATATTGGTTCCAATGTTCATAGGTGATTCCCCACTTGTGCTTAGTACTATGAGTTTCGATTCCCTTTTTCAGGCCTGTGCAGGTTCTCAAGAGCACCAACTTCAGTGGCTGGATTGCCGTATGTCTCTAGTTCCCTACATTTTCATCGATCGAGCGCTCCATTCTGTTCTAGTTCACGCATGATTTGAGCTGATGCTAGAACGTTTCTCTCTGTATGGTGTTTAATGAAGTAAACAATGTTTTTTTTTTCATTTGATTGTAGGTTGACGATGACCAGATTAAGCAGATCATTCCATCGGTTGCGTACGCCCTCGCTAGAGTGCATATGCACTTTGTAGAAAGCGGGTAAGGGTCACACAGAAACACCATAGAAATGCAAACTTCTAACCTTGTTAACTGAAGTGGGACAAGAGCATTACAAATGCTGTGTACATTTAACCGTGTTCATTGCTTATGTAACACACTAGCACTATGATCACCCACACTCTGGGATGTGTGCAGAGGCTGGGGAGAGATCTCCATTGTCGAAAAATGATACTGTAATAGCCTCTTACCCTCTGTTTCAGATTCTGCTACACAGCACGAGGTGGCTTCTGCTTTCCTGAAGATGCTATCCAAGAATTCCACGGTAACCTGAAGCGCTAACCTGTGTAGTATTATCCTGTCACTGTCAGTAATCCTGAGAAAATAGCTTCCTCCTTGTCAGAATGATATCTTCTCACTTTGAATTCAAAAGAATGCACATTTCTTGTTTGATCTGCTTGTACGGTTGTACTTCTGATTTCTCATACAAATATTGCAGATTCCAGCGGCGGTAGCGGCGAGGCGCCTTTTGAAGGTGTAGAGATCTGCAACTTCAATTTGGTGAGCGACTTAGAGGATTCTTTTACTTGTCCTGTTTCGTGGCTGTAACCAAAGAATCGAATTTCGTCCAAGCAGACAGTTGCCCTTAGTGCAATTTAACTGCCATCCCGGAACAATTAAGATTGTATATACGCGCCGATGGTTCTCTAAATTATGTCTTGGTTTTTTGTCGGCATTCTTGCGAATACGGGATTGCTGACGCTCCTTACAATGTGTACCCTGTTTGCAGGACGGTGCACACTATATGATATATACACCAGTCGATCCTCTTCTGTTCGTCGCGGTCAAGGTAAGTGGGTTGCTCTTTTCAGCTTGTTTAGAAACCTTGGGTGACTAAATGCTTTAAGGAAACCCTAATAATTGAAGAAAGTTGCTCATAATTAATGCATGGTATGGTATGTCTTTGTGCAGGGCGAAGATGGCGTGCTACGCATTGCTGAAGATGTAAGTGTGGTTATTACAATTCGTAGTATACACCGACTGAACAAAGTTTTGATGATTGGCTGGTGGTGAAACGTTGAAGCACTTTTTGTTTGTGAACAGCAACTATACTTACTTTTGGTGATGTATGATCATGCAGGATCTTATGGACGACCCCAGCATCGTGAGCGCCATAGACGAAGAGACAGAGTTCACGGCATTGGTGGTACGTCAGCCGGCCGGCGATTGCATTCTTGCATTCTTTCTTTCTTTCTTTCTAGTTGGCTCCTAGCTATTTTTGCTATTGATGATCATATTTTTGTACTGACTGGTGTTTGATGTTTTGGTTGCTTTGTGTATGCAGGAGGAGGAGGAGGCCCTTCTCGAATCAATACTGCACGGCGACGATGATGTTAGCTGATGCTTACTTGCATGATGAGAATGTGAGGATACGTAGAGTATATGTTTGTGAGAACGGTTCTCTTTGGAGAATGTGTTGTTAGATCTTGCGTAGAGAGTACGTATTTCGCAGGTAGGGATGATACACATACGTTGGTGCTCCTGTATGTGTTTGTAAAGCGATTGTAGGTTAAGAAGAAGCTGCAGGCCTTGGATTTGGAGGATGTAATGGTAGATAGTTTTGTTTGCTTGTTATGGCTGTAACCCATTGTGAAACAAAACAGACATTGTTTGTCTATGAGTTGGAGAGATCGATGAATGAGTGGATTTACTAGTATTGTCGACTTTTATTACAATCAAAATTGAAGTTTAGAGGGATACACAAGTTTTTGGAGTTATTCCAAAATAACTGCATCGTTGCAAGGAAAGAGACCACAAATGCATTTTAATAATTTGCAAAAATAATCCCAGTGTGTTATTGAACTCAAACTTATTTTTTTACATGTTTGATGTTTAGTACCCATATAAATCTTGAGTATATCAACATCACTTAAAAATATCTTGCTTACTTTGATAAAAAAAAACAAATATCTTCCTCGATTTTTTTTCAATAACCACTAACCATACCGTATTTTAACTTATATATTCATCAATATGTTTATTGCAAAAAACACTCTTGCGATACTCGATGCCGAAATTAGGAAATCATTATTATTTTTAAACAAGAGTATCAACTTGTAAAGCTAGAGCAGTTATTTTCATCAAACTTAATTGAAATCTCAATGTGATCTTTTTAGAGTCATTAAAACTATCATATTTTCTATATCAACAATAACATTATCAACTTGCAAATAATGTCTATATAAATACATGTTTTGAAAAAAGACCATTATGCTAAGACTGTTTGAAATCTCAATGTATCGTTTGTTATTGGTTAAGCAACACCAAATTAACATATAGATTTATATGAACTATTAAATTACAAATTATTTATATCAATCATAACATAAAATTTATGTTTAAAAAAATATTAGAGAATATGAAAATGACGATAAATTGTATATTTATATAAAAGGAAAAACTAAATTAATTATGTAATTAATTAAAAAATTAAACACGTTATAAAAATGAGTGACCTTTCAAATGTTGATGTCGAGTTGTTTCCTCTTGGTCTCCCTTTAATCCGACAAAGAATCAAATTAATACCACTTTATAAGCGAATTGTGTTTCTCCACCGGTGTGATAAAGGAAATTATAGAATAACATAAAGTATCAAATAAATAAGTTCATTTCCTGAGGAAATTAGTTTCAGTATAATCACACGGAACGATGATAATGCCATAGAAGCTTATCGAAAGTCTCGTCGATGTATTGCTTGAAAGTGTCACATCAATTTTCCTAGCGAACACTGCCAAATAAACACACTTGAGTCTTCGTTTAATTAAAGATGTCACTGTGGAGTTTGTTGTAGTTTTACTTACTATGGAAAAGATAGACTTGTTCCTCAGTTAATTGCTAAAACATATAGTATTGTAATTAGCTATGTAAGATGTCAAATTAAATGTTGTGTATCACTAGGTCTAGTTTATCCTATGTTAGTCATTAAATATCTATCTTGATACCTTCTACAACTTAAAATACCGTGAATTTTTGTGTTTTGTTAAAATCTGATTCGTCAAATTTTTATTTTATCTCATATGATCGATTGGTTTTTCTTTTTACTATCAATTAAATTCTTATATGTTGGCTTATTTTGGAAAGGTCATGCAAATCTCTTTTTTTATTATTATTCAGGTGTATTCTTTGTGAATTGACAAGTAAAAAATGTTTTTGAGACAAAATTGACAAGTAAGTGAATGTTGAGAATTGCTCAAAAATGTTTTTGACACATTGTGGCTTCTGCTTTCCTAGAGATTCTATCCAAGAATTCCTCGGTAACCAGAAGCACAAACCTGTCTAGTATTAGTGTGCCAATAATGGCCCCAAAAAATAGGTTCCTGCTTGTAAGAATAGGTTCCTTTTTTTTCTGAAGTCGAAGTAAGAAATGGTTTCAATGATATCTTCTTGATATGAATTTAAAAGTTTGTGATGTGCTTCTAGTTGTATAATTCCCTCTTTGATTTGTCACATTAAAATTGCAGATTCCAATGGCGGTAACGGGGAGGCACCTTTTGAAGGTGTAGAGATTTGGAACTTCAATTTGGTGAGTAAATTAGATTCCTTTACTCATCTTCCTGTTTTGTGGCTATAATCAAAGAATCAAATTCATGCGCCGACTGTAATTTATTTGCCTTCTCAGAATAGTGAACATATTCATGTCTTGCTGCTATTGTAAATATCTCACGCGGCATGCTTGTGAATGTGTGATTGCTGGCACTTAGCGTGGATACTCTGTTTGCAGGACGATGCACACTATGTGATCTACACACCAGTCGACCCGCTTCAGTTTGTTGCAGTCAAGGTACTTCGGTTGTTTTTCCAACTTGTTCAGAATCTCTTGGCAGCTAAATGCTTTTCATAAACTACATAATGAGAGAAGTTGTGCATAATTAATGATTGGTATGTCATTGTGCATGACAAGGACGGTGTGCTACGCATTGCTGAAGGTGTAAGTCCAGTTTATCACTATTCTTATACGCTGAACAACGTTTTTTGATGATTGGCGGTGCAATGTAGAAGCACTTTGTTTATGAACAGCAACTGTGTGAACATGCAGGACCTAATGGACTACCCCAGCATCGTGAGCGCGATAGACGAAGAGACAGAGTTCGCGGCATTGGTGGTACGCTAGCCAGCGATCACACTCATTCTTTCTAGTTGGATCCTAGCTAGTTTTGCTATTGATGACCATATTCTGGTACTGATATGTGTTTGGGTGTGTGTTTGTTTCTGGGCATGCAAGAGGAGGAGGGGGCCCTTCTTGAGACGATACTGCACGGCGATGACGATGTCAGCTGATCCTGGCGTGCTTTAGTGATAGAGTACAAGTTTGTGATAGAGATGTATCACTCCGGAGTACGTATATTATTGTTAGATGCGTAGAGAGTATGTACGCTACATGTGTTTTGAGGCAGGGATATCATTTGTACGCTGGTATTGGATTGTATCTGTATGTAGAGAGAGTGTAGGTGATGAAGAAGAAGGTGCTAACCTCACATTGTATTGGAGAATGGAATGGTAGTTAGTTCTTTTTGGCATCTGCTACTTCTCGAGCTTGTGTTGTATTGCCTCGAATAGGAAAGGGTGATGCAGCATAGTAGCGTAAGTATTTCCCTCGGTTTTGAGAACCAAGGTATCAATACAGTAGGAGACCACGCGCGAGTCCCTCGCACCTGCACAAAAAAATAAGAACTTCGCAGCCAACGCGATAAGGGGTTGTCAATCCCATCACGGTCACTTACGAAAGTGAGATCTGATAGATAGGATAGTATAATATTTTTGGTATTTTTGGTATATGTAATGCCCCAAATGTAACACTTTCCTATAATGGCAATAAAGCTTCCTCTTTGATCATTGTCATTATCTTTGGGGGTCCTTCTCATTTATTTTAATTGCATTGTCATACCTTTTATTATTTTGCATCCTTGCATTGATCATCATCATATCATCATGGCATCATAGTTTACTTTATTTTTGTGCATGTGTGATACGTTGTGATGTTGTTGTGTGTGGGTTAAGCTATACCTAGCTAAACCCTACCCCTCTCCCTCTTCTTCTTCTTCTTCTTTTCTTCTTATTCTTCTCCTTCTTTCTTTCTGGCCTCTTCTTTGCTCTATTATGCAAGCCACCTAGCTAGTGCCATTGTGTTTCTTTCTCCTCCCTTAAATCTTGCACCATGTGAGCATCCTCTCCACCAAATGTCACCTCTTTTGAATATGATTTGGTTGGTTTTTAAAATATCAAGAGTTTGATCCATATTCAAACTCCTTTTATTTTTGTGCCTCTAAAAATGTCCAAGCCAATTTCTTTAAATAGAGCATAATTCACTGAGCATGGGGATATTTTTCTTTTCCCCTAATTCTTCTTCTTTATTTCTGTGCATTTTTTCTTTTCTGCCTGAAGAAATAAAAGAAAAAGAAGCAGAGCAGCAGCCTACAGCACAACCTGGGCCTCCTCATCCCTCTCTCTCTCTCACCGAGGCCCATCTCCTTCTCCACCTGCAGCGCAGCGCAGCCCAACTCCACGCAGGCCCAGCCACAGCCGCGCAATGTGTACCCTGTGTGCAGGACGGAGCACACTATATGATATATACACCTGTCGATCCTCTTCTGTTCGTCGCGGTCAAGGTAAGTGGGTTGCTCTTTTCAGCTTGTTTAGAAACCTTGGGTGACTAAATGCTTTAAGGAAACCCTAATAATTGAAGAAAGTTGCTCATAATTAATGCATGGTATGGTATGTCTTTTTGCAGGGCGAAGATGGCGTGCTACGCATTGCTGAAGATGTAAGTGTGGTTATTACAATTCGTAGTATACACTGACTGAACAAAGTTTTGATGATTGGCTGGCGGTGAAACGTTGGAGCATTTTTGTGTACTAGTGGATGGGGCGCCACCTGGTGGCGCCTCTTGAGGCGTTACTGTCCGCACTAACCAAGCTGATGTAGTTATTAACGTGACAGTGTAGATAAGCGGTAGTGGTTAAAAATATAACACCATCACCATCAATTATCAAGCAAGAACACTGCTTCAATTAATTATAGTAACTGGCCTGTCTTAAAACAATTTTCTGCAACAGCACATGCATATAACCAATTAAAAATGACAGAGGAGATGCAATGAAATGTAAGCTATATGAATTCCTTTATAGGAATGTGTTGTTACTTATATGAATAGGAGAAGATCCAGAGCACAGCTGACAGGAAATATGGTACGATCTCTCTCCTGGTGCCCTCCGAACCATCCTCAACTGCACAGGCAAGATATAAGACATTAAGTAATTTTACAAACACTTCATCTCTATAAATTCAATGAGTACTCTCTAGCATATACTTTGAAAAGAAGAGGTCTTGTTCATCATTTCACAAAACCTGCATGTTAGTGTAGCAAAGGAAAGACATGCAAAATATTGGACTCCCTCAAAAAAAAATATTGGACATGTTTTGGTTCATGCACAGAAGCAGAGAAATAGCAAGATCGTAGAAAAACAACGCAAGAGTAATCTTGACAACACCATCTCAGAGAAAGACCAGATGAGTAGAATAAAAAAAATGATGTATCTGGAGCAATTGTTTTCCTCTAGTGACCATTTAATTCAGTATTTTGTCCAATATCAAAATCTAAGATATGCTCGTATCCAATTATTAATAAGGTAACTTGCAACTATTGGCACAAAACATAAGCAGCTTGATAACGGAAGAGCCCTCAATTGTCCGCTTTTGATGAAGGGAATCAATTAGTTTTAAAATACATGGGAAAAGTTGATGTTAATAACCAATGTTTGTGCTAAAATAAAGTAGTCCACAATATCGAAAGCAAAAAAAATGGCATGAAGGAACACTTGCCGTTTTCACACCCAGTAAACAAGCAATAGAGTTTCAAAAAGACCAAGCGCCCCACCAATTAGTAATGATGTAGAAACCGATGGAATTCTTTTCTGCTTGTGCTCAGTATTGATCTCACTTGAGTCAGTTTCGAAAAACGATTTGCCGGAAGAGTATCTGGTAATAAATTGAAAGATCAATAAATATGCACCAGTTGACCATATACCTTTCCAAAAGAAGAATAATATGATTTGTTCCTCTGTAGTGACTGATACAGAAGAATATAGCAGAACATAACAACTCATATCAGAAGTTAAATAGACACCCATGTCAGGTTCATAAACTGTGATGCTAGCTTTTGGTCATATTCTTGTTTCAGGAGCACAATTATTCAGTTGTTGTACCATATTGTTGAGAGGACAAGTAAAATCATGCTCGCCAATTCTTTTCATCCGAACAACCATAAATGTTGTTTGAAACCTGAAAGCACAAGGTAAAGAATTGACTGAAAGAAACTTGGAAAACAAAAACCTAATTAGAGGACATGCTACCTTATTTGTTGATTTAATCTCAGATGAGTTGGTTTCTTCATCAATACTGTAATTGTTGTTTTCACAAGTTGCAACAGAAGCACCATTTACTCTTGAAAGAAGATTTTGATTTGATTCATTCATGTTGTTGATACAGTAATAGATTAGTATCAAGAATATAGCTATCAGTTGTCGCAAAGGATGACTCTCATAGTGTCAAAATTCAGGTCACGCAACTGACTGTCACCCCCTGGAAGAAGTGAATTCAGGTTAGTCAAGAATTGTCGGAACCAAAATCAGACAACGCAAAACTGAAATGGAAACGCCAGTTCAAGGTCAGCAGGAGCGGGGGTGTGGCGGCGGCCATGCCCAAGTCCCCGGCGTCCGCGAAGCGGAGGAGGAAAATATGAGCAAATGTGGGGGATGCGCACACCATGGATGACCTCCTTGCCTACATGGTCCACCGCCTCGAGGGAATCCGCCTCATCGGTCGATCTGGTTGACGGGCAGAGCAAAAAGGAGCACGGCGGCCATGGCATGGGCACGATCAAGCAAACTTTTGGAAGAGGGGGACAGAGGCTCGACATTGAATAGATATATTATACCTGAAAGTGAACATTTGTATCAAAATGTTAGGGAAGAGGTCATCCTACAGAATTAGCTCCTGCTACAGAATTAGCTTGTGTGTGTCAAAATGTTAGGGAAGAGGTCACACAATTAGCTCCTGTGTATCAAATCTCCGGTAATTATGCCTTGTACTGTGTAACAGTATAAGTCAACATGCTACAAAATTTAAACAACAATTGTAACAGGATGCAAAATCAAAGGAGGTGTACAAGGAGGGAAAGGTAGCAATGATATATCTCTAACTAACTTTGAACTTACCTATCAACGTAAGACATTTTCTTAATAATGGGTAGATTCTGCAAGCAAACCGTTTTTCGCAAGAAAGGGGGTAAAATCAAGCAGTTTACACAACTACAAATGATTTTCAGCCAAGAAGATGAAAGAAGAACAAAATGCCCATGACTACAAGATATAATTATTGAAGTTATTCTCTGCGACCATGGTATAATCTATACAAGTTAAAAGTATCTAGTTGATAGGAAACCTGTCTTTGATAAGACTGATGGCGAAGATGGAACCTTGGAAACTGCATTAGTGTCCAAAACAATTCAGATCGATCTGTACTCAATTTGTCATTATGCCTTGTACATGGTTAGTAGAATTCCTTGTGATATAGTGTGACTAATTACTCTCACATATTGTCGATCGGAAATGATGTAGAATTTTCTGGAGAGCATAAATGAGTGTTTGAAAGGAGTTTTTCAAAGAAAGACCTTGGTGAAGCTGCTTACATATTGGGCATCAAGATCTATAGAGATAGATCAAGACGCTTGATAAGACTTTCGATGAGTACATACCTTGATAAGATTTTGAAGTAGTTCAAAATGGATCAGTCAAAGAAGGAGTTCTTGCCTGACTTGTAAGGTGTGAAGTTGAGTAAGACTCAAAGCCAGACCACGGCAGAAAAATATAGAGAGAATGAAAGTCATTCCCTATGCCTCAGCCATAGGTTCTATAAAGTATGCCATGTTGTGTACCAAACATGTTGTGTACCTTGCCATGAGTTTGTCAAGGGGGTACAATAGTGATCCAGGAGTAGATCACTGTACAGCGGTCAAAATTATCCTTAGTAACTGGATGACTAAGGAAATGTTTCTCGATTATGGAGGTGATAAAGAGTTCGTTGTAAAGGGTTACGCCGATGCAAGCTTTGACACTAAATCCAGATGACTCTAAGTATCAATCTGGATGCGTATTGAAAGTGGGAGCAATTAGTAGAGTAGCTCTATGCAAAGCATTGTAGACATAGAAATTTGCGAAATACATACGGATCTGAATGTGACAGACCCGTTGACTAAACTTCTCTCACAAGCAAAACATGATCACACCTTATTACTCTTGGGTATTAATCACATAGCGATGTGAACTAGATTATTGACTCTAGTAAACCCTTTGGGTGTTGGTCACATGGCGATGTGAACTATGGGTGTTATTCACATAACGATGTGAACTATCGGTATTAAATCACATGGCGATGTGAGCTAGATTATTGACTCTAGTGCAAGTGGAAGACTGAAGGAAATATGCCCTAGAGGCAATAATAAAGTTGTTATTTATATTTCCTTATATCATTATAAATGTTTATTATTCATGCTAGAATTGTATTAACCGGAAACTTAGTACATGTGTGAATACATAGACAAAACAGAGTGTCCCTAGTATGCCTCTACTAGACTAGCTCATTGATCAAAGATGGTTATGTTTCCTAGCCATAGACATGAGTTGTCATTTGATCAACGGGATCACATCATTAGGAGAATGATGTGATGGACAAGACCCATCCGTTAGCTTAGCACTATGATCGTTTAAGTTTTACTGCTATTGCTTTCTTCATGACTTATACATGTTCCTATGACTATGAGATTATGCAACTCCCGAATACCGGAGGAACACTTTGTGTGCTACCAAACGTCACAACGTAACTGGGTGATTATAAAGGTACTCTACAGGTGTCTCCGAAGGTACTTGTTGGGTTGGCGTATTTCGAGATTAGGATTTGTCACTCCGATTGTCGGAGAGGTATCTCTGGGCCCACTCGGTAATGCACATCACTATAAGCCTTGCAAGCATTGCAGCTAATGAGTTAGTTGCGGGATGATGTATTACGGAACGAGTAAAGAGACTTGCCGGTAACGAGATTGAACTAGGTATTGAGATACCGACGATCGAATTTCGGGCAAGTAACATACCGATGACAAAGGGAACAACGTATGTTGTTATGCGGTTTGACCGATAAAGATCTTCGTAAAATATGTGGGAGACAATATGAGCATCCAGGTTCCGCTATTGGTTATTGACCGGAGACGTGTCTCGGTCATGTCTACATAGTTCTCGAACCCGTAGGGTCCGCACGCTTAAGGTTTCGATGACAGTTTTATTATGAGTTTATGAGTTTTGATGTACCGAAGGAGTCTCGAAATGGTCGAGACGTAAAAATTGATATATTGGACGACTATATTCGGACATCGGAAAGGTTCCGAGTGATTCGGGTATTTTCGGAGTACCGGGGAGTTACGGGAATAGAGGAGAGAGGCCAAAAGGAAGGAGGCGCGCGCCCCCCTTCTGGTCCGAATTGGACAAGGGGTTGATACGTCCAAAACGTATCTATAATTTCTGCTTGCTCCATGCCTCTTTTGGGTGATATTGCTTTGATATTTATACACTTCCATACACTTTTGATCATATTTGGACTAACCTATTAACTCAGTGCACCCCAGTGCCAGTTTCTGTTTTCGGCTGTTTTTGTATTTCAGGTTTTCACATTACGAGAACTGCCAGGAAAAATCCAGAAAAATTATATAAAAAATCAGTGTTCCAGAAGCTACCGTGCGCCCGAAGTACAGCCGGGGGGGGGGCACCAGGGCTCCAGGCGCCCTGGCGGCGCCCCCCCCCCCGGGCCGCGCCGGGGGGCGCCTGGGCCCCCCGAGGCTCCGCTGATGCCCCCCTTTGGCATATATTTAAAGCGTCTCCCGAAACCCTCGAGACGGGAACTCTTTTTCGCGATCTCATCTCTGTTCCGCCGCCGCCGCCGCTTCCAAGATCGGGAGCACCAGGAGAACTCTTCCCGGCACCCTGCCGGAGGGGAGGATCACCACCGGGAGCTTCTCCACCACCATGGACGCCTCCCGGATGAGTTGTGAGTAGTCTCCCTTGGACCATGAGTCCATGACCAGTAGCTATGTGATGTTCTCCTCCCGTTCTTGTGCTTCACTAATTAGTCCACGTGAGCTGCCCTACATGATCGAGGCACATATGTAATCCTTATGCTGTTGCTATGATGAGTTTGCTGGGATCCGATGGATTATGAGATTATGTTCAGATTGTGTTTGAGTAATATATTTGATTCACCTCTTTTATATTTATGTTCGTAAGTAATTCTTGCATGTTCTCCGTTGTTACTTATTGCTTTGGCCAAGTAGTAGGTAGTGACTCCAAGAGGGAACGTTATGCTTGATTGTGGGTTCATGCCCCTCGATGACTAGCTTGAGTGACAGAAACATGAGTCTAGGGGATGTGTTGTTGCCACAAGGGGGAAAACAACGGTGCTTGTGCCCGCGGGTGCAAGGATTGTTTACTTTACGCAAAGTTCTTTTAATGCAGTTGTCTGTTGCTTTGAGTTTACACTATGGGTGGGACTCGCAACTTAATACCAGCGAGATGTTCTGGATAGATATCTCAAGGTGGATGATTAGTAGTAGATGCAGATGGATTTCGGTCTACTTACCTCGGCGTACCGCCCATGCTTTGAACCTCTACCCTTCTTGCAATGTAGTCAGCATTGGTTTGCGCACATGGTCCTGTCAATTGCCCAGCTGTAATTCGTTTACCTCACATAGCTGTTTTATCGTCTTTTGGGAGAGAGACATCACTAGTGAACATCATGAGACTCCGGTCCATATTACCATCATTGATCACATCCGCTATTTACTTTCCGCATTTTATTTACTATTGCAATTATATCTATCACTACTATCACTTGCGTTTGATCCTTTGTAAACTACAAGGCCGGAGGGATTGACAACCTCTCTGTACTCGTTGGGAGCAAAGTTATTTGTATCTGTGTGCAGGTCACGTTGATTGCTAATATCTGGCGCCGTTAGCAGTTGACACCTTCTTGTTGAAACTGGGAGTCTCAGGGAAATCGATCCTTGGTATTGCCAAGGGAAATCTTCTGCTATACTGCATCTCAAACCTTCGACTTGGGGTAACCAACGAGGGGTGAGAAGCCACCTAGCAGGGGTGCAGCCCCCTTTTCCTTCTCCCTCTCCCCCTCTTTCCTTCTCTCCTACTCCGGAAAGGAAAGGGGAATCCTACTAGGACTTGGGAGTCCTAGTAGGACTCCCCACACTTGGGGCGCCCCCTCTAGGGCCGGCCTCTCCCTCCCTCCTTTATATACGGGGGCAGGGGGGCACCTCTAGACACAACAATTGATCTCTTGATCTCTTAGCCGTGTGCGGTGCCCCCCTCCACCATAGTTCTCCTCTATAATATTATAGCGGTGCTTAGGCAAAGCCCTGCGACGGTAGAACATCAAGATCGTCACCACGCCGTCGTGCTGACGGAACTCTCCCTCGACACTCGGCTGGATCGGAGTTCGAGGGACGTCATCGAGCTGAACGTGTGCTAGAACTTGGAGGTGCCGTAGTTTCGGTGCTTGATCGGTCGGGCCGTGAAGACGTACGACTACATCAACCGCGTTGTTCTAACGCTTCCGCTTTCGGTCTACGAGGGTACGTAGACGCACTCTCCCCTCTCGTTGCTATGCATCTGGTAGATAGATCTTGCGTGATCGTAGGAAAATTTTAAAATACTACGTTCCCCAACAAATACAAACAATGCAATGAAATCATGCTCTTTGTCGTCCATGCCATGCCCACCACTCTTCAATCAGATCCTTCTGAAGATCATTGTGCGTTGCGGGACGCCGAATGATCATGTTGTGCATGATCACACAAGCGTGCATGATGTACCAAAGCATTTTTGATCCCAAAATCTAGCCGGTCCTCTCACGGCTTCACGAAGGTTTGCCACTTTGTAGGCGTTTTGTCGAACACCTTGCGGGCGCGGCGCGGCAGCGAGCCCTCGGGCGCTGTTCCTCGGACATCGGAGGCGCGAGAGGTTCGGCCGGACTAGGAGGGGGTGGGGCGGAAGCGCAGCGGAGCGGGGAGGCCGACGAAGCGCCTGAACGGTCGCCGGGGGGCACGGGCGGCGGCCGCAGCGGAGACAGACAGGGGAAGCACTTGAGTGGTCGCCGGTGGGCGCGGGCGGTGACGGCGGCGCGGGGATAGGCCGGGGAAGCGCTGAACGGTCGCCGGGGGCGCGAGCGGCGGCGGCGGCGCGGTCGGATGGGGGCGGCGGCGCGGTCGCGAGAGTGGAGGAGGGAGCGAGCGAGCGCGGGAGAGAGCAGTGGCGAGGGCGGAAGAGTCGCGCGCGCGCGAGCCGGCGCAGCAAATAACGGGCGCGGGATTGCGTTTCGGCCAGCGCGCTGAATTGATAATGGCGCGCGCGCCGTTTTTGCGCGTCCGCTGGAGCTGCCCGCCGCGTTGCGCGCGTGCTAAAACTGCCTTTTTTACGGCGCGGCGCTTGTATAGCGCGGCTGTTGGAGATGCTCTGAGGCTGTGGGTGTGGGTGGTGGCGGCCACATGGATGGTTGCTTGCACCGACGCGACAGCGAGCAGCCGCTGCTGAGGACCGCCGTTGAAAGGACCACCCTCGATGTCGACAGGGCAGTGGAGGTCAAGGCGTTCCCTACGGTATGGACTCGAGGGGCCAGGAAAGTGAATGGATAGTGGTGAAGTTATTCTATCTGAACCCCTCGGTGATGACTTGATTGGAGTCTCACCTCCTGCCAATTCCCTATAACAACACATCATTATTGGCTATTTTCGTATTGTAGTATTTATCATGTGCATTTACGTGTAACTCCACTGCAGCATGAACCCAATAAATTCAGACATTTCCAGTTCATGTTTTAAGTTGTCCACTGATGATTTCGTGTTCTATTTCCTCAAAATAAAAATAAAAACAAAAACGATCTCATGCTTAGTGTTCTTGTTTGAATATTTTTGGTACTGCGATTTGTGAGCCCGAGAATAAGAGGCAATATGCTTCATTTCCATGCACATCACCTATGTAGGTTGGCAGACTCCATTCCCGTTTCACTCAATGGAGATTCAGATACTGGTAACCACATGCCAGGATTCTTTGCTCTGAACCATGCTTTTTTTTCATGCTCTTTTATCGCAGTCCGAATCAGCAAAATTTAATAATGATGGATATAGCAAGTCTGGAAAGGGCTATCTAAAGTTTCAGCTGATCAACCAGAGAGAAGATTTCTCATTTGCACTTTTTTTCTAGGGGTCTTTTGAAGGCAAAAAGTTACTATAGTTTTTGAACGTTTATGCATAGCAAGAACAGAATGTTATTCTGGAGAACAGCTCTTGATATTTCTCAAATCTGAATCATTTTTACAAATTTGGATGTTTATGTCTGAGTTAGTGCTTGTCCGAGTATTCTTCTTCTACTCATCGCATGTATAATGTATAAATTTGTTTCTCATGATTACAATGATGTAGGGGAATAAGAAAGCAGCTCTTTGGGGATGGACCATTGTGAGGCTCCAGTCCGTCCATGACTTTCATTGATGCTCATTACTGATTCTTCATTATACTTAGTATCCCATTGCATGGAGAAGCTTTCATTAATGTTTCTTGAACTGACGAGAGGAAGCATTTGTGATGAAAAGCAGACAAGATGGCTACGATGTGTGTCGATGGGCTCCATTCTTTGATGCAGGCAAGTAGCTCTTCCTGGTTAAGTCCTCATATAAATTCTTACTGTAAACAATTCAGGCTTTGATTTCCTTAAAAATGTGCACGTCATGTGTCTGATGCAATGCACAACAAGAATCATTGTACTCAACGGTCTCTATTTTCTATAACTGAGGAACTACTTGGCTCTTATGAATTTACCATCCTTTTATAATTAGTCTACAGTTCTGAAACTAGACAATTATCAATTTATCATTGAGGATCAAAAGGTTCAGAGTATGATCAACTATTAAAGCTGCCAATTAGATGTGAATGCAATCAAATGAAGAAAAAATGTGCATCTTGTGATAGGAAAGAGCAAACTAGATGACATCTGCCATCAGAAACCATCTAGAAATCCTAGATGATTAAATCTGGTTTGTGAAGTAGACATATTTACCATCATCTGTTTCACCGTACTGTCCTCCTAATAACAAGTACGGTCGCTCTGTTTTGTTTGGCTATCCAGAAGTTCACTTATTTGTCATTCTAAATCCCAATCAACTCATTTTGCATCGTTATTAGTATCATGCCACTATTAGTTACATTTTTTTTTACTACTCTATCGGTAAAATGGATGGGCGCAGCAACGCGCGCCTTCAATGATCTAGTATATATTAAAAACTGAGCATCCTCCCAGCCCTCTCAGACAATTAGCATTTCTAGCAATTTATTAAAAACTGAGCATCCTCCCAGCCCTCTCAGGCAATTAGCATTTCTAGCCGTTAGATCACCGCTTTTAGTCCTTTTTGACCGTCGGATTCGCTGTTGATCACACCTAAATCTCGTATGCAAGCGCTAACTCGCGCGATAGGCTACGCTGGGCTTTTCGGGCCGCTGCTCCAGTGGCTTTTTTGGATGTCTCACGTTGAATTGGGCCTACTGGCCTGCTGGGCCTTTTCTATTTTTTTTTGACCGGAACGGCAGGTGCTCTGCCTTTTCATTTAAGCAAGAGGGAAGGACTATACAATAGTAGCTAGGCTACTAGGATAATGCGAAAGGTAAAGGAAGTCCAGTACAAGCAGCGCTTGCCTGGCTATACAAATGTGCAGGAATCCTATTTTTCCCATGCCTCCTCCCATAGGCTGATCTCATCAGCTATCTTCGTGCACAGCTGCTCTGAATTCATTAGCTTGTTTTGGAAAATTCTGCGGTTTCTCTCGTTCCAAAGGTTCCAGGCCACATAAGCTGAGAAGGTGCAGTCGTCAGTGTCTTCTCCTTTTTTCCGAAGAGGCAAAATCGCCTCCCACCAGGTGGCAACCGAGGCCTTTTCTATCATCCTGGCTTTTTCTATCCAACACAACGCACAGGGTCAAACTCCAGAGACGAACCATCGGCGAATCTGACCCGCCGCCACCCCCTCCCCGATATGTCTACGCGACGTTGATGCTGATCCGACGGAGCAGATCGGGCTCATGTCCGCCGCCACCAAGGTATCCTCCCCCAGACGAGTCATCTCAGCCCCCCCACCATGTAGGTCAACCTCCTCCTCCACCGGCGTCATCTCAGTACGCCGCTCAGGCCTGAGGTCCTCCCCGTGTTCCACCAACCAACTACTCAGGATCGACCATGCCACTGCGTCGGCGCTCCTCCGACCAGCTCCTCGGCGTCCAGCACCTCGCAACACCGACTGGTCCAAGGATGATGGAACGAGCCAGCGACCCTTGGACCGGGATCATCGACCCAGATCGATGGTCGGGGTCAACCTGTGGGACGCCGGGAGTCGACCTCCGGGCCGCGACCCCAAACGCCAGGAAGGATAGGTACGCCATTCAGCCACTGCAAAGCAATCGCTCTTGATTCCAAGTTTCAAGTTCCAACTCACCATGTAAACGGGAAAGAAGGATCGATTCATGCATATGTGCCCGGAGTCCCCCATCCTGCTGCGCTGCGCCGCACCCGAATGCCGGAATCCGTGCAGCCGATCGACCAGGCGAGTTGCGAGGTGGCGCTGAATTGCTAAACCGGCACCTCCCTCTGGTCAGTGTTTACCTCGAGCTGCTGTGAACACTTTAGCGATTGATATTCTGAAGGTTCACACTTTCTCTTCATAATTTCTACTGTCAAAAAAATTATCCATGTATAGCTACGTACATAGATAAATGGCTGGTCCCTAGGTTTACGTCTTTACCTATAGTCAAACTATGTAATTAGTATAATGGAATCAATTGATTGCATCTTTTTGGACTCACATGATATAGCATTTTTATCTACTTCTCATGTTCGTCTTATCGTTCTGGACTCCAAAGTCATCGTTCCCAAACTGTTTGGGACATATTTCGCCTATCGATGGGTCGCTCGAAAGTTGTATAACCTTCCCATTCCCTATTATAGGCCACCAACTACCAGGGTGCAGTGAGCGGCAAGTCTCATGTTCCTCTGCAACCCAGGATAACCCCTCTTACTCTCAATTGCGACGAGACTATGTTTTTACACTAGTAGAAAACAGGGCTTTGGTTCGGGCCTTGCGAGCCCATTAGTTTCGGTTCATCCACGAACCGGGACCCATGGGTGCATACGTCCCGGTTCGTGTGGCCATGGGGCCGGCCGGGCCTCGTTGGGCATCTGTCCCGGTTGGTCTCGGACCATTTGTCCCGGTTCAAGGCAAGAACCGGTACCAATGGGCCTCGCTCCTGGCCCATACCCATTGGTCCAAGTTCGTGTGTAGAACCGGGACAAATGGGTGACCTTTAGACCCGGTTCCTGAGACGATCCGGGACCAATGAGTTTTCTATATATAACCCCCAGCCCACCACTTCCTCTGCTCTGTTTTTTCTGGCCGGCCGGAGGGAGCTGTATGGTGCTCTAGCTAGCTCACCTCCTATGTACATGAGGTGTTCGATGAAATGCCCGAGTCACACTAGTTAAGCTTTTCTTCTCTCGAAGCTCGAACTCCAAGCTCCATTTTCTCCGAGATTTGTCTAGGTTTAGCGGTCCGTCACGTCCCGTCCCCGTCTTCACCGCCGCCGATCGCCCCCGCCGATCTCGTCACCGGCACCACCGTGGTGAGCCTCTTGTTCTGTCCATATTTTTCTTACTTTTATTGTTGCTTGTTATTATTGCTTTAGATAGATATTTGTCTAATTTTCTTACATTTATTATTGATTGTTATTATATAGTGCGATGGTTTTGATATCCGCCCACGTCGGCCCTCGTCCTGTCTACGATTCGGATGTGGTATATTATCTTTAATTTATAACTATTTGTTTTAGTGTTTATGGCAATTATGCCGACCAACCTGACATAGATGTTTTTATATATGTCTAGGAGGTAGTTGAACCGGAAATTCCAACCGACCCTCTTGTGGAGAGGTTAAATTTAGTCAAAGAGGAAAACATTTCCTTGTAGAAAAAATTGGAAAAAACGGAGGAGGAGAAGATGGAATTGGAGTTGCATGTTACGGAAGTCGTCGATGATCACAAGATCAAGATGGACCCTATTGTCAAGAGGTTAAATTTAGTTGAAGAAGAAAACAAATACTTGAAGGAAAAACTAAAAAAAATTGAGGACGAGAAGATGATATTGGAGTTGCATGTTGCGGATATCGTTGATGATCACAAGATCAAGATGGATGCCATGCGCTTGAAGATTAGAAAGATTAGAAAATATGTCATTCATACCGTGGCTTGGTATCATTATGCCGTTGGATCAATTGTTACCTTGGTTACAATTATGATCGCATTTGTTGTTGCGTTGAAATGTTCTACATAGTTGCAATGTATGGTTTAATTAGATGCTCTAGAGATATGCATGTACTTTGAATGGCATGTGATGATGAACTTATATTAATTTCATCACTTATCTATCCATGATGTTCTGTAATGGTTTTGCACACTAAGTGCATCCAGTTTTTGCCGTAACCCTCTCTACTTTTTTGTACATGCTATGTGGGTGAAATGATGATACCATGCCAACTTTCAACCTTTTCAGAGTTCATTTGAAATGCTTTTCAATTTCAGGGCCATTTAGCTAAAAAAACAGTAAATGCATGAAAAATAGCAAATGAAGTCAGAAATGGTTGAAAATTGATGATGTTGCTTTGAATGGTGCATTTTGAACATAGAAAAAGACTGTAGTAGAAATAAGTTCAAAAAAATGAAATCCCTTTGTAACAGACGAGTTCTCGTCTGAAATCCTGGTACCTCGAAAGGGATTGTCCGTTTTGTACACGAAGTGCATCCAGTTTTTGCTGTAACCCTCTCTACTTTTTTGCACATGTTATGTGGGTGAAATGATGATACCATGCCAACTTTCAACCTTTTCAGAGTTCATTTGAAATGCTTTTCAATTTCAGGGTCATTTAGTTAAAAAAATCAGTAAATGCATGAAAAATAACAAATGAAGTCAGCAATGGTTGAAAATTGATGATGTTGCTTTGAATGGTGCATTTTCAACACAGAAAAAGACTATAGTTCAAATAAGTTTAAAAAAATAAATAAAAAAGCAAAAAATAAAAATAAAATAAATAAGTAAAAACAAAATAAACTTTAATAAAGTAAAATAAACAAAAATAGCAACAGTAAAGTAAAATAAACAAAAATAGCAACAGTAAAGTAAAATAAACAAACTTTAATAAAATAAACAAAAAATAGCAACAGTAAGTATTTTGTAGACAGTAGAAACAAAACTAAAAAAATAAAGCAGCAAAGAAACAAACGGAAAAAAACGCCACCTACTGGGCCGCCACGGCCTGAATATGACTAGAAACCCAATAGTGGGCCAGGATTCAGGCCCGCAGAAGGCCCAGTAGGCCCACATGCATAGTAGTGTCAAATTAGGCCCGTAAGCCTGCAATGGAGAGGAGCTCAAGAGAGGTGCGGCAGTGGTGCTTATAAACCACTATGCGCCCCTCTCAACTAGCGAGGTGGGACTAAAATTTTTGGCCATCCACGGGCAGCACGGGTGAAAGAACATGTGGTGCCCCATGTTTGGTTTTGGTAATTGATGACAATCTCTATGGACTAATGGTTGCCTTGAGTTATATTTGAAGGGTTTGTCCATAGGCTTTTCTTGGAGTTCATTTGTTGGTTTCAAGGAGAGTTTGTGATGACCAAGGTGCTATTAAGGAATTATCCAAAGATTGGTCTTGTGAGTGTTGAGCTTATTGCAAGCATGTCTTGAAGAAGAAGAGTGTGTGATCATTTATGTTTACCTTTAAGACATCATCCAAAGGAAGAGAGTTGGAAAGATTCAAGGTTGATCAAGACTAAGTCAAAGAGTGAATCAAGTTGAGCAACACACAAAGCGTAGAAGATGTACCAAGAGGGATCAAGTGATCCCATGGTATGGTAAGCATTGTCCATTACGCTTTATGTACTAACCCATGGTCTACGTGAGAGTTCGTTGTGGGGTTAGGTTTGTTTCCATGGGCTTGCGTCATGAAAAAGATATTATACAACCCACGGAGGATGACATCCAGTGGTGATCATCATCAAGATTGCGGTGTGCAAGTTCAAGTGGAGCATCACAAAGAGATCAAGTGCTTGAAGCTTGCCGTCCATTGTGGTAACAATGGACTTGTGAAGATATGCCGAAGAGTGGCTCACCCATAGTGGAGTATGGGGGAGCAATCTACTAGTCTTCACCGAGACAACGCAATCAAGAAAGGTGGTCCAACTTGAGGAAGTCAAGATCGTCTACATCTAGCTCAAGTGGACTTTGTGCAAAGCAAAGGTTTGCCCTTGATAGGTTTTCTATTTTACCGGTCTCATGGTGGTAGTTGGGAGACCGGGTTATAGGATCGTTTGCCGTACTATCAAGGGGGGCTCTCAAGTTGGTAGCTTGATCGTATCGTTAGTAGAGAGCTCAAACCATTGCATCCTTGCATCATGTTATTGGTTCTTGTTTGGTTCTTCTCCTTGTGAGATTTGGAGCTTATGGTCATTTTCATGACAAGCTCGAGTTCATCGAAAACAGAGTTCACATGCATCTTATATGATGTTTTTGATGTTGGTGTTTTTGTCGGTTCTCTTTGTGAGTCTTAGAGCTTATGGTCATCTTGATGACAAGCTCGAATTCATCGAAAATGGAGTTCACATGCATCTTCTATGATGTTTTCGGTGTTGGAGTTTTTACCGGTCTTAATTGAGAAAGGATTCTCACCATTTTATTTTGGATATTTTCCGAATTGCTTTTTCTTGATATTTCTGTCAAGATTGTGTTTGCTCTTGTCCTTAGCTTTCCAACAAACTTGATTTCGTCGAATTCGGAGTTCGTATGCGAAAGTTGTGGCTGTTTTGATCTTACCTGTTTTTCTTAGAGAGGTTCTACCGTCCCATAGAGAGGTTGTACCGGTTGACCGGTACAACCGGTGTTTGGAGCTGTAGTACCGGTCCAGAATTGGTCTAAAGGTTGTACCGGCCATGTACCGCTCTACCACCGGAATAGTTTCTGTTTTGGAGCGGTTCTTGGGCGGTTGTTGACCGGTTGTACCGGTTAGTTTAGTTTAACCGGTACTACCGGTTCCCTGGGCTGTTGTACCGCTTAGTGCTTTTTCCTACAGGTTGGTTTTTCCTCTGCTTTGACCGGTTGTACCGGTCCTACAGTTTTCTGTACATAACGGGCAGATTCGTGGGGACCTATATAAGGGGATCTTCTTCCCCATTGGACCTCATCCTTTGAGCTCGTGTTCTTCCCCCATTGTTGACCTTCTTCGAGCTTGCTATCTCTCAATCCCTCCATGGATTCTTGCTAGTTTTTGGGGAAAAGAGAGAGAAGATCTAGATCCACATTTCCACCAATCACTTTCTCCTCTAGGTGAGGGGAACCCCTTGGATCTAGATCTTGGAGTTCTTGGTGTTCTCCTTCTTGTTCTTCCTCTCTTTCCCTCCCTAGCATTAGTTGCTTTGATGGGATTTGAGAGAGAAGGACTTGGGCACTCCGTGTGCCCTTGCCATTGCATTTGGTGCATCGATTTGAGTTCTCCACGGTGATACGTGGAAGTAAAGTTTGAGAAGCTTATTACTCTTGGGTGTTTGGGCACCCTAGAGCTTGTTCCTCTTGGGTGCCTTGGCGCCCTAGACGGTTGGTGATGTTCGGAGCTCAATCATTGTGGTGTAAAGCTCCGAGCAAGCTTCGGGGTCTCCAATTAGGTTGTGGAGATTGCCCCGAGCAATTTGACGGGTACCGATGACCGCCCCCAAAGGTTGCCAAAGTGTACGGGTTCGGTGACCGCCCCCAAGGGTTGCCATTTGTACGGGTTCGGTGACAGCCCTCGAGGGTCCCTTAGTGGAATCACGGCATCTTGCATTGTGCGAGGGCGTGAGGAGATTACGGTGGCCCTAGTGGCTTCTTGGGGAGCATTGTGCCTCAACACCGCTCCAAACGGAGATTAGCATCCGCAAGGGTGTGAACTTCGGGATACAACGTCGTCTCTGCGTTCCTCGGTTATCTCTTACCCGAGCCCTTTACTTATGCACTATACTTTGTGATAGCCATATTGTTTCTTATCATATATCTTGCTATCACCTAGTTGATTATCTTGCTTAGTTAGCATAAGTTGTTGGTGCACATAGGTGAGCCTAGTTGTTGTAGGTTTTGTGCTTGACAAATTAACTGCTAGGTTTATTCCGCATTTGCTCAAGCCTAAACCGTAATTATTTTAAAGCGCCTATTCACCCCCCCCTCTAGGCGACATCCACGATCTTTCAACGGGGCCATTGGTCCCGGTTGGTCGCATGAACCGGGACTAAATGGGCACATTGGTACTGGTTCGTGGCACCAACCGGGACCAATGCCCATCTTTAGTCCCGGTTGGTGCCAC
>LR738710.1:942720087-942741784 GCA_902687465.1 Secale cereale
CCCAGGCCTCCGCTGATGCCCCCCTTTGGCATATATTTAACACCCGTCGCAGAAACCCTGATTCCGGACCCCTTTTCTCCAGACGCAATTCCGATCTCCGCCGCCATCGCCATCAAGCTTCGGGGGACCAGAATTCCTGTGCCGGCATCCTGCCGGGACGGGGAAGTGCCCCCGGATTCATCTCCATCGACGTTGCTTCCTCCCTCCATGATGCGGGAGTAGTTCCTCCTCGGGGCTGAGGTTTCTACCAGTAGCTATGTGGTCAATTCTCTCTCCCATGATGTGATCTTCGTTGTGATCATAGGCTATGTTAATCTAGGGTGATCCCATGATATTTCCCCTTCCTCTATGTATTGGATTGATGTACTCACTTATCTTTATCTAGTATAATCCCCGAGACCAAGGTGACAGCGGTCTATTGGACATGGATTAGAAAAATATTTTCATGAGTGATTTCCTCTCTTGTGTGTTGATTGAAGATTGAGAGTCTCTTGGTGCTTGTTGATACGTCCAAAACGTATCTATAATTTCTGCTTGCTCCATGCCACTTTTGGGTGATATTGCTATGATATTTATACACTTCCATACACTTTTGATCATATTTGGACTAACCTACTAATCCAGTGCACCCCGGTGCCAGTTTCTGTTTTCGGTTGTTTTTGTATTTCAGGTTTTCACGTTACGAGAACTGCCAGGAAAAATCCAGAAAAATTATATAAAAAATCAGCGTTCCGGAAACTTCCTTGCGCCCGAAGTACAGCCGGGGGGGGGGGGGCACCAGGGCTCCAGGCGCCCTGGCGGCGCCCCCCCCCTGGGCCGCGCCGGGGGGGCGCCTGGGCCCCCCGAGCCCCGTCTGGTGCCCCCCTTTGGCATATATTTAGAGCGTCCTTCGAAACCCTTTGGACGGGAACTATTTTTCGCGATCTCATCTCTGTTTTGCCGCCGCCGCCGCTTCCAAGATCGGGAGCACCAGGAGAACTCTTCCCGGCACCCTGTCGGAGGGGAGGATCACCATCGGGAGCCTCTCCACCACCATGGACGCTTCCCGGATGAGTTGTGAGTAGTCTCCCTTGGACCATGAGTCCATGACCAGTAGCTATGTGATGTTCTCCTCCCGTTCTTGTGCTTCACTAATTAGTCCTCGTGACCTGCCCTACATGATCGAGGCATCTATGTAATCCTTATGCTGTTGCTATGATGAGTTTGCTGGGATCCGATGGATTATGAGATTATGTTCAGATTGATCTTGAGTAATATATTTGATCTACCTCTTTTATATTTATGTTCATAAGTAATTCTTGCATGTTCTCCGTTGTTATTTATTGCTTTGGCCAAGTAATAGGTAGTGACTCCAAGAGGGAACGTTATGCTCGATTGTGGGTTCATGCCCCTCGATGACTAGCTTGAGTGACAGAAACATGAGTCTAGGGGATGTGCTGTTGCCACAAGGGGGGAAACAACGGTGCTTGTGCCCGCGGGTGCAAGGATTGTTTACTTTACGCAAAGTTCTTTTAATGCAGTTGTCTGTTGCATTGAGTTTACACTATGGGTGGGACTCGCAACTTAATACCAGCGAGATGTTCTGGATAGATATCTCAAGGTGGATGATTAGTAGTAGATATTGATGGATTTCGGTCTACTTACTTTGGCGTACCGCCCATGCTTTGAACCTCAACCTTTCTTGCAATGTAGCCAACATTGGTTTGCGTTCGTGGTCCTGTTATTTGCCCAGCTGTAATTCGTTTACCTCACATAGCTGTTTTATCGTCTTTTGGGAGAGAGTCATCACTAGTGAACATCATGAGACTCCGGTCCATATTACCATCATTGATCACATCCGCTATTTACTTTTCGTTATTATTTACTATTGAAAACACTATCTATCACTACTACCATTTGCGTTTAATCCTTTGTGAACTACAAGGTCGGAGGGATTGACAACCTCTCTGTACTCGTTGGGAGCAAAGTTATTTGTATCTGTGTGCAGGTCCACGTTGACTGCTAATATCTGGCGCCGTAGCAGTTGACACCTACTTGTTGAACCTAGGAGTCTCTGGGGATTCGATCCTTGGCATCTTTGCTAAGGGAAAAACTTCCACAACACTGCATCTTACACCTTCCACTTGGGGTAACCAACGAGGGGTTAGAGGCCCATCACTTGTCTTTGACTATCCTTTAGATATGTTGTGGTGATTGTGGGACTCTCTTTGGATGGCCGCGGTGACATTGGGAAATCCTTAGATTGAGAACTACGAACTTTGAGGTGTGCTTTTGTAGCCCTACATAATTCTCGTCCTCTCTTGACCACGAAGGAATGACCTCCGGGTGCGTCTCCATTGCATGTTTTATGGGAAATATCATGTGATTCGATTATGTTAATGTTGTTGGGAGTTGCCACTAGTGAAAGTATGAAGCCTAGGCCTTGTTTCCACCATTGCAATACCATTTGTGCTCACGTTTACCACTTGTTTGCTTGCTGCACTTTTTATTACAGATTTATATTACTTTGCTTTGCCACTCCTATCATCCATATTTTACCATCTCTTCGCCGAACTAGTGCACCTATACAACTCCTAGTTGTATTAGGTGTGTTCGGGACACAAGAGACTTCTTGTATCTTAGTTGCAGGGTTGCTTGAGAGAGACCATCTTCAACCTCTACTTCCCTGAGTTCGATAAACCTTAGGTCATCCACTTGAGGGAAATTGCTGCTGTCCTACAAACCTCTGCGCTTGGAGGCCCAACATAGTCTACAAGAGTAGAAGCGTGTGTAGACATCAGTCACCGTGTCAGCGAGGAGGACGAACACGTCCGTCGCAACATGTGTGGGACTGGTGTGGCGACGGCCGGGGTCAGTGCGATAGGCCACACCTGGTAGACGATCGATGCTTCAATGTTAAGCTCGATGATGCCTTCGATTTTGAGACGGTATGCAACACGACAAGTCTTGTTTGGTAATTAAGCATGACTTATGCTTTCTTTTCAATGTGTAATTTCCGTCTTTTACAATTCGACTAGCTTATCCCATGCCATGCAAGACGCTATGTCTTGGAGCATCTGGATTTCGAAGATCATGAAAGTATGGAAACAAAGCAAATTCATCTCAGGACCCATCATGATTATGATTTTCTTGTAAAGCTATACAATTCGGAGAGTGTAACCCATTTTGGTTGCTCGAACTGGAGAGCACTGTGCAAGGCATATGATTTTTAAGAGGGTATGTATGTCACCTTTGACCTTGGTGATGATGACGATGGCATGTGGGTCCTTGTTGATACGCTTCTAGTTCTACCTCTATGTGAGTTTCTCAAACATATTTATTAAGTAATTTATGTTGCATTGTGTCTTTCAAAATAATTGATAGCTTATTTCCATTAACAGCTTATTTCCATTCTTCAAGAAATATACGGAAGATGGTAGACAGAACCCACTACACTGATTGTGCGGAATTAACTTGTCAGAAGAAAAATCATCTTGTCTCGTTACTTTCTGATTTTGAGCGTTACAATACCTATGCTAAAACTCCTGCACATTATGGTCAATACGTGCCACTAGTGCACGTGTTGAGCTACGGTAACATCCGTGGAGATGTCATGGTAAGATTTGTGGCCGATCATCTTTTGCATAAATTCTTCTAAAACTAAACTACATTACTAACTACAAAGTTATTACTATGTTTTTCAACAGAAAATCCCTTCGGATTGTGTGCCTCATCTGATGTTTCAGAATGGTCACCTCAATGTTATGAGCTTATTCCCGTACTCGTCAGGTCATCATCCTACACATAACTGTCCATACAGGATTTCTAAATCCAATGAAGACTTGACAATCAAAGATTGGAAGAAATGTATGGTCAGTCGTAGGCAGCTATATGGAAGTGACATTGTGCGAAAGCCAAGAATTGGAGACATGATAATCTGCATTCTCCATAATGGAGAGTCATGGCCTATCTTATTTTATACTATTTCACCTTAGAGAGGCTGTACTTAATTAAGTCTCGCTACTTATGATCATGTGCTAAGAAGTTGTTAGATCACTATGATGATGATGATGATGATGATTATTATGACAATGAGTAGAAGTTGTGAGATGACGATGATGATGGGTATGACTTTTTTATTATGACAACGATGATGATGATTTATTATTAATTATGATGATGCATTGTTATATGAGCATGCACGGAGACAAGAGATGACACTTCTCTCTATTAGCTAGCTAATACAATATATGAAACCCCTAAATTAACCATACAAACCCCCCCTCCTTCAGAAAAAAAAACATAAACCCTAACCCCTGAAGTGCTGACGGGTGGAAACTTATTTGTCCCGGTTGGTGCTACAAACTGGGACAAAAGGCCCCCCTGCCAGCGCAAGCCGCAACTGCCACGTGGTGAGCCATTAGTCCCGGTTGGTATAAGAACCGGGACTAATGGTCTAGGGCATTTGTATCGATCGTTTAGTCCCGGTTCCCCAACCGGGACAAATGGCCCTGACGAACCGGGACAAATGACCCTTTTGCACTAGTGTTAGCCCGTCTTTTCTCCAATCATAGACATAAGATTTGTCTAATGATAGGTGTAGCTGCTTGGGGATGGACACCTCCAGCCTCATGACACTCCATGGAAAGCTAATGCAGGTGACATGGGTCTTACTCAATCTGATGATGGTTGGTGGTTGGGTTAGTTCTATTATGCTTTATCTCGGGGTAACTGTTTTCTACGCTTACAATTAGGAATAAATGTTGATGTGATTTCTGGAGTTTGCTGTTTTATCAAAGTAATGTCCACTGAAATATTCGTTGTATTTTATATGGCTTAATTTAGTGGAAAATGAATAGTTATAATGCATTCAGTGGAAGTGGCAGCTAGGTAGATCCTTCATCAAGGAACAGTTGGGAAATCTTTCTCCATTGTAGATTGAGTCATTGTCTTTCCGTGTGAGGTTTATATATATATTTCAATAGTTACTTTGATCCACATGTATATCAAAAAATTTGAGGGGTCAAGTGCTTGACTTGAAAACATTATTGTCTCTCTGCTGAGCCTCCTGGGTCCTCACTCCAGTTGGTACCACCAAAGATGGGAAGGCTCCCAATTGATGAACCAACCCGGCGCGACCAGGCAAGTGAATCTGAAAAGTTATGGCATACTCCCTGCTCTCATATGAAGTAGATTTAAGATCACATGAGATTTTTTATCTCCGTTGAGGCTTGAAGTTAATTAGAAGCTATATGGATTTGGTACACTCATTGGATGCTAATTGTGCAAGTAAACTCCTAATGAAGTTATTTTGTTTTCTCTTACTACATGCTCATGTTAGTGCTTGCAAATCCAATTCAGATGATTTTCATCGTGATGGTCTGTAGGTTACCATGAAGGTCAGATTCATCCTATTTAATTATTAGTGCTATTGATGTTGATGGCTTACTAAGGAGGATTAGCACATGGCCTTCATAATGGTATTTTCTTTCCATTTTTTTGGGAATCGTGTATATTCAAGTAATTTGCCACCCTGCAGACCTTAAGACTTTTTAGTTGTTAGGACACCTTCTAAGCACTTCTGTCTTAAAAGTGGAGAAATACATGGTTTTGGCTTCTTCAATGTTTTTCAGAGAGCTTTTCCAATGCCTATATGACATATGTACACAGCTTAAGAGAAGAGAGATGATTCAGAATATGTTTCGTGGTGTTAGAATGTGTGAAGAAGTAAAGTATTTCTGGTAGTGGATCAGTTGTGACTTCAATTTCAGATTTCATTGAATGTTTATATATCCATCTTTTCAGATAAATCTCAACTGAACGTTTCGTTCTTTCCGGCCAAGTGCAAGTCTTGCTTGCTACTATATGTTAGCATAGTGGTTTTACATAGTAGTACCACTTGATGTTATACCTGCACCACGTATCCTAAATTCCCTAATTCACGGGTTTCTATAACTATAAAATTGCCTTTTTAGTATTGTTTCTTTATGTTGGCTCTAAGAACTAAAGCCTACACATGCATGTTTATGCAGCTTAGACAAATGTAACAATCCTTGTACGATTTGAGGGGTCATGTTAATATTTGTGAAATAATTCTACCATTGTTTTTTTTAAATGGACGGGCGCAGCAACGCGCGCCTATCATGATCTAGTCTTCGTAGTGCTTGGCCATGGCATTGAACGTTCCTTCCTTTGCACATCAATACATCATTCGATGCCTCTTCTCTCTCTCTCTCTCCGGCGGACACGCAAGACAAAACTCCGGCCGGCGACGCCATTAGCAGCATCGGCAGCAAAACTACACACACACATCCTTCAGGTAGGTTGGTTGGTCGCATCGATTTACTAACCCACATTTTCCGCAAAAACAAAATGATTTTACTAACCCACGTGATCACTGCTTGCTTGATGACGACAACGCGGATGACAGTGAGGGATTTTTCTTTTTCTTTTCAGAAAAAGGATAACTCCGGCCTCTGCATCACATGATGCACACCATCATATTATTAAACGTGAATCAAACAGTCACCGAGTTTTAAATAAAAAAGTGTTTCATATTGTAAAACAAATAAAAAGGTAAAACACGACCACAACCGGCCGACCCCGAATTATATTGCCCATCCACATAATATAAGGACTGACTCTAGACAGCTGCACCCAGAGGCCATAAGCGTCCGCACATCCATATGCTACAGTGATGATCACATACGGATCGAAGCCGTTGCTCTGTAGATAATCTGTAAGAGGTTAGGAATAGACGATCTGTTAAAAACACAGTCATTCCAGCAATTCCACATTGCGAGAGAATGGCACAGGCTCCAACACAGATTTGGCCCTTCAGCTTGTGATGAATACCACCCAACCGTTTTTCAAACAAATTTGGAATACTCGTTGGTGGTGCTAGATTGCATGTAACATGAATCGTACACAAGATCAAGATAGTAAATGGACATGATTAGGAAAAAAATGATGTATTGTCTTCTCCTAATCACAAAAATAACATTTTCTGGTACCATGCCAGTTACACTTAGCAAGGTTATCTTTGGTAAGAACTACCTTCCTCTACCAAAACCACATGAAAACTTTGACTTTGGAAGGAACCTTAATTTTCCAAATATTTTTTGTGTGTGCGGAAAATGGGTCCAGAATCCATAAGATCTGCATACATAGACTTCATAGTGAAGAAACCATTAGTGGTTAGCCTCCACTAGAATGAAGTTGGCATCTGAGTTAGATTAATCAACATCAATTTAGAAACTAAATGGATCCACTTAGTCCATTTGTCACCCAGTAAAGCCCTACGGAATTGGATGTTCAAAGGGCTAGCCCCAAGGAAAGAGCCAACCGAATCCGCCTTTTTGAACATAATATTATACAATGTCTGGTATTGTAGACCTAATGGAGTGTCTCCGAACAAAGTATCGTCCCAAAAGCTTGTGAATTGGCCGTCACCAACCTTAAACGAACCTCTCTTAAAAAGGATGAGTTGACCTTCATGAAGCCCCTCCAAAACGGTGAATTGGTAGGCTTAGCATCTACTTACAATAACGACTTGGAGAGTGTCTCCCGTAATGAAATGAACATATGGGTAGTATTGATGGGAATCACTTGGTCGTGGGAGGCCAATGATGAGTTCTCGGTGAGATTGGAATATGCCTTCAAGTTTGGGGGAAGGGAAGCAATTCCTACGGCGGAGCTGACCTGGAAATCTAGGGCACCATCACAGTGCCATTTCTTTTACTTGGCTAGCAATGCGCAACAGGAAATGGACATTGGACCTCCTAGCCAGGCGAAGGTTACCACACCAGGAGGCGTGTCCTTTCTGTATCAACAGGAGGAGACAATAAACCACATATTGCTTACTTGTGTGTTTGCCAAGACGATCTGGGCGGCGGCCTGCATGCGAGGCCTTGAGCAAGCAGGAGTGGGCACCTACTCAGCATGACTTCCTTGAGCCATGGCTCCGTAGGAATGGGCTCAACCAATGACGAGGAAGGATCTCCCACCATCTTTCTACTGATTCTCTGGGAGCTATGGAAGCATAACAATGCTATTGTTTTTCACTACAAGAAATATGTCAACTTGTGACCACCACTATTGGTCACTGAATGGTCACAAATTTCCATTTGTGACCTTTTTGTGACCAAAAACATAAGGTCAAAAGCTGGCCGTCATAAACTGACTATAGCGACCTTCTCTGTGAGAAGGTCATAAACGTTTTTGACCAAAATATGCCTACTGTCGTGTTTTGGTCACTAGCAGCCTCCCCAGGCCACGTAGGCATCCAGCGTGGCAAGCTGATGTGGCACAAGATTCAGCCCGGTCCAATTCGGTTTTCTACTTGGGCCTAGCCCAACAATTCAGCCTTTTTTACTTATTTTTTACTATTAATTTTGGTCAGCTACATGGGCTTGGCCCATTAATTCGGCCTTTTGCTTTCTAAGATCTAGCCTTTTCACATTCTATATAATTTCTATTTTCGGATTTTCTTTGTTTTTTTGTTACATTCAATTTTTAGATTATTGTAGCCAACTGGGTGCACATTGCTTGTAGTCAACACACCGATATACCAATCATCAAGTTTTGATTTTTCACAGCTTGTAGTCAACACACCGATTCAAATAACAGCCAAACTCAGTTTATTACAATATTCCACACAATCACAATATACACGATACATTATTCCACCAATCACAATATAGCACTCTACAGGTAAAACTCTCAACAATATAGCACTCTATATCAGGGGCCAGCCAAGCCTACTACCATGCATGAGGCCACAACCAGCCCAATAGCATCAGCACCGTTGGAGCCCTGACCAACGTCCAAGCTTTATCAAGCTCCCTGCAAATTGCATTTAGTGGCAAAGCATTAATAGATGAAGTTGCAAAATGAATATCATAGGGGAAGCTACACTTGGCATATACACGGGCAGAGTTGGGTTTAAGTAACCAAGTCATGTTTAAAAGAGTTAACCGAAGGAGTACAACTAGCGTGTAACCTGGAAAACATATAGCTAGTACCTATCTATCAACACATGTCATCACATAGAAGCCAAATACGGCCGTGGGAATTAGCAGAAGGGCATCTCCATACTGCTCTTGCGCTACCAGCAAGCGACGCCGGCACCCTCGCTCGGCACGGCCGAGGTCACCGGCACCCTCCTCGGTGTCAAGAGCGCCATGCTCCTCATTTTCTACAAGGCTGTGGAAGTGGAAGTTGAAAGTATTACTGATTTGACTTTTGCAAGTAACAATACCATGGAGGATTCATCAGAACTAAAAATACCATTAGAGCACTATATACGAAAACAAAAGGAGAAGCATGGCATCAGTGCTATGTTGTTGAGGTTTGAGGTACATAGGACAGAAGCACGTAATAATTTCAATTAAACTATCACTGGTAGAATAAATCAAAATCAGCGCTAAGCTTGAGGGCTAAATCCACTAAAGCAGTGACACCGACTATTATATCAGAATCATCACAAGAAGCACAATAACCTCATTTCCAGTTAGCTTTGCAGTGAGAAACAAAAGCACACAGAAGATTATTATTCCCTATACATGTTGTATGTCGTAAATATTACGACACCTCATGAAGGCAGAGTATTGTGTGACAATCCTCCTCCTTGTCTTACAGGAACCTACTACCTCCATCCAGAAATAACTGTCGCTCAAACGGATGTATCTAGACGTATTTCAGTGCTAGATACATCTGTTTGAGCGACATTTATTTCTGGATGGAGTATAATGTTGTTCATATAGGAACTAGCCATGGCATGTTTTCAGGATCTACATTATGGGACGGAGGGAGTACTTGATAAAAAAACGGTTACACTAAATATTGCACCACACTACAACAAGAACCCCCCTATAACAACACATCGATGCGTTGTCTTAGGTCTATATATGCGTTGCTAAGGTCTACACCAACGGATTTTTATGTGTTGCCTTTGGTGGCGTTGGAAGGATCTACAACAACACATATGTGTGCGTTGGTAAGTGGCATGAAAAAACGTTGCAGGGTACCAACACATATAGTCAGGGTCTAACAACGCCTTCAATGCGTTGGAAGCACCATCCTTGAGTGGACATGACGGATCATTGCAATGCATACAGCTGTTGTTGCATTGCATGCACAATTAATGATATTTGATACATGGCTATTTATTAGGTAAACGCCTATAACACGCATAAGTAAAATAACACAAGAAAATGGATCACAGCATAGTAAAAAGAAACACCTCATATATTAAATAGAATAAGTTGCATCACAAAGTACATCGTGCACATAATGCATAATACATAGTTTTTGGTCTATATATCGTTCGTGAAAATGACATTCTAAGCATCCAACAGTCTAAACATATGAGATTCTAAACATAATGGAAGCCATCTGGTAGTTGCACAATTCTCCGACTTCCAATCAACATATCATTGAGGAATCATCCATTTATCTTGGAAATCTACAACACGAAATGGAGATCATTAAAGTACAATTCAAAAGAAAGAAATATCAAATTACGAAAGTACTAAAATTCAAATGAGGAGAAATATATGAAGGTTGAAGGCCATGTGATAGGTAAAACTGGTAAATAACCATTAATTTTGACCTTGTTAACTGGTCATATCAACTAAACAGGTTTTCCTAATACAACATGAACATGCACTACCCAGAACTCATTTCCAAGTGAACTTCAAGTTTATATTCTGGATCACTACTTAGGAGTGTAGCAAGAGCAAGATTTCTGCTTGGATTTTCCAAGCTCTTTCAAAATACCATAGTCCCAACGTATATTACATAATAAATGTAAATGAAGAGCATTCCCAACGTACGCAATTAAAAACCTATAAAGAATCAAGTACAGAGATAACATTAATACTCATATTGCTATCAAACTGGCCACTAAAAATTTACGTGTACACCATTTTTCTGTAGAGGACATTTTGTGTAAAATTAGGATCCAAATAGTTAAATCCTAAGCAAAAAGGAACATATAACATAATGCTTAGAGCGTCAATATTATATATTAGTAACCTTTGTTGCAGTATCCCCTTATGTGTCTTTCATGTTTTGGCCACCATGCTAATATCAAGAAATAAAATAGTAAGAACAAATTGAAGAAGAAAAACTAAACATAAATATATACATGATGAACCAGAAGGTACACGGTGTGGAGAGGAAACTTTATGCCGTTGAGTAATGGTGTTACATTGGGGGTCCGTTCCTGGTTCTAAAGTGAAAATAACAATTCAATGCAAAAATAATATTGTTCAACAGTGGTTAAGAGTTAAAACAATAAAGTGAACTACCATGTATGGACAAGTATTTTCAATGGCTTGTTGCACATTGTCATCGTGGACCCAAGTTTGTTTGGTTTATAACGAGACATATGTTGTAATATTAGCAAGAACTATGATAAATATTCATATTGAACAAGTGTAAGTGTTAATAATTGCTACTTGACCAAGCATTGTTGGAAGGTTGATGAAATGGAGAGAGATTGTATTGTTGGAACTTACCTCAATGCTAAGCAGGGATTAATACCCAAGTGTAGTACTCGATTCATGTGATTTATGACCAAACTGTATGCTCACCCTTTAAAAAAATATGTAATGAAATGCATATATAAAAACTCAGTTAGAAATGTAAGTACTTCATTATGATTAAATCAATGGCAAAACCAGAGATGAATTGTTAATGAAAGGGCTTTTGGTAGAAGCGATTGTGAGTTGCACAAAAGTGCCAACATCGACATCAATACCTTTGACACCCGTAGAATTAAGTATTCTCCTCGTGTCCTTAAATGGCAAGATCAAATCCCAACTGAAAAGAACAAAAGCATGGTTGGATTAGCAGAAAAATAGATTTCACTAAAAAAAACAATATGGATTTCAAACAACAGGTCTAAACTCTAGACGTATAGAAAATCATTAAAAGATAAAGGTCGACAGTCAGTTGATTCAACATCTTTATGTGTAGAATTTTCCATGTTCAGTATGCTCCTCAGTCATGTACTCCCTCCGTTCCGAAATGTAGGTCGTTTAACGATCTGGAGTACAAAATTTTCTAGGCTACGAAATTTCTCGAGTTTCCCATTCTACCCCTCTTCTCGTGCCGACCGACACACTCGCCTCTCTCTCGCGCGACGCCGCCCACCACTCGCCTCTCTCTGTCGTGTGCTGTTGCCCACCATTCGCCTATCTCTCTCCCGCGACGCCGGCCCTCTCCCAGTCGATGCGCCGCTCTCTCTCTCCCTCTCGACGGCATCTTGCTCCGTACCGCCGCCACCACCCTGATTCATCTCTCACCTCTCCCCACCACCCTGCTTCATCTCGCACCGCTAACCCGCCTGCGGCAGATACACAAAGCTACAATTTTTATGCGCTGGTGCGCTGGCAACGCGCTGCTGGGCAAGGAGGAGGCGTGCGCTGGCACCAGATCTGAGTGCACCGGCGCTCGATCTGTTTGTATAGAGGCATGAAGGAGGCGCTGAAGCGGAGCCTGGCGCGGGCGTGAAGACGGCGGCGTGAGGAGCTGGATCCCGAGCGGGAGGAGCTGAAGCCGCATATGGATCTCGCCGTGATGAGGAGCTGGAGCCGCATCTGGACGCCGCATGACTTCCCCGACCACGACGACGCCACGAGGTTTGTTTGATGCTTGAGCTCGCTGTAATGAATGCGTGTGCTTGCTGTCATTCATCTGCTGTAAGGAAGTTAAACATTCAGTTGGGTAGCAGAGAGATTTAACTTCTGTATAAATTACTCCCTCACCAGAGATTTACTCAGTCCGTACAAATTACTCCAGTTTAGCTTCGTGAGACCAATGGGGATTTTTCTTGTACTCCAGCTTGACTGTACTCCAGAGGCTGGATGGATGGATGGAATAGGATTAGTTAGTGGATGTGTAAAATTCAGTAAGATGTGTACTCCAGCTTGACTGTACTCCAGAGGCTGGCTGGATGGATGGAGTAGGATTAGTTAGTGGTTGCATTCAGTAAGATGGAGTAAAATTCAGTAAGATGTGTATTCAAACTCTGAACTCTGAAATTTGTAATTCAGTCAAAATTCAGTAAGATTAGTTGAGCTAGAGTAGGAGTAGATACCCTGTTGTTCCAGCAAAGAGATTTAGGAGTAGGTACCCTGCTGTTCTAGAGTTGGCAGTGGTACCTCTACAAATTTCAAATTTGGAGTAGCTTGTTCCTCTTAATTTTGCAAATGAATCAGATTAGGTAGGCTGTTTACTGTTGTTTTCTTTTGTTTGCAGGGAGAAAAAATGTTCAATTGCAGCAACACTTGCTGAATCCGTACAAAATGTTTAATCAGAGAGAATTGTTGTTGTTTTCTGTCATTTGCAGGAAGATAAAATTTCTGCAGCATGTTTTTCTGTAGCTTGTGCCTGCAGTGATTATAATTAACATTTGTGCTTGCTTTTGCCTTCCTTTTCCTGAATTTTGCTTCCTAGCAATAATTTTGAGTAGCTAGGAATGAAGCTTCCTAGCAATAATTTGACCAAATTATGTCATTTACTCCATTTCAATGAAGTTTTTGTCATTTATTCTGTCAATGATCTTCACTGCAATAATTTGACAGTATTGGTGTATTTATTTCCATTTGACTTATGCAAACTGAATTTGACAGTATTGCTGCATTAGTACATACAAATTCTGTCAAATGGTTAGATCAAATTATTAGCCAGTTGAATCAAATGCTCATCAAATTGTTTATGTTTGCAGTTCATTCCAGCGACACAGAGGTGCACTGTACTCAACCAAGGAGAAACTTGACCAGAGAGGAGATGAACCTGCGTGGCAGCAGCCGAGCCCAGCACCAGCTCACCTCAACCTGGGCGCAGGTGAATAAGAGCCCAGCACCAGCTCGCCTCCACCTGGGCGCGCGCGGGCCAGGAGGAGCGCGTGGATGCCTGGGCGTGGGAGAGGAGGTGGAGCGGGGCGTGTGGATGCCTGGGCGTGGGAGAGGAGGTGGAGTGCAGCGCCTGGACCCCGGAGATGGAGGTGGAGGTGGGGGCGGAGGTGGGGGCGGGGACGGAGGTGGAAGACGACGAGGATTCAACTTTAGAACCAGGGGTATTAAAGTCATTTGGCAGGTTTTCACCTGGTAGGAACCAACTCCCCAACGACCTATATTTCGGTACAGAGGGAGTATTCATCATGGCATTGAACAACACAAAATTTACTCTTTGTCATATCTGCTGCAGGAAAACATCTAATCATTAACTGAAAACCATTGCTGTCAGTTTTAAATTAAATCAAATATCATGCACTTGCTTAGTGATTCATCTCTTTCTATGCACTGATAATCTTACATGTCAATCTATAAATAGGACTCAAGAAAAACCATACGCATAGATATATTCAGTGTCAATGTCATGTGATCTCACACACACTAGTTGCAGCTTAATAGCAACGAGAGTAATTAATTAAAAATAACACTGTACTACAAATCTAACAGGAGAGATTGTTACCAGATAGGCAACAGTACTGCTATACAATGGATTTATAATTTGTGGTTTGGTACAAATCTGCACAACAAATCATTTTGTCTTGGTATATGTTATTCTGTCATGTGAAGAAGAATACGAAACGGGCAAATAGCTGGGTATTGAAATGTCCTGTGCTAAAAATGAATCAACCGATGTAGCGCATTGGGGCTTTCAACACCTAGGACAAGAGCATACCACAACTATCCAATCGAGGGACCTTGATTTCCCATTGTTAGTGCATGAAGACTTTCAATATAATGAAGGGTGGTCAAGCTGCACGGGATGACAAGTTCTAACCTGCATGAATTGGAACAATCTGTCTGAAGGCACGTTAACATCTTGAAATAGGCCAGTTCTGAATCCATCTTTTTCCTTTGGATGTAATTGTTTTTGTACCTCATGAATGCAACTGATTTTGATCCATAATTTTTTTTCTTGCTGTATCCAACACCTTCCCATGCATCTACACTCACTAATTTTAGTTGCTGTAATTTGGAACATGGCATGAGAGTTCGGATGAGCACTCACTGGACCTAACATAAATCGGCAAAAGGGGAGAAATTATATCTGCTAGTTTTTGGCACCCCCACATACCAGCTTGCTGTTTCTACTTCCACCGGCGCTCCTTCCACTTCGGCGTCCGTCAGCCAGAACGGAAAGGCCAGACCATGTGCGCACGGTGCGCACATGAAGGCGTGAAGGAGCCATGGAGATCGAGTCATATAGCAGAGGGAGAAGGTGTGGGTAATTGGGGATCGCTCCCCTGGCGTGTCGGCACTGCGTCGCTGAATGTCAAGGTAGAGATAGAAGGGTTTACCTAGCTCCTCGATGGGAGATCCCATGCGGCCGCACCTGCCATCCCAAATTGTGGCGCCGCCACTACCTGAAAAGCCATCGCTAGGAGGGGGGCAGAGGTCGCATGGAAGACGATGTCATATGGGAGATGTGGTGCTGACCTTAGTCTTAAACAAGGATCAAGAACCGCTGCTGGCCGCCATATCATGGATGCGTGGGGAAGAATTAATTTAGGATTTTACGCAATTGGTTCTCTTAAGGTAGATGGTGGGTGCGGAGATTTCGAGGGGTGGTTACCTTATTTTTCTTTTTAACATTTTAAGTAACCCAACATCGCAAATAACTTTGTATGGAAGGTGGGGCTAGTAGAGTAACTCGATTTTTATATGGTAGGATAAATCATGGGTAAGCGATTGGCGTACCATGAATTGGTGGGAAATGAAAAAGGTGTGGAGGGAAGGAACGGATGGAATTTGGAAAAGGAGGGAAAATAGATTGTACTCCCTCCGTTTTATTTACTCATCGTATTAGCTTTGACATAAGTAAAGTTTGATTAATTTATAGAAAACAATGTAAATGTACATTTACAGTATCAAATTTTTACGGTGTCAAATATATACAATGATGAATCGACGGTATTAATTTGGGGTTGTATATGTTAATATCTTTTTCTACAAACTTGTTTTTTTCCATGAAATCTTTCGATCTATTAATCTTCAATAATGGTAGCATAACGAACACCATAAATAATAAAAATTACATCCAGATCTGTAAACCACCTAGCGACGACTACAAGCACTGAAAAAAGCCGAAGGCGCGCCGCCGTCATCGTCCCTCCATCGTCAGAGTCGGACACAACTTGTTGTAGTAGACAGTCGGGAGGTCATCGTGCTAAGGCCCCACAGGACCAACACACCAGAACAGCAACTGCCGCGGATGACGTACAACGTAGATCGGAAGGATCCAATCCGAAGACACATAAATGTAGACGAGCACCAACGAGATCCGAACAAATCCACCAAAGATAGATCTACCAGAGACACACCTCCAGACGCCCACCAATGATGCTAGACGCACCGCTGGAATGAGGGCTAGACGGGAAAACCTTTATTTCATATTCCGAGCCGCCGCCGTTTTGCCTTTCTGAGCAGAACACAACCCCTAACAAAACTGAAAGGAGCGATTAAAAACGAAGCCCTTCCGCCGGCCCTTGGCAGGATCCACCGTGCCTCCATGCCCCTAGGGCCAGCAAAGACGACACGGACATGCGCCGGTGCCAGCGAGAGGCAGAAACCCTAGCTGTTTTTTCGAAGGAGGAGGAGGAGGCGGCTGTTGTAATGCTTCCGTCCACAAACTTGTTCAAAGTATTTAATATTTGACTTTATACAATACAAACTTAATATGTGGTGTAAAAAATGGATGGTGTATAACTTTTTAGCTTCACGCACATCCTGACTGCATTTTGACCACAAATTTAACTATTAGTGGCAACATGACAAATTAAGGTGAAGCTAGGCGCCGGTCGACAGGCGCCCGCTCCCGACCGGTAGGCGTATGAGTCGCCCGATTTGGCCTCCCGTGGCCAATGCATGCGTTCTTCCCCGAATCGCCCTTTCCGCCACAGCCGCACGCTCTCATCCTCTCCCGCGACCCCATATCCGCTTTGCTCTGCCCTTGCACTCGCAACATCCTCACCATGTGAGCTCGCCAAACTATGTCGTTTCCTTGTAGCACCCCACCCCCATCCCTGCGTCATGCTCATAACAACCACCAACGACGAGCTCGCAATGGTCAATCGACCCGGTTGCATTTCTCCGTCGAACTCCCATTGCAGGATTGGCTTATTGTGCTCGCAGCGTCCCCGACGTCTATTTCAAAACATGGAGGCAATAGTCACCGCATCGCCGCCGGCCTGGATTCAAAACATTTATGACTTTGGAATATAAATGATCTTGTGTGCGCCGTAATACCCATGCTTGCTCTTTCATAAGACCTCCTGAGAGCAAGTGAAACCCAGTCCCAATAGTGAATGAGGGTACGAAATCGTCAAATCTTACACAAATGTTATATCTCGCTAACTACAAGTGTTACAGTCTGCTCGTCATCAAGGCGTCCCCTTTTGCGCCTTGCCAATAGTACCACCCCTAATTTTATTTTCTTCGGCTTTGATTTTATGTTGATTAATTCAATTTTCTTTTATAGTGTTCAACAAAATATATTAGTTTTTGTGTTTGGTCAGCCGGTCTTTCCGTTTTCGTTTACTTGTCCATGTGCTTCCTAAATTAATTAATTTATTATTTTCCTTGAGATTTTTGTATTTTGTTTTACCTTTTTAATCCATTTCCATGTCTTCGGTTTTCATTTTTAAATATTAATGTATACATGAATATTTTAAGAACTAGCCATGGACGGATGCATGGAAGCTTGCTATCCATGTGCCAGAATGATGAGTTGACGTGAGATCTTATGGATTTCCCGTCTAGCCTACCCCAACTTGTTTGGGACTAAAGACTTTGTTGTTGACGTTGTATATTTTAAATAAACAAAAAAAATTAAGTACATAATAAACATTTAGAAGTATGAAAAAACATTTTAAAATTATAAAATAAATCATCATAATTTTAAAAACATGATGAACATATTTTAAATTAACAATGAACACTTTTAAATTATGATGAACAATTTTACCAATACATTTTTCCTGTAAAACGTGTGAAGACTTCTAAAAATCCCATGGAATTTTTAACTACACGTCATGCAATTTTGTAGTATATGCCAAACATTTGCTAAATAAAAAGTTCAATGAGCTTTCAAAAATACATGATGAACATCGTCAAAGTGCACGATGAATATTTGCTAAATACACAATAAACAATTCCGAAACAGATGATGAACAATTTTAAAATACATAATAAAGATTTCAGAAATACTACCTGATAAATATTATTTGAAATACAGGTTAAACAATTTTGAAATACACGATGAATATTTTAATATATTTTTTCTACTTTATAGGTGAACATTTTTTTAAATACCATTTTTCTAAAAGCAGGAAACACACGTTAATATTACTTGAACAGTTTTTAGTTACATGGAAAAGAATCGCTTATTAGTTTTTGTCTTATTTATATAAAAGGAGTAAATTATTTCTCAAGAAATATATACAACAAGTAAATAGAAGATAGTAATAGATTTCCTAAAACGTTTGATTTCAAATGAACAAGTAGCAAGTTATTCTTAGTGTAACGTACAAGTAGCAAATTCTTTGTAGATGTCTCAGAAATAACAAAAATATCTGTAGAAGTACTTTTTATTTTAGAATTGGTATATGTACCATTTGTTTTAGAGTAATAGGTACCATTTTCGTTGTTTAATATAAAGTGCCAATAACTACAATTTTCGCAGCTGATCGACATTAAAAAACGGCCCGTTTTGGCTAACACCGGGACTCTGACTTGCTAAGGCCCAAATGAGGAAGCGTCGGTTCATTCCTCACACCGTACACCGTACAGAGGGATGCCAAATCTTAAATTGGAGTGGACTCTTAAAATAGCACATAAGGTCTGAGTGTTCGGTTGGCTGGATCTGCTACTGATAAGCTCGAGGTTGCGTGTTCAAGTATTGCTTTGCTCTTTTTATTTCTCTGCCAACCAAGCGATTTGCGCAGGTGCTAAGTGGGTCATATGACAAGCGATTTGCGCAGGTGCGTACGGATGATGTCCGAATGACATCATGTAAATAACCTATGACACATAAATATTTTCCTAAGACGTATGGCCCACTAGACAAATGCTGAATCTTTTTTTTTTGAACCGCAAATGCTAAAACTTGATATAGTGATGCACGTCATGTGGGTAATACAACGGCAACACATCTACTGCATCACATAGTATTTGTTGTAGTTCACATCAAAAGCAACGCGTAGACTTCCAACGCATCTATGTGTAGCTATGACAGACACATTACATCACATCCGTAAAGCGTTGTAAAGGAGGCGTTGCTATAGGGGGGGTTTTGTTGTAGTGCCAGAAGAACCACGAGCAGTATTTGCTTCTCTAGAGGATAGCAAACTCAAATTTGTTGAAGGTAACTAACAACAATGCTACCAAATATGTTAACACGCCTACAGAATGTTAAATTAGTGGACAAAAAATTCAGACTTCATATGAAGCATTCTTCATGTGAAGCATTCTCCATTCTCATATGAAGACAAAAAATTACATACTGGTTCATATAAAAAATAGAGACACAATATGAATATGCATGGCATAAGTGCAGGTTGTGCAAAAAAAAAACTGCACTACAACACATTGCGCCTAAAACAAAATACCATTCTACTATCACGACCATACATTCAACTGGCAAGATCTAGCAATGCTCGTCAGCACACGCATACTAACATCAGAAAGGCCGGAGAGAATAAAGGGAACCAAGGGAGATACCTGCAGATGATAGGGTCGACAATGATCTGGATTGAGTTAGCATTATGAGGAAGTGGATGATGTCCATGGTGTGCTTTAGATGCACACAGCCATGAGCTTCTTGCCGCTATTGCATCCGTTCGCTCGATGATGGGTACCAATGCATCCAAGTAGAACAAAACCACCATCATTAACGCACAACTTCAAGTACAAGCAAGTATATATCAAGTGACAGTGAAAACAAGTTGAGGAAAACACTGTAAATATCTATTTCATGTCATGCAGAGTTCAAACCGAATAATTAACTGTAGATTGTTGGTTTAACAATGTAAACAGTTGCCAAATTGAGGAAACCACTATAAACAGGTGTCAAATTGAGGAAAACACTATAAACAAGGCACGCCTGCTGCCCTAGTTTGCTATGCTAGATCTTTAAAATAAAACCCAGAACAGATGTAGCATAGCACCAACTAGGGCAAGGCACAAGGTGAGCAAGATCATCAGGTTTGTAGAAATCAAAGAAGACAGATGATGCACTAATAGACACTGTGCATAAATGAACATGCCAGTAGAGTTCAAAATATTATATTGAGCGAGATCACAAATGTAAAGCACGGATAGACATGCAAGGGGAATAGCTAAACACTTTGTCGTGCTCACATCAGTAGTTCTAATCCATGCTAACAATTAATAGACCAACAACACATGTTTCGTCCCATGATACTACAGTTGCAGTGCCATTACAAGCAATAGCAGAGCTACAAGGAAAAAACTGGGCGGGCCAAGCTACTGAAGAGCACACAAAAAATTAAAATTGGAACCATATATTATTTCAGTAGGCATAGTCAGTACATAGCTGCACTTGTTCTCATTGATTACACGATGCACACACATATATATGTACATATATATACTAGTGAATGGTTAACTGAAGCATTCAACAGCATCGCCCAACCACATTTACCTCTTATGAATCAATGGTTAACTATACAAATCAATGGTGATCCCAAATTACACTAAACATGAGTACCTACAATTCGAATTTAAGCATGCCTAAAATACATCCAGATCCACATCCACATCACACACCAAATTGACATAGGAAGCAGGGGAGTAGGTCGCTGTACAAAATCCATCACCTTGGTGGCGTTAGGGAAAGAGCAGAAGCAGAGGAGGGAGGTCCATGGCGTCCCTCCCGAGCAACAGCACAACACATCACACCATCTTCTCCCATGGTGCCATCCTAGTTGGAAAGACAGACGAGAAGGGGGTCAGACAGATAGCATACCTGAACCTGAACCTGAACCATAACTTAACATGCGCATGATTGGGAGTAGTAGTGAGTAGCGGGGCTGCCTTACGGACACGAGGATGTTGAGGGGGAGGATATTGGGGGATGTGAGGGGGAGGGGGGCGAAGCATCAAACCTTGCCGTATGCGGCCCCGAAGCCGCCGATGTTGGCGTGGGGAGAGAGGTCGTGTCCACCAGATCGAGGTCGTGGGCACGGCTTCGAATCCGATGCGGCCGCCTCGCCTGCTTGAGCCGTAGACGATGCCGACGCCGATGGCGGAGACCGTGGCTACCTGCAACGTGAATCGGAGGCCGGTCAGTCAGATCTGATCCGTGAGGCCGCGGACGAATCGTGAATCGGAGGAGAGGGGTGCGTCGGTCGCTTACGAGGGCGAGGGTGCTCTTGCCGGAGTAGGGTCGCGGGGTGAACGACATGGCTGCGATGGCGGCTGGATCCAGACGAAGAGGGTTCCGCGCTGCCACGGCGGAGTCGAGGACCTGCGACCGATGAGGAGGGTTCCGCGCTGCCACGGAGGAGGACGTCGAGGTCAGCGGTGGGTGGGAGAGGACTGGATCGGGAGGGGGTGGCGATGGCGGCGGGGAGATTGGGAGGAGGGAGGAGGGAGGAAGGGTGGCCGGCGCGCGGAGATGAGGGAAGGGAAGGAGGGGAAGGGGTGGCCGGCGCGCGGAGATGAGGGAAGGGAAGGAG
>LR738710.1:942744834-942779967 GCA_902687465.1 Secale cereale
GATACCACCCTTTATATGGTACCATGATACGACTTTTGAAAAATCACATTTAGATGTTCCAAAAATTCCTGAAAGAATTTGTGGATGTTCACAAGACATATGTCTAAAAGTCCTTCAAAAATCAGAACCTTCTGAACACCTATTGAGAAAAAAAAAAATGACAAATCCAGAATGAATAGTGTCAAAATAAGACAAAACATGTAAAGTGTCAGAAATGACACTATTCACATATAGATTTGTCTTGTGAACATCCATAATTTTTTTCAGAAGAAACATTGCTTTTCAAAATTTGTAGCATGGGAGGACCTAATATGTGGTATCAGCTGATATGCAACCTACCGGTGGTCACGAGGTGAACCAAATCTAGTGCATGTTCTGGGCTACGGATTCCCATGCCGCGCAGCTCCGCACTGTAGTAATTCATTTCATGTATCCTGGTGCCGTCATGATTATCTTCAGGCCACCGGCTGTAGCCGCTAGCCTTCCATATCAGCAAAATCTTTGATATCAGATCCGATCTCTGTACGTACTCCATTAATTGCTTGGGGAATCCAGTAGTACCGATGTCGTCCCAGACACCTTCTTTTTTCCTTTTTCTTTTTGCGGGATCGTCCCAGACACCTTCAATGTGCTTATGGACAGGATTGAGCCTTGCGGATTCGCAGACCACGATGATGAGGCCTGCCAGTGCCAGCCTGGGGCTGGGGCACTCACCCTCCTCCACGGCTGGGTAGCGCGACAGTGTGCGCACGGCCTTGATAGCAAAGTCCTTGCCCAGGCGCTCGGTGCCCAGTTTCTCCCTGACTTTAGCCCAGACACTGACGTCCACATCGTAGGCTAGTCTGCCTCTGATCCCAAGTATGTCTTCGTAGGTGCCCCACCTAAGCGGTTCAGGGTTGAATTCTGCTGGGAGTTGTTCGTCCTTGTACGGACTCCATGCCGCGTTGCTCCCGACGTCGTACCAAACTCCCTCCTGGTTCATGAAGCCAAGTAGGTACGCGTTGTTATCTCGGACGACTAGGGTAGTCGACGTTTCTTGCCCCGCCAGTTGTAGCTTGATGTGAATCAACCGCAGCGGTCTATAAATACGTCGCCTGGCTAGTATAGCTGGGTTGTTTAAGGTGGAGACAGACTCACGGTTCGGGTAGCCATCCAAGATACCCTCCTGTTGATCGTGATGGGCGAGCACATCACGCAGTTTCTTCATGAATGTACGGAACCCTTCTTTATCCTCGATGATGTACGTACTCCATGTGGATCTGCGTGCATATTGATGTTCAACAATCAGACGACATTCCCCGCAAAAAGAAAAAGAAAAAACAATCAGACGACATGATCAATAAATCTGTTTATTAATAGTATCAGAGAAAAATCAATAGACATATTCTTCTTATGTTGTGGAACATTCATTTGGTATCATGATTTCCTTCTGCTGGAACATTTGAAAAGAGCGGAATAGAAGAATTTTTTAGCAAACAAAATTCCAATCAAGCTAAGTTTTCCTTCTGGTGGACCATTTGAAAAGAGCAGAATACAAGATTGGTTTTAGCAAAAAGTATTTGCAAGATAAGTCATAATGCTTTGCAAACATGACATACATAAGTTCCACTTGGCTACGAGACCAAGTGCTGAAGTGCAAACACCCAAGTTTGCTAGTCTGTGTGTTTTCCTATTGATTTGTGGCTGCTCTATCTGTTGTATGGTGACTCAAATCAAATCCAACTTAGACTAGGAATCAAAGAGACGTGCTATTAGGATTTCTAACTCTACTAGGACTTGAGTATAGAAACTAAATAGGAGTATGACTCCTATTTGCATGTATAGGGACCTTGGAGGGGATTATATAAACAAGGGGTAAAGGTCATAGCTCATAGGCATCAAGCAAGCCAATAAAAAGGGTCTCATCCAAGGCTTCTAAAGAGCAATTGGAAGCGCCTAAGAGGATTAGGCTGGACAGTTCTATTGCACTATTCTTGTATAGAGCAAGAACCAGAGTGTCATAGAGGGCCAAGTAGTGTGGTGAGAGAGCGACATCACTTGTACTTATTTGGTTCTTGTGGAACTTACAGTCAGTTTCACCAAACCCTAATCTATTGTCATGGTTGCTTCAACATCGTCATCTACGTTTTTCGACGATATTCATCTATAGCGTTCCTCATATGGTGCAAGCTTGTGTTATACTCGCAATATCCTTTCAAATATCAAAGGGCTGCTAGACGCGTAGATTTTAACACTAGATTTCTTTTTCTTTTAGTGTTTTCTGATTTGTTGCCTAGTCCTCTAGCCGAGTGGCAGCAACCACGTAGCCCTAGCTAGCCTTAGTTCTGTTGGCCTCATTTATCATGGTGGCAGAATTTGGTAGAACCAGCTTTTGTATCTCTGTTTTTCATTTCTCTCATCTAATAAAAATAGTGGAAAAACTAATTTTATTCTTTTTTAGCCCTGAAACTTTATATAGATCATATTACATCCACATTAAATCCGCCTTTGATGAAATTGGACCATTATGATACGTACTACATTTTGGTATGCTTTTTCTGTATTGATGTTAATGTGTGTTGTGCTATTTTTAGTTTATTTTTTATGCTTTCTTATATGTGCCAATATGTGATCTGCATTCCATCATTTGAAGGCCAGCAAGAGGGGTTTTGTTAGGAGCAGTCTTTTAACAAGCTTGGACAAGAACAGCATGATTATGAGGAAGGCAAGTGTTTCCTTGATCATGTTGAAAATCCCTACACATTAAGTTACAAATTGCATGTATGTGTCATAACTTGAGGAACATAAGGATGTCCTAGATTATGTCATTAACCTTGTTACCTGGGGTTTATGCAAGGGTAGTTAGCCGGTAAAACTTTTACTTATGATATTTGATACCTTCATAACTGTTGACACAACTGATCAATGCATAATTTATTAGTAAGCTGGTTTCTAATAAAATAAGCTCACAACATTCTAACACAAAGTTTAGTATTTTTATTTTAAGCCTATACATACTCCCTTTGTTTCTTTTTAGTCTGCATATAAAGTTTGGTCAACGTCAAGCTTTGTAAAGTTTGACTAACTTTATATTAAAAAATATTAGCATTCACAATATGAAATCAATATTATCAGATGCACCATGAGATGTATGTTCATACTATATAATCTTAGTATTGTAGATGTTCATATTTTTCTTATATAAATTTGGTCAAACTTTGTGTAATTTGACTTTGACAAAATCTTATACGCGGAGTAAAAAGAAACGGAGGGAGTATCCTTTATTCCAATACATGCTAGGTATAATTTATTCACGCTTGTTCTATTATATTATTTATTATTATCTTGGAGTTGAGGAGTTTCTAGAGAACTTCCAGAAGTTCTAGGAATATGTGTTCCCCACACTAGTAGATAAAGGGGATTTAGCCCCGGTTCATTTGGCCTTTTAGCCCCGGTTCTGGAACCGGGGCAAGAGGGTCGGTACTAATGCTCTGACCCTTTAGTCCCGGTTCAATCCAGAACCGGGGCAAAAGGGTGTCCACGTGGCCTGTGCACCGAGTCCAGGCAGGAGGGGCTTTAGTCCCGGTTGGTGGTACCAACCGGGACCAAAAGGCATCCACGTGTCAGCATTTCTGTGGCTGTGGTTTTTGTTTTTTTTTTTGAAAGGGGAGGGGGGGGTTTAGGTTTTGGGGGTTAATTTAGGTGTTTGATATATTGTGTTAGCTAGCTAATTAATAGAGAGAAGTGTTCTCTCTTATGTCCGTGCTTTTGGTCGACGCTACATACTACACATACGTATATATATGGACTAGAGTCACGCTAGCTAGCTAGCTAGCTGCTAGCTACTAAGCAAACGAAGGAACAGAAGATCTCGTATATATAATCAACATATATATATATGCATACAGAGAGAAGTAATAATATCGACCACCTCTCCTTCTCCGAGAGATTGGTCGAACAACAAGTTCTCGTATATCTATCCGACACTACCGGGCACATATATATATACAATAATTATCTCTTACAAAAATAATCTCCTAACACATGGATGCAGGGTCCACATAGTATTCTCCGTCTTCAGCGATCACGTGTTCAAGGAAGAATGCCGCCAATTCCTCTTGAATTGCTCGCAGACGATCTGGTGTTAGGAGTTCATCCCGCATCCGAAACATCTAATTTGAAGTAGGGGGTCAATACATGAAATGATGCTATAAATTTGTGAATATTATTGATTGCTTACGCACTTCAAATTGTTCATCAGTGTAGCCCCGCTCACAGGTCGTGTGGCGGATGGACTCGCAAATGTAGTATCCACAATAATCATTCCCGGGTTCCTGCCACAACCACTTTACAAGAAATAGAGCTCAATCAAACTGATAAGCAAGAATGCCAAATTGGTATTGATGAAACTAGCTAGCGCTTGAATCAAGATATAGGAGATGCGCGCGCGGAACATGCTACTATATAGTACTTACTTTCGGGTATCTAAATTGTACCTTCTTCGGCAGTCCCGGAGCTTTTTTGATGAATTTTTTCCAAGCCCTGCCAGACAAAGGAAACAATTAGTTGATATCAGAAATGAAGTTGCTGATATATATGCATGGTGGATAATATTGATCGATTTAACTTACCTGGCTAGAATTTGAGTCATGTCCGCATACTCCTCGGGATCTTTACGTTTAGAGTCGAAGACAGTTACTATTCCCTTCTCAAGCTTAATCTCTAAGAGAATATAGTGGAAGCTGCGCACGAATGCATGAGATCATTACATCACTATAAACTTGACTGATATATATAAGGGAAACCAAATATGCACAAGACATTAACACTCATTTGAAGTTGTAAGGAAAGAGTATTATATCTTTGTTTTCATTTACCACCAACGATCGTAGCAAGTTGGTCTCGGTATCACCGGGACGCAATTTAACCTCGGTTGCATCTATGAGGTATGTGTTAATAAACCCAATATCACCTACTTGTCTTTTCTTCAATTCGACGATCTTCAATCTGCATAATATAGTGAGGATAATTATAAATACATGCAATGAAGATCAGCTATATAGAGAGACTTAATGACAGAAGTAGTACTACTTACAGACAGTAGCAGGTGATCGTTGTTTTATCGAGGGCCAATTGATTGAAAAATTGATAGAACTCCTCAAATGGAACAGGCAACAGGTCAATTCCAACGAGGTCATGCTCCGGTTTAACTCTCAAATACAAGTTATTCCTCCCCCCAGACTCTCTGCAGATTTTCATGTACCAATCATGCAATCTTCGCATATTCGTTGATAGAGATCTTTCATTTTTGACGAGAGGCTTTTTGTACTCGTATCTTTCTATCTGCACGTCCATGAAATCATAGTGTACATCGTCGGACGCGTAATCTGCAAGATTGGTATAACCGGGCACCATCCTCGGATCATTAGCGACCATGTCGCTAGACACCTTGAGCGGGGGGCACTTTTGGTTCGCTTGTTCGCCGAGCTGGGCAATTTGTTTCCCAGCTCGCCCTTCTGCTAACCTCTGATCACTTTTTGTACTTCCGGACCGCTTGGCATCTTGAAATGTCTTTTGAATAATGCGGTCATAGTTGCCCTTCGGCTTACTTTTCGCTGGTTGCTTCAGGGCAGCAAGAGTGCGCTTTGCTTTCACCGCATCTATCTTCTCCTCTGGAGGTGGATGTCTCTGTGCTTTCAACCCTTCAAAAAAGTCCTTCACTTCGCCTTCAGCGATCTTCGTGTTTTCCTCGTCGGACCTCTCGTACGGTAACTTCTCTAGAGGCGTGAGAGAAGGACCGAATCTGCATCGCCTCCCGCCTCTGGCTGTACTGGTAGACGTCGCCGGACCAGACGAAGCGGCTGTCTTTTTTACTTGCTTAGGCGCCGGAGCAGGAGCAGCCGGAGCGGCGGCAGGTCTCTTCCGCCCTTGCTGATTAGGCGAAGGAGGAGCTGGCTGTCTGCTCGGGCGCGCCGGCGGCGAAGGAGGCGGAGTGCCGCCACGCGCCGGCGGCGAAGGAGGCGGTGTGCCGCCACGCGCCGGAGAAGGAGCCGGAGTGCCCTGATGGTCACTCGCCGGAGGAGGAGGCGGTGGAGGAGGCAGAGTGCCCTGACTCGTCGTCGGAGGAGGAGGAGGCGGAGGCGTCCAGTTCAGAATGTTGATTAGGTCCTTCCGCCATAGGCATGGAGTCTTCAGTGAAGAACCCAGCCGAGTCTCCCCTTCACCGGTAGGGTGGTCAAGCTGGAGCTCCTCAAATCCCTCCGTTATTTCGTCGACCATCACCCTAGCATATCCGTCTGGAATCGGCCGGCAGTGAAAAGTGTCGTCTGGTCCAGAAGGATAAACAGAGCCAGCAGCCGCCTTGACCTTCAGATTCATCCACTGTGCCATAAGGTGGCAATTTTGTGCCTGCGTGATAGCATCCACAGGATTCCTGGCAGTAGCCGTCAAGGCAAGCTCTGGCTGAAGCAGCTCGGTGGAAGCCACGCTGCTTCTCCGCTGAGATGGCGGGGTAGCTTCGGGGGAAGCTTCGGCAATTCTTTCCCGATCTGCTTCCCGTTCCTCTATCGCTTGTATTCTGGCCCGCAGCGCCTGGATTTTGGTCATCTCCATTTTCTTCCTCCTGTCGTGGCATTTGTAGCCTCCTGCGTCCGGAAACCCAGCACGCCACGGAAGGGAGCCTGGCGTGCCTCGTGTCCGTCCAGGGTGCTCAGGATTCCCGAGGGCCATTGTCAGCTCGTCATTCTCTCTGTCGGGGATGAACGTCCCTGCATGCGCTGCTTTGATATACTGCCGCATCTTCCTGAGTGGTGTTTCCAATTGCTTGTCCGTCCAAATGCACCACCCTGTTACAGGGTCCAAGGAACCGCCAGCCCCGAAGAACCAAGTCCGGCAACGTTCTGGCCAGTGCATTGTCTCTGGTTCGATCCCTTTCTGAAGCAGATCATTCTCAGCCCTGGCCCACTTAGGCCGGGCTACGAGGTAGCCGCCCGACCCCGTGCGATGGTGATGCATCTTCTTTGCAGCATTTATCCGGTTTGTCTCCGACATCTTCTGACTCTTTTCCGACTTCTTATGGGCCACAAATGCGGGCCAGTCATCTTTGATCTTCTCATATATGCCCACGAATTCTGGAGTCGTTTTCTCTCTGACAAACGTATTCAGTTTTTTCTTCCATGCCCTGAATTGGTCTGCCATCTTCGAAAGTGCATAAGACTTGATTAAGTCCTCTTTAACAGGCTTCGCCGGATCAACCTCTCGCGGTAGGACGAAGTTTGACTTCAGCTCAGTCCAAAGATCTTCTTTCTGCATATCTGTGACATAAGTCACCTGAGCGTCGTTTGCAGCCGGCTTTAACCATTGATGGATGCTGATCGGGATCTTGTCCCTAACCAGAACCCCGCACTGATTAACAAATGCGTTCTTTGTGCGGATGGGTGCAATCGGCTCGCCGGAGCGCGAGATTTCTGAGATCTCAAACTTTTCATCCGGCCTCAACTTTTTCTTCGCTCCTCGTCTCTTTACCGAAGATTTGCTCGATCCGGAGGGCTAGAAAAGGAACAAAGACGAGAGTTAATGAATGAATCAATTAACTAGTCAGCACATGCTTAACTAACATATATACCTCCTGGCCGGACTCGGTTCGGTCACCGGAGCCAGCATCACGGTCTCCTTCTTGCACCGGCATTGGGTCACCGGAGCCATCCTCACGGTCTACTTCTTCCATGTGCATTGGGTCACCGAATTCATCAATATCATAGCCTAGATCTTCCAGCCGCAGCTCTTGTTCGACCTGCTCATCGGTGTCGTTGAGATACGACCTGACGGCATTTTGTCCGTGTGCGATTATGTCCATCAACATCGCTTCTTGTGCTAGGTCTCGGGTGTTGTCGTCCATTGTTTCTACAAATATTTACAACATGCCAATTATTATTCAAACATGACAGATGGATATATTAATGGCAAACGTAGAACTAGCTTCAACCCTCGACTGCTCGGCGATCCACAAACCCTAGACCCCCTCATGTCACATTTTGTCTAGCTAGTGTCAAAGGATTCAACAAAACCAATACTTCATCATTAGGCGAAAGTAACAGTAGCATGATGGTACGAAGCTCTCCAAAGTTGTTTTGGAACGAAGTCCCAGATAAGATAATCCGTAACAAAAGACGGATTATCCTATCAGGAACTCCGTTCCAAAACATCTTTGCATAACTTTGTACCAAAATGCCCCGGTTACTTCTGGCAAATGATGAACTCATGGAATTCTTCAATACTTTGACACTAGCTAGGCAACCTCTCTCGACCCCTCGACCCCCGACTGCTCGGCGATCCACAACCCTAGACCCCCTCATGTCACATTTTGTCGAGTGTCAAAGGATTCAACAAAACCAATACTTCATCATTAGGCGAAAGTAACAGTAGCATGATGGTACGAAGCTCTCCAAAGTTATTTTGGAACGGAGTCCCCGATAGGATAATTCGTAACAAAAGACGGATTATTCTATCAGGAACTCCGTTCCAAAATATCTTTGCATAACTTTGTACCAAAATGCGCCGGTTACTTCTGGCAAATGATGAAGTCATGGAATTCTTCAATACTTTGACACTAGCTAGGCAACCTCTCTCGACCCCTCGACCCCCGACTGCTCGGCGATCCACAACCCTAGACCCCCTCATGTCACATTTTGTCGAGTGTCAAAGGATTCAACAAAACCAATACTTCATCATTAGGCGAAAGTAACAGTAGCATGATGGTACGAAGCTCTCCAAAGTTATTTTGGAACGGAGTCCCCGATAGGATAATTCGTAACAAAAGACGGATTATTCTATCAGGAACTCCGTTCCAGAATATTTTTGCATAACTTTGTACCAAAATGCCCCGGTTACTTCTGGCAAATGATGAAGTCATGGAATTCTTCAATACTTTGACACTAGCTAGGCAACCTCTCTCGACCCCTTGACCCCCGACTGCTCGGCGATCCACAACCCTAGACCCCCTCATGTCACATTTTGTCGAGTGTCAAAGGATTCAACAAAACCAATACTTCATCATTAGGCGAAAGTAACAGTAGCATGATGGTACGAAGCTCTCCAAAGTTATTTTGGAACGGAGTCCCCGATAGGATAATTCGTAACAAAAGACGGATTATTCTATCAGGAACTCCGTTTCAAAATATCTTTGCATAACTTTGTACCAAAATGCCCCGGTTACTTCTGGCTAATGATGAAGTCATGGAATTCTTCAATACTTTGACACTAGCTAGGCAACCTCTCTCGACCCCTCGACCCCCGACTGCTCGGCGATCCACAACCCTAGACCCCCTCATGTCACATTTTGTCGAGTGTCAAAGGATTCAACAAAACCAATACTTCATCATTAGGCGAAAGTAACAGTAGCATGATGGTACGAAGCTCTCCAAAGTTATTTTGGAACGGAGTCCCCGATAGGATAATTCGTAACAAAAGACGGATTATTCTATCAGGAACTCTGTTCCAAAATATCTTTGCATAACTTTGTACCAAAATGCCCCGGTTACTTCTGGCTAATGATGAAGTCATGGAATTCTTCAATACTTTGACCCCCGACTGCTCGGCGATCCACAACCCTAGACCCCCGACTGCTAGGCAACCTCTCGACCCCTCGCCCTTCGGCCTCTCGATCGGTCCCTCGACGACCCTCGACCCCTCGACCTTCGGCCTCGGTCCCTCGACGACCCTCGACCCCGGCCCCCCCTAATGTCGAAGTTATCGGGGAGAGGGTGTATACATATCCGATAAAAAAAGAGGAAGAAGAAGAAAAAAGGAACCGCTAGAGGAGAAGATCGAAGGAAAAAAAAGAAAAAAAAAGGAGAAGAAGAAAGGAATAGAGGAGAAGAAGAGAAAATTTCTCTTCTTCTCCTCTATTCCTTTCTTCTTCTCCTCTTTTTTTCTTTTTTTTCTTCTTCTTATTTATTTCTCCTCTTTCTTCCTCTCCTTCTTCTTCTTTCTTTCCTCTTTCTTATTTTCTTCTTTCCTATCCTTCTTTTTCTTTTTTTTCTTCTTCTTATTTATTTCTCCTCTTCTTCCTCTCCTCTTCTTCTTTCTTTCCTCTTTCTTATTTTCTTCTTTCCTATCCTTCTTTTTCTAAATTTGTAACTTTTGCATATATATATATAAAACTTTCTATATATATTTAGCATATATAAACAAAAAACTATATAGCCACATACACATATATATACATCACATATACACACATCACATATATACAGCAACTTCCTAAGAAAAAATATATTTATATACACATAAATATATATTTAACATATATATTTAGCAAATTCCTAAGAAAAAAAAAGATATACACATACATATAAATACAGCAACTATATATACAGCAACTATATATACTGCAATTTATATAAACATAAAAAAAATATACACATATATACATATATATACACAGCAACTATATATATATATACAGCAATATTAAACATATAAAAAAAGGGAGCCGGCCCTCACATCGGCAGGGCTGGGCGGCGCGACGGCGGCGGGGCGGGGCGGCGACGAGGCGGCGTCGGGGCGTGGCGGCGCAACGGCGGCGGGGCGCGGGGCGACGGGCCGGCCGGGGCGCTGCGACGGCGCGGGGCGGGGCGACGGCGCGGGGCGCGGCGACGGCGCGGGGCGGAGCGACGAGGCGGCGTCGGGGGCGACGGCGACGGGGCGACGGGGGCAACAGGGGCGACGGCGACGGCGACGGGGTCGGAGCAGATCGAGGGAGGCGTCGGGGCGGGGAGAAGAAGGAAACTGACGAAAATTTGGCAAGTCCTTGTTATATAGGAGGAGCATTAGTCCCGGTTGGTGGCTGAAACCGGGACTAATGCCCCCCTTTAGTCCCGGTTGCTGCCACCAACCGGGACTAAAGGTCCCTTTTCAGCAGCCCAAAGGGCGGGAAGGTGGGGCCTTTAGTCCCGGTTGGTGGCAGCAACCGGGACTAATGCCACCCTTTAGTCCCGGTTGGTGGCAGCAACCGGGACTAAAGGCCTTGCCGCGGTGCGGTGGGAAGTTTAGTCCCACCTCGCTAGTTGAGGGAGAGCAGCACCAGTTTATAAGCCCCGCTGCCTCTCTCCTCTCGAACTCCTCTAAACTGCAGGCCTAAGGGCCTAAACTGACACTGCTTTGCCTGTGGACTTGCTGGGCTTTCTACGGGCCTGAATCCTGGCCCATGGTTGGGTTTCTAGTCGTATTCAGGCCGTGTGGGCCCAGCAGGTGGCATATTTTTTCTTTTTTTCTTTGTTGCTTTATTTTTTAGTTTTGTTTCTACTTTCAACAAAATACTTGCTGTTGCTATTTTTATTTATTTGTTTTCTTTGTTTCTTTATTTATTTGATTTTGTTTCTACTTACAAAAAAATATTTATTGTTGCTATTTTTTTTTTCAAGTTTTTTTGTTTTGTTTTCTGCATTATTTATTTTCTTTTGTAAAACCAATTACGAACTTTCTGTTAGTGCAAGTAGTATTCAAATTTGAATAGTTTAAATTTGAAATTATTTGTTTTCTTTGTTGCTTTATTTATTTTATTTTGTTTCTTTTCAGCAGCCCAAAGGACGGGAAGGAGGGGCCTTTAGTCCCGGTTGGTGGCAGCAACCGGGACTAAAGGGGGGCATTAGTCCCGGTTGGTGGCAGCAACCGGGACCAAAGGCCCTGAGCTGGCGCGGGTGCGGTGGGATGTTTAGTCCCACCTCGCTAGCTGAGGGAGCTCGAGAGTGGTTTATAAGGGCTGCTGCTCCCACCCTCTCGAGCTCCTCTCAAATGCAGGCTTCTGGGCCTAACTCTGCGCGCTGCCCTGTGAGCTTGCTGGGCCTTATATTACAGGTGGATCCTGTGCTATAGGCCTTGCAGGCTCACTGGGCAGCGCCCAATTTTTTTTTCCTTTTTTGCTTTATTTATTTCTAAGTTGTTTTTTTGCTGTATTTAGAGTTGCTTTATTTATTTTATTTTCTTTGTTTATTTCTAAGTTGTTTTTTGCTGTATTTAGAGTTGCTTTATTTATTTTACTTCCTTTATTTATTTTCTTTGTTGCTTTATTTATTTTATTTTGTTTATACTTAATTACAACAAAATACTTATTGTTGCTATTTATTTCTAAGTTGTTTTTTGCTGTATTTAGAGTTGCTTTATTTATTTTATTTTCTTTGTTTATTTCTAAGTTGTTTTTTGCTGTATTTAGAGTTGCTTTATTTATTTTACTTTCTTTATTTATTTTCTTTGTTGCTTTATTTATTTTATTTTGTTTATACTTACAACAAAATACTTATTGTTGTTATTTATTTTTCAAGTTTGTTTTGTTTTGTTTTGTTTTGTTAGTGCAAGTAGTATTGAAATTTGAATAGCACAAACGGACAATGGTATCATACTCGTTTGTTACAAAGTTGGCATGGTATCATCATAATAGTTGCGGAAATAACTCTTCACTTTTTCCTCGCTTGTGTCATTTGCTTATTGCGCCGTAACCATGGATAATCTTGATCGTTTATCAGGATGCTTGGGTCAGCCTTGACTTTGAAGGGAGGAATTTCATGAAACTTTTCATAATCTTCAGACATGTCTGTCTTGCCCTCCACTCCCAGGATGTCCCTTTTTCCTGAAAGAACTATGTGGCGCTTTGGCTCATCGTATGATGTATTCGCTTCCTTATCTTTTCTTTTTCTCGGTCTGGTAGACATGTCCTTCACATAGATAACCTGTGCCACATCATTGGCTAGGACGAACGGTTCGTCAGTGTATCCAAGATTTTTCAGATCCACTGTTGTCATTCCGTACTGTGGGTCTACCTGTACCCCGCCTCCTGGCAGATTGACCCATTTACACTTAAACAAAGGGACCTTAAAATCATGTCCGTAGTCAAGTTCCCATATGTCCACTATGTAACCATAATATGTGTCCTTTCCCCTCTCGGTTGTTGCATCAAAGCGGACACCGCTGTTTTGGTTGGTGCTCTTTTGATCTTGGACAATCGTGTAAAATGTATTCCCATTTATCTCGTATCCTTTGTAAATCAATACAGTCGAAGATGGTCCCCTGGACAACAAGTACAACTCATCACAAACAGTGTTGTCACCTCTGAGACGTGTTTCCAACCAACTGCTGAAAGTCCTGATGTGTTCACGTGTAATCCAGTCGTCGCACTGCTCCGGGTGTTTGGAGCACAGACTGTTCTTGTGTTCATCGACATACGGGGTCACCAATGTAGAGTTCTGTAGAACTGTGTAGTGTGCTTGAGACCAAGAATATCCGTCCCTGCATATTATTGAGTCCCTTCCAAGCGTGCCTTTTCCAGTCAGTCTCCCCTCGCACCGCGATTTAGGGAGACCTATCTTATTAAGGCCAGGAATGAAGTCAACACAAAACCCGATGACATCCTCTGTTTGATGGCCCATGGAGATGCTTCCTTCTGGCCTTGCGCGGTTACGGACATATTTCTTTAGGACTCCCATGAACCTCTCAAAGGGGAACATATTGTGTAGAAATACGGGCCCCATAATGACAATCTCGTCGACTAGATGAACTAGGACGTGTGTCATGATATTGAAGAAGGATGGTGGGAACACAAGCTCGAAACTGACAAGACATTGCGCCACATCACTCCTAAGCCTTGGTACGATTTCTGGATCGATCACCTTCTGAGAGATTGCATTGAGGAATGCACATAGCTTCACAATGGCTAATCGGACGTTTTCCGGTAGAAGCCCCCTCAATGCAACCGGAAGCAGTTGCGTCATAATCACATGGCAGTCATCAGACTTTAGGTTCTGGAACTTTTTCTCTGCCATATTTATTATTCCCTTTATATTCGACGAGAAGCCAGTCGGGACCTTCATACTGAGAAGGCATTCAAAGAAGATTTCTTTCTCTTCTTTCGTAAGAGCATAGCTGGCAGGACCTTCATACTGCTTCGGAGGGATGCCATCTTTTTCGTGCAAACGTTGCAGGTCCTCACGTGCCTCAGTTGTATCTTTTGTCTTTCCATACACGCCCAAGAAGCCTAGCAGGTTCACGCAAAGGTTCTTCGTCACGTGCATCACGTCGATTGAAGAGCGGACCTCTAGGTCTTTCCAGTAGGGTAGGTCCCAAAATATAGATTTCTTCTTCCACATGGGTGCGTGTCCCTCATCGTCATTCGGAACAGCTAGTGCGCCGGGGCCCTTTCCAAAGATTACGTGTAAATCATTGACCATAGCAAGTACGTGATCACCGGTACGCATGGCGGGCTTCTTCCGGTGATCTGCCTCGCCTTTGAAATGCTTGCCTTTCTTTCGACATTGATGGTTGGTCGGAAGAAATCGACGATGGCCCAGGTACACATTCTTCCTGCACTTGTCCAGGTATATACTTTCAGTGTCATCTAAACAGTGCGTGCATGCGTGGTATCCTTTGTTTGTCTGTCCTGAAAGGTTACTGAGAGCGGGCCAATCGTTGATGGTCACGCACAGCAACGCCTTTAGGTCAAATTCCTCCTGTTTGTGCTCATCCCACGCACGTACACCGTTTCCATTCCACAGCTGTAAAAGTTCTTCAACTAATGGCCTTAGGTACACATCAATGTCGTTGCCGGGTTGCTTAGGGCCTTGGATGAGAACTGGCATCATAATGAACTTCCGCTTCATGCACATCCAAGGAGGAAGGTTATACATACATAGAGTCACGGGCCAGGTGCTGTGATTGCTGCTCTGCTCCCCGAAAGGATTAATGCCATCCGCGCTTAGAGCAAACCATACGTTCCTTGCGTCCTTTGCAAACTCCTCCCAGTACTTTCTCTCGATTTTTCTCCATTGCGACCCGTCAGCGGGTGCTCTCAACTTCCTGTCTTTCTTACGGTCCTCACTGTGCCATCGCATCAACTTGGCATGCTCTCTGTTTCTAAACAAACGTTTCAACCGTGGTATTATAGGAGCATACCACATCACCTTCGCAGGAACCCTCTTCCTGGCGGGCTCGCCATCAACATCACCAGGGTCATCTCGTCTGATCTTATACCGCAATGCACCGCATACCGGGCATGCGTTCAGATCGTTGTATGCACCGCGGTAGAGGATGCAGTCATTAGGGCATGCATGTATCTTCTGCACCTCCAATCCTAGAGGGCATACGACCTTCTTTGCTGCGTATGTACTGTCGGGCAATTCGTTATCCTTCGGAAGCTTCTTCTTCAATATTTTCAGTAGTTTCTCAAATCCTTTGTCAGCCACAGCATTCTCTACCTTCCACTGCAGCAATTCCAGTACGGTACCGAGCTTTGTGTTGCCATCTTCGCAATTGGGGTACAACCCTTTTTTGTGATCCTCTAACATGCGATCGAACTTCAGCTTCTCCTTTTGACTTTCGCATTGTGTCCTTGCATCGACAATGACCCGGCGAAGATCATCATTTGGTTCCTCTTGATCTTCAGCAGCTTCACCCGTTGCAGCATCATTGGGCACATCGTCTGGTTCCTCTTGATCTTCACCAGCTCCCCCCATTGCAGCATCACCGTATTCAGGGGGCACATAGTTGTCATCGTACTCTTCTTCTTCGCCGTCTTCCATCATAACCCCTATTTCACCGTGCCTCGTCCAAACATTATAGTGTGGCATGAAACCCTTGTAAAGCAGGTAGGAGTGAAGGATTTTTCGGTTAGAGTAAGACATCGTATTCACACATTGAGTGCATGGACAACACATAAAACCATTCTGCTTGTTTGCCTCTGTCACATTTAGAAACTCACGCACGCCCTTAATGTACTCGGAGGTGTGTCTGTCACCGTACATCCATTGGCGGTTCATCTGCGTGCATTTATATATAATTAAGTGTGTCAAAAACCATTACAGAACATCATAAATAGATAATTAAGTGACCAAATGGATAAAAGTTCATCATCACATTAAAAGCAAAGTACATACATATATAGTTCTCATCTAACAACATATATAGCTCTCCATACACATCGAAACTATGTAAAACATTTCAACGCGAAAACAAATGCTATCATAATCGCAACCAAGGTAACAATTGATCCAACGGCATAATGATACCAAGCCTCGGTATTAATGGCATATTTTCTAATCTTTTTAATCTTCAACCGCATTGCATCCATCTTGATCTTGTGATCATCGACGACATCCGCAACATGCAACTCCAATATCATCTTCTCGTCCACAATTTTTTTTTATTTTTTCCTTCAAGAATTTTTTTTCTTCCTCAACTAAATTTAACCTCTCGACAATAGGTTCCATCTTGATCTTGTGATCATCGATAACTTCCGCAACATGCAACTCCAATTCCATCTTCTCCTCCTCCATTTTTTCCAATTTTTTCTTTAACGAAATGTTTTCCTCTTCAACTAAATTTAACCTCTCCACAAGAGGGTCGGTTGGAATTTCCGGTTCAACTACCTCCTAGACATAATAAAACATCTATGCATGTCAGGTTGGTCGGCATAACTATCATAAGCACTAAAACAAATAGTTATAAATTAAAGATAATATACCACATCCGAATCGTAGACCGGACGAGGGCCCACGTGGGCGGATATCAAAACCATCGCACTATATAATAACAAGCAATAATAAACGTAAGAAAATTAGACAAATATCTATCTAAAGCAATAATAAAAGTAAGAAAAGCATGGACATAACAAGAGGCTCACCACGGTGGTGCCGGTGACGAGATCGGCGGGGGCGATCGACGGCGGTGAAGACGGGGACGGGACGTGACGGACCTCTAAACCTAGACAAATCTCGGAGAAAATAGAGCTTCGAGAGGAGAAAAGCTTAACTAGTGTGGCTCGGGCATTCCACCGAACACGTTGTGTGCATAGGAGGTGAGCTAGAGCACCACTAACCCCTCTCCCCCTCGGCCAGAAAAAAAAACAGAGCAGTGAGCTCTGCTCTTGAGTGAGGGGGTTTATATAGGCAACTCACTGGTCCCGGTTGGTGCTACAAACCGGGGCTAAAGGGGTGCCTTTGGTCCCGGTTCATAACATCAACCGGGACCAATAGTGGTGGGCCAGGAGCAAGAGCCATTGGTCCCGGTTTTTAGCTCCAACCGGGACCAATAGGTCCAGACGAACCGGGACCAATGGCCCACGTGGCCCGGCCGGCCCCCTGGGCTAACGAACCGGGTCCAGTACCCCCATTGGTCCCGGTTCTAGATTGAACCGGGGCTAATGGGCTGGACCAATGCCCTGTTTTCTACTAGTGTTGGATTTCTCTAGGAACGCGTTGAAGTTGATGGTGACATGAGCATGGGCCACACTAGTAGATAAAGGGTATTTAGCCCCGGTTCATTTTGCCTTTTAGCCCCGGTTCTGGAACCGGGGCAAGAGGGTCGGTACTAATGCTCTGACCCTTTAGTCCCGGTTCAATCCAGAACCGGGGCAAAAGGGTGTCCACGTGGCCTGTGCACCGAGTCCAGGCAGGAGGGGCTTTAGTCCCGGTTGGTGGTACCAACCGGGACCAAAAGGCATCCACGTGTCAGCATTTCTGTGGCTGTGGTTTTTGTTTTTTTTTTGAAAGGGGAGGGGGGGTTTTAGGTTTTGGGGGTTAATTTAGGTGTTTGATATATTGTGTTAGCTAGCTAATTAATAGAGAGAAGTGTTCTCTCTTATGTCCGTGCTTTTGGTCGACGCTACATACTACACATACGTATATATATATGGACTAGAGTCACGCTAGCTAGCTAGCTAGCTGCTAGCTACTAAGCAAACGAAGGAACAGAAGATCTCGTATATATAATCAACATATATATATATATGCATACAGAGAGAAGTAATAATATCGACCACCTCTCCTTCTCCGAGAGATTGGTCGAACAACAAGTTCTCGTATATCTATCCGACACTACCGGGCACATATATACAATAATTATCTCTTACAAAAATAATCTCCTAACACATGGATGCAGGGTCCACATAGTATTCTCCGTCTTCAGCGATCACGTGTTCAAGGAAGAATGCCGCCAATTCCTCTTGAATTGCTCGCAGACGATCTGGTGTTAGGAGTTCATCCCGCATCCGAAACATCTAATTTGAAGTAGGGGGTCAATACATTAAATGATGCTATAAATTTGTGAATATTATTGATTGCTTACGCACTTTAAATTGTTCATCAGTGTAGCCCCGCTCACAGGTCGTGTGGCGGATGGACTCGCAAATGTAGTATCCACAATAATCATTCCCGGGTTCCTGCCACAACCACTTTACAAGAAATAGAGCTCAATCAAACTGATAAGCAAGAATGCCAAATTGGTATTGATGAAACTAGCTAGCGCTTGAATCAAGATATAGGAGATGCGCGCGCGGAACATGGTACTATATAGTACTTACTTTCGGGTATCTAAATTGTAGCTTCTTCAGTTTTTTCTTCCATGCCCTGAATTGGTCTGCCATCTTCGAAAGTGCATAAGACTTGATTAAGTCCTCTTTAACTGGCTTCGCCGGATCAACCTCTCGCGGTAGGACGAAGTTTGACTTCAGCTCAGTCCAAAGATCTTCTTTCTGCATATCAGTGACATAAGTCACCTGAGCGTCGTTTGCAGCCGGCTTTAACCATTGATGGATGCTGATCGGGATCTTGTCCCTAACCAGAACCCCGCACTGATTAACAAATGCGTTCTTTGTGCGGATGGGTGCAATCGGCTCGCCGGAGCGCGAGATTTCTGAGATCTCAAACTTTTCATCCGGCCTCAACTTTTTCTTCGCTCCTCGTCTCTTTACCGAAGATTTGCTCGATCCGGAGGGCTAGAAAAGGAACAAAGACGAGAGTTAATGAATGAATCAATTAACTAGTCAGCACATGCTTAACTAACATATATACCTCCTGGCCGGACTCGGTTCGGTCACCGGAGCCAGCATCACGGTCTCCTTCTTGCACCGGCATTGGGTCACCGGAGCCATCCTCACGGTCTACTTCTTCCATGTGCATTGGGTCACCGAATTCATCAATATCATAGCCTAGATCTTCCAGCCGCAGCTCTTGTTCGACCTGCTCATCGGTGTCGTTCAGATACGACCTGACGGCATTTTGTCCGTCTGCGATTATGTCCATCAACATCGCTTCTTGTGCTAGGTCTCGGGTGTTGTCGTCCATTGTTTCTACAAATATTTACAACATGCCAATTATTATTCAAACATGACAGATGGATATATTAATGGCAAACGTAGAACTAGCTTCAACCCTCGACTGCTCGGCGATCCACAAACCCTAGACCCCCTCATGTCACATTTTGTCTAGCTAGTGTCAAAGGATTCAACAAAACCAATACTTCATCATTAGGCGAAAGTAACAGTAGCATGATGGTACGAAGCTCTCCAAAGTTGTTTTGGAACGAAGTCCCAGATAAGATAATCCGTAACAAAAGACGGATTATCCTATCAGGAACTCCGTTCCAAAACATCTTTGCATAACTTTGTACCAAAATGCCTCGGTTACTTCTGGCAAATGATGAAGTCATGGAATTCTTCAATACTTTGACACTAGCTAGGCAACCTCTCTCGACCCCTCGACCCCCGACTGCTCGGCGATCCACAACCCTAGACCCCCTCATGTCACATTTTGTCGAGTGTCAAAGGATTCAACAAAACCAATACTTCATCATTAGGCGAAAGTAACAGTAGCATGATGGTACGAAGCTCTCCAAAGTTATTTTGGAACGGAGTCCCCGATAGGATAATTCGTAACAAAAGACGGATTATTCTATCAGGAACTCCGTTCCAAAATATCTTTGCATAACTTTGTACCAAAATGCCCCGGTTACTTCTGGCTAATGATGAAGTCATGGAAATATTCTTCAATACTTTGACCCCCGACTGCTCGGCGATCCACAACCTAGACCCCCGACTGCTAGGCAACCTCTCGACCCCTCGCCCTTCGGCCTCTCGATCGGTCCCTCGACGACCCTCGACCCCTCGACCTTCGACCTCGGTCCCTCGACGACCCTCGACCCCGGCCCCCCCTAATGTCGAAGTTATCGGGGAGAGGGTGTATACATATCCGATAAAAAAAGAGGAAGAAGAAGAAAAAAGTAACCGCTAGAGGAGAAGATCGAAGAAAAAAAAAGAAAAAAAAAGGAGAAGAAGAAAGGAATAGAGGAGAAGAAGAGAAAATTTCTCTTCTTCTCCTCTATTCCTTTCTTCTTCTCCTCTTTTTTTCTTTTTTTTCTTCTTCTTATTTATTTCTCCTCTTTCTTCCTCTCCTTCTTCTTCTTTCTTTCCTCTTTCTTATTTTCTTCTTTCCTATCCTTCTTTTTCTTTTTTTTCTTCTTCTTATTTATTTCTCCTCTTCTTCCTCTCCTCTTCTTTTTCTTTCCTCTTTCTTATTTTCTTCTTTCCTATCCTTCTTTTTCTAAATTTGTAACTTTTGCATATATATAAAAAACTTTCTATATATATTTAGCATATATAAACAAAAAACTATATAGCCACATACACATATATATACATCACATATACACACATCACATATATACAGCAACTTCCTAAGAAAAAATATATTTATATACACATAAATATATATTTAACATATATATTTAGCAAATTCCTAAGAAAAAAAAAGATATACACATACATATAAATACAGCAACTATATATACAGCAACTATATATACTGCAATTTATATAAACATAAAAAAAATATACACATATATACATATATATACACAGCAACTATATATATATATATATATACAGCAATATTAAACATATAAAAAAAAAGGGAGCCGGCCCTCACATCGGCAGGGCTGGGCGGCGCGACGGCGGCGGGGCGGGGCGGCGACGAGGCGGCGTCGGGGCGTGGCGGCGCGACGGCGGCGGGGCGGGGCGCGCGGCGGCGCGGGGCGACGGGCCGGCCGGGGCGCGGCGACGGCGCGGGGCGGGGCGACGGCGCGGGGCGCGGCGACGGCGCGGGGCGGAGCGACGAGGCGGCGTCGGGGGCGACGGCGACGGGGCGACGGGGGCGACGGGGGCGACGGCGACGGCGACGGGGACGGAGCAGATCGAGGGAGGCGTCGGGGCGGGGAGAAGAAGGAAACTGACGAAAATTTCGCAAGTCCTGGTTATATAGGAGGGGCATTAGTCCCGGTTGGTGGCTGAAACCGGGACTAATGCCACCCTTTAGTCCCGGTTGGTGCCACCAACCGGGACCAAAGGCCCTGTGCTGGCGCGGGTGCGGTGGGATGTTTAGTCCCACCTCGCTAGCTGAGGGAGCTCGAGAGTGGTTTATAAGGGCTGCTGCTCCCTCCATCTCGAGCTCCTCTCAAATGCAGGCTTCTGGGCCTAACTCTGCGCGCTGCCCTGTGAGCTTGCTGGGCCTTATATTACAGGTGGATCCTGTGCTATAGGCCTTGCAGGCTCACTGGGCAGCGCCCAATTTTTTTTTCCTTTTTTGCTTTATTTATTTCTAAGTTGTTTTTTGCTGTATTTAGAGTTGCTTTATTTATTTTATTTTCTTTGTTTATTTCTAAGTTGTTTTTTGCTGTATTTAGTGTTGCTTTATTTATTTTACTTCCTTTATTTATTTTCTTTGTTGCTTTATTTATTTTATTTTGTTTATACTTAATTACAACAAAATACTTATTGTTGCTATTTATTTCTAAGTTGTTTTTTGCTGTATTTAGAGTTGCTTTATTTATTTTATTTTCTTTGTTTATTTCTAAGTTGTTTTTTGCTGTATTTAGAGTTGCTTTATTTATTTTACTTTCTTTATTTATTTTCTTTGTTGCTTTATTTATTTTATTTTGTTTATACTTACAACAAAATACTTATTGTTGCTATTTATTTTTCAAGTTTGTTTTGTTTTGTTTTGTTTTGTTAGTGCAAGTAGTATTGAAATTTGAATAGTAGAAACGGACAATGGTATCATACTCGTTTGTTACAAAGTTGGCATGGTATCATCATAATAGTTGCGGAAATAACTCTTCACTTTTTCTTCGCTTGTGTCATTTGCTTATTGCGCCGTAACCATGGATAATCTTCATCGTTTATCAGGATGCTTGGGTCAGCCTTGACTTTGAAGGGAGGAATTTCATGAAACTTTTCATAATCTTCAGACATGTCTGTCTTGCCCTCCACTCCCAGGATGTCCCTTTTTCCTGAAAGAACTATGTGGCGCTTTGGCTCATCGTATGATGTATTCGCTTCCTTATCTTTTCTTTTTCTCGGTCTGGTAGACATGTCCTTCACATAGATAACCTGTGCCACATCATTGGCTAGGACGAACGGTTCGTCATTGTATCCAAGATTTTTCAGATCCACTGTTGTCATTCCGTACTGTGGGTCTACCTGTACCCCGCCTCCTGACAGATTGACCCATTTACACTTAAACAAAGAGACCTTAAAATCATGTCCGTAGTCAAGTTCCCATATGTCCACTATGTAACCATAATATGTGTCCTTTCCCCTCTCGGTTGTTGCATCAAAGCGGACACCGCTGTTTTGGTTGGTGCTCTTTTGATCTTGGACAATCGTGTAAAATGTATTTCCATTTATCTCGTATCCTTTGTAAATCAATACAGTCGAAGATGGTCCCCTGGACAACAAGTACAACTCATCACAAACAGTGTTGTCACCTCTGAGACGTGTTTCCAACCAACTGCTGAAAGTCCTGATGTGTTCACGTGTAATCCAGTCGTCGCACTGCTCCGGGTGTTTGGAGCGCAGACTGTTCTTGTGTTCATCGACATACGGGGTCACCAATGTAGAGTTCTGTAGAACTGTGTAGTGTGCTTGAGACCAAGAATAATCGTCCCTGCATATAATTGAGTCCCTTCCAAGCGTGCCTTTTCCAGTCAGTCTGCCCTCGTACCGCGATTTAGGGAGACCTATCTTATTAAGGCCAGGAATGAAGTCAACACAAAACCCGATGACATCCTCTGTTTGATGGCCCATGGAGATGCTTCCTTCTGGTCTGGCGCGGTTACGGACATATTTCTTTAGGACTCCCATGAACCTCTCAAAGGGGAACATATTGTGTAGAAATACGGGCCCCAGAATGACAATCTCGTCGACTAGATGAACTAGGATGTGTGTCATGATATTGAAGAAGGATGGTGGGAACACAAGCTCGAAACTGACAAGACATTGCGCCACATCACTCCTTAGCCTTGGTACGATTTCTGGATCGATCACCTTCTGAGAGATTGCATTGAGGAATGCACATAGTTTCACAATGGCTAATCGGACGTTTTCCGGTAGAAGCCCCCTCAATGCAACCGGAAGCAGTTGCGTCATAATCACATGGCAGTCATGAGACTTTAGGTTCTGGAACTTTTTCTCTGCCATATTTATTATTCCCTTTATATGCGACGAGAAGCCAGTCGGGACCTTCATACTGAGAAGGCATTCAAAGAAGATTTCTTTCTCTTCTTTCGTAAGAGCATAGCTGGCAGGACCTTCATACTGCTTCGGAGGGATGCCGTCTTTTTCGTGCAAACGTTGCAGGTCCTCCCGTGCCTCAGCTGTATCTTTTGTCTTTCCATACACGCCCAAGAAGCCTAGCAGGTTCACGCAAAGGTTCTTCGTCACGTGCATCACGTCGATTGAAGAGCGGACCTCTAGGTCTTTCCAGTAGGGTAGGTCCCAAAATATAGATTTCTTCTTCCACATGGGTGCGTGTCCCTCATCGTCATTCGGAACAGCTAGTGCGCCGGGGCCCTTTCCGAAGATTACGTGTAAATCATTGACCATAGCAAGTACGTGATCACCGGTACGCATGGCAGGCTTCTTCCGGTGATCTGCCTCGCCTTTGAAATGCTTGCCTTTCTTTCGACATTGATGGTTGGTCGGAAGAAATCGACGATGGCCCAGGTACACATTCTTCCTGCACTTGTCCAGGTATATACTTTCAGTGTCATCTAAACAGTGCGTGCATGCGTGGTATCCTTTGTTTGTCTGTCCTGAAAGGTTACTGAGAGCGGGCCAATCGTTGATGGTCACGAACAGCAACGCCTTTAGGTCAAATTCCTCCTGTTTGTGCTCATCCCACGCACGTACACCGTTTCCATTCCACAGCTGTAAAAGTTCTTCAACTAATGGCCTTAGGTACACATCAATGTCGTTGCCGGGTTGCTTAGGGTCTTGGATGAGAACTGGCATCATAATGAACTTCCGCTTCATGCACATCCAAGGAGGAAGGTTATACATACATAGAGTCACGGGCCAGGTGCTGTGATTGCTGCTCTGCTCCCCGAAAGGATTAATGCCATCCGCGCTTAGAGCAAACCATACGTTCCTTGCGTCCTTTGCAAACTCCTCCCAGTACTTTCTCTCGATTTTTCTCCATTGCGACCCGTCAGCGGGTGCTCTCAACTTCCCGTCTTTCTTACGGTCCTCACTGTGCCATCGCATCAACTTGGCATGCTCTCTGTTTCTAAACAAACGTTTCAACCGTGGTATTATAGGAGCATACCACATCACCTTCGCAGGAACCCTCTTCCTGGCGGGCTCGCCATCAACATCACCAGGGTCATCTCGTCTGATCTTATACCGCAACGCACCGCATACCGGGCATGTGTTCAGATCGTTGTATGCACCGCGGTAGAGGATGCAGTCATTAGGGCATGCATGTATCTTCTGCACCTCCAATCCTAGAGGGCATACGACCTTCTTTGCTGCGTATGTACTGTCGGGCAATTCGTTATCCTTCGGAAGCTTCTTCTTCAATATTTTCAGTAGCTTCTCAAATCCTTTGTCAGCCACAGCATTCTCTGCCTTCCACTGCAGCAATTCCAGTACGGTACCGAGCTTTGTGTTGCCATCTTCGCAATTGGGGTACAACCCTTTTTTGTGATCCTCTAACATGCGATCGAACTTCAGCTTCTCCTTTTGACTTTCGCATTGTGTCCTTGCATCGACAATGACCCGGCGAAGATCATCATTTGGTTCCTCTTGATCTTCAGCAGCTTCACCCGTTGCAGCATCATTGGGCACATCGTCCGGTTCCTCTTGATCTTCACCAGCTCCCCCCATTGCAGCATCACCGTATTCAGGGGGCACATAGTTGTCATCGTACTCTTCTTCTTCGCCGTCTTCCATCATAACCCTTATTTCACCGTGCCTCGTCCAAACATTATAGTGTGGCATGAAACCCTTGTAAAGCAGGTGGGAGTGAAGGATTTTTCGGTTAGAGTAAGACATCGTATTCACACATTGAGTGCATGGACAACACATAAAACCATTCTGCTTGTTTGCCTCTGCCACATTTAGAAACTCACGCACGCCCTTAATGTACTCGGAGGTGTGTCTGTCACCGTACATCCATTGGCGGTTCATCTGCGTGCATTTATATATAATTAAGTGTGTCAAAAACCATTACAGAACATCATAAATAGATAATTAAGTGACCAAATGGATAAAAGTTCATCATCACATTAAAACCAAAGTACATACATATATAGTTCTCATCTAACAACATATATAGCTCTCCATACACATCGAAACTATGTAAAACATTTCAACGCGAAAACAAATGCTATCATAATCGCAACCAAGGTAACAATTGATCCAACGTCATAATGATACCAAGCCTCGGTATTAATGGCATATTTTCTAATCTTTTTAATCTTCAACCGCATTGCATCCATCTTGATCTTGTGATCATCGACGACATCCGCAACATGCAACTCCAATATCATCTTCTCGTCCACAATTTTTTTTATTTTTTCCTTCAAGAATTTGTTTTCTTCTTCAACTAAATTTAACCTCTCGACAATAGGTTCCATCTTGATCTTGTGATCATCGATAACTTCCGCAACATGCAACTCCAATTCCATCTTCTCCTCCTCCATTTTTTCCAATTTTTTCTTTAACGAAATGTTTTCCTCTTCAACTAAATTTAACCTCTCCACAAGAGGGTCGGTTGGAATTTCCGGTTCAACTACCTCCTAGACATAATAAAACATCTATGCATTTCAGGTTGGTCGGCATAACTATCATAAGCACTAAAACAAATAGTTATAAATTAAAGATAATATACCACATCCGAATCGTAGACCGGACGAGGGCCCACGTGGGCGGATATCAAAACCATCGCACTATATAATAACAAGCAATAATAAACGTAAGAAAATTAGACAAATATCTATCTAAAGCAATAATAAAAGTAAGAAAAGCATGGACATAACAAGAGGCTCACCACGGTGGTGCCGGTGACGAGATCGGCGGGGGCGATCGACGGCGGCGAAGACGGGGACGGGACGTGACGGACCGCTAAACCTAGACAAATCTCGGAGAAAATAGAGCTTCGAGAGCAGAAAAGCTTAACTAGTGTGGCTCGGGCATTCCACCGAACATGTTGTGTGCATAGGAGGTGAGCTAGAGCACCACTAACCCCTCTCCCCCTCGGCCAGAAAAAAAAACAGAGCAGTGAGCTCTGCTCTTGATTGAGGGGGTTTATATAGGCAACTCACTGGTCCCGGTTGGTGCTACAAACCGGGGCTAAAGGGGTGCCTTTGGTCCCGGTTCATAAAACAAACCGGGACTAATAGTGGTGGGCCAGGAGCAAGAGCCATTGGTCCCGGTTTTTAGCTCCAACCGGGACCAATAGGTCCAGACGAACCGGGACCAATGGCCCACGTGGCCCGGCCGGCCCCCTGGGCTAACGAACCGGGTCCAGTACCCCCATTGGTCCCGGTTCTAGATTGAACCGGGGATAATGGGCTGGACCAATGCCCTGTTTTCTACTAGTGCCAGTTAGTTGCATTTGGAGGCTTGGATGATTCGGTGCGAGTAACTTTACGATGTTGTGTTATGTTTGTTAATGATGTTGAGTGAACATTGTAATAAGTCTAATATAAAATCTTGTGGTTATGCACCGTTTGTATTATTAACTGTTCATATCGTTATGTGTGTAAACAGGCCCCAGCGCACATATAATACATACTTGGTTTTCTTTTCAAAACTCGATGTGACACATCATAATATATGGGCTACAACAAGACCCACCATAGTTTAAGCTAATATTTCAACTAAACATCTATTGGAAAGATACACAAAAATGCCTTCAAAATTCGTAAAACACTATGGATAAGGATGGAAAAACATATAGATGAGAAATTTATAAGTTTGTCACAACTAGGTAGAGACTGCAAAGTATCTATGCCTATTGTATCAGAAAATAAACAGATAGAAAACCCATACAATTCAATATAAGTATTTTCTTATTAATCGGAGGTATCTAATGCTTATGTCGGTTAAGATACTAGTATGTGTGAGAGCACGACTAGAGTATCTAATGATATTAGTTTTATGTCATAAAAATTTATGTTCTTTTCTATAAATTCGATGAAACTTACAAAGGTTAAACTGGAAACTATTTTATTTGGATAAAGGTAGTAGGAATGATTGTGTGAAATTAAATACTACTCTCTCCATCTCAAATATAAAGATTTCAATTTTTGTCATTAGTAAAACTATTATAAAGTTAGCCAAACAACAACAACAAAAAATTTATTAATAATAATAATTAAACAACATCTGGTACGTACTACTCCCTCCTTTTCAGTTTATAAGGCGCGCGCGTACCCCTAGGTTGCCAATTTGATCACCGTAATATAAACTATATAACACAAACATTATACCGTCTGAAAATAGAACATCTGAAGTTTATAATGGTATATATTTTTGTAATATATGACTTATATTAGGTTGGTTAAATTGACGACCTAGGGGTACGCGCACGCCTTATAAACTGAGAGAGAGGGAGTAATGATGATGATGATATGAAATAAGTACTATTAGAGACATTATGGAACATACTTTATAACTTACCTATCTGACATGGTAGACGTCAACATTATTCTCTATGAAGTTTCATAAACTTACAATAGTATGAGTTAGCACAATTTTTTTATATTTTGGTGTGCACGGCAGAATATTAATTTATCTTGGCAGATACTCCTACACAATAGTAGTCCTACATAGCATAGTATTGTATATACTGTTATAGTTATATTAGTGATGACTTTTGGTCTTTTGCGTTCTAGCATTTTGACATCCTCGTGTACTTGTATGGATGCTGCATTTGGTCTCCTAATAAGATTAAGTTGCTATTCTAACATGGTATTAAAGGCTAGGTTCTCCCCCATGCTGCAACTCACCCGGCGATCGATTTTTCCAGTCTTCTTCTCTCGATCGATCTCTTCTGAATCAATCTCTCTGCACCAATCGATGTCAGATCGATCGATGCCAAGGACATACGTTGCCGCTGCTTCCTCTCGTCCGCTACTTTTCTGATCCACGTCACTCACGACGCCCGTTGCTTTTCTGGTCAATCGGGACGCCCGCCGCTCTGCTTTGGGCAGCTTGTGGGCACCCGGGCTCCATTTGGCCCGCTTCTGCTTCGGACTGCATGGCTTGAGATTTGTGATTGTCAAAAAAAAAGTTAAAAAAAGAGGTGCAATGGTTTTGTCGGGTACACCTCTCCCGTGCTGCCTAGTGTTTTTTGACGGTATTCATTACATTGATCCCGTTTCACACATGCGCCTTCCTCGGTGCTTGGTGCTCGCCCGCTTGGAGGTAGAGGTTATCCTCTACTTCGACCCCTTATGCGTCATCAAACCGGTGCTATTTGCCGATCTACATCGACCCCTTCGGCAGCTGCACCGCCTCCTCTAGCTGCTTCTCTTCACGGTGTTGGTTGTTCTTCAGCGACTCTTCCCACAACTTCTGCACCTGGTGGTTGTCACCCTAAGTCGAATCCTCTCGCGGCCTCCGCGTGCGGTGGTGATCGCTCTACATCAACTACCCATGTGGTTTTCACATGTAGCTCTACGTCGACTTGCTACTCTTGGTCGACTTTGCACGCGGCTTCCACGGGTGGAGGCGACTGCTCATCGTCGGCAGGTGTTTCTACCTTGACCTCTTCTACCGTGTCCCTGTTTACACGTGAGATTGCACATCTGAAATGTCTTCTTAATGCTTGGGATTCTTCGCCAACGGTTTCTGCAGGTTTTGTGGCTGACTCTTCTGACACTGAGAAACCGCCTTCTACCCAGTCAGGTACATCTCCCCATGAATTCTTGATACTGGAGTGTCTTTTTATACAACTTATGATTCTTCCACTTTGACCTTTGTTCGACCTGTCGGGTCTCCTGCTCGTGTTCTTAAGGTTGTTGGCACTCCCCTCCCTGTAGCTAGTCGAGGCACTCTTAGCACTTCTTCATTTCATGTTCCCTCTGTTGCTCATGTTCCTTGACTTACCATGCAACTCTAATTGGGTCATTCTCAACTTTGATTCATGTTTTGTTCAGGATTGCCGCACGGACGCTCTGCTTGGTGCTGGCCCTCGACGCTCTAATTGTCTCTGGGAGCCACCGCCGCCAGTCTCGCAACATCTATAGCTGCATCTACAAGCTCTTTTCAGCAGTGGCATCATCGTCTTGGCCATTTATGTGGTTCTCGTCTCTCGTCTTTGGTTCATCACGGTGTTCCAGGGGGTATCTCTGGTAACACATCATTGCATTGTCTGGGTTGTAGGCTTGGTAAGCAGATTCAGCTACCCTACCCTCACAGTGAGTCAGTGTCTGAGCGTCCTTTTCATCTCGTTCACTCCGATGTTTGGGGTCCAGCTCCCTTCATTTCGAAAGGGGGTCATGTTACTATATTATCGTTATAAACGATTTTTTCGGGTACACTTGGATCTATTTCATGTCTTCTTGTAGCAAGGTCTTACCTATATACAAAAAATATGCTGCCATGGTTCATACCCAGTTTTCCACTTCGATTCGTGTTTTTCGCGCAGATTCAGCTGGTGAGTATATATCCCATGTGTTGCGAGCTTTTCTTGCTGAGCAGGATACTCTTACTCAGTTCTCTTGCGCTGGTGCTCATGCTCAGAATGGTGTGACTAAGCGCAAGCATCATCAACTTCTTAAGATGGCTGGTGCAATGATGATTGCCGCCTCTCTTCCACCTCACTTCTGGGCTCAGGCTATTACCACTTCCACCTATCTCATCAACATTCAGTCTGCAGCTGCTCTACAGGGTGATATTCCTCTCTAGCGTATTTCTAGTCATTCTTCTTATTATTCGGTGCTCCGTTTGTTTGATTGTGTTTGCTGTATTTTGCTTGCCCCTCATGAACGCACCAAACCGACCGCTTAGTCTGTTGAGTGTGTCTTTCTTGGATACAATGACGAGCATAAGGGCTATCGGTGTTGGGATCATGTCGATCGCCGGATGCATATTTCAGTGACCTTTGATGTATCTCGTCCCTTCTACCCACGTCCATCCTCCTAGGCTTTTTCTATGGAGGACATCTCTTTTCTTACATTTCCGGATACACCTCCCTCTGTGTACAGTACTCCTACTCCTCGTCCCACTGTTGCAGATCCTACCATGTCCTCTCCTACTGTTTCCTCTCCTCCCTCATCGCATGACTCTCCACCTTCATCACTGACGCCTTCCCCTTATCCACCTACATCACTAATACATTCCCTGCCTCCAGCTTCAGTGATTCCACCTCTTCCCTCCTTTCCTTTCCATTATACTCGTCGTTCACCTGTTGTGGATAAGTCTACAGATGTGCCCTCTGCTTCTAGTGTGTCGTCTTCCTCATGTCACCCGACTTATGGTCTTCGCTATCGGCCTTGTCCGCCGACTGATGATATTCTCCTTCTCGCTGCCCTTGAGCGCAACGACACGCGGGACCTTGTTTCTCTTCCTCCTGTGTTCGTCCCATCACTTGTAAGTGGGTCTATAATATTAAGAATTGCTCTGATAGTTCTCTCGAGTGTTATAAAGCTTGTCTTATGGCTCGTGGCTTTCAGCAGGAGCATGGTCGTGATTACGATGAGACTTTTGCTCATGTGGCCCATAAGACCACTGTTGACACACTTCTCGCCATGGCCTATGTTCTCCACTGGTTTGTGTCTCGGCTTGATGTTAAGAATGACTTTCTTAATGGTGAGTTGCGTGAGGAAGTTTATATGCAGCCACCACCTAGGTATTCAGTACCTGATGGCATGGTTTGCCATCTTTGTCTCTCTCTATGTGGCCTTAAGCAAGCCCCTCGTGCTTGATTTGAGCGTTTTTCCTCTGTGGTCACTGTAACTGGTTTTTCGGCCCTAGTGCTCATGATGCAGCGTTGTTTGTCCACCGTTCTGCTTGTGGTCGCACTCTGCTTCTTCTATACGTCGATGACATGATCATCACCAGTGACGATTCTGAGTACACTGCCTTTGACAAGGCCCGTCTCAGTGAACAGTTTCTTATGTGTGATCTTGGTCCTCTCTGTTACTTTCTTGGGATTGAGGTTTCCTCCACCTCTGATGACTTTTCTATTTCCCAAGAAAAGTATATCCAGGATCTTCCTGCCCCTGCAGCTCTTAGCGATGAGCGCACTACTGAGACTCCTATGGAGCTCAATGTTAACCTTCGCACTTCTAATGGTGAGCTCTTGTCTGATCTGATGTGTTATCGTCATCTTGTTGGGAGTCTTGTCTATCTTGCCGTCACTCGTCAGGATATCTCCTATCCTATCCATATTTCGAGCTTCCCCTCTCACTTCAGTTCACTATAGTCACCTTCTTTGTGTTCTATGATATCTTCGTGGGACGATCTCTCATCGTCTCTTTTCCCTGTTTCAGCTCATTATAGCTCTAGGCCTATTCTGATGCTATGTGGGCTAGTGATCCTTCGGGTCACCGTTCACTTTCTATTTACTGTGTTTTTTCTTGGTGGTTATCCCATTCCCTGGAAGGCGAAGAAACTGGCTGCATTTTCCTGTTCGAGTGCAGAGGCCAAGTTGAGAGCTATGGCTCTTCTGACGGTAGAGGTGACTTAGTTACGATGGCTACTGGAGATTTTGGTTCTCTTACTACACCTACCACCCTCTTTGTCTGACAGTACATGTGCTATCAGTATTGCGCGGGACCCCGTGAAGCATGAGCTTACCAAGCATATTGGTGTTGATGCTCATTATGTGCACGCTGCTATTGTGACGCCCCCGATTTGTCCGTACACTAATCATGCACGCAAATGTGTACGGCCAAGATCAAGGACTCACTGTAAGATATCACAACACAACTCTAGACACAAATTAAAATAATACAAGCTTTATATTACAAGCCAGGGGCCTCGAGGGCTCGAATACAAAAGCTCGAAAACACAAGAGTCAGCGGAAGCAACAATATCTGAGTACAGACATAAGTTAAACAAGTTTGCCTTAAGAAGGCTAGCACAAAAGTAACAACGATCGAAAAGGCAAGGCCTCCTGCCTGGGACCTCCTAACTACTCCTCGAAGCCGAACTCCACGTAGAAACATCCTCGGGATCTTCTGGGTCCGGGACTCCACCATCTGGATGCGTCATCCGAGAAGAAGGAACAAAAAAGGGGAAAAGGGGGAGAAAAGCAACCGTGAGTACTCATCCAAAGTACTCGCAAGCAAGGATCTACACTACATATGCAATGATATCTGTGTAAAGGGGGAATATATGTGGACTGAACTGCAGAAAGCAGAATAAGAGGGGGATAGCTAATCCAATCGAAGACTACGCTTCTGGCCACCTCCATCTTGCAGCAGTAGGAGAGAATAGATGGAAGTAACAAGTATCCTCGTATCTCGCAGCCTCCGTCTTGAAGCAGTAGAAGGGAAATAGATGGTAAGTTCACCAAGTAACATCGTATAGCATAATCCTACTCGGCGATCCTCCCGCACATCACCCTGTGAGAGAGCAACCACCAAGTTATCTCTGGCACTGACAAGGGTGTGTTTTATTAAGTATCCGGTTCTAGTTGTCATGAGGTCCGAGTACAACTCCGGGTCGTCCTTTTACCGAGGGACACGGCTATTCGAATAGATTAACTTCCCTGCAGGGGTGCACCACATAACCCAGCACGCTTGATCCCATTTGGCCGGACACACTTTCCAGGGTCATGCCCGGCCTCGGAAGATCAACACGTCGCAGCCCTACCTAAGCACAGCAGAGAGGTCAGCACGTCGGTCTAAGTCCTAAGCACACAGGGGTCTGGGCCCATCGCCCAATGCACACCTGCACGTTGCGTACACGGCCGGTGAGCAGACCTAGCAACCTCCATTACTAAGGAAGTTGCGTTATGCGGTCCAACCCGGCGCGCGCCGCTAAACCGCTGACGTCAAGAAGGCTTCGGCTGATACCACGACGTCGAGTACCCATAACTATTCCCACGTAGCTGGTTAGTGCGTATAGACCAAATGGCCAGACTCAGATCAAATACCAATATCTCGATAAACGTGTTATTATGAAATAACCGCGGACAACGACCAGGGCCAGGCCCACCTGTCTCCTAGGTGGTCGCAACCTGCCCTGTCGCTCCGCCACAAAGTAACCATCAGGGGACTGTCGGGAACCCAGGCCCACCACTACCTGTGTGGAACCACCTGCCCCTTCAGCCCCCATCTCCGAATCATTATCATGTGTAGGAAAAATGTATGTAGTATATACCCGTGATCACCCCCAAGTGATCACGGCCCGATAGAATAGCAGGGCAGACGGACAAGGGTGTAGGGCCACTGATGGTATACTAGCATCCTATACTAAGCATTTAGGATTGCAGGTAAAGTATCAACAGTGGTAGCAACAATGACCGGCTATGCAGCAGAATAGGATTATCGAAAGCAGTAACATGCTACACTACTCTAATGCAAGCAGTAGAGAGAAGAGTAGGCGATATCTGGTGATCAAAGGGGGGGGGCTTGCCTGGAAGCTCTGCAGACGAAAGGAATCTTCGGAAGCGTAGCCGTTGTCGAACACCGAAGCATCAAGGGTCTCGGGGTCTATCACGGTATCGGAGTCTACCGAAAAGAAGCAACGAAGGGGAAACAAATAAATAACAGCGCAAACAATAGCATCACAAAATATAACAAGGCAATACGCGGTGCTACGTGTGACCTAACGCGGTAGGAGGTGTTACCGACGAAGGAGGGAAACATCCGGGAAAGTATTCCCGGTGTTTCGCGTTTTCGGGCGGATGAAACAGAGGGGGAAAGTTGCGGGTTCGGTATGCTAGGGATGTGTGGTGGACGAACGGACAGCGTATTCGGATTCGTCTCGTCGTTCTGAGCAACTTTCATGTACAAAGTATTTTCATCCGAGTTACGGTTTAAAAGATATGATTTTCTAAAGTTTTTATTAATTTCTGGAATTTAATATTAATTAATTTAATTTGAAAATGCATTTATGACATCAGCATGTTGTCATGCTGACGGCAGCAGGGGTTGACTGGTCAACCTGACAGGTGGGTCCCACCTGTCAGTGACACAGTATTAATTTGGGTTAATTAATTAATTAAACCTAATTAATTTAATTAATTAAGGTTAATTAAGTTAATCACAATTAATTAGTTTAACTTAACAGTATATCATTAGGTTAAATAGTCATTAGTTTAATTAAAACATTAGTTAATTAACTAATTAGATTAATTAGGATTTAATTAATCCAGATTAATTAAGTTAATTATTTAGTTAACTAATTAATTAATTAATTAATTAACTAATTATTATTATCTATTTTTATTTATTTATTTTAACATTTTCTTCTTCTTTTTTTTTTAACGTTCTGGGGCCATGGGCCCCACCTGGCAGTGGGCCAGGGGGCCAAACGGGCTAACGGGCATCGGGCACATGGGTGGCGCCCGACTGGGCGCCCGAACGGCGCTATGGCCAGCGGGCGAAGGGGCGGGCGCGCGGCCCGGCGCCGGCGGCCGTGGCCGCGGCCGGAGCAGGGTGGCGGGGCAAGCACGGGCGCGGGCGCGGAGCGGCCTGTGCCTAGGCGGGCGGCGGGCAGCAGTGGCAGCGCGCGGCGGCGCGGCCAGAGGGAGGGAGGAGGCAGCCGGCGTGGGGAGCAGCTGGTCGTGGCGGCGGCGGCGGCGGCCGGCCAGGGAGCAGGGCGGCGGCAAACGGCGTCGGGGAGGCGAGCTGAGAGGGGGGGCGCTCACGAGGGGGGCTGGGTAGTGGTGGCCGGCGGCGTTCCGGCGTGGAGGAGCTCGGGGAGGGCCATAGCTGCGGGGGCGACGGCGAGTTGGCGTCGGGGTGGCGATGGAGTGGCGCAGGCGGGGCGACGCCGGCGAGCCGTCGGGCGGAGAGCGGCGCGGGCGCGGTGGTGCCGACGGGCGACGGCGGAGCGCGGTCGTCGGGGTCGAGGGGCGCGCGCCCCCGATCCAGATC
>LR738710.1:942796233-942904741 GCA_902687465.1 Secale cereale
GCCATGGTAAAGTAAGAAAACAGTAGGTACAATGCAATAACAAAATATGAATGGGTTTGCAATAGTACTTAAAGTAAAGATTAGTTTTCTTATACTACCGGATCTCACGAAGGTTTTGTTGAGTTTTGTGTGATTGAAGTTTCAAGTTTTGGGTGAGATCACGATGGGTGAAGGAATAAGGAGTGTCGAGAGCCTAAGCTTTGGGATGCCACATGGCAACCCAAGGTAATATTCAAGAAGTACCAAGCAACTAAGCTTGCGTATGCCCCGGAAGGCATCCCCTCTTTCTTCAAACGACCATCGGTAATTTTACTTGGACCTATATTTTTATTAGTCACATATCATGAGTTTTGCTTGGAGCGTCTTGTATTATATGAGTCTTTGCTTTTTAGTTTGTCACAATAATCCTTGCTTGACACACCTATTTGAGAGAGCCATAATTATGCTATGATTTGCTCTATTTGCTCAACTTAAATTTTTTGAGCTATGAAATTGCTCTAGTACTTCACTTATATCTTTTTTTAGCATGGTGGTGCTTTAGATTTAAATAAATAGCCTCTCATTGGTTCACTTATATTATTTCTGAGAGATGAAAATTATTTTGAAGAAATATTAGTGCTCTGCCTCTCATTGGTTCACTTATATTATTTTTGAGAGATGAAAATTATTTTGAAGAAATATTAGTGCTCTCGTTCTTCACTTAAATTTGTTTGAGAGCTTTGTTGGTAGCAATATGTGAAATTAGTCCCAAAGTGATAGATATTCAAGAGGGATATAATAAAAACTTTCATGAAGATCGCTGGATATTAAAACTTTATTACTTGCAATAGTTTGAGATTTGATGATAATAATATGTGGGTCATGCTAAAGAGTAATTATGCCTTAGTAAGAATATTGGTGTTAAGGTCTTTGATTCTCTATGCAAGCACGAAAGTCAATAGTTATGCAATGAAGTTACATCCTACTTATGGTGCATTATTCAGTGTTAGTAATGTTTAATGCTCTTTTATGACAGTTTCCGTTTCTTGGGTGGCCGCTTCTCAATCTATATGCTAGCCTTCATTTTTACTAAGTGGGAATACTACTTGTGCGTCCAAATCCTCCAACCCAAAGTTGTGCCAACTGAGTCCAAAATACCTACCTATATGCGGTATTTCCGTGCCATTCCAAGAAAATTTGTATGTGCCAACTCCAATGTTCAAAATAAATTTCCCTTTTGTGTGCCCGTACCGCTCATGAAACGGCATGGGATGGCCGGTATTTTCCATGCTAGATATTTTATTCTCAAGATGAGTGTTTATTTACTTGTCATTGCATGAGAGTGTGGCAAAGGTAATAGGGATGCCTAGTCCTGAAATGCAAAAAAATTATTTGTGTTGTTCAATAATAAATTTCTTGGGAAGTGCTGGTATGAAAGGCACCCGTGGATACGGCTAGCCATGGATTGTAAAAGAATGGTGGAAAAAGGAATAAAATTTATTTTCTGTTTGGGAACCGACGATGATCTATCTAGCATGGAAAGTATTGGGAATTCTCGGTCGTTTTCGTTGAAGGGAAAAGCATGCCACCCAAAATAATTTTATCTCTCAATTTAAGCTTTGAGCTCTGACACCTCTACAAATCTCTTTTTCCCTCTGCGAAGGGCCTATCTGGTTACTTTATGCAATTTTTATTTTTATTGAGTCTCCATTTATCTTATAAAGTACCAACTAGGGAACACTATTATCATGCTTGTGCATTGGGAATAGTTAATATTTGAGTGTGTTTCATTAATGGATCAATGATTGAGCATAATGGGCTAGGGATAGCTTTCTTTAGCATTGATATTTTGAATGACATGGTTGCTTGTTGATATGCTTGAGTATTGATGTCTTCATGTCAAATATAAACTATTGCTTTGAATAATCTAAAAGTCCAAATGTCCATGCTACAAAGAAAATTTTATGATATGAACATGTTAGGCAACATTCCACATAAAAAATTCAGTTTTGTTCATTTACCTACTCGAAAACGTGCAGGAATTAAGCTTGGGGATGTTGATACGTCTCAAACGTATCAATAATTTTTTATTGTTCCATGTTGTTATATCACCAATCTTGGATGTTTTATATTAATTTTTTGGGACTATTCTATTGACATAGTGCCCAGTGCCAGTTGCTGTTTTTGCTTGTTTTTACTTCGTAGAATATCAATACCAAACGAAGTCCAAATGCCACAAAACTTTTTGGTGATTTTTTTCTGGACAGAGAAAACTTGGGAGCCAAGGAAGTGCCCAAGGGGAGGCCCATGGGGCTCACAAGGCACCAGGGCACCAGAGGTCCCTAGCGCCCTCTGGTGGGTAGTGGGGCCCGTAGCCCCCCTCTCCACCGCCTATCAGCTCTATAAATACTCTAAAACCCCGAAGACTCTAGGGGAGCAGAGAGATCAGAGTTTCCACCGCCGCAAGTTCCAGAACCACGAGATCCAATCAAGAGGCCTTTTTTGGCATCTTGCCGGAGGGGTCAACAATCACTGAGAGGTTCTTCATCAACACAATTGCCCCTTCGATGATGCGTGAGTAGTTTAGCACATACCTACGGGTCCGTAGGCAGTAGCTAGATGGCTTCTTCTCTTTTTTTGATCTTCAATACAATGTTCTCCTTGATGTTCTTGGAGATCTATTTGATGTAACTCTTTTTTGCGGAGTGTTTGTTGGGATCTGTTGAATTGTGAGTTTATGATCAAATCTATCTATGAATACTATTTGAGTCTTTTTTGAACTCTCTTATGCATGATTATTATAGTCTCGTATTTCTTCTACGAAACTTTGGTTTGGTTTGGCTAACTAGATTGATTTTTATTGCAATGGGAAGAGGTGTTTTGTGATGGGTTCGATCTTGCGGTGTCCTCACCCAGTGACAGAAGCGGTAGTGAGGCACGCATGTATGTTTGCCATTAAGGATAAAAAGATGGGGTCTATTCCTACATGAATAGATCTTGTCTACATCATGTCATCGTTCTTATTGCATTACTCCATTTTCCCATAAACTTAATACACTAGATGCATGCTGGATACCGGTCGATGCTTGGAGCAATAGTAGTAGATGCAGGCATGAGTCGTCTACTAATCTTGGACATGATGCCTATATATATGATCATTGCCTTGGATATCATCATAATTATTTGCTCTTCTATCAATTGCCCATTAATAATTTGTTTAACCATCATATGCTACTTTCTTAAGAGAAGCCTCTAGTGAAATCTACGCACCCTAGGTCTATTTCCTATCATATTGTTTTCAGATCTATTAACCCAAAAATCCAAAAATACCTTGCTGCACTTTTTCTTTACTTCTTTTATTTTGTGTTTTTGTTAGATCTATTTATCCAATCTTATACAATCTAAGCTATCTCGATACGGAGGAGGGATTGACAACCCCTCTTACGCGTTGGGTTGCAAGTTTTTATTATTTGTGTGAAGGTAATGTTTACATAGTTTGGACGGATCCTCCTACTGGATTGATATTTTGGTTTCATAACTAAGGGAAACGCTTACTGTTGTTGTGCTGCATCACCCTTTACACTTGAAGGAAAAAAACGCAATATCACAAATAGTAGGAAGCATTTTCCCTTAGAACAAATATGGACAATGAATTGTGAGCATCATGTGTAGGAATTTTTTACCTTACTGAATGCTTTTAGTACCCAAGCTTTAAAAAAACTTGGGTCACATGTTATTGGGCACAAGTGACACACCCATTAAAACTCAGTGGTTTGGATTACCCAAACCACATGACATGGTTTTGGTGAATTCACTAGAAGTTAGGGTTTTGCTTGAGATTGTATCATATTTTCAACATGTATTACAGGCTATAGGCCTCCCAACCCTATAAATATGATGGGGAGACATGCAATTAAGGGCATTTAATAATCAATCAAGTATACAAAATTGATTACGAGTACTTTTTTGCCTTTCCAAACTTAAAACCCTTTTCCTACCTTAATTGTTATCTTCTCATTGTCTCTACCTTGACTTGAGGTGTTCTAGGCCATTTTGCTAATCCTACAGTAATCTTGGACGCACCCTGATGGGTCCTTCTTGGATGGGTATTGGTAGGGTGTTGTGATCTGTATGGTCATATTATGCGCCACAATTTCAGATTTTTATGAGTAAAAATTTGTGTTACAAATCTTCAGTCATAACAAAATCAATAATGTCAAAAATTATGAGTATGCATTTATTGATATCATCGACGAAGGGAAATTTCCGACCCAATGAAGTTGGGATCCGGCTTGCCTGCTCCCCCTGATTTTAAGGGGTGGGGCCGGACCTTATTTTGTTCCAATCAAATCAAGCCACGTACACGGGAGCACGGATGGGCGCACGCGCGGAGAGCAGGCAAGTCTCGTCCATGAAGTTGGTAATGGCAATATCCATAGCACTATTTCTTTTATTTGGAGACAGCTAATAGAAAGGCCTTCTTGAAATACACTGTCTAGAAGATTTCATTTATCATTATATACTACCTATGTCCTCAAATTAATCAACTTATAGAATTGCACTAAGTCAAACATTTGTATGTTTGACCAAATTTATCGAAAAGAATACAATATTTATGATACAAAATTAGTGTGATATATTTTCATAGTATACTTATTTGATGTTTATATTCTTTCATATAAAGTTGGTCAAACTTACAAACAAATGACTTCATAAATATAACTATAGAAGTTGATTTATTTTGGGAGACCTAGGGGCTAGGGAGCCATATTGAAGTTCCTACTAGAGCTGTCTGAGTTTGTTGTTTTTTGATGCACCAAATATGCAGAAGGGAACAAACTTCTTTATAAAAAAATATTGTTGTACCTGTTGTGTTTGCCCCTCGTGAACTTGTTCCGTCTTCTGCATATAGATTGTATTTTTGCGTTCTCCCTCATCGGTGACCGTGATGCTAATAACGGGGAAGTTGGCAGAGATGGCAAAAATCTCCACCCAGGTTGGTCCAGAGCCCGTAACATCAGTGGAGTCAAGCACAAGGTTAATGGACGCTAATGCAGTGCCTAGACCATGTTTGCATTTGATGGGCCATTTACCAGTCTTCTTCCACTTGAGCAGTGCAGCCGACATGCTTCCCCAATCCCACATGATATCCAACAGCCGCGAAGTGAGTCCCGTCCCCCTGTCCCAGCCACCTGCAATAGTGTCGAGGAAAGGATTCATCCTTGCGGCCTCGCAGATCATCACCATCAGGCCCGCTAGTGACAGCCTGGTGAGGTTTTCATCAATTTTTCTCTCCGGAAGGAACCGGTTCTCGTCATTTTCATCCCAAATTCGGTAGCCCCAGAGTCTGCGCACGGCTCTCACCGCGAAGGCCTTGCACAGGCTCATTGACATCAGTGTCCTCTTGACTTGGTTCTTGTTACTGAGATTCATTAATCCCCTGTAGCTGACGTCCCACCCTTTTAGCTCCCTTGCCTTGTAACCTTGCGGGAGCTTCATGTCGTCGTTAGCAGCATTGGCTGGAAGCTCAAACCACTGCCCGTCCTCGTTCTTGAAGCCCTTGAGGTACAAGTTGTCCTTCCGGACAGCCAGGGTTGTCTCCATTTCCTTTTCCTTCTCATCAATAGCACGCAGCACGACATGAATCCACTGTACTGCCTTTTTAGCACTTGGCTTTGCATCGAGCAGTGGATGAGCACAACCGCCCTCAAAGATATCGTCCACGACATCAGTACCCTCCTTGATCTTGGACAACTTCTTACGCAGCTCCGTTATGAATTTAATGTGCCCTTCTTTGTCCCCGATGGTGTACCGTATTGTGACATCTTCACCAGCCTTTTCTTTTTTTCTTTTATTTGCGGGTGAATCTTCACGAGCCTTTTCGCCGGGCTGTTCATAGACATAGAGGTTCTAGTAGTTTAGTAGTACACGTGTATGTATATATGAAAAATAGGGCAAAATGTACACCTCTAATTAAACATGATGATGTGCGTAAATACAATTTTAAGAAAATGCACATTAAGGAAAGAGGAAACGGTTGTGAGAATGTCATATCTACTTCTAATAAAACTCTTTGGCTTCGGTACAATTCCCCTAATAAACACATAAACGGAGGAGATCTCTTTATACCCCTTCGTAATAATGGATAGCATTGTCTTTATAAAAAATACATCGCCCATGCACGCCGATCATGCCGATACGCGTCATGTGTTTGTACCGCCCCCGCACACGGCATGGCGTACGGCTTGTTTTTTTCTTTTTTTAATCTTCAAAGTATGTACGCCACATGGGATTCAAACTCCAACCACTAGTGCAGAACCGGGCTTTATCACCGGTTCGTAAGGTCCTTTAGTGCCGGTTCTGTAACCGGCACTAAAGTGTGCGGACCAAAGGTCCCCTTTAGTACCTGTTCAACACGAACCAACACTAAAGGGCCACCACGTGGCACGAGCCAGCGCTAGGGATTTTTTCGATTTTCAATTTTTTGAAATATTTGACGATTAAATCTATAATCATCCCTCGTCACTGCTGAAGTGTGGAGCACTCATTCTAAATCGTCTAACTTTCCGGCCGGTCACCCATCCTCTCACTACTCCAGCCTGAGCACGCTTAACTTCCGATTTCTATTCCCCTAGTTTCCAAGTCTGCACTTGTTGTTATCCTGACAATAGTAAGCTGTCAATCCTATTAACCTTCAAGAGTTTAGCTTGAGCATGAAGTCATCAGTTTCAACGTTTGATTTTGAAACTATTATTCTAAAAAACAATAATTATTTAGTAACACTAATATTTCTTGAATAAGTAGTTTGACCACAGTTTGACCAGATTTGACCAAAATTCAAAAAAATTAACTAATTATTTAGTAACACTAATTTTATTAAATAATTATTTAGTAACACTAATATTTCTTGAATAATTAGATTGACCAGATTTAACCAAAATTCCAAAAACTGAAAGTTAAACATAACTTTTTTCCTTTCAGAATTTGAGGATTATGAAAAATGGTAAAACGGCCTACGGCCGTCAAAATCGGATGCGGATTTTCTTGCTGAACATTTTGATATATTATACATTTTTTTCGACATCGTATGCAAAAGATATAGTCGTTTTACTTTTTCATAACATTTTTTTGCAAAACACGTCGAAATTTATGTTTTTAAATTTCCCTAACTAGTAGATGTAGTAACATAACTACATCTCGAAGGATTTTAATTTTTGAAGTTTTTTCCATTTTCTTTTGGTTTTTTTTCTAAACTGAAAAGGCAATATGGGTAGAGTTTGAAAATTGCCCTTTAATCCAGGTTTGTGTCTTCAACCGGGACTAAAGGTTAGACCCCTTTAGTCCCGGTTTGTGACAAAAACCGGGACTAAAGGTTAGACCCCTTTAGTCCCGGTTTGTGACACAAACCGGGACTATATGTTAGACCTTTAGTCCTGGTTTGTGTCACAAACCGGGACTAAAGGGGCTCGTGGGGCCTCGACCTCACGCCAGTCTGCCACCACCCCTTTAGTACCGGTTCGTGGCACGAACCGGTACTAAAGGTTTAACACAAACCGGGACTAATGCATAGCCGTTCGAACCGGGACTAATGGTACCATTAGTACCGGGCCAAAATCGAACCGGGAATAATGTGTCTCACGTAAGGTCGTTTTTCTACTAGTGAACCCTCAAGGTTTACTTCTAGATCTAGTAACCAACCGAAATTAGTTACTTGTTGTGCCCACTCGCTTTCTTTTACGCATCTTATGCGGCAAATATAACTTCGTGAACATGCATACCGTTTTTTTGTGTGTTTTTATAAACCGGGTTTTGTTCTGTTATATTTTGGTTTCATTTTTTTGTTTTCTGTTTTGCAAATGCATGAACTTTTAAATTAAAAAAAAACCAAATTCGTGATCATTTTTTCTCAAATTTGTGAATCCTTTTCAATTTCACTAATTTTTTTGGCACCTTTTCTGGTAAACTATTTCTCAGAATCTGTAAAATATTTCAAATTCATGAACCTTTTTTTCAAACTCTATGAACTTTTTCAAAATCCGCGAACGCTTGGGCTGGCCCAACAAGCGCCCTATGGTAGTGATGTCGTTGCCTAGTTGGGCCAAAGACTAACCTTTTTTCTCCTCTTTTTTCTTTAATTCATTTATATCCTTTTTGAAGTATATTGTTCTTTTTGAAACCTGTTTCAAAATACAAAATATTTGTTGGAACGCATAAATTTTTTCTTATTTTTCAAATATTTTTTATAGTTTTTAAAAAAATTCTGGAAGTTCATAATATGTTCCCTTTTTCGAATTTTTGGTTCTAAAATATAAGAAATGTTTGCGTCTCAGAAAAGGTTGATATTTTTTTAAAGTATGTGATTTGCAATATGTGTTCAAAATTTTCACCAAGTGTTGGCAATTTGTTAATAATTTTCGAAAGTGTGTTCAAGTTTGAAAATTTTCATAGATAATTTGAAACTCCATTTTTTGACAAATTTCAAGAAATGCTTAGGACAAAAGAAAATGTCCATGTTGATTGATAATGACACAAATTACAAGTAACAGAAGCATTCAAATATGGAAATAATACATGCTCTTAGATCCACCCATCAGGCCTAGTCCGACACGTCCTCTCAATTGGTGTTTTTTTTTTTTGGACTAAGGATAAGTGACCCCAACTTCTTGTAGTGGTCTGCCACAAACATATGTGTAATTCATGCCAGATTTGAATGAATTATTGCACTGTTTGCACGTTGTGACAAATCCGGACATTTATTAGCCCTTTTTCACCAAGAAAACTCTAAAAAAAATGCAAAACTTGTCGGAAACCCAAATAACTTGGCATGATGACTTGAATTGGTCTTACAAGGCCATGGAAAAAAATTATGGCCATTTCAATGATGTTGAGAAACAACGTGCTCGCAGGCAGAGCCTTTTGGCTTATCCGAACACCCTCCATTCAACATGGTCTATTTTTGTACATCCTTGAAATGACTCAACTTTTGCAAGCAGGCGGGCCTGCCCATGGTAGGCATCCATGTCAAGTTTGACCGATTTCCAACATATGCAAGTTCTGACATGCCGGCCACTTATCGGTCTTTTTTGACCGAGAAAACTCCAGAAAATACAAAAATTGTCGGAAACCAAAACAACTTAGCATTGTGCCTTGAATTGGTTATACAAAGCGATGAAAGAAAATTGTGCAATTTCAAGGATGTCGAAAAATAACGTGCTCTCAAACGGAGCTTTCTGGCCTACGCAAACACCCTCCTTTTGCTTCATTTCAAACTTTTTTTCAGACATGGTCTTTGTGTTTCTTTAGAAAACCCTTTTTTGTTCATATTACCAAAAAATGTTCAGAATTGCAAAAAAAAAATCATATTTACTAAACTATATTCAAAAACATCAATAAATGTTCAGAACTTGCAAGTTTTGTCCAGGTTTCAGTTTTTGTTAATACTTAATCAATGTTAAAAATTTCAAACGGGTTCACAATTTTAAAATGTTACGTTTGCAAAAAAAAAAATCTGGAATAAAAAAATGTTCGCATTTCCAAATTCTATCCAAGATGTAAAAAAATGTCAATGTATTCAACAATTCATGGAAAATTCACAAATTTGAAAAAAAAATGTTAAAAATTTGGAAAGGGTTTGTGGATATGAAAAATTCTTGCTGTACATTGTCGCACAACAAGATGAACAAGAAGTAGGAATAAAGCATAGCGGATGAGCTTTTCCGGTTGACCATTTTTTGAAGGTTAAGAAAATAAAATGTAAAAGAAGAAAAAAGGTAAATGTCCAAGCCCTTTACGCAAGAGGGGTGTAACATACGGCGTATACATTTCGGCGGGCAACCCACTATATATCCGAAATTGGGTACGATTTGCCAAAGGTCCATATTGCCCATTATATGTTTAGAGTAACTCTAGCAAACCCGCAAAAATTCGATCCGCAAAACGCGTTTGCGGTTTCACGAAGATGGCGTTTGCGGGTCGAAAACATGCGCGGCCGATCAGATACCGTATCTCAACCTGCATAATTTAAAAAAACTGTTTCGCGGGAGAAATTGCACAAACATAGTTGATCACATCACATACTACAGAGTTCATACATACTACATGATCAACGAATTAAGCATAGATCATACTACATGCTACGTTAAATAGCAGTAGAGGGGGTCGGATCTGGCAGGCGAGGTCGCGGCAAAATGGACGACGCCGTGGAGGCCGAGCGCCGCTCAATCCTCCTCGCCGGAGCTGCACAGGTCGACGTACTTCACCGGCTGCTCCGCGCGGATGCGACGCCACTCCTCAGCCTTCTCGTTGGCGGCGACGTTGTCGGCGACCGCCTGCCGCCACTCGAGGGCTTCGAGCTCCTCGGCGTGGCGCCGGCACTCCGCCTCCTCGCGCATGCTCCGCTCGGCGATGGCGGCAGCAATGGCGTCGAAGTCCGAGACGTAGTCCTCGGGCCCGACGACACCGCGGCGGCCGGATCCGAGTCGCTCTCATGGCCGGATCTGCTGCCGGAGCCGCGTCCGGAGCTCCACATGCGGCCCCACATGACGGCTGAAGGCGGGGCGGGTGGTCACCGGCGGTGAGAAATGCGGGGAGGGGAAAGGGGAATCGGGTGGCTCGCGACGGCGTGGGGATAGGGTTTGGACCCGCAAAAGGGTCGCCGAACCGCAGTTATAGTGCTCGGGACGTGCGATTTGCGGGCTGCGGCAAAAACTTTTGCGGGCCGGGCGAGTATGCGGGCTCTGTTCTGGCCAGAAAATTGGGCCGAGCTCGCGTACTTGCCGGAATGTTTGTGGGTCGGGTGTTATGCGTGGTCTGTTAGAGTTGCTCTTAGTGGGGAGGGTGGTGTACCTAAGCGGGGCTCCTAATATAAAATTTTCAACATTGTGAAGCTTTCCAGGATTTATATTCAGGAAGTTCCAACATAATGTTCACCCTTAGTGAAGTATAGTGAACGTGTTCTCCAAATGAAATCCTGTTTTAGAGTTTAATGGCTAAAATCGGACTCATGTGATAGTTTGATGGTAAAAAATAAACTTCTTTATTCTATCAAATGGTTACATATATACAATCATGAGACGGACCTTTGAAGTTTTAGGATCAACTTCTTCCTCTTCCTTTTTGGAATTTTCCTTATGTTTGGTGGATAAAGTAGCCTTTATCTTGTTTCCTGTTACAAGAACAAGAATATATAATATATAGGCTCAGTTTATAGTATGAAAATAAAAGTAAAATAATTAACCTCAGGTGCATCAAGGATCAGGAAAATACTAAAATATTAATGTCAGGGACCTCAAGTGTATCAAGGAATCAGAAAAATACTAAAATATTAATGTCTTGGTAAATAGGTAACACACTATGGGTTTCCGGTTTCGTTTGTAAGTTCAACCATGAAATTACTGTCGAAAACACATAATCTACCACAATTCAGAGTTTTGATTTCTGAAAGTAAGCTGAACACAAGGGTTTGCAACTGTTAGTCGCAAGGTTTGCAACTGTGATTTCTCCGTATTTTAAAAAGGAAGTGTATGTGGAGTTGTGGACATAACTGTGTCAGCTTGTAATTGACTGTGTGAGAACAGATCCAAAATTAAACACAAAAAATTGAGGCATGCAGGATATGATTTTAAGACAATACTAATATTCAACTTAGTTGCCAAATACTACTTTTGAGGAATTTAATTTCTCATATACTCGCTGTATCCCTAGTTCTTTTTCTAAGAACAATATATATATATAAGATAATGGCAATAAAACTGATGGAACTAGAACCATGAAGATCAACTCTCTGTTTAACTGAAAACAGACCTTCTGGATATTTCTGGTTTAACAGTTGAATAACCTGTGAAGCAACATCTTTATTCTCGCAATAAACATAAGCAAACTTCTTGCTTTTCCCACCGCGATTCTGCATACTCACCTGCATTTATAAAAAGGTCTCAACTGCAGAATAAAACAAATGTAAAAGAGAAGCCAAAGAAAATAGACCGTTTACTCACGCAGACTCGTTCTCCAAATTCCTTCAAATCTTTCTTGAGGCCGGCTTCTGATACATCGCTGCCGCCAACATGGACTACATATTTAAGTTTGTCTTCGTGACCCACAACCGATGGTTGTGTCATTTTTTCCTCAGTGGCCGGATTATGTGAGCTATCCGCTGTAAGGTTATTATTAGTCCTTTTATCAGCTATAGTCGGTCTCAAACTATCATCTAGATCACTCCTGAATTTTTTTAACGTCATTGTGCATGATAAAACATGAGCTTTTCAGAAAACTATGTTATTCTTTTGATGAAGTGTGCTAGGCTAGACATGGACTGGACCATCAGGTTAGGTAAACGGTCTACTGAATGTCCAATGGTTAGGTAATGCTTGTGGGCTTATGACATATACTCCCCCATCCTAATTAAATTAAATTCTAGAGTTGTTCCAAATCAAAGGTTGACCACAATTATACAAAACATCATTAATATTTATGACACCAAATTAGTAGTACATCACTAGATACATCATAAACTATATATTCATAATGTGCGTATTTGGTATCATAGATGTCGTTACCTTTTTACTCCTATATATAAAATTGGCAGACTTAAGATAGTTTGACTTATGATGATTCTAGAAATTAATTTATGTTGGGATATCCTCCTCCTGACTGGGCATTGAGGAGATTAGTAGGCCCACATCCACATGTCATAGGTACGGTGTAGCTCAAGAAAGTGAACCAATCTTAAACATACATCTAGAGTTCTAGACATCTAGTATTTGAAACTTGCCTAGCTATAGAAGGGGGAGAAGTATATGGACAAGGACACACACATGCAACACAGTACATAGAGCATTCAAGCCCTTCGTGTGAGCACCAGAGAGAGTCTCCAAGGGAGAAGGAAAAGGAGATTAGAGAGGAGATCTTGCAATAGATCAAGAAGGGTTCGTCCTCAAGGTTGTGAAGCTGCAGATCTACATCCTTTGGTACATCTAATCTTAGTTCCCTCATCATTTGGTGAGGTTTTTCTTTACCCTAACTAGCAGCCCCAGTTTTTGCTGTTGTTGCTGTGCAAGATCTGTAAAATCTTGATGTATGGTTGCCTCTAGTGCTATCTAGAGATGAACTTGTTGTGTGATCCCACCAGCAAAAAGAGGTCGCAGCGCGTTCATCGGGGCAGTGTCCGGGAGGCGCGGGACGTAGTTGCAGAGCCTAGAGTATCGGGCCCGCTCGGAATCGAGCAAATTTGACACCAGCGGAGGGAAAAGGAGGTCGCAGCCATCGCCGTCGAGGTTGCTCAGGCCACTTCGAAGCGCATGGCTGTCGAGGACGGCAGTGAGGTGCGGTAGGGCTTAATGGCGGGGTTCAGTAACGCCGATGGCCATGGAGACGAGATCGGGAGGATCATGGCGTGCCGTGCTCTCTTCGGCTTGGTGGAGATGAAACAGAGAGGAAGAGGAGGAGCAGCAGCTCGCGTGCGGAAGCACGGCGCCGGCCGGGTAAGGGGAACAGAGGGATAAGAGAAAAGAAAGAAGCGAACCTCACGTGGGGGCGGTGTGGCGGCGCCGCCGGTCCCCGGTCGCCGGTGCCGGAGTTGGTGGCGGCCGCGGGTGAAGGGAGGTGTCCGAGGCGGCGGCGGCCGGGACTGGTGAGGGCTTTGCAGAGAAAATGAACAGAGAGCGAGGAGGTTGTGTGAGGGCTTTGCAGAGAAAATAAAGAGCTAGAGAGAGAGAGAGAATGAGGATGTTTGATATAGTAGAGGTACAGCTTTTGGGACTATAGTTTGAGGTGTAAGAAAAGAACCACGTGAGACCTCTTTTTAAGAAACAGAGCACGCGACCATCATTATCTTGGGTCGCTCCCAAGCCGCCGCTCTCTTGTCTCTATCCAGGCAGACGAAGGAAAAGCCATTCACTTCACACTTAGAGCATGGTTAATAATACAACCAGCAATCGGCTATAAAGAGTTGTAATGTCATATATAGCCAACCTTGTAGCCGGCATTTATAATAGTAAGTTCTATATATGTACTACTACAACCTGACAAAGTGTCTTGGGTCTTGTGCTAGAGCCGGCTATTAACCAAAAGCCCGCTTCTCTTCTGTTTCCTCCTTTCTCTCCTTCAACTCATCCAAAATATAATATTTAAAGGCTTACAACCCGTCCATGTCATTCTATTGTACTTGCTCTTAGCTTGGCCACTTTGGTTTCGCTAGTGAATAGTTTGTGCAAGCCGGTGCTCTGTGCGCCATTCATGCAGTTTGCGGTGTCTATCTAGCTGCTTCAAACGGCTACTGGTTAAGTTTACGTGGATGCATACAATACAAGCCCTTCCCCAAACAGGTCCACGCTACTTTAAATACTTCAAAATACTCTCTTATGTCAAAACCGTGGTACTGTGTGCCCGCAGACTAAATTATCGTAGTATTTCAATACTTTGGTTTTTCTAAAACTAGCCACAATGGGCAGTAATATAGAATAGTAACATGCCCATGTTACTACTCCCTCCGTTCGGGTTTATTGGGCCTGGAGACAAGATTGGCAGGACCAAGGAACCTAATAACTGGCCTTGATTAAGGTGAAAATTTCTGGTGTTTAATTGCGGTGTAAGTTTCGGGAGCCACGTAATTTAATGCGCACTCTTGGTAAATCAGCCAGCAGCCCAGACTTCACGCGCATGCTGATGCATGGCCGCTAGCTTGGCCAATCTGAAGACCAGGAGAAACGCATGCGTCCATGTAGGTAGCTGCATGCAACGGGCTAGTTAATTTCCCTCGGTCCACCACAACTGAATGGGTTTGATTTCAAGAAAATTAATTAGATGGGCCTAATAAATCGGGACATACTATTGTGGCTGAGAGGCCTAATAAACCCAGACGGAGGGAGTACCTCTATAATGGGGAGTAACATATGTGTGGTAACATGGAAGACTTCATTTATTAGGCTATAGACGCATCTTACCTTGATATGTGTGATGTTACTCATACTAGTAGTAATTAGTTATTTTACCACATGTCTCTCTTTCTTCATTTATAGCTTGCCACATCATCTATTTTATCTAGATATGTGTGATGTTACTATCTATGTTACTCCCATTATGAGTAGTCTAATGCTGGGTGGCTTTGGCTGCTGAGTTGGCAATTAATGCCCACTCAGCTTTAACTTCAGTTAAAATCAGTTCAACCTAGACCAGGGTTATGTTTCCTAGTGTTACTTTGTCAAGTGAGGATTGCTTTTCCTAGACAGAGCGAGTACAGATTAATCACTACTATTCATCAGCAGTTGAAATTTATATTACTCAAGCAAGTTATTACCGGCACCCGGCCGAGTACAGATATGGGAACAGTATGGAACTCGGGGTGGGGGTGCTTGTACGAGTTTAGGCGAATTTTTGTGGAATATGTGTGAGTTTGGGCGAGCATTATCCGCACTCAAACCCTGCGGATGCCATGTTGAAGCAAATACATGATGGCACAAGCAAAGAAGATCAGGGGTAATACTTATATATAAGAACAAGTATAGAAAGTTTCGGAGGTAGATTAGCTGGGGAAGACTAGAATGAGATCAGGGCTTCATATGCGATCATGCCATCTAGCAATTGGGCCATCAGATGGTTCTCGTACGGTACAGATGATGAGGTGGGCTTGGATGACAAATTATACATTCAGCCCCCCGAGCTCACGTAATATTGCATTTAGCAGCTCTCTCACTTGATTTTGCACCTGATGGATTGTGTGAAGTACAGTATACGCATGAAACATTTTTTTTTGGTAATGTAGAAAATATATACAATAAAAATCAAAAACTGTTCTCTCGTTGTAGAGAGGAATATCTCCAGGTGTGCCATATTTCCCAATGTACTGAATCCATTATCAAGAACACAAACTTGAGAATGTTTATCTCAAAACTTTTTTTGCACATGCTTGTTTTCAAAACCTGGAAATTGTACTACACAACAGCATCATCTAAGTGTTCTTTCCTAAAAAAGATCTTCTTTGGCTACAAGAAAAAACATCATCAGTGTGTTTACGTCGCAATAACAACATCCTTGACAGGTCTGGAAGAAAAATTATACCCAAAAAGAAACTTTTGGCATATAAAATGCACAATAAAAAAATTAGCTTACAAATTGATGAATACACGTACATCCGAGAAGAGTTGATTGGATGTACAAGCAAAGAAGCTTGCTTGTATCAGATTGGTGAACGACAAAAACATGGGATTGGACGAGAGAAAGCATCCGCAGTACATATCATGCCAGGAATTAACACACGAACCACACCATCCGCCGAAGAAATGAATCTGGCAAAAGGGGAACAACGGAGATGCAGGCAGATCAGCAGCCGAGGCCCGAGGGTACCGGGTCGCCATAGCCAACGGAGGCTAGTGACAGGAACTCGATGACGTTTTGGAAGATGGGCGACGCTATCTATCAACTGGATTGCATGGGATGGCGGCGGCAGGTCTCGTGATGGCCGGAGACGGATGCAGTGTGCCTTCGAACGATCAGGTCAGATCTAACGACATGAATGACTAGGACGGGCGGATCTGGGTGGCTGTGAGGCTTGGGCATGGTTGAACAAGCGAGGTCAGATGCGCACGTCGGAGCGACTCACGGCGATGCACTCCGGCTGCTCGTACTGAGAATGGCTTGATTTTGGTGTTGACTGTTGAATCGTGTGGTGAAGAGGGCCCATATTGCTATATTTCGGTACGTCGAGGTGTTTCATGCAAAAATGCGTAGCACCTCTCCACCTTGCTCGATCTGTACCATAGGAGCGCCAGCGGATGGTCCAGATGTTTCGATCATACGATCACATCCCAAGGCCTAGCTTACTTGAATGGTAGGAGGAAAGACCAGGAGGGAAAAGCGCGCGCACGGCCCTCCAGCTTGTTTTTTTGGGGTAATTAGAGTCAGGGAATGGAAATTAAAGGGTACGAGACTTCAAATTTATTGTTTGCTTAGGCGTTGTTTGGATAGGAAGAATATACAAAATCAGATCTCTATAAACTAGGAAAACCATTTAACCGTATAAAATCTTGTTTGGCTACTCCACCTAATTCATGGACTTAAGAAACTTAGTTTCTAGAAACCTAGGATTCCGGTTTTGTCAAATACTGATTGCAACTACTTCTCCTCCTCATCTCTCTCGTCCTTAACAATTCGTTGGCTCTAGTTTTGCTTCAGGGAGAGTGTAAGTCCTTCGGTCCATCAAACCTTTACCTTCTCGATTGGCGACCGCGAGACGAGCACATCAATTTGACGTTCAGGTGATAGACTGAGCTCCCAACGCCGGCATGGTCACCGCCGCGTGGCTGACCGCCATGAACGTCAGGGTGGACGGCGGCGAGCACTCTCACAAGTTATGCGATGCCTTGGTGTGGCTGCTCCATTCACATCATAGACGCCCTCGGCCACCAGCATCAACACTCGCCGGCGGCCGCGCGCACATGGTGGAGGTGCGAGGGCAGGCGAGCAACAGCCCAGGCGGAGCCTGTTCCGGGAGGAAGCAACGACCTCGGTGCCAGGGGCAGCGTCACCGCTGGTCGATAGCACGCGGAGCCGTGCAGGCCCGACTGGAAGCGAGCAGCAGCTTGGTCATGTACGCTCGTCCATGGACGATAGAGGAAGGAGAAGGTCACTGGCTCACGGATGACATGCAATCAAACAATGTACTGTATCAGCCCGGTTCTATTCTTTGCTGACCCGAACAAAGTTTTCTATAAACTCGTTAATTATAAAAATATACTAAAACCGGTAATACGAAAATTCAGCAAAAAAACTCGTACTATATATACTCATGGCTAAAATTCACTATCCAAACAACGCCTTAGGGGGATTGGAAATTTATAAAGGAACAGACATGGGACTTGAGATTTCAACTCCCACCATTTTATTAACAGGGGAGGTGGTGGGAGTTGAGTGGGAATTGTTTTAGTGAGTCAATCTTCACTCTTCATCAAAACTTATGTTCACTTCCCTAGTCTAGTCCCTCGTCAATTCTCATTAACCAAACAAGGGAAAACAAATTCTCCTCAAATTCTCACACATAATCCTATCATGCGCCAAACAGGAGAATGGGAATAAAACGACGCATCCAATGTCTAATCTCAATATAATTCCCTACACTAAAATCTCATTCCTCTTTCCAAATATTAACAAACGCGCTCGTGTTTGGCAATATTTGTGAAGGGGAATGGGAATTTAGAGTAGGAAGTTGTATTGAGATTAAACATGGGATGAGTCATTTTATTCTCAATCCTCTGTCTGGCGCACGATAGGAATTATGTGTGAGAATTGAGGACAAATTATATTCCCTTATTTGCGTGGGAATTAACGAGGGACTAGACAAGGAAAGTTAACATAAATTATGATGAACGGTTAAGATTGACCCACTACAACAATTCCCTCCCAACTCCCACCCATCCTCTGTTAATAAGACGGTGGGAGTTGGAGTCTCAAGTCTCATGACTATTCTCTTATGAATTTCCAATCCCTTCAACCTAACAATAGATTTCCTTCAATTATCATTCCTAGCTCTAATTACCCCTAACCAAACAGGCTATAAGGACTTGAGGAGACGAGGAATAAAGCTGCCGCCACTACTATGCGCACTCATCCGGTGTTCCATATATTGCAGAGTGGGTGAAGACTGGAAGAGTTGACAGCCGAGCATTATATTTGATAAAATTTCCCAGTCTTGAGTAGGTGAAGACTTGAGGAGTTGGTTTCGGGCTTTCGGCCGACCAACAAGGTTTTGTATTGGTAAATAAGGATTTGGTTTCGGGCTTTCGGCCACCAGTAAACTTATAAAATGCAAGGAAATCAAACGGTACACCTAACCAATTTCATATGATCCATTGTTAGGGCTTATATCAAATAACTGCTTTCCAATATACTCTCTCCAATCCCAAATACTTCCTTCGTCCCGAAAAGGATGTCTCAAATTTGTGTAGACACGTAATTATCTATACACTTTTCGAGTCATCTTTTTTTGTATGGAGGGAGTATATGTTCTTAGCTTTGTTTGAGTTCTGACTTCCAACAAAAAAAAAATAGCTCTGATCTTTAATTGTTAAAAATTAAGTTATATAGAATGATAACATAAGATTGATCTGTTATATTGTACATACATATAATATATAACACATTATATTTGAAGCGATATATTTTTACAGATATGATTATGAGCCAAAGTATATTATTGGAGACCCTGTCTTGGTTTGTTGTTGTTTCCTCCTGGAGATATTTTGGATCGAATGGTGTATTATGCCAAATGCTGCATGACGGCTGTTGAGTCTGATTTGCCATATTGAATTATTTGGTCATAGACACACTTGTTTGATTAATCAAGCTGATATCTATATCATTAATATTATTTAGCCGGTTATCCGAGTTAGTTGATGATATGTAAACTGCTTAAAGGACTTTCTAAGTGCTGAAACAGAGGAGCACGTCCCGTATGGACTAGGAACCCAGGCGCTACATAATGTCTTCATGTTGCTATTATGGGGATCATAAGAGGACAACTTCAGAAGCAGTACTATTGCCGACCTGATTGTTTACGTGAGAAAAGCAAAATGCAAATAGGAAGAAAAAAACACCTCCTACAGCTTAGCACGACTCTCGAAGGGTGTGGCTAGGCCTCACGGATATAAAGAAAAGCGAAAAAGAAAATTTTGCACGGATCTCCACACAAGATCGAAAAATTACAGCATCAACTGAGACTTAGGAAAATTGACTCTTAAAAGATGTGTCTGTTTTAAATGGCCTTGTTGGTCAATCGGTCATAGAGCACCTTCGTTGTGCATCTTTCCAATGGGCAACAGGTGTTCCGGGAGACGTTGTTTATGGGAAAATTTTGTTTTTGCCACTCTAGATTTTGCCAACTTTCTTTATGCCACTCTAGATTTTGAAGTTTCACTTTTGCCACTCTTAGTTTCTGACAATTATCGCAATTGTCATTCCGGTGGCGAAAACAAAAATTTCAGAGTGGCAATTGTGATACATTTCAAAAGCTAAGAGTGGCAAAAATGAAATAAATAATTTTGCTTTTGCCACGGAAAGGCAATTGTGATAATTGTCAAAAGCTAAGAGTGGCAAAAGTGAAATGTCAAAATCTAGAATGGCATAAGGAAAATTGGCAAAATCTAAAGTGGCAAAAACAAAAATTTCCCGTCGTTTATTGGTTTATCAAGCAAAGAACAAGCGTCGAATCAGCTTGTCAACCTGCTGGTCGGCTTCTCCATTAGAACCTCCCTCCGCTGCATACTAGGCCGTGTGTTGTTTGCCTCTAAGGGCATCTTCAGCCGTTCGGCCACCCAGGACGCGCCGAAAACCGCCACTTGAGGGCGAGCCGGCGCTAGTTTCGGCTTGGGTGCCAGTTCGTTTCCAGTCGCCGGCCCTCTAGGTCGGCCTCAAGCGCCGATATCGGCCCATTTTCGGTGCTTTCAGTCCATTTTCGGCGCTTTTCAGCCCATTTCCGGCGCAAAACGGCCCAGGCTCGACGTTCCCGTAGACAGTTAATAGATAGTTCACATATATAGATAGATAGATATTTCATACGATAGATAGATAGTTCACATAGTCTTCTCCTACGACCTACTACTAGTCATTCTCCGACTCAGACTCTTCCTCGATGATGTCCTCCTCCGACGTCTCAGCGTAGGCGTCAAGGAACCGCTCGTCGGTGAAGTCCCAGGAGGACGCATCTCCTTTCTCGACGTTGGACATAGCGACCGCCCTCCGCGCTCGCTTGTCCTCGCGATAAGCCGCTCGCTCCTTCCTCCTCTTCTTCCTCTCCGCTCTCCTCTTGGCCAAGAACCGGTGCTCGTCGATGAAGTCTTGCGGGAAGTTTTGGCGCCACGTGCCATGGCTTCCTCATCCATCTCGGCCAAGTGGAGACGGTGCGCCCGCCTACGGTTCTTCCGACGATCTTCGTCGGTTCTAAGCCGCGGGGGAGGCGCCAGCTCCTGTGCCCGCTCCAGAGTCGGCACGTCCGTGAAGTTCATGTCCCATCGGGAACGCCGGAGGCGCCACACCGCAGCATCGTACGCGCGGGCGCCCTCCTGTGCGGTGTCGAAGGTTGTTCCGAGGCGGAGGCGCACGCCGCCCCACTGAATCTCGGCGGAGTAGGTGCCGGACGGACGAACCCGGACGCCGCGGTAGCCCGCACCTCCCCGGCGGCGAGGCGGCATGGGGGCGCACTGCGTGTCGACGACGAGCGAAGCAGCCCGCGGCCGGAGGGGCGCAGTGGCAGTGGGGAGAGTGCGGTGGGCGATGTGGCTGCGGTGTGGGCGTTCACCGGCGAGGTAGGATGCTTTTATAGCCGGAGCTCGCGCGACGAGAGACGCATGCCAGGCGACGCGTGGCGGTCGCCCGTGGTGCCGGGCGACGCGACGGGTCGCTGGGGACGGCATCAATGGCAGACGACGGCTCGGCAGTGCGGCAGCTTTGGCATTGATTCCCGCGGGAACCGAGGCGATGAGGACGACGACGCCGCACGTCGCTGACAGGGCGGACCCATCCGTTCGCGCCAAAAAACGCCTCGCCCGGCGCCCCAGGTGACCCCAAGCGCCCCGGGTTCGGGTTGAATCCGCCGGCGCCAGTTTCGGCCCAATCCGACGATTTTCGGAGTCCTGGGGGCGCGACTGGGCCATTTTTTCGGCGTCGGCGCCTGAAAAGTGGCCTTGGGGGACCTGTTAGGGGCGCTGCTGGAGATGCCCTAAGTGACCCCTATCGGTGTGTGATACGAATCGACGTAACATAATGTCAGTGCATAACGCACAACCGTCCGTATATTTCGGGACCATTATGCTATCCAACACGGTCTTGTATTAGTCCACGCAGTTGTCCGAACACATCTTTTTCCGCAAACAGGGGCTTTGCGGGCCTCGAGGCGGCTGTCACGTCCGCTCCTGACTGCCCTAACCCATCAAATAATCGAACCCGCATCTTCGTTGCTTTTCTTCCGATGGACGCGCCGCTTCCCGTGCGGCATCACTGACGAGAAAGCGACGCTTACCGCCACGACCTCCCAGAAACCACCACTTCAATGTGGACACAACTTCCCAAGGAACCACCTTCTCGGTCTCCACCTACATTCCTTTGACTAGTTAGATATTTCCCTTTCCCCACGACTTCCGAGCACATGCCCCGGCCCCCCGCCACCTTCGTGTTCTCGTCTATCTGGCTCTAGCGCCACCATCACATATCACCGCCTTTCCAAAATCTGTTTCTTTATGACTCCCAGCCCCGTCCAGGGGAGGTTGCCACCTTGTGCTCACGCCCGGCCAGATGCACTCGCCGGCTGCTCAACTCACACCGGGGAAAGACGGTGCATGAATAGACCAGCGCTTGAGACCCTGTTACCTGGCAGACAGAGAAAGATGATGCGGGGATAAGCCGGCGCATACGAGTTACACATAATTGCAAGTACATATAAAGAATCATGAATTTTTTTACAGGTTTCTCGAGGTATACGGATACTTACCGACACATTTTTCATTGGTCTTACAGGTCAGTGAGCTTTTGTACGACTGGTTGTAATGGGGAGTATCATATTCTAGTATCATGCTATGATACTAGTGTATGATACTACATCCGTAATGCATAGTATCATATTTTGGTATTATAGAGTAGTACATTTATTGGCATGTATGACACAAAGTAGCACATCATTTAATATGATACGGTATCATGATATGATACTCAAGCCTCTCTTTCTTCATTTAATTTCATGCCACCTCATCAAAATTACTTAGGTGGCATGCATAATACTACTACCTATGATACTCCCATTACAGACAGCCTACTTGCTTTTATGCACGCCACCGACCTATGTAGTTCTGTGTAGTAAATAAATATCTCGTTTAACTAAACTTAAAGAGCAAGGTTGCTATACAGCAAGATTGCAAAATGCAGTCTAAAAAACACTAACATTCCTTCGCTTTACTTAACGACAAAGACACACATACACACGGACTTCTCGACAGGCACGCCGCGCCTTTGCCCGCTAGTTAGTTTTATCCTTGCTTTTTGCCTAATGGACTTGTTAAGCTGTTGGGTGCTTTGTCGGGTATGGTGCATGATCACGGATCTTGTGCAAGTTGCGTGTTGCTTTCGGCTAGCCACAGAGTTTTTATATGGTACGGCGAAGTAGCTTTCTTGGAAAAAGAAAGGTTCTGCTAGAACACAGGTTGAGTTGTAGTTATGTCTCATTCATCTTTATAGGCATTGGATGTGATCTTATAAGAAGGATGTGTGATGACGTGGGTTCACACTTTTTTTAGCTGTTTTTGTTTTTCAGGTGAATGAAATCAAATTATATCTTATCTAAATGAGTTCTAGGCACTTCAAAAACAACTTGGTAAAACTATCTAGATGATTTTATCACGGCGAAGTAGCTAACTATCACTTGCACAATTAAAAATTGAATTTATTTAAAAGACAGTGCCAAACCATTTTCGGAGATGGACACACCTAGCAACCGCCTCTTTAAATGGTCAGAGGTAGGAAAATGCCCGCCTCCGAAAATCATTTACGGACGGACGTGGTAATAAGATGACCGCCTCCAAAATTTATGGATTAACGGAGGTGTTTTTTCTTAACACATTACTACCTCCTTTCCGGTTTACAGGGCTCAATTCAAAAATCTCACCAACCAAGGTAGATGGTGAGTGGTGGAACATTTTTTATAGTTTGCGAAGGCACATAATTAATACACTCGTTGTCTTCACAATTTTATGTTTACCAATGCATTAATTGCAATGCATGCATACATAAAATACATGCATTGGTCAATTTTCTCTTAATCTTTGCATGCAATGATTTAATGCACCTTGAAATCTGAACATGAGATGGGGAACAATCAAATTGAGCCTTATAAAACGAAAAATCTAAAATTTTGAGATAAGCCTTATAAACCGGAAAGGAGGGAGTACAAACGCAAGTGCCGATACATATGCGCATCACTCACCCCTACTAACGCATACTCCCTTCGTCCGGTAAAGAGTGTACGTTTGCCTTCAAAATTTGTTCATAAAAGAGTGTATTTCTACCTTCTCAATGCACTTTAATGTACTTCTCTCTCATCACACGGTAATCAAGACCAATAACAATCTATGCATGATCTTTTTAATTTATACATGCACTTAGCTCATTGGGGGTTGGGTAATTAAAGAGGAGAGAGATGATGGCTTGCACCTTCCCAATGTATTTTTACTTCACTTCATAATTTATCCTAAAATCTCTAAATGTTCACTCTTCACCGCACGGAGGGAGTACACACACACTTTATCTATTTTTTTGACAAACGAAGTATATTAATATCACGAAGATACCAATTACACCCGGTCTCTGTATCAACAAGATGTGCAAAGACATCAAGGATACACAAAAAAATAAATTTAAAATAAAAACAGAAGAAAGAAAAAAGTACCCGCCACGGTGAACAACCACTAGCAGTAGCGGCACTCTAACCATCACCAAAGACAACACCCGGATTACGAAAGAGGTTCTCGAAAAGCAACGCCTTCAAGAAGGAAACAATGCACAAGCATTGTCGTTGTCCGATCGAAGATCTTGGGTTATCACTCCGGACAAAGTCTGACTTTATCCAAAACAATGGCTTCAACAAGGCCATTGTCAGGTACAACCAATAAAAGTCAGACCTTGGGTTTTCACCCCGGAGAAAGTCCGACTTCATCCAAAACAATGGCCTTAACAAGGCCATTGCCAAGTACAACCAATAAAGGCAAGACCTTGGGTTTTCACCCTAAGAATCGAGACTTGGTACTCGAGGAGCACCACCAAAAATTCAATCCTCCAGTGTTGTCGTCCCCGCTTGCCAAGGCCGTTGAAAAAAGTCACCATACACCTAGCATGCAATCTTCATCGCATTCAATATACCCTTGCACCGAAGCTTCGAGACCTCCAATCGTAGCCGCCGTGACTTTCCCCACCTCTATCAATGCCTTGAGAATATTCACTGAGACATGTCCCATGACACTCATAAGAAAGTGAAGCTTCAGGCCGCGCCCTCTTAAGGCCGTGTTGGCTAAACATATGAGCGCGTGCGTGACCAGAGCCTTTACGATCTAGATATCCAGGGGCAACATACGCCAATCCATATAGATTTACGACAAAAAAGAGTGGAAATCGTCAGCGGCCAGATCCAAGAGTTCAACATCCAGTAGAAAGATGACTTGTCGGATGAAGAGTGTTAGGGCCCAGATCCAGCAGAATCATGTCGGGGCAAGCCACCATCATGGACAGGAGCTCCACCACGACCTAGCCCACTGCCGGACGAGCCCTCGCCTAAGCTATTGGGGAACGTTGCATGGGGAACAAAAAAATTCCTACGCTCACCAAGATCTATCTAGGAGATGCACATCTACGAGAGGAGAGTTGGATCCACATACCCTTGTAGATCGCAAAGCGGAAGCGTTACTAGAACACGGTTGATGGAGTCGTACTCGCGGCGATTCAAATCGCAGAAGATCCGATCTAGCACTGAACGGACGACGCCTCCGCGTTCAACACACGTACGGTCCGGGGATGTATCATCCTTCTTGATCTAGCATGGGGGAAGGAGAAGTTGAGGGAGAACTCCGGCAACACAACGGCATGGTGGTGGAGCTTGTGGTTCTCCTGCACGGCTTTGCCAAGCACTGCGGAGAAGGAAGAGGTAAAGCAGGGAGAGAGGGTTGCGCCAGGGCAAGGTGATTGGTGTGTCCAGGCCCCCTCTCCCCCCACTATAAATAGGAGGCAAGGGGGGGGGGATAGGGGCGCAGCCTTGGCCCCTCCTTCAAGGAGGGGTGCGGCCAGGGAGGCGTCCTCCCTCCCCAAGGCACCTAGGGTGTGCCTTCCCCTTTTAGGACTCTTCCTCCTCCTTCCCTCTTGGTGCATGTGCCTCTTGGGGCTGGTGCCTCTGTCCCATATAGGCCAGGGTGCACACGCCTACAGCCCATGTGGGCCCCCGGGGCAGGTGGACCCCCCGATGGACCCCTTTCGGCACTCCCTGTACAATACTGATAATACGCGAAACTTTTCCGGCGACCAAAACATGACTTCCCATATATAAATCTTTACCTCCAGACTATTCCGGAACTCCTCGTCATGTCTGGGATCTCATCCGGGACTCCGAACAACTTTCGGTTAAGCACATACAATTCCCATTACAACTCTAGCGTCACCCGAACCTTAAGTGTGTAGACCCTACGGGTTCGGGAACCATGCAGACATGACCGAGAAACCTCTCTTGCCAATAAGCAATAGCGGGATATGGATACCCATATTGGTTCCCACATGTTCCACGATGATCTCATCGGATGAACCACGATGTCAAGGATTCAGACAATCCCGTATGTAGTTCCCTTTGTCCATCGGTGTGTTACTTGCCCGAGATTCGATCGTCGGTATCTCCATACCTAGTTCAGTCTCGTTACCGGCAAGTCTCTTTACTCGTTCCGTAATACAAGATCCTGTGGCTAACTCTTTAGTCACATTGCTTGCAAGCTTATTGTGATGTTGTATTACCAAGTGGGCCCTGAGATACCTCTTCGTCATACGGAGTGACAAATCCCAGTCTTGATCCATGCCAACTCAACAGTCACCCTCGGAGATACCTGTAGAGCACCTTCATAGTCACCCAGTTACGTTGCGATGTTTGGTACACACAAGGTACTCCTCCATTGTCAGTGAGTTGCGTGATCTCATGGTCATAGGAACACATACTTGACATGCAGAAAACAATAGCAATAAACTGACACGATCATATGCTACGTTCACAGTTTGGGTCTTGTCCATCACATCATTCTCCTAATGATGTGACCTCGTTATCAAATGACAACTCATGTCCATGGCCAGGAAACCATAGCCATCTTTGATCAACGTGCTAGTCCAGTAGAGGCTCACTAGGGACATCTTGTTGTCTATGTATCCACACATGTATTTGACTTTCCGATCAATACAATTCTAGCATGGATAATAAACGATTATCATGAACAAGGAAATATAATAATAACCATTTTATTATTGTCTCTAGGGCATATTTCCAACAGTCTCCCACTTGCACTAGAGTCAATAAGCTTGTTCACATCGCCATGTGATTAACACTCATAGTTCACATCGCCATGTGACTAACACCCAAAGAGTTTACTAGAGTCAATAATCTAGTTCACATCATCATGTGATTAATAATCAATGAGTTCTGGGGTTTGATCATGTTATGCTTGTGAGAGAGGTTTTAGTCAACGGGTCTGCAACATTTAGGTCTGTATGTACTTCGCAAATCTCTATGTCTTATTGTAGATGCTGCTACCACGCTCCACTTGGAGATATTCCAAATGGTTGCTCCACTATACGTATCCGGTTTGCTACTCAGAGTCATATGGATAGGTGTTAAAGCTTACATCGACGTAACCCTTTACGCCGAACTCTTTATCACCTCCATAACCGAGAAACATTTCCTTATTCCTCTAAGGATAATTTTTGACCGCTGTCCAGTGATCCACTCCTGGATCACTCTTGTACCCCCTCGCTAGAAACGTGGCAAGGTACACATCAGGTGCGGTACACGGCATGGCATACCGTACAGAGCCCATGGCTAAGGCATAGGGGACGACCTTCGTCCTTTCTCTTTCTTCTGCCTTGGTCGAGCTTTGAGTCTCACTCAACTTCACACCTTACAACTCAGCCAAGAACTCCTTTGACTGGTCCATTTTGAACTCCTTCAAAATCATGTAAAGGTATGTGCTCCGTGAAAGTCTTATCAGGCGTCTTGATCTATCTCTATAGATCTTGATGCCCAATATGTAAGGAGCTTTACCCAGGTCTTCCTTTGAAAAACTCCTTTCGAACAACCATTTATGCTTTCCAGAAATTCTACATCATTTTGATCAACAATATGTCATCCACATATACTTATCAGAAATGTTGTAGTGCTCCCACTCACTTTCTTGTAAATACAGGTTTCTTACAAACTTTTTATAAACCCAAAAGCTTTGATCACCTCATCAAAGCATATATTCCAACTCCGAGATGCTTGCACCAGTCCATTGAAGGATCGCTGGAGCTTGCATACATTTTAGCATCCTTAGGATCAAAAAAACCTTCCGGTTGTATCACATACAACCTTTCCTCACGAAAACCGTTAAGGAAACTCTATTTTGACATCCATCTGCTAGATTTCGTAATCAAAAAATGCAGCAACTGCTAACATAATTCTGACGTACTTCAGCATCGCTACGAGTAAGAAAGTATCATCATAGTCCACTCCTTGAACTTGTCAAAAAACCATTTACGACAAGTCGAGCTTCAGAAATGGTGACATTACCATTAGTGTATGTCTTCTTAAAGATCCATTTATTCTCAATGGCTTGTCGATTGATACGTCCATTTTGCATCATGCTTTTATGTTGATATTTATTGCACTATAGGTTGTTATTACACGTTATGTCACAATACTTATGCCATTTCTCTCTTATTTTACAAGGTTTACATGAAGAGGGAGAATGCCGGCAGCTGGAATTCTGGGCTGGAAAACGAGCAAACATTCGAGACCTATTCTGCGCAACTCAAAAAGCACCGAAATTCCACGAAACACCGTTTCAGAAAATATAAAAAATATCTGGCGAAAGAGATACATCAGGGGGGCCACCACCTGTCCACGAGGGTGGGGGCGCCCGCTGCCTCGTGGGCCACCTAGTGACTCCCCGATGCCCATCTTCTCCTATATGGGGTGTTTTGACCTAGAAAAAAAAATCATAAAGAGGCTTTCGGGACAAAACGCCGCCGTCTCGAGGTGGAACCTTGGCGAGCCCAATCTAGGGCTCCGGCGGAGCTGCTCTGCCGGGGATACTTCCCTCCGGGAGGAGGAAATCGTCACCGCCGTCATCACCAACAACTCTCCCATCTTGGGGAGGGTTATCTTCATCAACATCTTCATCAGAACCATCTCCTCTCAAATCCTAGTTCATCTCTTGTATCCAATCTTTGTATCAAAACCTCAGATTGGTACCTGTAGGTTGCTAGTAGTGTTGATTACTCTTTGTAGTTGATGCTAGTTGGTTTACTTGGTGGATGATCATATGTTTAGATCCATTATGCATATTAATACCCCTCTGATTATGAACATGAATATGCTTTGTGAGTAGTTACGTTTGTTCCTGGGGACATGGGAGAAGTCTAGCTATAAGTAGTCATGTGAATTTGGTATTCGTTCGATATTTTGATGAGATGTATGTTGTCTGTCCTCTAGTGGTGTCCTGTGGACGTCGACTACATGACACTTCACCATTGTTTGGGCCTAGAGGAAGGCATTGGGAAGTAATAAGTAGATGATGGATTGCTAGAGTGACAGAAGCTTAAACCCTAGTTTATGCGTTGCTTCGTAAGGGGCTGATATGGATCCATATGTTTCATGCTATGGTTAGGTTTACCTTAATACTTCTTTTGTAGTTGCGGATGCTTGCAATAGAGGTTAATCATTAGTGGGATGCTTGTCCAAGTAAGGGCAGCACCCAAGCACCGGTCCAACCACATACCAAATTATCAAAGTAACGAACGCGAATCATATGAACGTGATGAAAACTAGCTTGATGATAATTCCCATGTGTCCTCGGGAGCGCTTTCCTTCATATAGAAGTTTGTCCAGGCTTGTCCTTTGCTACAAAAAAGATTGGGCCATCTTTCTGCACCTTATTTACTTTTACTATTTGTTACTTGTTACCAATTACCTTATCACAAAACTATTTGTTACCGATAATTTCAGTGCTTGCAGAAAATACCTTACTGAAAACTGCCTATCATTTCCTTCTGCTCCTCATTGGGTTCGACACTCTTACTTATCGAAAGGACTACGATAGATCCCCTACACTTGTGGGTCATCAAGACTCTTTTCTGGCGCCGTTGCCGGGGAGTGAAGCGCCTTTAGTAAGTGGAATTTGGTAAGGAAAAATTTATATAGTGTGCTGAAATTTACTGTCACTTATTACTATGGCTCATAATCCTTTGAGGGGCTTGTTCGGGGTATCTTCACCCCAACCCGTAGAGCAAAGAGTTTCTCCTCAACCTACTGAACCTACTGAAAATTTTTGCTTTGAAATTCCTTCGGGTATGATAGAGAAACTGCTAGCTAATCCCTTTACACGAGATGGAACACTGCATCCCGATTTGCACCTAATCTATGTGGATGAAGTTTGTGGATTGTTTAAGCTTGCAGGTATGCCTGAGGATGTTATCAAGAAGAAGGTCTTCCCTTTATCTTTGAAGGGAGATGCATTGACATGGTTTAGGCTATGCGATGATATTGGATCATGGAATTACAATCGACTGAAGTTGGAATTTCGTCAGAAGTTCTATCCCATGCATCAGGTTCATCGTGATCATAATTATATATATATAAGTTTTGGCCTCGCGAAGGAGAAAGTATCGCTCAAGCTTGGGGGAGGCTTAAGTCAATGTTATATTCATGCCCCAATCATGAGCTCTCAAGAGAAATGATCATTCAAAAAATTTATGCTCGACTTTCTCTCAATAATCGCTCCGTTCTCGATACTTCTTGTACTGGTTTTATGATGAAGACTATTTAATTCAAATGGGATTTATTGGAAAGAATTAAATGCAACTCTGAAGATTGGGACCTCGACGAAGGTAAGGAGTCAGGTATAACCCCTAAGTTTGATTGTGTTAAATCTTTTATCGATACCGATGTTTTCTGTGAATTTAGCACTAAATATGGGCTGGACTCTGAGATAGTAGCTTCTTTTTGTGAATCATTTGCTACTCATGTTGATCTCCCTAAGGAGAAGTGGTTTAGATACCATCCTCCCATTGAAGTAAAAGTAGTTGAACCTGTTAAAGTTGAAGAAAAGACTATCACTTATAATGTTGATCCTATTGTTCCTACTGCTTATATTGAGAAACCACCTTTCCCTGTTAGGATAAAGAATCATACTAAAGCTTCAACCGTGGTTCGTAAGAGTAATACTAGAACACCTACACCCTCTGAGCAAATTAAAGTTGAACCTAGTATTGCTATGGTTAATGATCTCTTGGTCGATGATATAGATGGACATGTTATTTACCTTTGTGATGAAGCTGCTAGAATCGCCAAACCCGATACTAGGAATAAACATAGACCTGTTGTAGGCATGCATGTTATTTTTGTTAAAATAGGAGATCATTGCTATCATGGCTTATGTGACATGGGTGCTAGTGTTAGTTCAATACCCCATTCCTTATATAAAGAAATTATGCATGATATTGCACCTGCTGAGTTAGAAGGTATTGATGTTACTATTAAGCTTGCTAATAGAGGCACTATTTCACCAGTTGGGATTGTTAGATATGTTGAAGTCTTGTGCGGGAAGGTTAAATACCCTGCTGATTTTCTTGTTATTGGTTCCCCACAAGATGATTTCTGCCCCATTATATTTGGTAGACCCTTCTTGAACACTATTAATGCTAAGATAGACTGCGAAAAGGATATTGTTACTGTTGGATTAGGGGAAACGTCTCATGACTTTAACTTTGCTAAATTTCGTAGACAACCCCATGATAAAGAATTGCCTAGTAAGGATGAAATTATTGGTCTTGCTTCTATTGCTGTGCCTCCCAACGATCCTTTAGAACAATATCTGCTAGACCATGAAAATGATACGTATACGAATGAGAGAAGGGAAATAGATGAAATATTCTTTAAACAGGGACCCTTATTGAAAAACAACTTGCATGTTGAAATTCTAGGGGATCCTCCTCCACCCAAGGGTGATCCCGTGTTTGAACTTAAACCTTTACCTGATACTCTTAAGTATGTTTATCTCGATGAAAAGAAGATATATCCTGTTATTATTAGTGCTAACCTTTCAGAGTAGGAAGAAGAAAAAATATTGAAAACTCTAAAGAAGCACCGTGCTGCTATCGGATATACTCTGGATGATCTTAAGGGTATTAGTCCCACTCTATGCCAACACAAGATAAAGTTGGAAGAGGACGTGAAATCTATTATCGATCATCAACGACGGTTAAATCCTAAGATGAAAGAAGTGGTAAGGAAGGAAATACTAAAGCTTCTAGAGGCAGGTATAATTTATCCAGTTGCTGATAGCCAGTGGGTAAGTCATGTCCATTGTCCGTAAGAAGGGAAGTATTACTGTAGTTCCTAACGATAAAGATGAATTGATCCCACAAAGAATTTTTACAGGTTATAGGATGGTAATTGATTTCCATAAATTAAATAAATCCACTAAGAAAGATCATTACCCTTTTCCTTTTATTATTCAAATGCTATAAAGGTTATCCAAACACACCCATTTTTGCTTTCTAGATGGTTATTCTGGTTTCTCTCAAATACCTGTGTCAAAAGGTGATGAAGAAAAGATCACTTTTACTTGTCCTTTCGGTACCTTTGCTTATAGACGTATGCCTTTTGGTTTATGTAATGCACCTGCTACTTTTCAAAGATGCATGATGGCTATATTCTCTGATTTTTGTGAAAAGATTGTTGAGGTTTTTATGGATGATTTTTTCGTTTATGAAACTTCTTTTGATGATTGCTTGAGCAACCTTGATCGAGTTTTGCAGAGATGTGAAGAAACTAATCTTGTCTTGAATTGGCAAAAGTGCCACTTTATGGTTAATGAAGGCATTGTCTTGGGCCATAAAATTTCTGAAAGAGGTATTGAAGTTGACAAAGCTAAAGTTGATGCTATTGAAAAGATGCCGTGTCCCAAGGTCATCAAAGGTATAAGAAGTTTCCTTGGTCATGCCGGGTTTTATAGGAGGTTCAGTAAGGACTTCTCCAAAATCTCTAGGCCTCTGACTAATCTCTTACAAAAAGATGTTCCTTTTTTCCTTGATGATGATTGTGTAGAAGCATTTGAAATACTTAAGAAAGCATTGATATCTGCACCTATTGTCCGACCTCTTGACTGGAATTTACCCTTTGAGATTGTGTGTGATGCTAGTGATTATGCTATAGGTGCTGTTCTAGGACAAAGAGTTGAGAAGAAATTGAATGTTATCCAATATGCTAGTAAAACTCTAGATAGTGCCCAGAGAAATTATGCTACTACTGAGAAGGAGTTTTTAGCAGTCATATTTTCTTGTGATAAGTTTAGACCTTGTATTGTTGATTCTAAAGTAACTATTCACACTGATCATGCTACTATTAAATACCTTATGGAAAAGAAAGATGCTAAACCTAGACTTATAAGATGGGTTCTCCCGCTACAAGAATTTGATTTGCATATTACTGATAGAAAGGGATCTGAGAACCCCGTTGCACACAACTTGTCTAGGCTAGAGAATATTCTTGATGACCCACTACCTATTGATGATAGCTTTCCTGATGAACAATTAGTTGTCATAAATGCTTCTCGCACTGCTCCATGGTATGCTGATTATGCTAATTACATTGTTGCTAAGTTTATACCACCTAGTTTCACATACCAGCTGATACGTCCAAAACGTATCTATAATTTCTGCTTGCTCCATGCCACTTTTGGGTGATATTGCTATGATATTTATACACTTCCATACACTTTTGATCATATTTGGACTAACCTACTAATCCAGTGCACCCCAGTGCCAGTTTCTGTTTTCGGTTGTTTTTGTATTTCAGGTTTTCACATTACGAGAACTGTCAGGAAAAATCCAGAAAAATTATATAAAAAATCAGCGTTCCAGAACCTACCTTGCGCCCGAAGGACAGCCGAGGGGGGGGGGCACCAGGGCCCCAGGCGCCCTGGCGGCGCGCCCCCCACCCCTGGGCCGCGCCGGGGGGGGCGCCTGGGCCCCCCGAGCCCCGTCTGGTGCCCCCCTTTGGCATATATTTAGAGCGTCCTTCGAAACCCTCGGGACGGGAACTCTTTTTCGCGATCTCATCTCTGTTCCGCCGCCGCCGCCGCTTCCAAGATCGGGAGCACCAGGAGAACTCTTCCCGGCACCCTGCCGGAGGGGAGGATCACCATCGGGAGCCTCTCCACCACCATGGACACCTCCCGGATGAGTTGTGAGTAGTCTCCCTTGGACCATGAGTCCATGACCAGTAGCTATGTGATGTTCTCCTCCCGTTCTTGTGCTTCACTAATTAGTCCTCGTGAGCTGCCCTACATGATCGAGGCACATATGTAATCCTTATGCTGTTGCTATGATGAGTTTGTTGGGATCCGATGGATTATGAGATTATGTTCAGATTGTGATTGAGTAATATATTTGATCTACCTCTTTTATATTTATGTTTGTAAGTAATTCTTGCATGTTCTCCGTTGTTATTTATTGCTTTGGCCAAGTAGTAGGTAGTGACTCCAAGAGGGAACGTTATGCTCGATTGTGGGTTCATTCCCCTCGATGACTAGCTTGAGTGACAGAAACATGAGTCTAGGGGATGTGCTGTTGCCACAAGGGGGAAAACAATGGTGCTTGTGCCCGCGGGTGCAAGGATGGTTTACTTTACGCAAAGTTCTTTTAATGCAGTTGTCTGTTACATTGAGTTTACACTATGGGTGGGGCTCGCAACTTAATACCAGCGAGATGTTCTGGATAGATATCTCAAGATGGATGATTAGTAGTAGATATTGATGGATTTCGGTCTACTTACTTTGGCGTACCGCCCATGCTTTGAACCTCAACCTTTCTTGCAATGTAGTCAGCATTGGTTTGCGTTCGTGGTCCTGTCAATTGCCCAACTGTAATTCGTTTACCTCACATAGCTGTTTTATCGTCTTTTGGGAGAGAGACGTCACTAGTGAACATCATGAGACTCCGGTCCATATTACCATCATTGATCACATCCGCTATTTACTTTTCGCTTTTACTTACTATTGCAAACATTATCTATCACTACTATCACTTGCGTTTAATCCTTTGTGAACTACAAGGCCGGAGGGATTGACAACCTCTCTGTACTCGTTGGGAGCAAAGTTATTTATATCTGTGTGCAGGTCCACGTTGATTGCTAATATCTGGCGCCGTTAGCAGTTGACACCTACTTGTTGAACCTAGGAGTCTCTGGGGATTCGATCCTTGGCATCTTTGCTAAGGGAAAAACTTCCACAACACTGCATCTCACACCTTTCACTTGGGGTAACCAACGAGGGGTTAGAGGCCCATCAAGGAGTTTTTCTGGCACCGTTGCCGGGGACTCCACTCTTCAGGATAGGGGAGTTGCACGCTATCTTTTACCTTTGCTTTTTAGTCTTGTTAGTTTACCTTTCATTTTTGCTTTAGTATCCTTTATCAAAAATTACAAAAAAAATTATTTTGCCTTCCTGTTAGTAGTCCTATCTGTTTAGCTAAACATGTTAGGATATGGTGCTTTGAGGGAATCAGAAGTTCTAGATTTCCATCAAAGGGATGGAGAAAATATGAAGAAGGCATGGGACAGAATTTCTGATGCACATAGGAGAATTATGCCTTGGATACCTATAAAAATTGTGCTTAGGAATTTTTACCAGGGTCTTTTTAAATGGTGTAAACACTCTCTTGATATTATAGCCGAGGGAGATTTCCTAGAGTGTGATGAAGCTAGAGCTCTTGAAATTATACATGGTCTATCTAGTTACTTTGTTTATGATCATAATTTTGATACTGTCATAGATAGGCTTGCTACTATTGAAAAGAGAATGGATGCTCTAGACTTAATGAAGGTAGAGAAACCCAAACCCAATAAGAGAGATATTTTGGAAATAGATAATGACTGGTAGCCTCTTGTTAGGATTAGCATCTCTAATCAAGACTTCCTTGCTTATTGTGATATTGGATCTATGGTTTCTACTATGCCAAAAACTGTTCATGATTCTTTAAAATTTAACATGGATAGACTACCATCTTATCATGAACACACTAATGGAGATATTTCTGAAATCCAGGGAAGAATAAAAGATGTGCCAGTTAAATTCCTTAAAGGGTTTGCAATGGTTGATTTCTTCATCATGGAGCCAAACCAAGGAAATATAGTGCTTGGAAGGGACTTCCTCCGAGCGGTAAAAGGCTTCATCGATATAGGTAAGGGACAAATCCGCTTACGCGGGAAGGCAAAAGGTGTGTACCCCTTTCCTAGAAGGAACAAGAGTGAACTTGTTGAGGAACCATATGAATCAATTTATAACTCCGATTATTATGATGGTTATTGATTCCTTTTTGCATTATGCCTAGCTTAAAGGCATAAAAGAAAGCGCTTTTGGGAGGCAGCCCACATGAATAAATTTTTATATTTTGCTTTTGTTGTGTCTTGATGTTGTTTACTACAGTAGCATCATCATTGTATCTTTGCTTTCCATATTTGTGCCAAGTATAGCCTCTGATTGCTAGAAAGTTCAAAAGTTGTGAGGTGCTGTCCAGGAAACAGATTCTGTCCTTGGATAGAAACATTCGTATAAAACCACCAGATCATCTTTTTGGTCTGAATTTTTTCGACAGCGTTCTCTATATAATTGTCTTTCGTGCGTCTGTTCTGAGTTTTTTTATTTGAGTTGCAGAAGTACCCCGAACAAATCAATTACTACCTGCTTTTCTGTTTTTCACAGATTCTGTCCTGTTTTGCCTTTCCTTCATTTTGCAAATCAAGAGCTTGCTTTTTCTTTGCAAAAACCTTTTGGCAATCTTGAGAAACAGTAGAACTTCAAGAATATCTTTATTTCCAGCAAGGTGCAATTATTTTATTAAGGGTACTAACCTCGCTAATCAGATTATGATGAGTTATGTATGAAGGGAGTTTTCAAGTGTGCGAGGGAAGATGATAAAAAGATTCAGGAGTGTCAAGCGCTCAAGCTTGGGGATGCCCCCGTGCACCCCCAAGAAATATTCAAGGAGACTCAAGCGTCTAAGCTTGGGGATGCCCCCGTGCATCCCCTTCTCCATCAACATTATCAGTTCGTCTTTCGTTCCGCTATATTTTTATCACTTCATGTGTTATGTGCTATGCTTGGAGCGTCTTGCTTTTAGTTTTCTTTTTAGTTTTTCATAACGAGTCGGAACTCAGCTATCTTTATGTGGGAGAGAAACACGCTCCACTTCTACCTAGAACATAACATAGAATTTTCATGTCTATCTTTGCTGTGTGTGTTCTTTGTCTTTTAATAGCTACTATCATGCTCTGCTCTTAGTATTCATGCTTATCTTTTCAAAGAGTTTTTGTTTAGTTGGTTGCTTGAACTCTCTTTAATTACCATGCTCACCTTATTAAGAGAGTTTGCTTCCGTTGCATTGGTTAATATGTCTATGATAAAGATGCTACTTGCATGATGGCGCTTAGTAGTTCAGGTTTTCTTATGGTTAGTCTCAAATATCTGGGGGATTCCCAATGTGTTATTGGAGTACCAACATGATTTGTTTGCCTATGATTTGGTATGGTTTAGTAATATCTTCCTTCAAGAATTTATTTTGATTGACTTGGCGTATGCTCACGCATATTTAAGACTGTAAAGAAAGTCTGTCAAGCCTTGATGATCTTTTATTTCCGAGTAGCGATATAACTACCATGCCTGATTCAATGTTGCTTTGTCGCTCTGCATGATTATGACCGTCATTGCTCTCTTAGTTGGTCGCTCCCAGTTTTTTGCTAACCTCCACCTGTACTAAGCGAACTAACTTTGCAATACATAGCTCATGGGAAAGTAGCTTAAAAACTATTGTGGTAAAGAATATGTTGCCTATGTATCTTATTTCTTATAAGTTACTTGCTGAGCGGTAACCATGTTTCTGGGGACGCCATCAACTGTCACACTTTTGTTGAATATCATGTGAGTTGCTATGCATGTTCGTCTTGTCTGAAGTAAGGGTGATTTGCCATGGGTTGAATGGTTGAGTATGCATATTGTTGGAGAAGAACATTGGGCCGCCAACCAAAGCCATGTATCATGGTGGAAGTTTTAGCTTGGACATTAATTCTCAATCTCTTATGAGAATATGCTTATGCATTAAAGAGGAGTCCATTATCTATTTTCTATGTTGTCCCGGTATGGATGTCCTCAAGTTGAGATCTATCAAAAACGAGAAATCAAATGCGATCTATCTCCTTGGACCTTTGTACATGTGGCATAGAGGTACCCCTTTGTGACACTTGGTTGAAACATATGTAATGCAATGATAACCCATGGAAATCCGAGCTAATTAGGACAAGGTGCGAGCACTATTGGTATTCGATGCATGAGGCTCGCAACTTATAGGATGTCTTATGCATGACACATATGAAGTACTACTACCGTTGACAAAATTGCTTCTATGTTTTCAAAATAAAAAGCTCTAGCACATAACCATTCTTCTACTTTTATGTTGAGTCTCCACCTTCTTTTAAAGCACCAACTATTGAGAGCATGATTGTCATTCTGAGTGTAATGTGCATTGTTCCAAAGTAGCATTGTCTTTTGCATGATTGTGATATCGTTTATTTTGAAATCATTGTATCTAGTCATCACTTAAACCTTGAAGGTGCCCCTGCATTTATGTTTTGCTTCACTAAAGGGGGCAAGCAAGATATCACTTTATCATATTTGCACATCATGTTCATTGCAAATCTTTTTGATGTTTCAGTTTCATATTGTAAAACTTTCAGTCCTTTGTGATTTTCTCATGAGGCAACTTAATTACTACAGATTCATTGTCTCACTAAGCTTTTGTCATATGACTATGAAAAAGTCCTATATGGTTAATAGCATGTCACCATAGAAAGTATTCTTGTTATCATTTACCTACTCGAGGACGAGCAGGAATTAAGCTTGGGGATGTTGATACGTCCAAAACGTATCTATAATTTCTGCTTGCTCCATGCCACTTTTGGGTGATATTGCTATGATATTTATACACTTCCATACACTTTTGATCATATTTGGACTAACCTACTAATCCATTGCACCCTAGTGCCAGTTTCTGTTTTCGGCTGTTTTTGTATTTCAGGTTTTCACATTACGAGAACTGTCAGGAAAAATCCAGAAAAATTATATAAAAAATCAGCGTTTCAGAACCTACCTTGCGCCCGAAGGACAGCCGGGGGGGGGGGGCACCAGGGCCCCAGGCGCCCTGGCGGCGCGCCCCCCCTGGGCCGCGCCGGGGGGGCGCCTAGGCCCCCCGAGCCCCGTCTGGTGCCCCCCTTTGGCATATATTTAGAGCGTCCTTCGAAACCCTCAGGACGGGAACTCTTTTTCGCGATCTCATCTCTGTTCCGCCGCCGCCGCCGCTTCCAAGATCGGGAGCACCAGGAGAACTCTTCCCGGCACCCTGCCGGAGGGGAGGATCACCATCGAGAGCCTCTCCACCACCATGGACGCCTCCCGGATGAGTTGTGAGTAGTCTCCCTTGGACCATGAGTCCATGACCACTAGCTATGTGATGTTCTCCTCCCGTTCTTGTGCTTCACTAATTAGTCCTCGTGAGCTGCCCTACATGATCGAGGCACATATGTAATCCTTATGCTGTTGCTATGATGAGTTTGCTGGGATCCGATGGATTATGAGATTATGTTCAGATTGTGATTGAGTAATATATTTGATCTACCTCTTTTATATTTATGTTCGTAAGTAATTCTTGCATGTTCTCCGTTGTTATTTATTGCTTTGGCCAAGTAGTAGGTAGTGACTCCAAGAGGGAACGTTATGCTCGATTGTGGGTTCATGCCCCTCGATGACTAGCTTGAGTGACAGAAACATGAGTCTAGGGGATGTGCTGTTGCCACAAGGGGGAAAACAACGGTGCTTGTGCCCGCGGGTGCAAGGATGGTTTACTTTACGCAAAGTTCTTTTAATGCAGTTGTCTGTTGCATTGAGTTCACACTATGGGTGGGGCTCGCAACTTAATACCAGTGAGATGTTCTGGATAGATATCTCAAGGTGGATGATTAGTAGTAGATATTGATGGATTTCGGTCTACTTACTATGGCGTACCGCCCATGCTTTGAACCTCAACCTTTCTTGCAATGTAGTCAGCATTGGTTTGCGTTCGTGGTCCTGTCAATTGCTTAGCTGTAATTCGTTTACCTCACATAGCTGTTTTATCGTCTTTTGGGAGAGAGACGTCACTAGTGAACATCATGAGACTCCGGTCCATATTACCATCATTGATCACATCCGCTATTTACTTTTCGCTTTTACTTACTATTGCAAACATTATCTATCACTACTATCAGTTGCGTTTAATCCTTTGTGAACTACAAGGCCGGAGGGATTGACAACCTCTCTGTACTCGTTGGGAGCAAAGTTATTTGTATCTGTGTGCAGGTCCACGTTGATTGCTAATATCTGGCGCCGTTAGCAGTTGACACCTACTTGTTGAACCTAGGAGTCTCTGGGGATTCGATCCATGGCATCTTTGCTAAGGGAAAAACTTCCACAACACTGCATCTCACACCTTCCACTTGGGGTAACCAACGAGGGGTTAGAGGCCCATCACCAGCAAAAGAAAAAGTTCTTCTATGATTTAATACATTACTTCTTGGATGACCCACACCTTTATAAAGAAGGAGTAGATGGTATTATTAGACGTTGTGTACCTGAGCATGAACAGGAACAGATCCTATGGAAGTGTCACACTGAAGCTTATGGAGGACACCATGCTGGAGATAGAACTGCACACAAGGTATTGCAATCTGGTTTTTATTGGCCTACTCTCTTCAAGGATGCTCGTAAGTTTGTCTTATCTTGTGATGAATGTCAAAGAATCGGTAATATTAGTAGACGTCAAGAAATTCCTATGAATTATTCACTTGTTATTGAACCATTTGATGTCTGAGGCTTTGATTATATGGGACTGTTTCCTTCCTCTAATGGGAATACACACATTTTAGTTGATGTTGATTACGTTACTAAGTGGATAGAAGTTATTCCAATTAGTAGTGCCGATCACAACACCTCTATTAAGTTGCTTAAAGAAGTTATTTTTCCGAGGTTTGGAGTCCCTAGATACTTAATAACTGATGGTGGTTCACACTTTATTCTTGGTGCTTTCCATAAAATGCTTGCTAAGTATGATGTTAATCATAGAATTGCATCCCCTTAACACCCACAGTCTAGTGGTCAAGTAGAACTAAGTAACAGAGAGCTAAAATTAATTTTTGCAAAAGACTGTTAACAGGTCTAGAAAAAATCGGTCCAAGAAACTTGATGATGCATTATGGGCCTATAGAACTGCATAAAAAAATTCTATGGGTATGTCTCCATATAAAATGCTTTATGGAAAAGCATGTCACTTACCACTTGAGCTAGAACATAAGGCATATTGGGCTATTAAGGATCTCAATTACGATTTCAAACTTGCCGGTGAGAAGAGGTTATTTGACATTAGCTCCCTAGATGAATGGAGAACCCAAGCCTATGAGAAGGCCAAGCTGTTTAAAGAAAAGGATAAAAGATGACATGACAAAAGGATACAAAAGCGCAAGTTTAACGTAGGTGATTATGTCTTGCTATACAACTCTCGTTTAAGGTTCCTTACGTTATCGAGGAGGTCTATCATTCTAGTGCCATAAAAAACAACAACTTCGAAGGCACAAATCCGAAGGTGGTGAATGGTCAAAGAATCAAACATTATATCTCAGGTAATCCTATAAATGTTGAAACCAATGTTATTGAAACCGTAACCCCGGAGGAATACACAAGGGACACTTTCCAGAACGATTCAGACTCCGAAAAGGAAGAGGTATGTGGTACGGTAAGTAAACCGACTCCAAAACAGTTCTAATGGCAATTTTTCTCCGTTTTGGAATATTTAGAAAAACAGAAAAATAAGAGGCAGTCCGGAAGGGACACGAGGCATCCACGAGGGTGGAGGGCGCGCCCTACCCCCTTGGGCGTGCCCCCCTGCCGCGTGGGCACCTTGTGTGCCTCCCGGACTCCGATTTCCTGCACGTTACTTCTTTTGGTCGGTAAAAATTCACTATATATTCTCACAAAGGTTTTGACTACCGTATCACGCCAAAATCCTCTGTTTTTGTTTCGAGCTGTTTCTGCCACAGATTAGAGCAATATGTCGTCCCAGGATTCGGAGCGAGAAAGTTATGTGGCTGATCTCCTTGCTGACCCTAAGGTCTACGGGGACTGGAAGCATTATGGTTGGACCACGGAGGAAGAAGAAGACCATGATTCCAAGGGAAATGATTGGACCGGCTCTGATGAAGATGAAGTCCCATTACCTCCACCTGGGGACATGCATGTGGAGTTCAAAAAGTCAAGCCTCCCTGATAGAGCGAAGAAACCTAAGATCGAGTTTATCCCTTTTCGCCTCTTGCAGGAAAACAAGCAGGAACTATGCAAGAAGATATTGAGCCTTGAGCAGGAGATCAATGACCCAAGGGAGCTAAATTCTGTCCTTAAGCGCAAGTTAAGGAAGAAGCCTACATCATCGACAACTCCATCACCACCTCCGAAGAAGGAGACATAATCACATGGGTATGGGCACTCCCCTTGGCAACTGCCAAGCTTGGGGGAGGTGCCCCGGTATCGTATCACCATCACACTCCTATCTTTACCGTTTTTCTTAGTTCGTCCTTTTGGTAATATCTTGATTTAGTAGAATAAGGTTTAGCATGATCTAGTTGGGAGCTTTTGCCTTATGATCTTTACCTTTGTAATCGAGTCCGTGAGCTATATATAATAAAGATTAGTGTTGAGTCAAGGGCTTGATTTTCTCGTTATGGTCATGATAGAATAAAAGAAAATATAAAAAGTATCAAAGAGATCATATTGATCTTATGGAAGGTAATGACTTCACATATAAAGAGTATGATGAATAAAAGTTGTTGCGAGTTGACAGGCCTAGTTTTGGTCATCGTTGCAATTAATAGGAAGTAAGAAAGAAAGAGAGATTTTCACATACAAATATATTATTTTGTACATCTTTTATGATTGTGAGCACTCATTAAAATATGACATGCTAAAGAGTTGATGTTGGACAAGGAAGACAACATAATGGGTTATGTCTTCTTATATCCGAAATAAAGTATATTGTCATGGATCATCCAACATATTGAGCTTGCCTTTCCCCGTCATGCTAGCCAAAACTCCTTGCACCAAGTAGAGATACTACTTGTGCTTCCATACATCCTCAAACCCAGTTTTGCCATGAGAGTCCACCATACCTACCTATGGATTGAGTAAGATCCTTCAAGCTGTCATTGTTGCAACTCTCTAAAATATGTATGATCTATTAGTGTGGAGAAAATAAGCTTTATACGATCTTGTGATATGGAAGTAATAAAAGCGACGGACTGCATAATAAAGGTCCCTATCACAAGTGGCAATATAAAGTGACGTTCTTTTGCGCTAAGATTTTGTACATCCAACCATAAAAGCACATGACAACCTCTGCTTCCCTCTGCAGAGGGCCTATCTGTTATTCTTACCTTATAAGAGTCAAGGTGATTTTCACCTTTCCTTTTTACATTTTATCCTTTGGCAATTACATTGTGTTGGAAAGATCCTGACATATATACCCAATTGGATGTAAGTTATCATGGTCCATTACTGTTGACATTACCCATGAGGTAAGAGGTTGGGAGGCAATACTATAAGCCCCTATCTTTCTCTGTGTTCGATTAAAACTCCATACCCATAAATATTGCGTGAGTGTTAGCAATTATGAAAGACTAAATCATAGTTGAGTATGTGGGCTTGCTGCAAAGCTCTTATATTGACTCTTTCCGACGTTACGATAAATTGCAATTGCTTCAATGACCGAGATCATAGTTTGTTAGTTTTCAATGAAGTTTCGGATTCATACTTGACTTTGTGAATAGATTGTTACTTTAGCATAAGAGTCATATGACAATATATATGTGTGTTGCTGTTATAAGGTTGATCATGATGCCCTCATGCCCGTATTTTATTTTTATCGACACCTCTATCTCTGAACATGTGGACATATTTTTCGATATCGTCTTTCGCTTGAGGACAAGCGAGGTCTAAGCTTGGGGGGGGGGGGGTTGATACGTCCATTTTGCATCATGCTTTTATGTTGATATTTATTGCACTATGGGCTGTTATTACACGTTATGTCACAATACTTATGCCTTTTCTCTCTTATTTTACAAGGTTACATGAAGAGGGAGAATGCCGGCAGCTGGAATTCTGGGCTCGAAAAGGAGCAAACATTGGAGACCAATTATGCGCAACTCAAAAATCCCCAAAACTCCACGAAACACCATTTCAGAAAATATAAAAAATATCTGGCAAAACAGATACGTGAGGGGGGCCACCACCTGTCCACGAGGGTGGAGGGCGCGCCCCCCTGCCTCGTGGGCCACTTGGTGACTCCCCGATGCCCATCTTCTCCTATATGGGGTGTTTTGACCTGGAAAAAATCATAAGGAGGCTTTCGGGACAAAACGCCGCCGTCTCTTGGTGGAACCAATCTAGGGCTCCGGCGGAGCTCTTCTGTCGGGGATACTTCCCTCCGGGAGGGAGAAATCGTCACTGCCGTCATCACCAACAACTCTCCCATCTTGGGGAGGGTTATCTTCATCAACATCTTCACCAGCACCATCTCCTCTCAAACCCTAGTTCATCTCTTGTATCCAATCTTTGTACCAAAACCTCAGATTGGTACCTATAGCTAGGTTGCTAGTAGTGTTGATTACTCTTTGTAGTTGATGCTAGTTGGTTTTCTTGGTGGAAGATCATATGTTCAGATCCATTATGCATATTAATACCCCTCTGATTATGAACATGAATATGCTTTGTGAGTAGTTACGTTTGTTCCTGAGGACATGGGAGAAGTCTTGCTATAAGTAGTCATGTGAATTTGGTATTCGTTCGATATTTTGATGAGATGTATGTTGTCTTTCCTCTAGTGGTGTCATGTGAACGTCAACTACATGACACTTCACCATTGTTTGGGCCTAGAGGAAGGCATTGGGAAGTAATATGTAGATGATGGGTTGCTAGAGTGACAGAAGTTTTATGATGCGTTGCTTCGTAAGGGGCTGATTTGGATCCATATGTTTCATGCTATGGTTAGGTTTACCTTAATACTTCTTTTGTAGTTGCGGATGCTTGCAATAGAGGTTAATCATAAGTGGGATGCTTGTCCAAGTAAGGGCAGCACCCAAGCACCGGTTCACCCACATACCAAATTATCAATGTAAAGAACGCGAATCATATGAACGTGATGAAAACTAGCTTGGCGATAATTCCCATGTGTCCTCGGGAGCGCTTTCCTTCATATAAGAGTTTGTCCACGCTTGTCCTTTGCTACAAAAAGGATTGGGCCATCTTGCTGCACCTAATTTACTTTTACTATTTGTTAATTGTTACCAATTACCTTATCATAAAACTATCTGTTACCGATAATTTCAGTGAAAATACCTTACTGAAAACTGCCTATCATTTCCTTCTGCTCCTCGTTGGGTTTGACACTCTTACTTATTGAAAGGACTACAATAGATCCCCTACAGTTGTGGGTCATCACCGATCAACGGGCGAGTCCACAAAAGTCCATACTTTGTTCACATACATGGATCCTATTTCGATTTCATGGCTCCTAGCCATTTGTTGGAATCCGAGCCCACCATCACTTCTCCATAGCTCGTAGGTTCACAGTTATCCTACAACATGATCTCTAAGACAGGGTTAACCTATTACTCAGGAGTAATACGTATCCTTGTCGACCTACGAGGTTCGATAGTAACTTGATCCGAAAGCTAATGATCACCATCATTAGTTTCCTCTTCAACTGACGTAGGTGCCACAGAAACTTCTTTCTGCACTGCGCTACTATCTGGTTGAAGTGAAGGTTCAACAACCTCATCATGTTCTATCTTCCTCCCACTCAATTCTTTCGAGAGAAACTCCTTCTCGAGAAAGGACTCGTTCTTAGCGACAAACACTTTGCCCTCTGATCTGAGATAGAAGGTATACCCAACCGTCTCCTTCGGGTAACCTACGAAGACGCATTTGTCCACTTTGGGTTTGAGCTTTTCTGGCTGAAGCCTTTTGACATAAGCATCGCAACCCCAAACTGTAAGAAACGATAACTTAGGTTTCTTGCCAAACCACAGTTCATACGGTGTCATGTCTATGGACTTAGATGGCGCCCTATTTAAAGTGAATGCAGCTGTCTCTATTTCATAACCCCGAAACGATAGTGGCAGATCGGCAAGAGACATCATAGAACGCACCATATCCAATAAGGTACGATTATGACGTTTGGACACACCATTTCGCTGTGGTGTTTGATAACCCAGAAGTGTAGGGGATCATAACAGTTTTCGAGGGCAAGTATTCAACCCAAATTTGTTGATTCGACACAAGGGGAGCCAAAGAATACTCTTAAGTATTAGTAGCTGAGTTGTCAATTCAACCACACCTGGAAACTTCGTATCTGCATCAAGATAGTTTAGTAGTAAAGTAATATGATACTGGCAGTAGCGGCAATAAAAGTAACGATAGTATTTTCGTAGTTTTTGTAATAGTAGCAGCGGAAAAGTAAATAAGCAACAAGCAATATGTGAAAAGCTCATAGGCATTGGATCGGTGATGGGAAATTATGTCGGATGCAATTCATCATGTAGAAGTTATAACCTAGGGTGACACAGAACTAGCTCCAGTTCATCAATGCAATGTAGGCATGTATTCTGAATGTAGTCATACGTGCTTATGGAAAAGAACTTGCATGACATCTTTTGTCCTACCCTCCCGTGGCAGCGGGGTCCTATTGGAAACTAAGGGATATTCAGGCCTCCTTTTAATAGAGTACCGGACCAAAGCATTAACACCTAGTGAATACATGAACTCCTCAAACTATGGTCATCACCGGGAGTGGTCCCGATTATTGTCACTTCGGGGTTGCCGAATCATAACACATAGTAGGTGACTATAGACTTGCAAGATAGGATCAGGAACACACATATATTCATGAAAACATAATAGGTTCAGATCTGAAATCATGGCAATCGGGCCCTAGTGACAAGCATTAAGCATAGCAAAGTCATAACAACATCAATCTCAGAACATAGTGGATACTAGGGGATCAAACCCTAACAAAACTAACTCGATTACATGATAGATCCCATCCAACCCATCACCGTCCAACAAGCCTACGATGGAATGACTCACGCACGGTGGTGAGCATCATGGAATTGGTGATGGAGGAAGGTTGATGATGACGATGGCGACGATCTCCACTCTCCGGAGCCCCGAACGGACTCCAGATCAGCCCTCCCGAGAGAGATTAGGGCTTGGCGGCGGCTCCGTCGTGTGAAACGCGATAATTATTTCTCCTTGATTTGTTTCTCCCCGAAAGTGAATATATAGGATCTGGGGATACGTCGGTGAAGCACCAGGGGGCCCACGAGGCAGGGGGCGCGCCCTGGGCAGGGGGGCGCGCCCCCCACCCTCGTGGACAGGGTGTGGCCCCCCTGGTATGGATCTTCTTGCAGATATTTTTTATATTTTCCAAAATAAATCTCCGTTGAGTTTCAGGTCATTCCGAGAACTTTTTATTTCTGCACAAAAACAACACCATGGCAATTCTGCTGAAAACAGCGTCAGTCCGGGTTAGTTCCATTCAAATCATGCAAGTTAGAGTCCATAACAAGGGCAAAAGGGTTTTGAAAAGTAGATACATTGGAGACGTCTCAACTCCCCCAAGCTTAAACCTTTGCTTGTCCTCAAGCAATTCAGTTGATAAACTAAAAGTGATAAAGAAAAACTTTGACAAACTCTGTTGCTCTTGTTGTTGTAAATATGTAAGCCAGCATTCACGTCTTCAACAAGATCATGAACTAACCACATTCACAATAATTTTTAGGTCTCAAGACTACTCACATCAATAGCATAATCAACTAGCGAGGAATAATAATAAACCTCGATGACAACACTTTCTCAAAACAATCATGATATGATATAACAAGATGGTATCTCACTAGCCCTTTCTGAGACCGCAAAACATAAATGCAGAGCACCTTTAAAGATCAAGGACTGACTAGACATTGTAATTCATGGTAAAATAGATCTAGTTATTTTATTGGCCAAGCTCCTCCTCCTAGCGCCTCCTCCTCCTAGCGCCTCCTCCTTGCGCCGGTGGCCACTCCGGCCCCGGCGGCCACACTCCCCTACCAGCGGCCACTCCGGCGCTGGTGGCCACCCCCAACCTTAGCATGGCACCTTTTGCCCTCAACTTTGACCGGGGCAAGAAGTTTCAAGCGGAAATGAAGGCCAAGTTTGTGCATCCGGTGGTGTTCTCTCCGGGCTTTCATCATAAGGAATTCACCATGGTGGTCTCTTTTTGTCGTGCTTCTTTCAGGCTCAATGTGCATACGGTTAGTATCTCTCTTCACGCTATGTTTGGGGGGTATGCACAAGGCTTTCGTGTTCATTTCTTGAAGGATAGAACCTACAAGTTCTCCGTTGCTTCAAAAGCTGTGGGCTTTGAAATTTACAATGCGGGTAAAATTGTTGAGAAAGAGTTTGAACTAGTCTTTAACCTGTGGAATTTTGGTGGTCCTAACTGGCAACGAGAAGAAGTTCTTTTCTATGATGATCTTGACAAGGAATGGACCTTGGTGGGCAGAGCCGGCAAGGCCATTGCTCAACTCCACGGTGATCACCGGAGTTACTCCACGGTGGTCAGAGAAGGTCGATCTGTTTTCGATAGATTTTCGGGGCCCATTCAAGAGGGCGCTACTCAAGGCAATAACAACAACTTATTACTCCTTAATCGTGGTCAAGACAAACCTATGATGGAGCACATGACCGTGCAACGTTCACATGCACGTAACCACGTTAGGTGCCATGCATGCGGAAAAAACGGTCACATAGCCCGATTTTGCTCTACCCCCAAGTTGCCTGGGCTTTGGCCTTTTATTCGCGTCGGCTCTTTCAAAAGCCCACCTGCTAAGGCGTGGGCCGAAGGTGAGGTGGAGACATGGTTCCGTTGCTGTGGGCCGGCGGCACAAATTCGGCAGGTTCCCTCATTTTCGGAATTGGTAAAGGATTTTTACACAAACTTTCAGCCGAGACCGTCGCTTGCCTCCTCGCATTCCACTACGCCTTCCTTCTCTGCCACCACCTCTGCTCCTTCATTGGCAAGCTCGCCAGCGCTGCCATTGCTGTCGGACAAAGCGACTCCAACTTCCTCGCCTGAGTCGTCGATGGCCAACATCCCTATCGACCCCTAGCCTTTCGTCCCGCATGGTTTCCAGATACAAGTGATTGAAGGCCACAATGGGGTCTCTCGAGCAATTGTTCCCCATCGTCCTCGGCGACACGAAGAGTGGGCGATTGCCAACATCCACCCGCACCCGAACGAGGTATTCTTCCCTAATGTTCGTGAAGTTCTATAAGAGTTTCTCCAAGGAGTTCAACAAGTAGGTTTCAGAGAAATTCAGCCCTGCCCCTTTGGGGAGGCCTATGTCAAGTTTGTTCACGTCAGAGACAGAGACATCCTCGTTCGTCAGAGCCCGCATGAGTTTGGGGATGTCTTTATCTCCTTTAACAAACATGACCAAGGTAGAAACTGGCGCAGAGTGCAACTTAACAGAGTCTGCTGGTTACTGTTTGTGGATGTTCCTTTTGACTTCTGCAATACTGAAGATATTGCTTCTGCAATCTCCAAATGGGGCAAAATAATAAGCTGGGAGAGAGAGGATGCCCTGAAGGGTAAGATCCTAGTTAAAGCTAGAGGTACTGAGCTAGAGGATATTCCAAAAAGCATTAGATGGTCTGAAGGGGAGCATTTTGAGGAAGACTCATGGACATGCTCTGTTGAAGTTCTGCTAGAAGAAATGCTGGGTGGGGGACCTACTGATGAGGACCCATTCCCACCTGAGGGTGTAGATCCCCACGCAGTCCCAATGAATGCTAATGATTTCCTAGGGTTTCAACCACTGCCCAATCACAATATCCATGCCCCAAATGATGACTGGGATGCTTGGGATGATCAGGCTGAACAAGAGGATCACTGGCTTTTCAACAGCCTGCTCCTGGACCTCCAGAGCAACTATAAGTGGCAATTCCAGTACTGCCTGAAGATGGTCCCCCCAACAGCATCATCACTACTACTGTTCCACTCTCTGATGGTCTCCTTTCCCTAACACACTCAGCAAGTGAGGAGGTCAACCAGGCTTCTCTTACTCCTCCAATGGGCCAAGGTCTTCTCAACATTGCTCTAGATTATAATGCTGTGGAAGAGGAGGAAGATGTTCAGTTGCAACAACCCAATGAGGAACAGCCTCTCATTTTAGCCATAGAACCTGCTCAACCAAACCTTAATGAGGATGTTGCAGAGCAAAATGTGCTGACAGATGATATTCCTGCCAATATTTCTGACAATGTAGACCCCAGCTCTGAGCAACAGACCATTCTTACAGATATCAAGGGTAAGGCAGATGTTCCCACCCCACCAATTGGACTTCCTCACAAGCAAGCCCCATAGGTAACTATGGGACTTTTTCACTACCAGGATCCCCCTCTTTACTTGAATTTCATTCATTGGCTCAAGAGCATGCTATGCAAATCATTGATGGCTCTCACTTAATTTTTGAAGAAGGACTGGACCTTTGGATTCAACATTTTGCACCAGCAACCCAAGGAGCAAAGCAAACCTTCAAAATTGAAATTCCAGTAAGTTGGTTCAACTTCATAATCCATTTGCTGTTGACACCTGACAAATTTGGCTGGACTATGCACTTGCTCAAATCTGATATTTGAAAATTGTTGACTGCTAATTGTGAACAAGAAAAGACAATGCTCTTTCATATCCCTGATAAGTGTCACACCTCCCAGGCACCAACCTGCAAGGACTTCAATCTTGTGCTGGGCAAGGAGAATGAAGGCATCAGTCCTGCTGCACACTCCTCCACTGGGGCTAGTATCCCTCTTCAACAGGTGTCTCCAAACAAAACTCTGCCACTTGGAGAGGCCATCTCCAGGAAAAGAAGAGAAAAAGAACCTCTGGTAAAAACTGAGGTAAGAAGGAGTGATAGAATTAAAAAAGATAATAAAGGCTTTAGAAGAAAATCTTGTGATGCAAAATCTTGTCTACCTTGCAATGCTCTGCCCCCAATTATCCAGCACTCAGTGGTTAAAAACCTAACCAAGTCTTTTTGTAAGGTTGCTGAGGAGGAGCTTCGGGAGAAGTTGCCCAAGAAACCAAAGATGAAGGGGCAAGAAGAGGTGGCCCAGGAAACCAAGGCCACTAGGGGCACAGCCAGCAAAAATTAGTTTGATGATGTATCTTCTATACCAAAATGTATTAGATAACATCATAATCTGTTATCCTCTTTTGGTTCAAGGATGTCACATGTTTGGAGAAATCTGTAAACTCTGCTCAATTAGTGCATGCACTGAATGGTATCTTTTGAATGACCACTCTGTACTACTGAAAAGACAATTGTGTTGTTATACTCTGCGAGTCACTACTGCTTTATCTCATGCTGAGAAAATATTTGACTCACATCTCTGGCACTATATATCTGCTAAATGGTGTAACACTATCTCTGAATCAAGATGTTTTGCTCTATATATGTACCTAGCTACCATTCTGGCTTGGGGCTGTCAACAGGGGATGGACCCTGTGGATCAATCAATCATCCTACTAGTTTCGAATGAATAACAATAGGACCTGGAATATCTTAAATTGGAATGTGAGAGGTATTAATTCCTCAGAAAAATGGCTGGCCATTAGACAGAAAATAGAGGAAAGTGCTGCTGGAATTGTATGCTTAAACTAAGAGAGAAGTCTTTGACTTAACTTACATTCATAAATTCTGCCCTCAAAGATTCAACAAATTTGAATTCCTACCATCTATTAGGGCCTCAGGGGGTATTCTCACTGCTTGGAATGGATCCTTATTTAATGGAGAACTAGTGTTTCAAAACAAGTTCTCCCTATTAATTGAATTCAATTGTAGATCTTCTTCTAAAAGTTGGATTCTAACAAACATTTATGGCCCATGCAATCATGAAGAAAAAATTGAGTTCATTGACTGGTTTGGTAATATTCAAATGCCTAATGAAGTGGATTGGATTATCATGGGAGACTTCAACTTCATCAGAACACCTGAAGACAGAAACAGGCCTGGAGGAGATGTTAATGACATGCTTATGTTCAATGAGGCTATTAGTGAACTGGCCTTAATTGAACTCCCTCTCAAAGGCAGATAGTTCAGCTGGAGCAATATGCAAGCAAGCCCTCTCTTAGAAAAACTAGACTGGTTCTCCACCTCTGCTGCTTGGATGACTAGTTACCCAGATACTTTGGCCCTTCCCATGGCCAAACCAATCTCTGACCACCTTCCATGCATGATTAAAATTGGCACAAATATCCCAAAGTCAAAGGTGTTCAGATTTGAAAACTACTGGATTAACCACAACTCTTTTAAACAGGTGGTTAAAACAGCTTGGAATATCCCAGTTGGCCATACTGACTGTGCCAAAAAGATCAATGCTAAACTCAAAAATGTCAGAAGAGCTCTTAAGCTATGGTCCAAAAACATTGCCTGCCATAAGAAGCAAATCTCAGACCTGAATGACTGTATCTTTCTTTGGGACATGATTGAAGAATACAGAGACCTCTCAGTTTATGAAAATAACTGCAGAACTATGCTAAAGGAACATTTGCTAACTGTGCTCAATGATCAGAAGATTTACTGGAAACATAGAGGTAAAATTAAAGGAGTTAAATTTGGTGATGAGAACACAAAATTCTTCCACACTGCTGCTTCTATTAACCACAGGCACAATAAGATTGCTATGCTATTGAACAAGGACCAAGTGGAAGTAACAGAGCATGATGGCAAGGCTGCAATTCTATGGGAAGCTTTTAAAACCAGATTGGGACAATATAATGGGCACTCAATGCACTTTGATATGAGAGATCTCTATGAAAACACTATGGATCCACAACAATTCAGTGACCTAGAAAAACCATTCTCCCAAGAAGAAATTGAAGATGTGGTCAAAAAGCTACCTGCAGATAAATCACCAGGGCCAGATGGTTTCAATAATGAGTTTATCAAAAGCTGCTGGCATATTATTAAGGCTGATGTCTTTGAGCTTATCACAGCTTTCCATGCTGAGAAGGTAAATCTTGAGAGCATCAATTCCTCATACATTACTCTAGTTCCAAAAACAGAAGTACCAGTCTCACCCAATGACTTCAGGCCTATCTCACTGCTAAATAGTGTCCTCAAAATCATCACAAAACTGCTAGCCAATAGATTACAAAAAGTTATTCTACAAATGGTGCATATTAACCAATATGGCTTCCTTAAAGATAGAGTGATCCAGGACTGCCTAGGATGGGCCTATGAATACAACCACCAATGTCATAAATCTAGAGAGGAAATACTAGTAATCAAATTGGATTTTGAGAAGGCTTTTGATACAATTGAACATGATGCAATTATTGATATATTCAGAGCAAAAGGGTTTGGAGAGAAATGGATTTCTTGGATGCAATCTCTGCTCACAACTGCATCCTCTGCTGTATTACTGAATGGGGTACCTGGGAAAAAAATTTTACATAAAAAGAGGAGTAAGACAAGGAGACCCCTACTCTCCTTTGGTTTTTGTTCTAGCTGCTGATCTATTGCAATCCATCCTTAACAAAGCAATGAGGTTAAACTTGCTCACTCCTCCACTTCAAATCAGGTCATGCCCACATTTCCCAATTATACAATATGCAGATGACACTCTGGTGGTTATGCAAGCTGATGCTAGACAATTGTTCTGTTTGAAAGCACTTTTGAATTCTTTTGCCAATGCAACTGGGCTCAGAGTAAATTAAGGTAAATCAGTCATGGTACCTTTGAACATTTCTGTGGACAGGGTTGATATTTTTACTAACACCTTGCAATGTGCTAGAGGTCAGTTCCCATTTACCTACCTTGGCATGCCCGTGGGGATCTCCAAACCAACTGTGGAACAATGCCTCCCACTAGTGAACAGGATTGCAAAAAGAGTGGCTGGTATCTCTACATTCATGACTCAAGCTGGTAAACTTCTGCTGGTCAAGTCAGTGATGACATCATTAGCAATATTCTTTATGTGCTGTCTGGACATACCTGTTACAATCAAAAAACAGATCATCAAATACTTGAGATACTGCCTCTGGAGAGGACCTGATATGGAGGACAAAAGACCTGCTCTAGTAGCATGGAAAACAGTGTGTAGACCCAAAGATCAAGGAGGTCTAGGAGTGCTAGACATCTACACACACAACAAGACACTGCTCATGAAAAACCTACACAAATTTTTGAACAGACATGATATCCCATGGGTCAATCTTATCTGGGAATCATACTATAATGATGGGAGATTACCAGGGGGAAGTCCAATAGGATCTTTCTGGTGGAAATCAAATTTAGCTCTCATTGATCAATACAAAGCCATTGCCAGATGTAATGTGGGAGATGGAGTTAGTGTTTTCTTCTGGGAAGACTTATGGAGTCAGGCAATTCTTAAACACCAATTCCCTCACTTGTTCTCTTTTGTCAGAAATCCCCAACTCATTGTAAAGCAAGTACTGCAGACTGAGTACTTACAGGACTTATTTTTTCTCCCTTTGACAACTGAAGCATATGAGGAGTTTATACAGATGGAAGACATTTGCATTTCCATGAGACAATCAGAGTACTTAGACTCATATGACACTTGGAGCTACATTTGGGGGAATGAACACTACTCCTCCATCAAGCCATATAAAGTTCTAATTGGATACAAGCAGACACCTCCACATTTTAATTGGATCTGGCAGAGCTCATGCCAGCCAAAACATAAAGTGTTTTTCTGGCAACTTCTACATGATAGAATCAACACAAGGAATTTACTCAGAAGAAAGAATTTTGTGATAGAGGATTATAACTGTGCTACTGCTAGATGTCAGCAAGAAGAAACTCTTCATCACCTATTTTGGGGCTGCCAATTTGTTCAACAATGTTGGGATTTCATTTGTCCAACAAGAACACCAAACTTATCTGTGTTAGAAGCATTCCAAGACCTTAAGAACAAACTGAGATACCCTTTCTACATGGAAATCATAATACTTGGAGCATGGGCAATCTGGATAACCAGAAACAATAAGGTTTTTGAAAACATCCAACCTTCTTTCCAAGGATGGAAGTTCATTTACTTGGAAGAGTTAAAACTGCTGAAGTTCAGAATGAAGAAAAAACATGAGAGACAATTTTCTGTTTGGCTCCAAAGCCTCTTGTAAAGCCTTGTGTAAATTTTATTTCCTTTCTTTCTTTTGGTTCCTTCTAGTTTCTTTTTTCTAGCTTTCTTAGTCTCTTTCTTTTTTCCGTAGGCTTATCTCAAGCCTTTCTCAGATACTGTTGGTTGTTTCCTTTTATAATAATAAAAATTGCAGTGGGGGTTTACCCTACTGTTTATAGTAAAAAAAGAGATCTAGTCATGATCATACTCAATGCAAACTAATAGTAATACATGCAACGACAGAGGTGCTCTCCTACTGGTGCTCTTTGATAAGAGGATGATGACTCTGCATAAAAGTAAATAGATAGGCCCTTCGCAGAGGGAAGCAGGGATTTGTAGAGGTGCCAGAGCTCGATTTTTAAATAGAGATGAATAACATTTTGAGCGGTATACTTTCATTGTCAACATAACAACCAAGAATCTCGATATCTCCCATGCTACGCATATTATAGGCGGTTCTCAAACAGAATGGTAAAGTTTATACTCCCCCAACGACCAACAAGCACACTCCACGGCTAGCCCGAAACAACGGGTACCATCCAAACCAGCAATAGCCATGTGGGAGTCTTATTTAATTATTATGATTTTGAGCATGGGACTGGGCATCCCGGTTACCAGCCATTTTCTCATGAATGATTCCACTCATCGTGAGAATAACCCACCTAGCATGGAAGATATAGACAACCCTAGTTGATACATGAGTTGTTCGAGCATACAAAACAAAATTTCATTTGAAGGTTTGGAGTTTGGCACATACAAATTTACTTGGAACGGCGGGTAAATACCGCATATAAGAAGGTATGGTGGACTCATATGGAACAACTTTGGGGTTTATGGAAGTGGATGCACAAGCAGTATTCCCGCTTAGTACAGGTGAAGGCTTGAAAGAGACTGGAAAGCGACCAGCTAGAGAGCAACAACGGTCATGAACATGCATTAAAATTAATCAACAATGAATGCAAGCATGAGTAGGATATAAATCACCATGAACATAAATATCGTGGAGGCTATGTTGATTTGTTTCAACTGCATGCGTGAACATGTGCCAAGTTAGATCACTTAAATCGTGCAAAGCAGGATACCACCCATCATACCACATCACAACCATTTTAATATCATGTTGGCACGCAAGATAGACCATTATAAACTCTCAGCTAATTAAGCATGGCATAAGCAGCTATGATCTCTAATTGTCATTGCAAGCATGTTTCATTCATAACAACCTGAATCAGGAACGATGAGCCATCATATTTACAAAACAAGAGAGGTCGAGTTCATACCAGCTTTTCTCATCTCAATTAGTTCATCATATATCATCCTTATTGCCTTTCACTCGCACGACCGAACGGTGTGGATAATAATAATAGTGCACGTGCATTGGACTAAGATGGAATCTGCAGACATTTAATACAAGAGAGAAGACAAGGTAATATGGCTCAAGGTTAAATCAACAACAAAGCATATGAGAGCCACTAAGCATTTTAATCATGGTCTTCTACTCTTATCCCCCAAAGAAAAGAAAAGAAACTATTTACACGGGAAAGCTCCCAACAAGCAAAAGAAGAACGGGAAATCTTTTTGGGTTTTTCATTTTAACTACTACTATAAGCGAAGAAAGTAAACTAGCTAGAAGCTACAACTAATATTTTCTTTTTTTTCTAGGTTTTTCTAGCACACAAGAAAAAGACTAAGAAAAAGAAATTGAAACTAAGCATGGATGGTACAATGAAAGAGTGTGAGCACCGACAACTAGAATAAGTGTGTGAACATGAGTGTAAGGTCGGTGAGAAACACGTACTCCCCAAGCTTAGGCTTTTGGCCTAAGTTGGTCTATGGCCACGGATCGAGGCTACTCCCTCTAGTGTACTAAGATGTATCCTCTGGGTGCCACTGGTTGGCGAGCTCATCCAGCTCCACCCATAAACAGACTGACGGTAAGGATCAAGTGGTGGCTTTGGCTCAGGCTCTGAAGTTTGTGCCTGGCCTTGGTACTTGTAGAAGGCTTCTGATGTGATGAGGTATACTCCTGTAGACAGATGAAACAAAGATGGTGCAGGCAAGGTAACAATTTTATAGTATATTTCATCAAACCTTAATTTATAATTAAGCTGCCTATTCTTATCTTTAACAATAAAGTCATGAGCTACCATGCTCTTGTAGTCTAGATAAACAGGCGCAAGCAATTTTTCTTCCTTCTCATGATGCCTAATGGGTATTCTAAAATGTTCAGCAAGGCCGGAAGCAAAGATACCTCCAAAGACAGGCCCCTTTGAGCGGTCCAGGCTCAGTCGTTTAGCAACGACGGCACCCAAGCTAAAAGTTGTGTCTTGAAACAAGGCATGGCGTAAAATGACAATATCAGGGGCACTAAGATTCCCGCTGCTCCCGCGACCAATTAAAAATCTACTAGCAAATAAATCAAAGTAGCGCAGAACAGGGAAGTGTATACTAGTGATTCTTACCCCTGAAACTTGTCTAGTTTCCCCTACAGCTATCATGTCAATAAACCCTTCAACGTCTTCACGACGTGGTTCATCAAGTCTACCTCCAAAGGGTACTTTGCATATTTCACAAAAATCTAAGAGTGATATCTCCTCAATCACATCATATAAACGAAACTCCACCGTAGGAGGTGTTTTCTTAGCATGAAAATGAAAACTTTACGTGAAAATATTGGTGAGTAAGAGATATTGTTCTTTCTGGTCGTGGAGGAAGTCGGTGAGGTCTGCATTATTTGCCTAGATAGTCTCATAATTATTCGCTTTTCTATCAATTGCTCGACAGTAATTTGTTTACCCGCCGTACAATATCGCTATCATGAGAGAAGCCACTAGATAACACTATGGCCTCCGGGTCTATTCTCAACATATCAATCTACATCTACTTTACTTTTTCCGCTTTTACTTTCTGTTCTTATAAACAAAAATACCAAAAATATAAACTATCATCTCTATCAGATCTCACTTTCGTAAGTGACTGTAAAGGGATTGACAACCCCTTATCGCGTTGGCTGCGAAGTTCTTATTTGTTTGTGCAGGTGCGAGGGACTCGCGCGTGGTCTCCTACAGGATTGATACCTTGGTTCTCAAAAACTGAGGGAAATGCTTACGCTACTGTGTTGCATCTCCCTTTCCTCTTCGAGGGAATACAACGCAAGCTCGAGAAGTAGCAAGCTCTTGCTGGAGGAGCCCCTCAACAATATTTTTATCATTTTCCTTTTCTGAAAATTTCTGAAATTTTTAGTAACTCACAATAAAAGGTAACCAAACTCAACAAGATTGATAGCAACAACTCCTATAAGTGCCTAGAGACTATATCATGCATTAGAACTACTTGGAACCAAGAAAATTTGACATGCAAGCTCAAGAACAAGGTCACCACAACAGCATAAATTTGCAATAAATAAAGCACTAGAACAAAAACTAATTGGGCTATTAAGGAATATCAAACGGAGTCCAAACGGAATGAAACCTTCGGGAGAGATATTTTTGGAGAAAATCACGCATGGGAGACTTGAGAACCACGTAAGGGGAGCCACGAGGTGCCCACGAGGGTGGTGGCGCGCCCCCTGCCTCGTGGGGCCCTCGTGAGTCCCCCGGTGTCCTCCTTCCTCCTATATAAGTCTACGTACCCCGAAACCATCAGAAACAGAGAGAAAACACTAATTCCATCACCGTAACCTTCTATTCCCGTGAGATCCCATCTTGGAGCCTGTTCCGGAGCTCCGCCGGAGGGGGGATCCATCATGGAGTGCTTCTACATCATCATCATCGCCCTCACCATGAGTTGTGAGTAGTTTACCACAGACCTTCGGGTCCATAGCTAGTATCTAGATGGCTTCTTCTCTCTCTCTGGATCTCAATACAAAGTTCTCCTCGGTCTTCGAGGAGATCTATTTGATGTAATCTCTTTTTGCGGTGTGTTTGTCGAGATCTGATGAATTGTGAGTTTATGATCAAGATTATCTATGAGAAATATTTGGTTCTTTTCTGAACTTTTTATGTGTTGATACGTCTCAAACGTATCTACTTTTCCAAACACTTTTGCTATTGTTTTGACCTCATTCTTGCATGATTTGAACTAAACTAACCCGGACTGACGCTGTTTTCAGCAGAGCTGCCTGTAAGGTTTTATTGTGTGCAGGAAAACGGATTTTTAGGTATCTTAGAAAATTCCAAGAAAAATCACAGAAAATCCACGCACCCGAAGGGCCCTTGTGCCAGAAGATGGGCCAGAGGGCAGCCAGGGGGGGCCCAGGCGCCCTGCCCAGGCGGCCCCACCCCTGGCCGCGCCGGGAGGCCGCCTGGGCGGGTCCTTCCCCCTCTGGTGACCTACTTTGACCCGTATTTATCCCCGTGACGAGAAAACCCCAGAACAGAAGTCGTTTTCCCAGTTTCCGTCGCGGAGCCGCCACCACCCTCTGTTCTTCTTCGGGAGGGCTAATCTGGAGGCTGATTTGGCCTCCGGAGAGGGGAGATCGTCGCCATCGTCATCATCATCACCACTCCATCCTCCCTCCATGACTTCTCCTTCCATGTGTGAGTAATTCCCTGCTGTAGGCAAAGGGGATGGTAGGGATTGGATGAGTTAGATCATGTAATAGTTTATCAGATTGTTGGGGGCATGTTGCCTATCATCTACTATGGTGTTTATCATCTTTGCTTCAACTTGTTGCTCTTAATGCTTGTCACTTAGGGCCCGAGTGCCATGATTTCAGATCTGAACCATATGTGTTTGCATGAATATATTTGTGTTCTTGATCCTATCTATGAGTTGTTTGCACCTATTACGGTCCGGAACCGGCGATCCCAAAAGTGACAGCTTGGGACACCAAAGGGGATGGTCCATAATTTGAGGATTCCATGTATCCATTGAGTTCATTGCTTTGTTCCGGTGCTCTTTGACAGGAGCACCTTAATCTCCATAAGTTCCTTTTGGCCCCGTTCGTAGCGGGATGGTAGGACAAAAGATGTTGTGCAAATTCTTATTGCAAGCACGTACAACTACCTGTGGGATACATGCCTAATGTTTGATATTTGCCTAGATGATCATTACTTTTCTGTGTGCCTTGCCCCAAGTTAGATTCATGATATATCTCATCCATGCAGCGCCCAACCATCCATCTCCCTAGCCTACAGTGTTTTAATCCTGCTGGTTATTAGTTGTTATTTTGCTGTTTACTTTTGCTGTTTACTTTTACTATTACAACCATCACTATCATATCACCGTTACCACTTATCTTTTGTTGCAAGTAAGTATATTTCAGGTGCGGTTGAATTGACAACTCAACTGTTAAAGCTTATAAATACTCTTTGGCTCCCCGTGTGTCGAATCTATAAATTGGGTTATTCTTACCCGCAAAGACTATCTCGATCCCTTACGGTTGAGGGTTATCAAGTACCGTTTTCTGGCGCCGTTGCCGGGGAGCATAGCAATATTTACAAGTCTACTTGAAGTATCCTACCTGCTGCACTTCATCCGCTATGGGTAAGAAAGGAGACCCCAAGGTTCCGATCTTACTATCCACTACAAGAAGAGGTACTGTTCTGAACACTAGTGCTACACTTGATTCACCTTCTGTTATGAGTAAGTTTGCCTCATCACCACCACATGATGCTTCTACTAAAACTGTTACTATGTCAGATACTTTTGATGATGCTTCTACTACTCTTGATGATATTAGTTCACTTGGTTATGCTCTTGAGAAACAGATCGTTGCTGCTGCAAAAAAATTTGGAATTGAAATTCTTGTTACTCGCTACCCTATTGGTGGAACTTATGATTATCCTGATTTGAGTAAACTCAAGGAGAGACTCCTTGATGATGATTACATTATGCTTGATGATGATTTATGCAGGGAACTGACAGAGTTTGCCGGCTCTGACCCTGAAGCTATTAAGAAGCTGCTTGAAAAACACTCCTTGAAGAACAAGACTGTTCCTGATCCTGAATTTGCTACATCTCCTATATGCATCAATGATCCTGATTATGACTTCTCTGTTGATCTTTCACTTATATCTATGGTTGAAGCTGACCCCTTTTATGGCAGAGAAAATGATGATGCTATTGCACACCTGACCAAACTCACTGAGTTGGGTGGCTTGTTTACCACGAATGAAAAGATACGAAACTTTTATGTGACTAAGCTTCTTCCTTTCTCTTTGAAGGAAGGTGCTAAAACATGGTATGATGCACTACCATGTGGTTCCATTAAGAATCCTCAAGACTTAGCTCCCTCTTTTGTTGATAAGTACTTTCCTGCTCATATGCAACATGCTGCTTTACAAAGAATTTATAACTTTAAACAGTTGCAGGATGAGCACCTCCCTAAAGCTTGGGGGAGGTACTGTAGTCTGATCCGGGCTAGACCAGGACATGGAGTCCCTAAGAATGAATTAATCGATATATTTTATGCTGGTCTAACTGATGAATCCAGGTCCTATTTGGATAGTTGTGCTGGTTGTGTTTTCAGGAAAAGAACACCGGACGATGCAGAGGATTTGATGGGCAGGATTGCCAAAAACCATGAAGATTGGTCCGTCCCTGAACCACCATGTCGGGGGAAACTGTCCGCCCACGAACACCTATGGGACCGGAGCCCCTTCTACGTTGCGGTAAGGGAGCGGAGGGAGCACGGAGAGCAGATCGAGGAGCACACGCGGGCAGTTTTACCCAGGTTCGGGCCGCGCGGACGCGTAAAACCCTACTCCTGCTTAGGTTGTATTGAGTTCTTGAGCTCGGGAGCTTGAAGATCTACAGTACTAGCTACACCGAGCGAGAGAGTTGTCTAGGTTTCGAACCCCCTCTACGTTGTGCATGGGCCTCCTTTTATAGCTCAAAGGGGTCACCGACAGGTGTCAACGTAGAGGAGGGTAAAAGTGTAAATTTGGTGGTAGTTGCAACAGTGCATGAACAGTATGTGAACAGTGGCCTTCACCTAACTTTGACAGTGGGGGACAAGGGCATTAAATGCCCGTCGCCGTCGCCCCAAAAGCGTCCGTCCATGCTTCTCCGTTCGCCACGGCGGTAGCCTCGTCACCGTGGCTTGCCCCCGTGTGCCCCAGCCTGCACAGCCGTCTGCCACGTGCCCCTGGAAGGGCTCCAGGGCGACGCGTGGGCAGATGAGCTGGAGCGCGGGCACACAGCATGGGTTTCCCTGGCAAGCACCTTGCCGGGGTCGTGATCTTGCCGGGCCCGGAAGCTTGTCGCTCTCCGGGTCCTGCCGGGGCGCATGATGCGCCGAGACATCTCTTGAGGTATGTGTCCCTTGGCCTTCCTGGCAAGCTCCTCTTGCCAGGGTCTTGTGCTAAAGTGATAACCTTGAGCCTGGTGCGGCCTTCCCGGCAAGCTCCTCTTGCCGGGGCCTTGATCTTCTGACTTGTATACTTTGTTCTTGAATGGCTTCATAGGGACCAGAACGGTTCTTGGCGAGCACGTGGTAAACCCTGCCACGGGAAGCTGCTACTGCCCGTGCACAAGTTGGGGTACTAAAGGTACCCCTATCTTAGTACACCGACAGGAGCCCCCGGGCCTGGGCCACACACGGTGCCGAGCGCTGTTGGGCCAGGCCCAAGACAGTGCACGGGCACACGCGGCCCACGGCAAGCCGTATCCCCTTCCGTATGCGCCGCACCCCTCCCTAACGGCACGCGTCGATTGCGGCGTCGTGGGAGAGATCGTGGCCTGTTCTTTAATGGGAAATGCGGAACGTCCCCCACTCCCCCCTTAAAAGCAGAGGAAGTAGGGGCAGTTCCCTCCATCATTTTCATTGCGCCTTGATTCTCCAGAAACCCCCATCGCCCTCTGCCTCCCAAAGGTCGACAGAGAGCCCAGCCCCTCCCTTCCTCCGCCATCTCCCGCATCCGCGGCACCGTCGACCTCCTCGCCTCTTTCCTCGCCGCCCCCGCCATGGCTCCGAAGAGCGACAAGGCAAAGAGTGACAAGGCCAAGAAGGAGAAGTCCGAGCAGGCGGCGAAGCTGGAAGCCCTGCGGAGGAAGTGCGTGGTCTTCGCGCCGAGGCTTGGCGCGAGGGAGCTGCGGGACAAATACTATTTGTTCTGGGCGAGGGAGACCAAAGCTCATCCCCGCACCAGAGTCCTCCCCGCCGTCGCCGCCGACATGTTCCCCGGCGGGTACTTTTACTTTGCCGCATTCTTCCATTGTGGTCTGTGCCCTCCGTACTCGGAGTTCTTTTGTGATGTAATGAATACGTACGGCCTCCACCTCCTAGATTTCACCCCCAACGCCATCCTTACGATGGCCGTTTTCGCACATCTGTGCGAAAACTATGTTGGGGTTCATCCAAATGTAGCTCTTTTCCGCCACTTCTTCACGCCTAGAGTAGAGTCCGGATCTCCGCTCTCCGGCGGCATCTCCTGGATCTTCAGGCTGAACAAGAAGGAGGCGTACTTGAAGGGAGAGCTCCGCGGCAAGTGGGAGGAGTGGAGAGCCGATTGGTGCTGAGTTCTGGAAGATAAGCCCGAGCAGTTTACTTCGCCGCGCAAAGCTCCAATAGTGCGCGGCAAGGATTGGAGCGACTTGGCCCCGGAGGACAGCAAGTTGCAGATCGCCCTGACTAGGATCCTCCGTCTCCGGGTCGCCAACTTGACTGTGGGAGAGGTTGGGGCCGATTTCCTCCGCCGCCGCATCGCCCCTCTGCAGGAGAGGAAGAGGCCCGCTTGGGAATTCGGCAACGCGGCGGACATCATGAGGCTGCGCCCCGGGTTGAACTACAACTTCACCGTCTTGGAGTTGAAGGGGATGGTCCGGGAGCTATTCAAGCATGACCCCACCCACTCGGAGTGGTTCAAACCTTCCCGGGGAGTGGTGCCGCTGTGCAACAGTACTGCCCGCGATTCCATACGCGCGATGATGCCCGAGTGCGACTTCCATGGCGTCGTCCCCACTTGGCTGGAGCCTCCAGCAGAGACCGTGCAGACCTTCTTCGACAACTTGGTCGAGAAGCCCCGCAACGCCGAGGAGAAGAAGGGCCTCACCCGGGATACTACTGACCGGGATGTAGCTTACATTGCCTCCAGGATGGAGGAGGCCGCCGCAGCTGCGGCTGCGGGCGAATTTGGATACACTGTGGACGAGGCAGAGGCCGCGGACGCAGTGAGTCAAGCAGAGGAGGCGGAAATCCACCAGCTGCTGAAGATTGCGCCCGAGGAGTTTGCCGGGGAGCCTTCCGTGAAGCTTGCCGGGACGAGCGAGGTTGCCGGGGGGAGCGAGGCCGCCGGGCATGGCACTGAGTCCAGCGGGCCTGCCGAGGAGGAGGAGGACGCCGAGTCTGGAGATTCCGATGAAGACTCTGGTGGATCTCTGAATCTTGACGACGATGCCTCCTCATGCTCGGAGAACTCTCCGCCTCCGCCAAGCCCTCCGCAGCAACCGAAGAAGCGCCTTCGCAAGGCAGCTGAGACGGCGAGGCCACAGGCGCTTCGACAGCAGCCGACGCGCCGTGCGACGCGCGCCACCAAGACGAGCGAAGTCGTCAAGGAGGCGCCCCGTGCTCGAGCGCCAAGCGGAGGGGGATCTTCCCGGAGCGGAACGGGTGCTCCTTCTGCCCCTCGGTCCTCGGCGACGACGGGGGCCGGGTCTTCACAGCCCACAGCCCCGGAGCCCGCCAAGCGCCCGAGGGAGTCTTCTCCTCCAGCTCCTCGCGCGGGAGCACAATAGGCGGAGTTTGACTTCTCCGCCCTCAGCTCCGACGAAGAGGAAGAGGAGTAAGTACTTGCGATTCTTTTAGTTTCTTTGATTTTGTCTTGATTTTCCTTGCTTGGTTCTGATCTTGCTTTTGTTTTGCTTCGCAGGACCTTGACCCAGCGGATGGCGAAGAGGGCCAAGATCCCTGTGGTCAATATCGAGGACGACGAGCCCGTCGCGGCGACAACGACACGCCGGCGACGAGCTTGCCGGATCAGCCTGCTGCTTCGAGGAGCAGCCCCCAGCGCAGCCCCCAGCGTAAGTTTGGTATTTATCTTTCTGCTTGACGGGTGCGCTCGCGGTTATCATCTTGGTTGATGTCTTGTTGTCTTGTGCAGAAGTGGAGCCGCAGCCGCAGGAGCGCCAGGAGGTCGCCCCCGACGAGCCACTTGCTCCACCCTCCCCACCAAGGATGAACTCCCCGGCAAGGGAGAATGCTCCGCCAAGGACGGGCACTCCGCCAAGGGCGAGTACCCCGCCAAGGGTGAGCAGCCCGACAAGGGTGAGCACCCCGCCAAGGGAGAGCGCAGGCGGCCCTCCGCCAGCAGGGGCCACTACTCCGCCGCCAAGGGAGAATTCCCCGGCGAGGGACCCCGTCGTCGAAGGAGTCCGCGAAGGTAACCCTTGTGACTTCTTCTTCTCGAATTCGTCTTTTTTGGATATTTGCTTGACGATCTTTCTTTTCTTTTTCTTCCGCTAGATCCTCCCGCCCCAGAGCTGATGGAGACGGAGACCACCGCTGAGGAGGAGGTGCACGGCGACGGCGGCAACGCCACTGCCGCCGAGGGAACGGCTGGAGCTGACGAGCCAGTCGTCGAGGAGACCGCCCCGACCGCCGACGCCGCGGCTGGGGAAGGGACCGGCGACCATACTGCTGGCCCGGAGGCCGCAGGAGCGCCAGACGCTGCACCGGCCGCCGACCCTTCCGCCCCCGCGGAGCGGTCGGGTGTCTACTTGGAGGCCGCCAACGGGGTTTTTTATTCAAGTCCCGTGGGCGTCCTCGTCTCGAGCACCCGCGGAGGGAGAGACCTTTGACGGAGAGGTCCTCGCCTCCGCCGGATTGAAGATTGTTGAAACGCCCGGCAGCAGCGACGAGCCCGAAGAGGAGAGACTCCTTCGTCGGCTCCTGGCTTTGTACCGGGCCAGGCAGGCGAAGTTGGAGTCTCGGGAGGCTCTCACCGCCAAGGCTGGAGCTGACTTGGAGAAGCGCGCCGCGGAGCTCCGCGCCGCCAATCAGGCGGCCCTCCGGAGCTTGGCGGAGGAGCGTGAAGAGCTTGCCGGGGCGCAGCAAGCATTTATCCTTGAAAAAGCTGAGGCCGAGGAGCAGCAACGATTGGCCGCCGAGGAGCTGTCTCGGCGGGAAGGAGTACTCAACCAACGGAAGGTCGACCTCGACGCCCACGAGGACGACCTCGCCGCCCGGGAGCAGGCCATTGGCGGGGCTCTGAAGGAGGCGAGGAACGCCGCAGCCGCCGCAGAGACCACCAAGAAGGACCTGGAGGCCAAGGTGGCGCAGACGGAGCTGTACCTGAAGGCGAGCGAGGAGAGGGTCACTGCGCTCAACGTGGCGTGGGAGAAAGATGCCCACACCAACTCTGAGCTGCAGGTACGTCTCTCCGAGAAGGGCAAAGAGCTCACTGACGCCAGGAACTCCATCGCTGACTTAGAGCTGAAGGTCTCCACCTTGACTGACTCGCTCGACGCCGCCCGGGACCGCGAGACGAAGCTGAAGGACGAACTCCGCAAGGAAAGGGCCTTGGTGGAGAGCGCCGCTGTCTCGCAGGACAACTTCAACCGGGCAGTGGAGCAGTGGACTGATGAGCTGGTCACCTCCGCTGCCAATATTGACATGGAGATGATGGCGCTGAGGGCGGAGCATCTCGTGTACTCCCCGGAGGAGAACCTCCCGCACAGCGCCAAACTGAGTCTGTTCTTCAGGGGTGTGGCGCCAGCGCTTGCGCGGCTGCGGGAGAAGATCCCCGTGCAGCTGGCCGACGAGGCGCGTCGGCTCTGCATGGGCACCATGGAGCGGGTCTTGTCGAAGATCGTCTACCACAACCCCGGCATCAACCTCGTCAACGTCCTCCGCACCTTGCCGCTCGAAGCTGACCAGGAGGCGTTGAAGGCGCAAGTTGCCCACATCGTCGCCAAGGTGGGCAAGATCACGAGGCGTGAAGGCGACCGCGTAGATTAGATTACTTTCTTTCTGCTTCCTCTGCCGCTGCAAAGCGTGTTACGGACAAGAATCTGTTAGTATTGCAGCAAGTTATCTTTGTAATATACAATCTTATTTTGAGCAACCAATGCAGTGTTATCTCCCTTGCATTGGTCCCTTCACTTTGTATGCATTCCACCCTACATTTTTAGGGAACTTGCCGGCAAAGGACCCTTGCCGCGAGCGCTGAGTGCTGGACTCTTAGCAGCTTGCTGGCAATACCTTTGCCGGCAAGAAACCTTGCCGCAGCTAGTCGCAGCACACTTTGATTGCTGAGCGAACTCGAAAACGAAGTAAGGGCGCGACACTTGTTGCAGCTCACTTAAGTCGTTGAGCGTGCTCGAAACAAAGTAAGGGTGCGGCTAGCCACGGGTAGGTTCCTCCGCGCACATGTTTTCCATACAAAGTGTGGTTGTTCAAGGAAGACAACTAAAAAATTTGAAAAGTTTGAATTACTCAAACTTTGGTAACTTAGCTTTCATAGATTGTTTGCTCCCCGACAAGGCTTCTCTTTCTTGAACAGTACTTGGTTCATGCCTCCATCTCCTTCCCCCCCGGCAAACTTGTGCGCGAGGAATACTCCTTCTGCTTAAGAGGGAAAGAAAAAGAGGAGGAAAAACAAGTATAGGGCCTTATGGCTTGCTAGTGCTTACCGGGGATGTGCGTTGCACGAGGTGTCAGATGATGCATGCAAATAACAAAGAAAAGCAAGGAAATGACAAATAGTGCGAAGCACAAAAGCTTTACTGATGCACGGGATATGCGCCCGGCTTTGTACAAAGGTTTACATGCAACAGCGGCAAGACTTGTACAAAAGGTGGTTGCCGGAGCGGATCACGGCAACCGCGCCTTACGGGTGAAACTTGCGAAGATGCTCTATGTTCCAGGAGTTGCTCACCGGTAAGCCTTCTTCTGTCTCAAGGCGGACAGCGCCGGGCCTTGTGACTTGTCTCACCCGATAAGGGCCTTCCCACTTCGGCGTCAACTTGTTGGAATTCTTGGCGGACTGAACACGCCGAAGAACAAGGTCGCCTTCCTCGAGACTCCTGGCCCTGACCTTGCGGCTATGATAGCGACGCAAGGCCTGCTGGTATCGAGCAGCTCGTACAGCAGCCTGGAGACGTTCCTCCTCAAGGAGCAATGCATCATCTTGTCGCAGTTGCTCTTGCTCGAGCTCATCATAAGCGAGCACTCGAGGAGATCCGTATACGAGTTCCGTGGGGAGAACTGCCTCTGCTCCATAGACAAGAGCAAAGGGTGTCTGTCCGGTGGCTCGATTTGGTGTCGTCCTGATCGACCAAAGAGCCGCCGGCAACTCCTCTATCCAGTTTCTTCCGCACTTGTGCAGCCTGTCGAAGGTTCTTGTCTTGAGTCCGCGCAGCACTTCAGCATTGGCCCTCTCCGCTTGACCATTGCTCCTCGGGTGAGCAACGGAAGCGAAGCAGACCTTGGCGCCAAGGTCTTGGACTTACTGCATGAAGGTGCGACTCGTAAACTGTGTGCCGTTGTCGGTGATGATCCTGTTAGGGATTCCGAAACGGCAAACAATCGATCTGAAGAACCTGACTGCTGACTGTGCTGTCACCTTTCTCACTGGTTCCACTTCTGGCCACTTTGTGAACTTGTCGATTGCTACGTACAAGTACTCAAAGCCCCCGACTGCGCGGGGAAAGGGGCCGAGAATATCGAGCCCCCAGACCGAGAAGGGCCAGGACAAAGGGATCGTCTGGAGAGCTTGAGCTGGCTGGTGAATTTGCTTGGCATGGAACTGGCACGCTTCACACTTGGTTACTTGTGCAGTTGCATCTTGGAGGGCTTCTGGCCAGAAGAACCCTTGCCGGAACGCCTTCCCGGCAAGCGCCCTTGCGCCAATGTGGTGGCCACATATGCCTTCATGTATCTCTGCCAACAGCTTCTGTCCATCTTCCCTGGAAATGCACTTCAACCTGACACCATTGAGTCTTCTTCTGTACAGTTCATCGCCGACGAACTGGTACATACTCGACTGCCTGGTTATTTTCTCTATCTCTTCTGGCTCGTCGGGAAGTTCTCCAGTTTGCAGAAAGCGGACGATTTGCTGTGCCCATGCTGGAGCCTGAGGCTCAACAACAAGGACTAAAGGCATGAGGGGTGCTGTGGGAGCCTCAGCTTCTACGGCAAGAACCTGCGGCTCTGCCGGAACTGATGGTCCCCCGGCAAGCCTGCCGGGGCAAGGCTTGTCGGGAACGCCTGCTTCAACTGTACAGACCCTTGGATCTGCAGGAGCAAACTATTCCTCAGCATCTTGGCTGTTGATCTTGGGGACCTTGGCGGCGGCTTCGGGAAGATCCGCCGGCAAGTAGTCGCCGGAGACCCACTTCCTCTTCTTGTTTTGCCCAACTGATGGTGTAACGGATGGCTGAGTTAACTTGAGCACGAAGGTCCCTGGTTCCACAGGTAACTTCATTGCAGCACACTTTGAGAGGCCATCTGCAATATCATTCTAAGCTCTTGGGACGTGCTCCATTTGCAGACCTTCAAAGTGCTCTTCAAGCTTCCTCACTTCATCAACATAAGCTTCCATCAAAGGGCTCTGGTAACTCTTATTCACTTGTCGGACCACCAACTGTGAATCTCCCCGCACAATCAACTTCTTGATCCCAAGCTCGGCCGCAATTCTGAGGCCGGCAAGCAAACCTTCATACTCAGCAGTATTGTTTGTCGCTTGCTCCTTGGGAAAGTGCATCTGGACCACATACTTGAGGTGCTCTCCGGTGGGCGCTATGAGTACCACGCCGGCACCGGCGCCTTGCAGCGAGAAAGCACCATCAAAGTACATTATCCACTCGTTGCTCGTTTCTTGGACGGGGACGCTTGTCTCTGGGACTTCTTCATCTGGCGTTGGGGTCCATTCTGCTATGAATTCTGCCAAAGCTCTGCTCTGTATGGTTGAAGTACTCTCAAACCTGAGACCAAAGCTTGACAGCTCCAGTGCCCACTCGACGATCCTGCCTGTTGCTTCGGGATTTTGCAATATCCTCTTCAACGGAAAGCGAGTGACCACCATTATCTCGTGTGCTTGGAAGTAATGGCGCAACTTCCTTGAGGCCATGAGGAGGCCAAAAAGCAACTTCTGCACCCCAGAGTATCTTGATCTAGCCCCCTGCAGAAGGGAACTTACGAAATACACTGGGCGCTGCACCATCTTCCTTCGCACTTCTCCTTGCTCCTGCGCAGACTTGTCCTTGTCGGGGCCAGAGCTTGTCGGGGAAGCCCCCTGCTTGTCGCTGGATTCGCTTGTCGGGGATGTGGGTTCCTCATTCGCCTCTCTCTCCGCTACTAACGCAACACTAACCACTTGATTGGTTGCCGCTAGGTACAGCAGCAACTTCTCTTGTGGCCTAGGTGCGACAAGTATCGGAGTGGAGGACAGGTATCCTTTCAAGTCTTGTAGCGCTGCCTCCGCTTCCGGAGTCCATTTCATAGGGCCTGCCTTCTTTAAAATTTTGAAGAAAGGCAGGGCGCGCTCTGCAGACTTTGAAATGAACTTGCTGAGGGCAGCCACACAACCAGCAAGTCTTCTTACGTCCTTGACGCGCTTCGGGGCTTCAATCTGCTCGATGGCTTTTATCTTGTCGGGATTGGCTTCAATCCCCCTCTGGGACACAAAGAACCCGAGAAGCTTGCCGGAGGGAACTCCGAAGACGCACTTCTCGGGGTTCAGCTTGAGTTGGATCTTGCGCAGATTCTCAAAGGTTTCCTCTAAGTCCTGTATCAGGGTATCTTTGCTCTTGCTCTTGACCACTATATCATCCATGTAGGCTTCTATATTCCTGTGGATCTGTGGCTCAAAAGCAGTGTGCACCACCCTCGCAAATGTGGAGCCTGCATTCTTCAATCCAAAGGGCATGCATATGAAGCAATATGTGCCGCATGGAGTAATGAATGCAGTCTTCTCTTCATCTTCCTTGGCCATGAATATCTGGTGGTAACCTGAGTATGCATCAAGGAATGAGAGCAACTCACATCCAGCTGTGGAGTCAACAATTTGGTCGATGCGCAGCAAGGGAAAGGGATCCTTGGGACAAGCTTTGTTCACATCGGTGAAGTCTATACAAAGTCTCCACTTTCCATTAGCCTTTCGCACGACAACTGGATTGGCCAACCACGTGGGATGTATTACGCCTCTAACCAGGCCTGCTGCTTCTAACTTCTTTATCTCTTCAGCTATGAACTCTTGGCGCTCCACGGCTTGCTTCCTGACCATCTGCTTGACGGGCCGCGCGTGAGGACAAACAGCAAGCTTGTGCTCCATTACCTTCCTGGGAACGCCGGGGATGTCAGACGGTTGCCATGCAAACACGTCGACATTCGCCCGCAGGAAGGCAACGAGCGCGCTTTCCTATTTGTGGTCGAGTGTAGCACTGATGGTGAAGGTACCACCAGTGCCGTCCTCCTTGGCGGATACCTTCTTGGTTGCCAGTGGAGCTGCCATTCCTTTCTTGCACTTGCCGGTGGAGCTCAATGGCGCGTCCTCGACGGCAGCGCAGCACTCCAAGGAGGTGCGTTTGCCGGAGTGGGCTCCAGAGCTCTTGCCGGACTTGGTCTTGTTCTTCCCCCCGGGAGCTTCAGCGGCAAGTGTGTTGCTTTCTGCTGCGGCTGCTGCATCCCGGTAGATCTTGTCGACGCAGATAAGCGCGTCCTTCTTGTCGCCAGGGACGGAGATGACGCTTATCGGCCCCGGCATCTTGAGCATGTTGTATGCATAGTGGGAAGCTGCCATGAACTTGGCGAGGGCAAGACGGCCAAGTATCCCATTGTATGGTAATGGGATATCAGCAACATCAAACGTGATCCTCTCCGTCCTGAAGTTGAGCTCCCCGCCAAAGGTCACTTGCAGCGTAATCTTCCCCTTCGGCTTGCTCCTTCCCGGGTTGATCCCTTGGAACGACCCGGTTTCCTCGAGCTCGCTGTCGGGGATCTGTAGCTTCTTGATCACAGCTGAGGAGATCAAGTTCAGGCCGGCCCCGCCGTCAACCAACATCTTGGTGATCTTGAGGTTGCGGATAGTTGGTGAGACCAACATCGGCAAGCACCCGACCGCAGTTGTGCGGTCAGGGTGGTCCTCAAGGTCGAAGATGATGGGCGTGCCGGACCACTTCAGCAGCCTGCATGACTCGACGGGCGGCTCAGCTGCATTCACTTCTCGCACCCACTGCTTGAGCTGGCGGTGGGAAGTGTGCAGAGAGGCACCTCCGTCGACACACAGAACCTCTGTGGCCTTCTGGAACTCCTGCTCGCTGTTGTCTCCTTCTTCCATGTCATCATCGTCGTCTTCATCCTCATCCTTGTCGCGGCCCCGGGGAGGTCTGTCACCTTGCCGCTGCTTGGCCTTGCCGCGGCGTCCTCCCCGGCCATTGAACGGCCGCTTCTTGCTGGGTTCTCCTCCGCCTCCTTCGGCCTTCTCCTTGTCACGTCGCTCGTATTCAGCCTTCTGCTGCTCTACGAGGTACTCCACTCTTTTGCAGTTCTGGAGATCGTGGCCCTTGGTGTGGTGGATCTTGCAGTACTGCTTGTCGGAGCCGTCCTGCTTGTCGGCTGCCGCTACAGGGGCGGGCTCCTTGCCGGAACCGCCAGCCTGTGCCTTTTTGGCGGGAGCCTCCTTGCCGGACTGCTCGACAACCAGCACCTCCTTGCTCTTCTTCTTTCTGTTATTCCGCCGCCGGTTTTTCCTTGCCGGGGCGACATCCTCGCTGTCGCTTCCTCCTGCGCCAGTATCCTCTCCGGGGAGTCTCCTCCCCTCTTCAGCGCGCGCGCACTTGTCAGCCAGAGCGTAGAGCTCGCTGACATCCCGGATCTTGGTCATGGCCATCTCCTCCCTCATCCGGCGGTTACGCACGTTCTGGTGAAACGCGCTGATAACCGCGGCGGGGTGGACGTCAGGAATGTTGTGCTGGACGCGGCTGAATCTTTGGATGTATTTGCGCAGGGACTCTCCCTCCTTCTGGGCGAGGATGTGGAGATCGCTCTCCTGGCCATGGGGTTTGTGGCCGCCCGTGAAGGCGCCAACAAACTGGTGGCACAGATCTGCCCATGAGGAGATGGAGTTCTCCGGCAAGTGCATAAGCCAAGACCGGACGTTTGGCTTAAGCACTAGCGGGAAGTAGTTGGCTAGGATCTTCTCGTCGCGTCCCCCGGCAGCCTGCACCGCAATGGTGTAGATGCTGAGGAACTCCGAGGGGTGCGTCTTGCCGTCGTACTTCTCGGGTACGTCGGGCTTGAAGTTCTTCATGCTGGGCCACTGGACTTGCCGCAGCTCTCGGGTGAACGCAGGGCAACCTGCCGCGTACGGCAAGTCGCCTGGTTCACCGGGCGCGTGCGCGTCGACAGCGGTCCCAGCGCGCTGATCGGACTGTCTTCTGGCTTCTCGTCGACGCTCGATGTGGGTTCGAGCGTCTTCTTGTCGCCTGTCGTCGAGGACTTGGCGCTGATCGCGGCGAGCCCACGGATCCGACGACGCCGTGGAGTCGTCGTCGACGTTGATCCGGCGGGGCGGCGTTTTCTGCTTCCGCGGCGGGGAGTGCACGGTAGTTGCACCCCCGGCGGTCTTGTCTCCATCGGCCTTCGTCTGGTCGACTTGCCGCGGCCGCGACGTTGCCGGCTGCTGCGGCGTGTCGTTGTTGGCGAAGGCGATGAGGCTCTGGATCGTCGCCCTCCAGTCTTCGGCTTTATCTGCCGCTGGAGGGAAGACGAGGAGTAGCTGTGCTCTTGCTAGAGCTTCTGCTGGAGAGGAGGGGAGCGGCGGCGAGCGGTGTGAGGAGCGAGATATGCTCGGACTTCTAACAGGGTTAGAAGGAGCAGTTTCTCGCCCTGGCGACCGCGCCTTGCTCGTACCAGCACGCTGGCCTTGAGCATCCCGCGATCCTCCGGCTTGGCCACGCCCCAGCAAGCGTATGGTACCTCCCGTACCACGCCGCTGCTGGTCTTGCACCTCCTGGGAGGGACGTGGGGCATGTACTGACACCGAGGCTTTGGAGTTCGCCCGGTCGTCCGTCTTGTCCTTGGACTTGGTGGCGCCGTGAGTCTCCTCACCGGCGGTCACCCTTCCGCCGGCGTCTACCCCACCAACCGTTGGTTCTGGTAGTGGCGGGATCGACGCAGACGGGCCTCCGACCTCCGAAGCCTTCTTCTTCGGAGGCATGTTGATGCTGTCGATGAGGTTGATGAAGCTGGTGAAGTTGCTGAAGGTTGCGCCCGCGTGAGCGCCGGATCAGGTTCGCACAACCTCGACGCCCCCTACCTGGCGCGCCAAAGATGTCGGGGGAAACTGTCCGCCCACGAACACCTATGGGACCGGAGCCCCTTCTACGTTGCGGTAAGGGAGCGGAGGGAGCACGGAGAGCAGATCGAGGAGCACACGCGGGCAGTTTTACCCAGGTTCGGGCCGCGCGGACGCGTAAAACCCTACTCCTGCTTAGGTTGTATTGAGTTCTTGAGCTCGGGAGCTTGAAGATCTACAGTACTAGCTACACCGAGCGAGAGAGTTGTCTAGGTTTCGAACCCCCTCTACGTTGTGCATGGGCCTCCTTTTATAGCTCAAAGGGGTCACCGACAGGTGTCAACGTAGAGGAGGGTAAAAGTGTAAATTTGGTGGTAGTTGCAACAGTGCATGAACAGTATGTGAACAGTGGTCTTCACCTAACTTTGACAGTGGGGGACAAGGGCATTAAATGCCCGTCGCCGTCGCCCCAAAAGCGTCCGTCCATGCTTCTCCGTTCGCCACGGCGGTAGCCTCGTCACCGTGGCTTGCCCCCGTGTGCCCCAGGCTGCACAGCCGTCTGCCACGTGCCCCTGGAAGGGCTCCAGGGAGACGCGTGGGCAGATGAGCTGGAGCGCGGGCACACAACGTGGGTTTCCCCGGCAAGCACCTTGCCGGGGTCGTGATCTTGCCGGGCCCGGAAGCTTGTCGCTCTCCGGGTCCTGCCGGGGCGCATGATGCGCCGAGACATCTCTTGAGGTATGTGTCCCTTGGCCTTCCTGGCAAGCTCCTCTTGCCAGGGTCTTGTGCTAAAGTGATAACCTTGAGCCTGGTGCGGCCTTCCCGGCAAGCTCCTCTTGCCGGGGCCTTGATCTTCTGACTTGTATACTTTGTTCTTGAATGGCTTCATAGGGACCAGAACGGTTCTTAGCGAGCACGTGGTAAACCCTGCCACGGGAAGCTGCTACTGCCCGTGCACAAGTTGGGGTACTAAAGGTACCCCTATCTTAGTACACCGACACACCACCACCACCAAAGAAGAGGGGCATGTTTGTTCTAAGCCCTGAAGATATGCGAGAAGCAAAGAAGTCTATTAAAGAGAAGGGTATTAAAACTGAAGACGTGAAGAATCTACCCCCTATTGAGAAGTTGTGTGAGCCTACCACTCACCCTCCTATGGTAGAGGTACACTCTCTTTTAGATTTCAACGCAAGTGACATCCCTCATGGTAAGCCTCCTGATCAATGTTTAGATGAGCTTGATAATTTTATTATGAAACAAAATCATTTTAATGAGAGGATACAAAGTCAATTGCATGATAATTCCCTTGCTATCAAAAGTTTGCTTGATGTTCTAAGTAGAACAGTTAATGATGTTAAATGTCTTGTGAAGCATTTTCATATGGTTCAAACTCAGCTTGAACAAATTTCTAATGTGCAAAAAGATTTGCTTGCTAACAATGCCAAACAAGATGATTTGCAGGCCTTCGGGATTAAGACCCGAGGAGGAACTAGCACTCAAGATCCTCTCTATCCAGAGGGGCATCCGAGGAGAATCGAGCAAGATTCTTAAATGCAGGAAGAAGATCCTATTACAAGTGAAGAGCCAGCTGTTGATCCCAACAGTATATCTACCTCTGATGCTGAGACTGAAGACGGTGCCGAACCTGAAGGTAAGGATAAGGAGAATGATCCGCCTGAAGTTCGAGAAGAAGAGGCACCTGACAAACGCAAGAAGTACACTAGAGAAGACTTCGTCGCAAGAAGACATGGGAAGGAAAGAGAACCATGGATACAGAAACCCATGCCCTTTCCAGGTAAGTCTCTTAAATCTAAAGAAGAAGAGCATTACAATAAGTTTTGTGAGTGGATGAAACCTCTTTTTCTTCAAATCCCTTTGACTGATGCTATTAAGTTACCTCCCTATTCAAAATATATGAAAGATATTGTTACTAATAAAAGAAAAATTCCTAATGAAGCAATATCTACTATGCTTGCTAACTACTCTTTCAGTGGCAACATTCCTGAGAAGCTTGGTGATCCAGGTATACCCACCATTCCTTGCTCCATAAAGAATAATTATGTCAAAACTGCTTTATGTGATCTTGGAGCAGGAGTGAGTGTTATGCCTTTCTCTCTTTACAAGAGGCTTTGTTTAGAGAAACTAATTCCTACAGATATCTCTCTTCAGATGGCTGACAAGTCAACCGCCGTCCCGATAGGTATTTGTGAGGATGTTCCCGTAGAAGTTGCTAATTGTTTGATCCTTACTGATTTTGTCGTGCTTGACATGCCCGAGGATGGGAGCATGTCCATTATTCTTGGTAGACCTTTTCTTAACACCGCAGGTGCTATTATTGATTGCAATAAAGGAAAGGTTACCTTCAATGTGAATGATAAAGAACACACGGTGTATTTTCCAAAGAAGACCGACAAGAGGCATGGCCTCAACTCTATAGAAAATATCGAGACTGTGAAGATTGGAGAATGGGACTGTCCACTACATGTGCACCACAAATACAAAACTATTATGGTGGGGACAATGTCCATTAAAGTAAAGGTGCAATGATCACTTCGTAAGAGGTGAGACTTTTTGCTCTATATCGCCGGTTTGTTGGTAAGACTTGATCAACCTTACTAGTGAGCATGTTTTATATAGGTAAAAAGTTGAGCTTGTTATGTTTTCATTTGTTTTAGCTTTTGTTCTCCTTGCTGTACCAAGTGTTTATGTTTTTGAAGCTTCACAATACTAATCACTGCTTTAAGTTTTCAGAAAGTTTTGTAGCTTTTTGAACTTCGAAAAAATTTCAACAGTGAAGTTTTCAGAAAAATTCCAGAAAAATAAAAATAAAAATTTCCATGCCGGGAGTGACCCAGAGGCACCTAGGGCTGACCAGGGGGAGCCACCAGTGGCCCAGGCGGCCAGCTGGCGCGGCCTGCCCCCTGGCCGCGCCCATAGGGCGCCTGGGGCCCACAGGCCCCACCTCCAGGTGAGTCTTCTTCCTCTCTCTCTCTTTCTCTCCAAAAACACGAGTTCTGCACCTGTTCTTGCTGTTCTTGGAGGCGATTTTCGATCTCTCTCCACAGCCTATCATTCGAGCTGAGATTTTCAACAAATACTCCCTGGTATGTAACTCCTCCACCCCTCCAATTAGATTTCAGATTGGTGGCCTCATTTGTGAGTATTTAGTAGTTCTTGGTGCTGTGTAGATGAGCTTGCATGCATGTGTAGAAATTTATTTTCCAAGTTTTGATGCAAGTTTATGCCTTAGGTAAGTAAGTTGAGTAGTTTGCCTTAACCACTTTGTTTAAATCCTTGTTTTTGTAATTTGTCAAAAATTTCAGAAATGAGTTTGTTAGGAAGGGCAAAGGGGTGGCTTGAGAAGAAGAGGCCCGCGCACTCCGATCGAGTTACTAGAGCCGCAGCCTCATCCTCGACTGCTAGGGTGAGCTACAATGAAGATCATGTGCCCCTAGAGTTGTTGGAAGACACAAGTCCAGCACGTGCTATGATGTTCCCATGTGATGAATTCCTTGAAGCTGCGGGAATTAAGGATGAGTTTTATAATCTTTGTGCTAATGCAGGTCTGACACGGCTCGTCACGTGCCGTGTTACTCAGTATCAAAAACTCACCTCCGGTTTCATTAATAGTTTTAGATATAACCTTGATACTGGTGCTATTGAGTTTAAAATTTACAATAATCTTTTGACCATGCCCTTGGAAAAGTTTTGTGAAATAATAGGTGTGCCAAACGTTGGGCGGACGGCGAAGATGACCTCTCAGACCTCCGAGCTGAAAACCATCTTCAACTCTCTCTGCAGCATGGGTACGAGGGATATTCATCGGTCAAAAATCTCCAGCATCTTATTCCCTCACCTCAGGTATTTTGCGTATTATGTTGCTAGAGGAGTGTTAGCTCGTGACAACACGAGCAACACTTCTGCGCCGGATATTGCTATCCTGGCAACCGCCCTCTCAGGGAGGTTTGATTATAATTTGGGTGCCTTAATTGCTCAACGCCTTGCTATGAACGGTAACAGGGGAGATTTATTTGGTGGCGTTTATGCCACACTTATCTTAGAACATCTTAAAGGCACCCCACACCCTGATGATAAGCCTTTTACTTATTTAAGTTTTGATCTTGCTGCTATGAAAAGGCATAAGTTTGTTACCATGACTTCTGAGTTTGGTAATCTTGTTTATATCTTGCGTTTCGGAACAACCGCGGAATGCAAGATCCGTCTACCTGCACCTCTTTTGTTTGATTTTTCTCGCAGGAACGGATGGTCCTTTGATGTTATCCAGTTCGACGAGTTCATGGTCCAGCATCAGTTTCATAACCCCATGGAGGGGGTTGTGCCCGACGAGGAGGAGCACGGTGAGTTACCACCTTTCCAGGGGGAGACCGTCACCCAGTTTGGTGAAGGGTCTTCCTCTGCTTGGAGTACGGACCCTTCTTTGTGGGAGGATCCGAGGAGTTCGGTGTACGCGCCGGAATCCTTTTACGACCCTTGGACTCACCAGCACCCCCCCGGAGCAGGAGGCTCCTGGGGGCAGTAGCTATTACCAACTTAGGCCAAAAGCCTAAGCTTGGGGGAGTACGTGCCCTTCTCACTTTTCCATTGTATTATCCGTTTTATTTTTTGTTCGCTTTGATCTTTTCGAAGTTTTGGCCCGTTCTTCTTTATTTCTTTTCTTTGCAAAAACAACAAAAAGATTTTCTCTTTCTTTTGCTTTCGTTCAAACCTTTGAAATAATCCAAAAAGATTTCCTTTCTCTCTTTAGTTTGCTTTGTTTTTAGAGTTCAGCTCGAGTCCGTGATGGCATTTAATTATATTTCCTATGTTCGATCGTGCAAGTGACGAGGCAGTAATGACGAAGATCGACTGAAGGGAAGCAACAAGGAAAACCGGTATGAACTCTTCTTGTTTCTACTTTTGTACATATGCCTGTACTTATGGTCTAGAGACCAGCTTGTAGCGACATAGTGCTATGTTTACAATGCTTTCCCAGTGGTTCATGCTTTCCTTGTGGCTAGTCTCAAATAGCTAGAGTATATAATGTGTTATTGAAATTATTTACGTGCATTGCATTCTTCATAGTTTGGTATACTAAGGTGGTATTTCCCTTTGGAGAATTCTTGGATTGACTTGGCACATGTTTGCACATGTTTAAGACTAAAAAGTCTGCTTTGCCTTGATGATCTTTGAGTTTCAGAATAGTTATATCACTTTCATGCCCAATTCAATGTTGCTTTGTCGCTCCGCATGATTATGACGGTTATTGCTCTCTAGTTGGTCGCTTCCCAGTCTCTTGCTAGCCTTCGCTCGCACTAAGCGGAATTCTGCTTGTGCATCCAAATCCTTTCAAACCAGTTATTCCATATGAGTCCACCATACCTTCCTATGTGGTATTTACCTGCCATCCTAACAAAGACTTTCTTGTACCATCTCAAAACTATTGAAATTTACTCCTATTTTGTGCCTCTGTTTTAGCTCATGAGGAAGTAGTAGTTAATTCATGATCTTTTTAAGTTGGACGAGTTTTATCCCAGGATTGCATGTCTAATCTGCAAACCCCTAATACGAGAAGGAACTGGCATGAGTGCGCCCGGCTCATAAAAGATAATACAACAAACAAACCCTCCTTCACGCTTTGTTCATGAGAAATCAAAAAACTTTTGGCAGTGATAAACAAAGGAGATTAAGGGGATGTGATCGTCCCCATGCGGGAGCCGTTCCTCGAAACTTGTCCAGCTCGAGAAGTGATTGGGTTGTCTACTAACATTCGTTGACGAAATATGCACCTCCCAAAATCATTTTTACCTCTGTTTTCAAAACCAAGAGCTCTGGTACATGTTTAGTCTTTGCTTCCAACCATGGGTTTTCAACCTCGCCATCAAATTCCACGGTTCGAGAGTCTCCACCTTCTTTCTTCAAAGCACCAACTAGGAGAGCATAATTGTCATTCTGAGTGTAATGTGCATTGTCCCAAAGTATTACATTGTTTTCTGCATGCTTGTGATGTTATTTATTCAGAAATTCTTAGTTCTAGTCTCCTTTAAAACTCTGGAGGAGTTTCTGCATTTATGTTTTGCTTCACTCATGGAGGCTAGCGAGATACCACTCTAGTATGCTCAAGCTATGTGCAATGTAATCTTGTCTTGATTTTCAGTAGTATATTACTTACTTTTAGGTATTTATGATTGGTCACTTGAAAGAAGGATTGCTCCGTGCATTGTCCTCATAGCATTGTTTCAATACTTGCTAGACTCTTTTCGTAGTACATGCTTATATACATCTAATGAAGCAAAAGAGTTTGTCAAAGTTTTCTTTGTCGCGTCCAGTTCGTTGAACTGAATTGCTTGAGGACAAGCAATATGCTAAGCTTGGGGGAGTTGATACGTCTCAAACGTATCTACTTTTCCAAACACTTTTGCTATTGTTTTGACCTCATTCTTGCATGATTTGAACTAAACTAACCCGGACTGACGCTGTTTTCAGCAGAGCTGCCTGTATGGTTTTATTGTGTGCAGGAAAACAGATTTTTAGGTATCTCAAAAAATTCCAAGAAAATCACAGAAAATCCACGCACCCGAAGGGCCCTTGTGCCAGAAGATGGGCCAGAGGGCAGCCGGGGGGGCCCAGGCACCCTGCCCAGGCGGCCCCACCCCTGGCCGCGCCAGGAGGCCGCCTGGGCGGGTCCTTCCCCCTCTGGTGCCCTACTTTGACCCGTATTTATCCCCGTGAAGAGAAAACCCCAGAACCGAAGTCGTTTTCCCAGTTTCCGTCGCGGAGCCGCCGCCACCCTCTGTTCTTCTTCGGGAGGGCTAATCTGGAGGCGGATTTGGCCTCCGGAGAGGGGAGATCGTCGCCATCGTCATCATCATCACCACTCCATCCTCCCTCCATGACTTCTCCTTCCATGTGTGAGTAATTCCTTGCTGTAGGCAAAGGGGATGGTAGGGATTGGATGAGTTAGATCATGTAATAGTTTATCAGATTGTTGGGGGCATGTTGCCTATCATCTACTATGGTGTTTATCATCTTTGCTTCAACTTGTTGCTCTTAATGCTTGTCACTTAGGGCCCGAGTGCCATGATTTCAGATCTGAACCATATGTGTTTGCATGAATATATTTGTGTTCTTGATCCTATCTATGAGTTGTTTGCACCTATTACGGTCCGGAACCGGCGATCCCAAAAGTGACAGCTTGGGACACCAAAGGGGATGGTCCATAATTTGAGGATTCCATGTATCCATTGAGTTCATTGCTTTGTTCCGGTGCTCTTTGACAGGAGCACCTTAATCTCCATAAGTTCCTTTTGGCCCCGTTCGTAGCGGGATGGTAGGACAAAAGATGTTGTGCAAGTTCTTATTGCAAGCACGTACAACTACCTGTGGGATACATGCCTAATGTTTGATATTTGCCTAGATGATCATTACTTTTCTGTGTGCCTTGCCCCAAGTTAGATTCATGATATATCTCATCCATGCAGCGCCCAACCATCCATCTCCCTAGCCTACAGTGTTTAAATCCTGCTGGTTATTAGTTGTTATTTTGCTGTTTACTTTTGCTGTTTACTTTTACTATTACAACCATCACTATCATATCACCGTTACCACTTATCTTTTGTTGCAAGTAAGTATATTTCAGGTGCGGTTGAATTGACAACTCAATTGTTAAAGCTTATAAATACTCTTTGGCTCCCCGTGTGTTGAATCTATAAATTGGGTTATTCTTACCCGCGAAGACTATCTCGATCCCTTACGGTTGAGGGTTATCATGTGTGCTCATAATATCCTTGCAAGTCTCTTCGAATTATTGGTTTGGTTTGGCCTACTAGATCTATAGTTCTTGCAATGGGAGAAGTGCTTGGCTTTGGGTTCAATCTTTTGGTGTCCTTTCCCAGTGACAGTAGGGGCAGCAAGGCACGTATTATATTGTTGCCATCGAGGATAAAAAGATGGGGTTTATATCATATTGCTTTAGTTTATCCCTCTACATCATGTCATCTTGCTTAAGGCATAAATCTGTTCTCATGAACTCAATACACTAGATGCATGCTGGATAGCGGTCGATGTGTGGAGTAATGGTAGTAGATGCAGGCAGTAGTCGGTCTACTTGTCTCGGACGTGATGCCTATATATAATGATCATGCCTAGATAGTCTCATAATTATTCGCTTTTCTATCAATTGCTCGACAGTAATTTGTTTACCCGCCGTAGAATATCGCTATCATGAGAGAAGCCACTAGATAACACTATGGCCTCCGGGTCTATTCTCAACATATCAATCTACATCTACTTTACTTTTTCCGCATTTACTTTCTGTTCTTATAAACAAAAATACCAAAAATATAAACTATCATCTCTATCAGATCTCACTTTCGTAAGTGACTGTAAAGGGATTGACAACCCCTTATCGCGTTGGCTGCGAAGTTCTTATTTGTTTGTGCAGGTGCGAGGGACTCGCGCGTGGTCTCCTACGGGATTGATACCTTGGTTCTCAAAAACTGAGGGAAATGCTTACGCTACTGTGTTGCATCTCCCTTTCCTCTTTGAGGGAATACAACGCAAGCTCGAGAAGTAGCAAGCTCTTGCTGGAGGAGCCCCTCAACAATCTTTTTATCATTTTCCTTTTCTGAAAATTTCTGAAATTTTTAGTAACTCACAATAAAAGTTAACCAAACTCAACAAGATTGATAGCAACAACTCCTATAAGTGCCTAGAGACTATATCATGCATTAGAACTACTTGGGAACAAGAAAAATTGACATGCAAGCTCAAGAACAAGGTCACCACAACAGCATAAATTTGCAATAAATAAAGCACTAGAACAAAAACTAATTGGGCTATTAAGGAATATCAAACGGAGTCCAAACGGAATGAAACCTTCGGGAGAGATATTTTTGGAGAAAATAACGCTTGGGAGACTTGAGAACCACGTCAAGGGAGCCACGAGGTGCCCACGAGGGTGGGGGCGCGCCCCCTGCCTCGTGGGGCCCTCGTGAGTCCCCCGGTGTCCTCCTTCCTCCTATATAAGTCTACGTACCCCGAAACCATCAGAAACAGAGAGAAAACCCTAATTCCATCACCGTAACCTTCTGTTCCCGTGAGATCCCATCTTGGAGCCTGTTCCGGAGCTCCGCCGGAGGGGGGATCCATCATGGAGTGCTTCTACATCATCATCATCGCCCTCACCATGAGTTGTGAGTAGTTTACCACAGACCTTCGGGTCCATAGCTAGTATCTAGATGGCTTCTTCTCTCTCTCTGGATCTCAATACAAAGTTCTCCTCGGTCTTTGAGGAGATCTATTCGATGTAATCTCTTTTTGCGGTGTGTTTGTCGAGATCCGATGAATTGTGACTTTATGATCAAGATTATCTATGAGAAATATTCGGTTCTTTTCTGAACTCTTTATGTGTGCTCATAATATCCTTGCAAGTCTCTTCGAATTATTGGTTTTGTTTGGCCTACTAGATCTATAGTACTTGCAATGGGAGAAGTGCTTGGCTTTGGGTTCAATCTTTTGGTGTCCTTTCCCAGTGACAGTAGGGGCAGCAAGGCACGTATTGTATTGTTGCCATCGAGGATAAAAGGATGGGGTTTATATCATATTGCTTGAGTTTATCCCTCTACATCATGTCATCTTGCTTAAGGCGTTACTCTGTTCTCATGAACTCAATACACTAGATGCATGCTGGATAGCGGTCGATGTGTGGAGTAATGGTAGTAGATGCAGACAGTAGTCAGTCTACTTGTCTCGGACGTGATGCCTATATACAATGATCATGCCTAGATAGTCTCATAATTATTCGCTTTTCTATCAATTTCTCGACAGTAATTTGTTTACCCGCCGTAGAATATCGCTATCATGAGAGAAGCCACTAGATAACACTATGGCCTCCGGGTCTATTCTCAACATATCAATCTACATCTACTTTACTTTTTCCGCTTTTACTTTCTGTTATTATAAACAAAAATACCAAAAATATAAACTATCATCTCTATCAGATCTCACTTTCGTAAGTGACTGTAAAGGGATTGACAACCCCTTATCGCGTTGGCTGCGAAGTTCTTATATGTTTGTGCAGGTGCGAGGGACTCGCGCGTGGTCTCCTACGGGATTGATACCTTGGTTCTCAAAAACTGAGGGAAATGCTTACGCTACTGTGTTGCATCTCCCTTTCCTCTTTGAGGGAATAAAACGCAAGCTCGAGAAGTAGCAAGCTCTTGCTGGAGGAGCCCCTCAACAATCTTTTTATCTTTTTCCTTTTCTGAAAATTTCTGAAATTTTTAGTAACTCACAATAAAAGTTAACCAAACTCAACAAGATTGATAGCAACAACTCCTATAAGTGCCTAGAGACTATATCATGCGTTAGAACTACTTGGGAACAAGAAAATTTGACATGCAAGCTCAAGAACAAGGTCACCACAACAGCATAAATTTGCAATAAATAAAGCACTAGAACAAAAACTAATTGGGCTATTAAGGAATATCAAACGGAGTCCAAACGGAATGAAACCTTCGGGAGAGATATTTTTGGAGAAAATCACACATGGGAGACTTGAGAACCACGTCAGGGGAGCCACGAGGTGCCCACGAGGGTGGGGGCGCGCCCCCTGCCTCGTGGGGCCCTCGTGAGTCCCCCGGTGTCCTCCTTCCTCCTATATAAGTCTACGTACCCCGAAACCATCAGAAACCGAGAGAAAACCCTAATTCCATCACCGTAACCTTCTGTTCCCATGAGATCCCATCTTGGAGCCTGTTCCGGAGCTCCGCCGGAGGGGGGATCCATCATGGAGTGCTTCTACATCATCATCATCGCCCTCACCATGAGTTGTGAGTAGTTTATCACAGACCTTCGGGTCCATAGCTAGTATCTAGATGGCTTCTTCTCTCTCTCTGGATCTCAATACAAAGTTCTCCTCGGTCTTCGAGGAGATCTATTCATGTAATCTCTTTTTGCGGTGTGTTTGTCGAGATCCGATGAATTGTGAGTTTATGATCAAGATTATCTATGAGAAATATTCGGTTCTTTTCTGAACTGTTTATGTGTGCTCATAATATCCTTGCAAGTCTCTTCGAATTATTGGTTTGGTTTGGCCTACTAGATCTATAGTTCTTGCAATGGGAGAAGTGCTTGGCTTTGGGTTCAATCTTTTGGTGTACTTTCCCAGTGACAGTAGGGGCAGCAAGGCACGTATTGTATTGTTGCCATCGAGGATAAAAAGATGGGGTTTATATCATATTGCTTGAGTTTATCCCTCTACATCATGTCATCTTGCTTAAGGCGTTACTCTGTTCTCATGAACTCAATACACTAGATGCATGCTGGATAGCGGTCGATGTGTGGAGTAATGGTAGTAGATGCAGGCAGTAGTCGGTCTACTTGTCTCGGACGTGATGCCTATATACAATGATCATGCCTAGATAGTCTCATAATTATTCGCTTTTCTATCAATTGCTCGACAGTAATTTGTTTACCCGCCGTAGAATATCGCTATCATGAGAGAAGCCACTAGATAACACTATGGCCTCCGGGTCTATTCTCAACATATCAATCTACATCTACTTTACTTTTTCCGCTTTTACTTTCTGTCCTTATAAACAAAAATACCAAAAATATAAACTATCATCTCTATCAGATCTCACTTTCGTAAGTGACTGTAAAGGGATTGACAACCCCTTATCGCGTTGGCTGCGAAGTTCTTATTTGTTTGTGCAGGTGCGAGGGACTCGCGCGTGGTCTCCTACAGGATTGATACCTTGGTTCTCAAAAACTGAGGGAAATGCTTACGCTACTATGTTGCATCTCCCTTTCCTCTTTGAGGGAATACAACGCAAGCTCGAGAAGTACCAAGCTCTTGCTGGAGGAGCCCCTCAACAATCTTTTTATCATTTTCCTTTTCTGAAAATTTCTGAAATTTTTAGTAACTCACAATAAAAGTTAACCAAACTCAACAAGATTGATAGCAACAACTCCTATAAGTGCCTAGAGACTATATCATGCATTAGAACTACTTGGGACCAAGAAAATTTGACATGCAAGCTCAAGAACAAGGTCACCACAACAGCATAAATTTGCAATAAATAAAGCACTAGAACAAAAACTAATTGGGCTATTAAGGAATATCAAACGGAGTCCAAACGGAATGAAACCTTCGGGAGAGATATTTTTGGAGAAAATCACGCATGGGAGACTTGAGAACCACGTCAGGGGAGCCACGAGGTTCCCACGAGGGTGGGGGAGCGCCCCCTGCCTCGTGGGGCCCTTGTGAGTCCCCCGGTGTCCTCCTTCCTCCTATATAAGTCTACGTACCCCGAAACCATCAGAAACAGAGAGAAAACCCTAATTCCATCACCGTAACCTTCTGTTCCCGTGAGATCCCATCTTGGAGCCTGTTCCGTAGCTCCGCCGGAGGGGGGATCCATCATGGAGTGCTTCTACATCATCATCATCGCCCTCACCATGAGTTGTGAGTAGTTTAGCACAGACCTTCGGGTCCATAGCTAGTATCTAGATGGCTTCTTCTCTCTCTCTGGATCTCAATACAAAGTTCTCCTCGGTCTTCGAGGAGATCTATTCGATGTAATCTCTTTTTGCGGTGTGTTTGTCGAGATCCGATGAATTGTGAGTTTATGATCAAGATTATCTATGAGAAATATTCGGTTCTTTTCTGAACTCTTTATGTGTGCTCATAATATCCTTGCAAGTCTCTTCGAATTATTGGTTTGGTTTGGCCTACTAGATCTATAGTACTTGCAATGGGAGAAGTGCTTGGCTTTGGGTTCAATCTTTTGGTGTCCTTTCCCAGTGACAGTAGGGGCAGCAAGGCACGTATTGTATTGTTGCCATCGAGGATAAAAAGATGGGGTTTATATCATATTGCTTGAGTTTATCCCTCTACATCATGTCATCTTGCTTAAGGCGTTACTCTGTTCTCATGAACTCAATACACTAGATGCTTGCTGGATAGCGGTCGATGTGTGGAGTAATGGTAGTAGATGCAGGCAGTAGACGGTCTACTTGTCTCGGACGTGATGCCTATATACAATGATCATGCCTAGATAGTCTCATAATTATTCGCTTTTCTATCAATTGCTCGACAGTAATTTGTTTACCCGCCGTAGAATATCGCTATCATGAGTGAAGCCACTAGATAACACTATGGCCTCCGGGTCTATTCTCAACATATCAATCTACATCTACTTTACTTTTTCCGCTTTTACTTTCTGTTCTTATAAACAAAAATACCAAAAATATAAACTATCATCTCTATCAGATCTCACTTTCGTAAGTGACTGTAAAGGGATTGACAACCCCTTATCGCGTTGGCTGCGAAGTTCTTATTTGTTTGTGCAGGTGCGAGGGACTCACGCGTGGTCCCCTACAGGATTGATACCTTGGTTCTCAAAAACTGAGGGAAATGCTTACGCTACTGTGTTGCATCTCCCTTTACTCTTTGAGGGAATACAACGCAAGCTCGAGAAGTAGCAAGCTCTTGCTGGAGGAGCCCCTCAACAATCTTTTTATCATTTTCCTTTTCTGAATATTTCTGAAATATTTAGTAACTCACAATAAAAGTTAACCAAACTCAACAAGATTGATAGCAACAACTCCTATAAGTGCCTAGAGACTATATCATGCATTATAACTACTTGGGACCAAGAAAATTTGACATGCAAGCTCAAGAACAAGGTCACCGCAACAGCATAAATTTGCAATAAATAAAGCACTAGAACAAAAACTAATTGGGCTATTAAGGAATATCAAACGTAGTCCAAACGGAATGAAACCTTCGGGAGAGATATTTTTGGAGAAAATCACGCATGGGAGACTTGGGAACCACGTCAGGGGAGCCACGAGGTGCCCACGAGGGTGGGGGCGCGCCCCCTGCCTCGTGGGGCCCTCGTGAGTCCCCCGGTGTCCTCCTTCCTCCTATATAAGTCTACGTACGCCGAAACCATCAGAAACAGAGAGAAAACCCTAATTCCATCACCGTAACCTTCTGTTCCCGTGAGATCCCATCTTGGAGCCTGTTCCGGAGCTCCGCCGGAGGGGGGATCCATCATGGAGTGCTTCTACATCATCATCATCGCCCTCACCATGAGTTGTGAGTAGTTTACCACAGACCTTCGGGTCCATAGCTAGTATCTAGATGGCTTCTTCTCTCTCTCTAGATTTCAATACAAAGTTCTCCTGGGTCTTCGAGGAGATCTATTCGATGTAATCTCTTTTTGCGGTGTGTTTGTCGAGATCCGATGAATTGTGAGTTTATGATCAAGATTATCTATGAGAAATATTCGGTTCTTTTCTGAACTCTTTATGTGTGCTCATAATATCCTTGCAAGTCTCTTCGAATTATTGGTTTGGTTTGGCCTACTAGATCTATAGTACTTGCAATGGGAGAAGTGCTTGGCTTTGGGTTCAATCTTTTGGTGTCCTTTCCCAGTGACAGTAGGGGCAGCAAGGCACGTATTGTATTGTTGCCATCGAGGATAAAAAGATGGGGTTTATATCATATTGCTTGAGTTTATCCCTCTACATCATGTCATCTTGCTTAAGGCGTTACTCTGTTCTCATGAACTCAATACACTAGATGCATGCTGGATAGCGGTCGATGTGTGGAGTAATGGCAGTAGATGCAGGCAGTAGTCAGTCTACTGTCTCGGACGTGATGCCTATATACAATGATCATGCCTAGATGGTCTCATAATTATTCGCTTTTCTATCAATTGCTCGACAGTAATTTGTTTACCCGCCGTAGAATATCGCTATCATGAGAGAAGCCACTAGATAACACTATAGCCTCCGGGTCTATTCTCAACATATCAATCTACATCTACTTTACTTTTTCCGCTTTTACTTTCTGTTCTTATAAACAAAAATACCAAAAATATAAACTATCATCTCTATCAGATCTCACTTTCGTAAGTGAATGTAAAGGGATTAACAACCCCTTATCGCGTTGGCTGCGAAGTTCTTATTTGTTTGTGCAGGTGCGAGGGACTCGCGCGTGGTCTCCTACAGGATTGATACCTTGGTTCTCAAAAACTGAGGGAAATGCTTACGCTACTGTGTTGCATCTCCCTTTCCTCTTTGAGGGAATACAACGCAAGCTCGAGAAGTAGCAAGCTCTTGCTGGAGGAGCCCCTCAACAATCTTTTTATCATTTTCATTTTCTGAAAATTTCTGAATTTTTTAGTAACTCACAATAAAAGTTAACCAAACTAAACAAGATTGATAGCAACAACTCCTATAAGTGCCTAGAGACTATATCATGCATTAGAACTACTTGGGACCAAGAAAATTTGACATGCAAGCTCAAGAACAAGGTCACCACAACAGCATAAATTTGCAATAAATAAAGCACTAGAACAAAAACTAATTGGGCTATTAAGAAATATCAAACGGAGTCCAAACGGAATGAAACCTTCGGGAGAGATATTTTTGGAGAAAATCACGCATGGGAGACTTGAGAACCACTACAGGGGAGCCACGAGGTTCCCACGAGGGTGGGGGAGCGCCCCCTGCCTCGTGGGGCCCTCGTGAGTCCCCCGGTGTCCTCCTTCCTCCTATATAAGTCTACGTACCCCGAAACCATCAGAAACAGAGAGAAAACCCTAATTCCATCACCGTAACCTTCTGTTCCCGTGAGATCCCATCTTGGAGCCTGTTCCGTAGCTCCGCCGGAGGGGGGATCCATCATGGAGTGCTTCTACATCATCATCATCGCCCTCACCATGAGTTGTGAGTAGTTTACCACAGACCTTCGGGTCCATAGCTAGTATCTAGATGGCTTCTTCTCTCTCTCTGGATCTCAATACAAAGTTCTCCTCGGTCTTCGAGGAGATCTATTCGATGTAATCTCTTTTTGCGGCGTGTTTGTCGAGATCCGATGAATTGTGAGTTTATGATCAAGATTATCTATGAGAAATATTCGGTTCTTTTCTGAACTCTTTATGTGTGCTCATAATATCCTTGCAAGTCTCTTCGAATTATTGGTTTGGTTTGGCCTACTTGATCTATAGTACCTGCAATGGGAGAAGTGCTTGGCTTTGGGTTCAATCTTTTGGTGTCCTTTCCCAGTGACAGTAGGGGCAGCATGGCACGTATTGTATTGTTGCCATCGAGGATAAAAAGATGGGGTTTATATCATATTGCTTGAGTTTATCCCTCTACATCATGTCATCTTGCTTAAGGCGTTACTCTGTTCTCATGAACTCAATACACTAGATGCTTGCTGGATAGCGGTCGATGTGTGGAGTAATGGTAGTAGATGCAGGCAGTAGTCGGTCTACTTGTCTCGGACGTGATGCCTATATACAATGATCATGCCTAGATAGTCTCATAATTATTCGCTTTTCTATCAATTGCTCGACAGTGATTTGTTTACCCGCCGTAGAATATCGCTATCATGAGTGAAGCCACTAGATAACACTATGGCCTCCGGGTCTATTCTCAACATATCAATCTACATCTACTTTACTTTTTCCGCTTTTACTTTCTGTTCTTATAAACAAAAATACCAAAAATATAAACTATCATCTCTATCAGATCTCACTTTCGTAAGTGACTGTAAAGGGATTGACAACCCCTTGTCGCGTTGGCTGCGAAGTTCTTATTTGTTTGTGCAGGTGCGAGGGACTCACGCGTGGTCTCCTACAGGATTGATACCTTGGTTCTCAAAAACTGAGGGAAATGCTTACGCTACTGTGTTGCATCTCCCTTTCCTCTTTGAGGGAATACAACGCAAGCTCGAGAAGTAGCAAGCTCTTGCTGGAGGAGCCCCTCAACAATCTTTTTATCATTTTCCTTTTCTGAAAATTTCTGAAATTTTTAGTAACTCACAATAAAAGTTAACCAAACTCAACAAGATTGATAGCAACAACTCCTATAAGTGCCTAGAGACTATATCATGCATTAGAACTACTTGGGACCAAGAAAATTTGACATGCAAGCACAAGAACAAGGTCACCACAACAGCATAAATTTGCAATAAATAAAGCACTAGAACAAAAACTAATTGGGCTATTAAGGAATATCAAACGGAGTCCAAACGGAATGAAACCTTTGGGAGAGATATTTTTGGAGAAAATCACGCATGGGAGACTTGAGAACCACGTCAGGGGAGCCACGAGGTGCCCACGAGGGTGGGGGCGCGCCCCCTGCCTCGTGGGGCCCTCGTGAGTCCCCCGGTGTCCTCCTTCCTCCTATATAAGTCTACGTACCCCGAAACCATCAGAAACAGAGAGAAAACCCTAATTCCATCACCGTAACCTTCTGTTCCCGTGAGATCCCATCTTGGAGCCTGTTCCGGAGCTCCGCCGGAGGCGGGATCCATCATGGAGTGCTTCTACATCATCATCATCGCCCTCACCATGAGTTGTGAGTAGTTTACCACAGACCTTCGGGTCCATAGCTAGTATCTAGATGGCTTCTTCTCTCTCTCTAGATCTCAATACAAAGTTCTCCTGGGTCTTCGAGGAGATCTATTCGATGTAATCTCTTTTTGCGGTGTGTTGGTCGAGATCCGATGAATTGTGAGTTTATGATCAAGATTATCTATGAGAAATATTCGGTTCTTTTCTGAACTCTTTATGTGTGCTCATAATATCCTTGCAAGTCTCTTCGAATTATTGGTTTGGTTTGGCCTACTAGATCTATAGTACTTGCAATGGGAGAAGTGCTTGGCTTTGGGTTCAATCATTTGGTGTCCTTTCCCAGTGACAGTAGGGGCAGCAAGGCACGTATTGTATTGTTGCCATCGAGGATAAAAAGATGGGGTTTATATCATATTGCTTGAGTTTATCCCTCTACATCATGTCATCTTGCTTAAGGCGTTACTCTGTTCTCATGAACTCAATACACTAGATGCATGCTGGATAGCGGTCGATGTGTGGAGTAATGGCAGTAGATGCAGGCAGTAGTCGGTCTACTGTCTCGGACGTGATGCCTATATACAATGATCATGCCTAGATAGTCTCATAATTATTCGCTTTTCTATCAATTGCTCGACAGTAATTTGTTTACCCGCCGTAGAATATCGCTATCATGAGAGAAGCCACTAGATAACACTATGGCCTCCGGGTCTATTCTCAACATATCAATCTACATCTACTTTACTTTTTCCGCTTTTACTTTCTGTTCTTATAAACAAAAATACCAAAAATATAAACTATCATCTCTATCAGATCTCACTTTCGTAAGTGAATGTAAAGGGATTAACAACCCCTTATCGCGTTGGCTGCGAAGTTCTTATTTGTTTGTGCAGGTGCGAGGGACTCGCGCGTGGTCTCCTACAGGATTGATACCTTGGTTCTCAAAAACTGAGGGAAATGCTTACGCTACTGTGTTGCATCTCCCTTTCCTCTTTGAGGGAATACAACGCAAGCTCGAGAAGTAGCAAGCTCTTGCTGGAGGAGCCCCTCAACAATCTTTTTATCATTTTCCTTTTCTGAAAATTTCTGAAATTTTTAGTAACTCACAATAAAAGTTAACCAAACTCAACAAGATTGATAGCAACAACTCCTATAAGTGCCTAGAGACTATATCATGCATTATAACTACTTGGGACCAAGAAAATTTGACATGCAAGCTCAAGAACAAGGTCACCACAACAGCATAAATTTGCAATAAATAAAGCACTAGAACAAAAACTAATTGGGCTATTAAGGAATATCAAACGGAGTCCAAACGGAATGAAACCTTCGGGAGAGATATTTTTGGAGAAAATCACGCATGGGAGACTTGGGAACTACGTTAGGGGAGCCACGAGGTGCCCACGAGGGTGGGGGCGCGCCCCCTGCCTCGTGGGGCCCTCGTGAGTCCCCCGGTGTCCTCCTTCCTCCTATATAAGTCTACGTACCCCGAAACCATCAGAAACAGAGAGAAAACCCTAATTCCATCACCGTAACCTTCTGTTCCCGTGAGATCCCATCTTGGTGCCTGTTCCGGAGCTCCGCCGGAGGGGGGATCCATCATGGAGTGCTTCTACATCATCATCATCGCCCTCACCATGAGTTGTGAGTAGTTTACCACAGACCTTCGGGTCCATAGCTAGTATCTAGATGGCTTCTTCTCTCTCTCTGGATCTCAATACAAAGTTCTCCTCGGTCTCCGAGGAGATCTATTCGATGTAATCTCTTTTTGCGGTGTGTTTGTCGAGATCCGATGAATTGTGAGTTTATGATCAAGATTATCTATGAGAAATATTCGGTTCTTTTCTGAACTCTTTATGTGTGCTCATAATATCCTTGCAAGTCTCTTCGAATTATTGGTTTGGTTTGGCCTACTAGATCTATAGTACTTGCAATGGGAGAAGTGCTTGGCTTTGGGTTCAATCTTTTGGTGTCCTTTCCCAGTGACAGTAGGGGCAGCAAGACACGTATTGTATTGTTGCCATCGAGGATAAAAGGATGGGGTTTATATCATATTGCTTGAGTTTATCCCTCTACATCATGTCATCTTGCTTAAGGCGTTACTCTGTTCTCATGAACTCAATACACTAGATGCATGCTGGATAGCGGTCGATGTGTGGAGTAATGGTAGTAGATGCAGGCAGTAGTCGGTCTACTTGTCTCGGACGTGATGCCTATATACAATGATCATGCCTAGATGGTCTCATAATTATTCTCTTTTCTATCAATTGCTCGACAGTAATTTGTTTACCCGCCGTAGAATATCGCTATCATGAGAGAAGCCACTAGATAACACTATGGCCTCCGGGTCTATTCTCAACATATCAATCTACATCTACTTTACTTTTTCCTCTTTTACTCTCTGTTCTTATAAACAAAAATACCAAAAATATAAACGATCATCTCTATCAGATCTCACTTTCGTAAGTGACTGTAAAGGGATTGACAACCCCTTATCGCGTTGGCTGCGAAGTTCTTATATGTTTGTGCAGGTGCGAGGGACTCGCGCGTGGTCTCCTACGGGATTGATACCTTGGTTCTCAAAAACTGAGGGAAATGCTTACGCTACTGTGTTGCATCTCCCTTTCCTCTTTGAGGGAATACAACGCAAGCTCGAGAAGTAGCAAGCTCTTGCTGGAGGAGCCCCTCAACAATATTTTTATCATTTTCCTTTTCTGAAAATTTCTGAAATTTTTAGTAACTCACAATAAAAGTTAACCAAACTCAACAAGATTGATAGCAACAACTCCTATAAGTGCCTAGAGACTATATCATGCGTTAGAACTACTTGGGAACAAGAAAATTTGACATGCAAGCTCAAGAACAAGGTCACCACAACAGAATAAATTTGCAATAAATAAAGCACTAGAACAAAAACTAATTGGGCTATTAAGGAATATCAAACGGAGTCCAAACGGAATGAAACCTTCGGGAGAGATATTTTTGGAGAAAATCGCACATGGGAGACTTGAGAACCACGTCAGGGGAGCCACGAGGTGCCCACGAGGGTGGGGGCGCGCCCCCTGCCTCGTGGGGCCCTCGTGAGTCCCCCGGTGTCCTCCTTCCTCCTATATAAGTCTAGGTACCCCGAAACCATCAGAAACAGAGAGAAAACCCTAATTCCATCACCGTAACCTTCTGTTCCCGTGAGATCCCATCTTGGAGCCTGTTCCGGAGCTCCGCCGGAGGGGGGATCCATCATGGAGTGCTTCTACATCATCATCATCGCCCTCACCAAGAGTTGTGAGTAGTTTACCACAGACCTTCGGGTCCATAGCTAGTATCTAGATGGCTTCTTCTCTCTCTCTGGATCTCAATACAAAGTTCTCCTCGGTCTTCGAGGAGATCTATTCATGTAATCTCTTTTTGCGGTGTGTTTGTCGAGATCCGATGAATTGTGAGTTTATGATCAAGATTATCTATGTGAAATATTCGGTTCTTTTCTCAACTCTTTATGTGTGCTCATAATATCCTTGCAAGTCTCTTCGAATTATTGGTTTGGTTTGGCCTACTAGATCTATAGTTCTTGCAATGGGAGAAGTGCTTGGCTCTGGGTTTAATCTTTTGGTGTCCTTTCCCAGTGACAGTAGGGGCAGCAAGGCACGTATTGTATTGTTGCCATCGAGGATAAAAAGATGGGGTTTATATCATATTGCTTGAGTTTATCCCTCTACATCATGTCATCTTGCTTAAGGCGTTACTCTGTTCTCATGAACTCAATACACTAGATGCATGCTGGATAGCGGTCGATGTGTGGAGTAATGGTAGTAGATGCAGGCAGTAGTCGGTCTACTTGTCTCGGACGTGATGCCTATATACAATGATCATGCCTAGATGGTCTCATAATTATTCTCTTTTCTATCAATTGCTCGACAGTAATTTGTTTACCCGCCGTAGAATATCGCTATCATGAGAGAAGCCACTAGATAACACTATGGCCTCCGGGTCTATTCTCAACATATCAATCTACATCTACTTTACTTTTTCCTCTTTTACTCTCTGTTCTTATAAACAAAAATACCAAAAATATAAACGATCATCTCTATCAGATCTCACTTTCGTAAGTGACTGTAAAGGGATTGACAACCCCTTATCGCGTTGGCTGCGAAGTTCTTATATGTTTGTGCAGGTGCGAGGGACTCGCGCGTGGTCTCCTACGGGATTGATACCTTGGTTCTCAAAAACTGAGGGAAATGCTTACGCTACTGTGTTGCATCTCCCTTTCCTCTTTGAGGGAATACAACGCAAGCTCGAGAAGTAGCAAGCTCTTGCTGGAGGAGCCCCTCAACAATCTTTTTATCATTTTCCTTTTCTGAAAATTTCTGAAATTTTTAGTAACTCACAATAAAAGTTAACCAAACTCAACAAGATTGATAGCAACAACTCCTATAAGTGCCTAGAGACTATATCATGCGTTAGAACTACTTGGGAACAAGAAAATTTGACATGCAAGCTCAAGAACAAGGTCACCACAACAGAATAAATTTGCAATAAATAAAGCACTAGAACAAAAACTAATTGGGCTATTAAGGAATATCAAACGGAGTCCAAACGGAATGAAACCTTCGGGAGAGATATTTTTGGAGAAAATCACACATGGGAGACTTGAGAACCACGTCAGGGGAGCCACGAGGTGCCCACGAGGGTGGGGGCGCGCCCCCTGCCTCGTGGGGCCCTCGTGAGTCCCCCGGTGTCCTCCTTCCTCCTATATAAGTCTAGGTACCCCGAAACCATCAGAAACAGAGAGAAAACCCTAATTCCATCACCGTAACCTTCTGTTCCCGTGAGATCCCATCTTGGAGCCTGTTCCGGAGCTCCGCCGGAGGGGGGATCCATCATGGAGTGCTTCTACATCATCATCATCGCCCTCACCAAGAGTTGTGAGTAGTTTACCACAGACCTTCGGGTCCATAGCTAGTATCTAGATGGCTTCTTCTCTCTCTCTCTGGATCTCAATACAAAGTTCTCCTCGGTCTTCGAGGAGATCTATTCATGTAATCTCTTTTTGCGGTGTGTTTGTCGAGATCCGATGAATTGTGAGTTTATGATCAAGATTATCTATGTGAAATATTCGGTTCTTTTCTGAACTCTTTATGTGTGCTCATAATATCCTTGCAAGTCTCTTCGAATTATTGGTTTGGTTTGGCCTACTAGATCTATAGTTCTTGCAATGGGAGAAGTGCTTGGCTCTGGGTTCAATCTTTTGGTGTCCTTTCCCAGTGACAGTAGGGGCAGCAAGGCACGTATTGTATTGTTGCCATCGAGGATAAAAAGATGGGGTTTATATCATATTGCTTGAGTTTATCCCTCTACATCATGTCATCTTGCTTAAGGCGTTACTCTGTTCTCATGAACTCAATACACTAGATGCATGCTGGATAGCGGTCGATGTGTGGAGTAATGGTAGTAGATGCAGGCAGTAGTCGGTCTACTTGTCTCGGACGTGATGCCTATATACAATGATCATGCCTAGATAGTCTCATAATTATTCGCTTTTCTATCAATTGCTCGACAGTAATTTGTTTACCCGCCGTAGAATATCGCTATCATGAGAGAAGCCACGAGATAACACTATGGCCTCCGGGTCTATTCTCAACATATCAATCTACATCTACTTTACTTTTTCCGCTTTTACTTTCTGTTCTTATAAACAAAAATACCAAAAATATAAACTATCATCTCTATCAGATCTCACTTTCGTAAGTGACTGTAAAGGGATTGACAACCCCTTATCGCGTTGGCTGTGAAGTTCTTATTTGTTTGTGCAGGTGCGAGGGACTCGCGCGTGGTCTCCTACAGGATTGATACCTTGGTTCTCAAAAACTGAGGGAAATGCTTACGCTACTGTGTTGCATCTCCCTTTCCTCTTTGAGGGAATACAACGCAAGCTCGAGAAGTAGCAAGCTCTTGCTGGAGGAGCCCCTCAACAATCTTTTTATCATTTTCCTTTTCTGAAAATTTCTGAAATTTTTAGTAACTCACAATAAAAGTTAACCAAACTCAACAAGATTGATAGCAACAACTCCTATAAGTGCCTAGAGACTATATCATGCATTAGAACTACTTGGGACCAAGAAAATTTGACATGCAAGCTCAAGAACAAGGTCACCACAACAGCATAAATTTGCAATAAATAAAGCACTAGAACAAAAACTAATTGGGCTATTAAGGAATATCAAACGGAGTCCAAACGGAATGAAACCTTCGGGAGAGATATTTTTGGAGAAAATCACGCATGGGAGACTTGAGAACCACGTCAGGGGAGCCACGAGGTTCCCACGAGGGTGGGGGAGCGCCCCTTGCCTCGTGTGGCCCTCGTGAGTCCCCCGGTGTCCTCCTTCCTCCTATATAAGTCTACGTACCCCGAAACCATCAGAAATAGAGAGAAAACCCTAATTCCATCACTGTAACCTTCTGTTCCCGTGAGATCCCATCTTGGAGCCTGTTCCGTAGCTCCGCCGGAGGGGGGATCCATCATGGAGTGCTTCTACATCATCATCATCGCCCTCACCATGAGTTGTGAGTAGTTTACCACAGACCTTCGGGTCCATAGCTAGTATCTAGATGGCTTCTTCTCTCTCTCTGGATCTCAATACAAAGTTCTCCTCGGTCTTCGAGGAGATCTATTCGATGTAATCTCTTTTTGCGGCGTGTTTGTCGAGATCCGATGAATTGTGAGTTTATGATCAAGATTATCTATGAGAAATATTCGGTTCTTTTCTGAACTCTTTATGTGTGCTCATAATATCCTTGGAAGTCTCTTCGAATTATTGGTTTGGTTTGGCCTACTAGATCTATAGTACCTGCAATGGGAGAAGTGCTTGGCTTTGGGTTCAATCTTTTGGTGTCCTTTCCTAGTGACAGTAGGGGCAGCAAGGCACGTATTGTATTGTTGCCATCGAGGATAAAAAGATGGGGTTTATATCATATTGCTTGAGTTTATCCCTCTACATCATGTCATCTTGCTTAAGGCGTTACTCTGTTCTCATGAACTCAATACACTAGATGCTTGCTGGATAGCGGTCGATGTGTGGAGTAATGGTAGTAGATGCAGGCAGTAGTCGGTCTACTTGTCTCGGACGTGATGCCTATATACAATGATCATGCCTAGATAGTCTCATAATTATTCGCTTTTCTATCAATTGCTCGACAGTAATTTGTTTACCCGCCGTAGAATATCGCTATCATGAGTGAAGCCACTAGATAACACTATGGCCTCCGGGTCTATTCTCAACATATCAATCTACATCTACTTTACTTTTTCCGCTTTTACTTTCTGTTCTTATAAACAAAAATACCAAAAATATAAACTATCATCTCTATCAGATCTCACTTTCGTAAGTGACTGTAAAGGGATTGACAACCCCTTATCGCGTTGGCTGCGAAGTTCTTATTTGTTTGTGCAGGTGCGAGGGACTCACGCGTGGTCTCCTACAAGATTGATACCTTGGTTCTCAAAAACTGAGGGAAATGCTTACGCTACTGTGTTGCATCTCCCTTTCCTCTTTGAGGGAATACAACGCAAGCTCGAGAAGTAGCAAGCTCTTGCTGGAGGAGCCCCTCAACAATCTTTTTATCATTTTCCTTTTCTGAAAATTTCTGAAATTTTTAGTAACTCACAATAAAAGTTAACCAAACTCAACAAGATTGATAGCAACAACTCCTATAAGTGCCTAGAGACTATATCTTGCATTAGAACTACTTGGGACCAAGAAAATTTGACATGCATGCACAAGAACAAGGTCACCACAACAGCATAAATTTGCAATAAATAAAGCACTAGAACCAAAACTAATTGGGCTATTAAGGAATATCAAACGGAGTCCAAACGGAATGAAACCTTTGGGAGAGATATTTTTGGAGAAAATCACGCATGGGAGACTTGGGAACTACGTTAGGGGAGCCACGAGGTGCCCACGAGGGTGGGGACGCGCCCCCTGCCTCGTGGGGCCCTCGTGAGTCCCCCGGTGTCCTCCTTCCTCCTATATAAGTCTACGTACCCCGAAACCATCAGAAACAGAGAGAAAATCCTAATTCCATCACCGTAACCTTCTGTTCCCGTGAGATCCCATCTTGGAGCCTGTTCCGGAGCTCCGCCGGAGGGGGGATCCATCATGGAGTGCTTCTACATCATCATCATCGCCCTCACCATGAGTTGTGAGTAGTTTACCACAGACCTTCGGGTCCATAGCTAGTATCTAGATGGCTTCTTCTCTCTCTCTAGATCTCAATACAAAGTTCTCCTGGGTCTTCGAGGAGATCTATTCGATGTAATCTCTTTTTGCGGTGTGTTTGTCGAGATCCGATGAATTGTGAGTTTATGATCAAGATTATCTATGAGAAATATTCGGTTCTTTTCTGAACTCTTTATGTGTGCTCATAATATCCTTGCAAGTCTCTTCGAATTATTGGTTTGGTTTGGCCTACTAGATCTATAGTACTTGCAATGGGAGAAGTGCTTGGCTTTGGGTTCAATCTTTTGGTGTCCTTTCCCAGTGACAGTAGGGGCAGCAAGGCACGTATTGTATTGTTGCCATCGAGGATAAAAAGATGGGGTTTATATCATATTGCTTGAGTTTATCCCTCTACATCATGTCATCTTGCTTAAGGCGTTACTCTGTTCTCATGAACTCAATACACTAGATGCATGCTGGATAGCGGTCGATGTGTGGAGTAATGGCAGTAGATGCAGGCAGTAGTCGGTCTACTGTCTCGGACGTGATGCCTATATACAATGATCATGCCTAGATAGTCTCATAATTATTCGCTTTTCTATCAATTGCTCGACAGTAATTTGTTTACCCGCCGTAGAATATCGCTATCATGAGAGAAGCCACTAGATAACACTATGGCCTCCGGGTCTATTCTCAACATATCAATCTACATCTACTTTACTTTTTCCGCTTTTACTTTCTGTTCTTATAAACAAAAATACCAAAAATATAAACTATCATCTCTATCAGATCTCACTTTCGTAAGTGAATGTAAAGGGATTAACAACCCCTTATCGCGTTGGCTGCGAAGTTCTTATTTGTTTGTGCAGGTGCGAGGGACTCGCGCGTGGTCTCCTACAGGATTGATACCTTGGTTCTCAAAAACTGAGGGAAATGCTTACGCTACTGTGTATCATCTCCCTTTCCTCTTTGAGGGAATACAACGCAAGCTCGAGAATTAGCAAGCTCTTGCTGGAGGAGCCCCTCAACAATCTTTTTATCATTTTCCTTTTCTGAAAATTTCTGAATTTTTTAGTAACTCACAATAAAAGTTAACCAAACTCAACAAGATTGATAGCAACAACTCCTATAAGTGCCTAGAGACTATATCATGCATTAGAACTACTTGGGACCAAGAAAATTTGACATGCAAGCTCAAGAACAAGGTCACCACAACAGCATAAATTTGCAATAAATAAAGCACTAAAATAAAAACTAATTGGGCTATTAAGGAATATCAAACGGAGTCCAAACGGAATGAAACCTTCGGGAGAGATATTTTTGGAGAAAATCACGCATGGGAGACTTGAGAACCACGTCAGGGGAGCAACGAGGTGCCCACGAGGGTGGGGGCGCGCCCCCTGCCTCGTGGGGCCCTCGCGAGTCCCCCGGTGTCCTCCTTCCTCCTATATAAGTCTACGTACCCCGAAACCATCAGAAACAGAGAGAAAACCCTAATTCCATCACCGTAACCTTCTGGTCCCGTGAGATCCCATCTGGGAGCCTGTTCCGGAGCTCCACCGGAGGGGGGATCCATCATGGAGTGCTTCAACATTATCATCATCGCCCTCACCATGAGTTGTGAGTAGTTTACCACAGACCTTCGGGTCCATAGCTAGTATCTAGATGGCTTCTTCTCTCTCTCTGGATCTCAATACAAAGTTCTCCTCGGTCTTCGAGGAGATCTATTCGATGTAATCTCTTTTTGCGGTGTGTTTGTCGAGATCCAATGAATTGTGAGTTTATGATCAAGATTATCTATGAGAAATATTCGGTTCTTTTCTGAACTCTTTATGTGTGCTCATAATATCCTTGCAAGTCTCTTCGAATTATTGGTTTGGTTTGCCCTACTAGATCTATAGTACTTGCAATGGGAGAAGTGCTTGGCTTCGGGTTCAATCTTTTGGTGTCCTTTCCCAGTGACAGTAGGGGCAGCAAGGCACGTATTGTATTGTTGCCATCGAGGATAAAATGATGGGGTTTATATCATATTGCTTGAGTTTATCCCTCTACATCATGTCATCTTGCTTAAGGCGTTACTCTGTTCTCATGAAATCAATACACTAGATGCATGCTGGATAGCGGTCGATGTGTGGAGTAATGGTAGTAGATGCAGGCAGTAGTCGGTCTACTTGTCTCGGACGTGATGCCTATATACAATGATCATGCCTAGATAGTCTCATAATTATTCTCTTTTCTATCAATTGCTCGACAGTAATTTGTTTACCCGCCGTAGAATATCGCTATCATGAGAGAAGCCACTAGATAACACTATGGCCTCCGGGTCTATTCTCAACATATCAATCTACATCTACTTTACTTTTTCCTCTTTTACTTTCTGTTCTTATAAACAAAAATACCAAAAATATAAACTATCATCTCCATCAGATCTCACTTTCGTAAGTGACTGTAAAGGGATTGACAACCCCTTATCGCGTTGGCTGCGAAGTTCTTATATGTTTGTGCAGGTGCGAGGGACTCGCGCGTGGTCTCCTACGGGATTGATACCTTGGTTCTCAAAAACTGAGGGAAATGCTTACGCTACTGTGTTGCATCTCCCTTTCCTCTTTGAGGGAATACAACGCAAACTCGAGAAGTAGCAAGCTCTTGCTGGAGGAGCCCCTCAACAATCTTTTTATCATTTTCCTTTTCTGAAAATTTCTGAAATTTTTAGTAACTCACAATAAAAGTTAACCAAACTCAACAAGATTGATAGCAACAACTCCTATAAGTGCCTAGAGACTATATCATGCATTAGAACTACTTGGGACCAAGAAAATTTGACATGCAAGCAAAAGAACAAGGTCACCACAACAGCATAAATTTGCAATAAATAAAGCACTAGAACAAAAACTAATTGGGATATTAAGGAATATCAAACGGAGTCCAAACGGAATGAAACCTTCGAGAGAGATATTTTTGGAGAAAATCACGCATGGGAGACTTGGGAACCATGTCAGGGGAGCCACGAGGTGCCCACGAGGGTGGGGGCGCGCACCCTGCCTCGTGGGGCCCTCGTGAGTCCCCCGGTGTCCTCCTTCCTCCTATATAAGTCTACGTACCCCGAAACCATCAGAAAGAGAGAGAAAACCCTAATTCCATCACCGTAACCTTCTGTTCCCGTGAGATCCCATCTTGGAGCCTGTTCCGTAGCTCCGCGGGAGGGGGGATCCATCATGGAGTGCTTCAACATCATCATCATCGCCCTCACCATGAGTTGTGAGTAGTTTACCACAGACCTTCGGGTCCATAGCTAGTATCTAGATGGCTTCTTCTCTCTCTCTGGATCTCAATACAAAGTTCTCCTCGGTCTTCGAGGAGATCTATTCGATGTAATCTCTTTTTGCGGTGTGTTTGTCGAGATCCGATGAATTGTGAGTTTATGATCAAGATTATCTATGAGAAATATTTGATTCTTTTCTAAACTCTTTATGTGTGCTCATAATATCCTTGCAAGTCTCTTCGAATTATTGGTTTGGTTTGGCCTACTAGATCTATAGTTCTTGCAATGGGAGAAGTGCTTGGCTTTGGGTTTAATCTTTTGGTGTCCTTTCCCAGTGACAGTAGGGGCAGGAAGGCACGTATTGTATTGTTGCCATCGAGGATAAAAAGATGGGGTTTATATCATATTGCTTGAGTTTATCCCTCTACATCATGTCATCTTGCTTAAGGCGTTACTCTGTTCTCATTAACTCAATACACTAGATGCATGCTAGATAGCGGTCGATGTGTCGAGTAATAGTAGTAGATGCAGGCCGTAGTCGGTCTACTTGTCTTGGACGTGATGCCTATATACAATGATCATGCCTAGATAGTCTCATAATTATTCGCTTTTCTATCAATTGCTCGACAGTAATTTGTTTACCCGCCGTAGAATATCGCTATCATGAGAGAAGCCACTAGATAACACTATGGCCTCCGGGTCTATTCTCAACATATCAATCTACATCTACTTTACTTTTTCCGCTTTTACTTTATGTTCTTATAAACAAAAATACCAAAAATATAAACTATCATCTCTATCAGATCTCACTTTCGTAAGTGACTGTAAATGGATTGACAACCCCTTATCGTGTTGGCTGCGAAGTTCTTGTTTGTTTGTGCAGGTGCGAGGGACTCGCGCGAGGTCTCCTACAGGATTGATACCTTGGTTCTCAAAAACTGAGGGAAATGCTTACGCTACTGTGTTGCATCTCCCTTTCCTCTTTGAGGGAATACAACGCAAGCTCGAGAAGTAGCAAGCTCTTGCTGGAGGAGCCCCTCAACAATATTTTTATCATTTTCCTTTTCTGAAAATTTCTGAAATTTCTAGTAACTCGCAATAAAAGTTAACTAAACTCAACAAGATTGATAGAAACAACTCCTATAAGTGCCTAGAGACTATATCATGCATTAGAACTACTTGGGACCAAGAAAATTTGACATGCAAGCACAAGAACAAGGTCACCACAACAGCATAAATTTGCAATAAATAAAGCACTAGAACAAAAACTAATTGGGCTATTAAGGAATATCAAACGGAGTCCAAACGGAATGAAACCTTCGGGAGAGATATTTTTGGAGAAAATCACGCATGGGAGACTTGAGAACCACGTCAGGGGAGCCACGAGGTGCCCACGAGGGTGGGGGCGCGCCCCCTGCCTCGTGGGGCCCTCGTGAGTCCCCCGGTGTCCTCCTTCCTCCTATATAAGTCTACGTACCCCAAAACCATCAGAAACAGAGAGAAAACCCTAATTCCATCACCGTAACCTTCTGTTCCCGTGAGATCCCATCTTGGAGCCTGTTCCGGAGCTCCGCCGGAGGGGGGATCCATCATGGAGTGCTTCTACATCATCATCATCGCCCTCACCATGAGTTGTGAGTAGTTTACCACAGACCTTCGGGTCCATAGCTAGTATCTAGATGGCTTCTTCTCTCTCTCTGGATCTCAATACAAAGTTCTCCTCGGTCTTCGAGGAGATCTATTCGATGTAATCTCTTTTTGCGGTGTGTTTGTCGAGATCCGATGAATTGTGAGTTTATGATCAAGATTATCTATGAGAAATATTTGGTTCTTTTCTGAACTCTTTATGTGTGCTCATAATATCCTTGCAAGTCTCTTCGAATTATTGGTTTGGTTTGACCTACTAGATCTATAGTTCTTGCAATAGGAGAAGTGCTTGGCTTTGGGTTCAATCTTTTGGTGTCCTTTCCCAGTGACAGTAGGGGCAGCAAGGCACGTATTGTATTGTTGCCATCGAGGATAAAAAGATGGGGTTTATATCATATTGCTTGAGTTTATCCCTCTACATCATGTCATCTTGCTTAAGGCGTTACTCTGTTCTCATGAAATCAATACACTAGATGCATGCTGGATAGCGGTCGATGTGTGGAGTAATGGTAGTAGATGCAGGCAGTAGTCGGTCTACTTGTCTCGGACGTGATGCCTATATACAATGATCATGCCTAGATAGTCTCATAATTATTCGCTTTTCTATCAATTGCTCGACAGTGATTTGTTTACCCGCCGTAGAATATCGCTATCATGAGAGAAGCCACTAGATAACACTATGGCCTCCGGGTCTATTCTCAACATATCAATCTACATCTACTTTACTTTTTCCGCTTTTACTTTCTGTTCTTATAAACAAAAATACCAAAAATATAAACTATCATCTCTATCAGATCTCACTTTCGTAAGTGACTGTAAAGGGATTGACAACCCCTTATCGCGTTGGCTGCGAAGTTCTTATTTGTTTGTGCAGGTGCGAGGGACTCGTGCGTGGTCTCCTACTGGATTGATACCTTGGTTCTCAAAAACTGAGGGAAATACTTACGCTACTGTGTTGCATCTCCTTTTCCTCTTCGAGGGAATACAACGCAAGCTCGAGAAGTAGCAAGCTCTTGCTGGAGGAGCCCCTCAACAATCTTTTTATCATTTTCCTTTTCTGAAAATTTCTGAAATTTTTAGTAACTCACAATAAAAGTTAACCAAACTCAACAAGATTGATAGCAACAACTCCTATAAGTGCCTAGAGACTATATCATGCATTAGAACTACTTGGGACCAAGAAAATTTGACATGCAAGCAAAAGAACAAGGTCACCACAACAGCATAAATTTGCAATAAATAAAGCACTAGAACAAAAACTAATTGGGCTATTAAGGAATATCAAACGGAGTCCAAACGGAATGAAACCTTCGTGAGAGATATTTTTGGAGAAAATCACGCATGGGAGACTTGGGAACCACGTCAGGGGAGCCACGAGGTGCCCGCGAGGGTGGGGGCGCGCACCCTGCCTCGTGGGGCCCTCGTGAGTCCCCCGGTGTCCTCCTTCCTCCTATATAAGTCTACGTACCCCGAAACCATCAGAAACAGAGAGAAAACCCTAATTCCATCACCGTAACCTTCTGTTCCCGTGAGATCCCATCTTGGAGCCTGTTCTGTAGCTCCGCGGGAGGGGGGATCCATCATGGAGTGCTTCAACATCATCATCATCGCCCTCACCATGAGTTGTGAGTAGTTTACCACAGACCTTCGGGTCCATAGCTAGTATCTAGATGGCTTCTTCTCTCTCTCTGGATCTCAATACAAAGTTCTCCTCGGTCTTCGAGGAGATCTATTCGATGTAATCTCTTTTTGCGGTGTGTTTGTCGAGATCCGATGAATTGTGAGTTTATGATCAAGATTATCTATGAGAAATATTTGATTCTTTTCTAAACTCTTTATGTGTGCTCATAATATCCTTGCAAGTCTCTTCGAATTATTGGTTTGGTTTGGCCTACTAGATCTATAGTTCTTGCAATGGGAGAAGTGCTTGGCTTTGGGTTTAATCTTTTGGTGTCCTTTCCCAGTGACAGTAGGGGCAGCAAGGCACGTATTGTATTGTTGCCATCGAGGATAAAAAGATGGGGTTTATATCATATTGCTTGAGTTTATCCCTCTACATCATGTCATCTTGCTTAAGGCGTTACTCTGTTCTCATTAACTCAATACACTAGATGCATGCTAGATAGCGGTCGATGTGTCGAGTAATAGTAGTAGATGCAGGCCGTAGTCGGTCTACTTGTCTCGGACGTGATGCCTATATACAATGATCATGCCTAGATAGTCTCATAATTATTCACTTTTCTATCAATTGCTCGACAGTAATTTGTTTACCCGCCGTAGAATATCGCTATCATGAGAGAAGCCACTAGATAACACTATGGCCTCCGGGTCTATTCTCAACATATCAATCTACATCTACTTTACTTTTTCCGCTTTTACTTTCTGTTCTTATAAACAAAAATACCAAAAATATAAACTATCATCTCTATCAGATCTCACTTTCGTAAGTGACTGTAAATGGATTGACAACCCCTTATCGTGTTGGCTGCGAAGTTCTTGTTTGTTTGTGCAGGTGCGAGGGACTCGCGCGAGGTCTCCTACAGGATTGATACCTTGGTTCTCAAAAACTGAGGGAAATGCTTACGCTACTGTGTTGCATCTCCCTTTCCTCTTTGAGGGAATACAACGCAAGCTCGAGAAGTAGCAAGCTCTTGCTGGAGGAGCCCCTCAACAATATTTTTATCATTTTCCTTTTCTGAAAATTTCTGAAATTTCTAGTAACTCACAATAAAAGTTAACCAAACTCAACAAGATTGATAGAAACAACTCCTATAAGTGCCTAGAGACTATATCATGCATTAGAACTACTTGGGACCAAGAAAATTTGACATGCAAGCTCAAGAACAAGGTCACCACAACAGCATAAATTTGCAATAAATAAAGCACTAGAACAAAAACTAATTGGGCTATTAAGGAATATCAAACGGAGTCCAAACGGAATGAAACCTTCGGGAGAGATATTTTTGGAGAAAATCACGCATGGGAGACTTGAGAACCACGTCAGGGGAGCCACGAGGTGCCCACGAGGGTGGGGGCGCGCCCCCTGCCTCGTGGGGCCCTCGTGAGTCCCCCGGTATCCTCCTTCCTCCTATATAAGTCTACGTACCCCAAAACCATCAGAAACAGAGAGAAAACCCTAATTCCATCACCGTAACCTTCTGTTCCCGTGAGATCCCATCTTGGAGCCTGTTCCGGAGCTCCGCCGGAGGGGGGATCCATCATGGAGTGCTTCTACATCATCATCATCGCCCTCACCATGAGTTGTGAGTAGTTTACCACAGACCTTCGGGTCCATAGCTAGTATCTAGATGGCTTCTTCTCTCTCTCTGGATCTCAATACAAAGTTCTCCTCGGTCTTCGAGGAGATCTATTCGATGTAATCTCTTTTTGCGGTGTGTTTGTCGAGATCCGATGAATTGTGAGTTTATGATCAAGATTATCTATGAGAAATATTTGGTTCTTTTCTGAACTCTTTATGTGTGCTCATAATATCCTTGCAAGTCTCTTCGAATTATTGGTTTGGTTTGACCTACTAGATCTATAGTTCTTGCAATAGGAGAAGTGCTTGGCTTTGGGTTCAATCTTTTGGTGTCCTTTCCCAGTGACAGTAGGGGCAGCAAGGCACGTATTGTATTGTTGCCATCGAGGATAAAAAGATGGGGTTTATATCATATTGCTTGAGTTTATCCCTCTACATCATGTCATCTTGCTTAAGGCGTTACTCTGTTCTCATGAA
>LR738710.1:942904751-942916383 GCA_902687465.1 Secale cereale
TCAATACACTAGATGCATGCTGGATAGCGGTCGATGTGTGGAGTAATGGTAGTAGATGCAGGCAGTAGTCGGTCTACTTGTCTCGGACGTGATGCCTATATACAATGATCATGCCTAGATAGTCTCATAATTATTCGCTTTTCTATCAATTGCTCGACAGTGATTTGTTTACCCGCCGTAGAATATCGCTATCATGAGAGAAGCCACTAGATAACACTATGGCCTCCGGGTCTATTCTCAACATATCAATCTACATCTACTTTACTTTTTCCGCTTTTACTTTCTGTTCTTATAAACAAAAATACCAAAAATATAAACTATCATCTCTATCAGATCTCACTTTCGTAAGTGACTGTAAAGGGATTGACAACCCCTTATCGCGTTGGCTGCGAAGTTCTTATTTGTTTGTGCAGGTGCGAGGGACTCGTGCGTGGTCTCCTACTGGATTGATACCTTGGTTCTCAAAAACTGAGGGAAATACTTACGCTACTGTGTTGCATCTCCCTTTCCTCTTCGAGGGAATACAACGCAAGCTCGAGAAGTAGCAAGCTCTTGCTAGAGGAGCCCCTCAACAATCTTTTTATCATTTTCCTTTTCTGAAAATTTCTGAATTTTTTAGTAACTCACAATAAAAGTTAACCAAACTCAACAAGATTGATAGCAACAACTCCTATAAGTGCCTAGAGACTATATCATGCATTAGAACTACTTGGGACCAAGAAAATTTGACATGCAAGCTCAAGAACAAGGTCACCACAACAGCATAAATTTGCAATAAATAAAGCACTAGAACAAAAACAAATTGGGCTATTAAGGAATATCAAACGGAGTCCAAACGGAATGAAACCTTCGAGAGAGATACTTTTGGGAAAATCACGCATGGGAGACTTGGGAACCATGTCAGGGGAGCCACGAGGTGCCCACGAGGGTGGGGGCGCGCCCCCTGCCTCGTGGGGCCCTCGTGAGTCCCCCGGTGTCCTCCTTCCTCCTATATAAGTCTACGTACCCCGAAACCATCAGAAACAGAGAGAAAACCCTAATTCCATCACCGTAACCTTCTGTTCCCGTGAGATCCCATCTTGGAGCCTGTTCCGGAGCTCCGCCGGAGGGGGGATCTATCATGGAGTGCTTCAACATCATCATCATCGCCCTCACCATGAGTTGTGAGTAGTTTACCACAGGCCTTCGGGTCCATAGCTAGTATCTAGATGGCTTCTTCTCTCTCTCTGGATCTCAATACAAAGTTCTCCTCGGTCTTCGAGGAGATCTATTCGATGTAATCTCTTTTTGCGGTGTGTTTGTCGAGATCCGATGAATTGTGAGTTTATGATCAAGATTATCTATGAGAAATATTCGGTTCTTTTCTGAACTCTTTATGTGTGCTCATAATATCCTTGCAAGTCTCTTCGAATTATTGGTTTGGTTTGGCCTACTAGATCTATAGTTCTTGCAATGGGAGAAGTGCTTGGCTTTGGGTTCAATCTTTTGGTGTCCTTTCCCAGTGACAGTAGGGGCAGCAAGGCACGTATTGTATTGTTGCCATCGAGGATAAAAAGATGGGGTTTATATCATATTGCTTGAGTTTATCCCTCTACATCATGTCATCTTGCTTAAGGCATTACTCTGTTCTCATGAACTCAATACACTAGATGCATGCTGGATAGCGGTCGATGTGTGGAGTAATGGTAGTAGATGCGGGCAGTAGTCGGTCTACTTGTCTCGGTCGTGATGCCTATATACAATGATCATGCCTAGATAGTCTCATAATTATTCGCTTTTCTATCAATTGCTCGACAGTAATTTGTTTACCCGCCGTAGAATATCGCTATCATGAGAGAAGCCACTAGATAACATTATGGCCTCCGGGTCTATTCTCAACATATCAATCTACATCTACTTTACTTTTTCCGCTTTTACTTTCTGTTCTTATAAACAAAAATACCAAAAATATAAACTATCATCTCTATCAGATCTCACTTTCGTAAGTGACTGTAAAGGGATTAACAACCCCTTATCGCGTTGGCTGCGAAGTTCTTATTTGTTTGTGCAGGTGCGAGGGACTCGCGCGTGGTCTCCTACAGGATTGATACCTTGGTTCTCAAAAACTGAGGGAAATGCTTACGCTACTATGTTGCATCTCCCTTTCCTCTTTGAGGGAATACAACGCAAGCTCGAGAAGTAGCAAGCTATTGCTGGAGTAGCCCCTCAACAATCTTTTTATCATTTTCCTTTTCTGAAAATTTCTGAAATTTTTAGTAACTCACAATAAAAGTTAAGCAAACTCAACAAGATTGATAGCAACAACTCCTATAAGTGCCTAGAGACTATATCATGCATTAGAACTACTTGGGACCAAGAAAATTTGACATGCAAGCTCAAGAACAAGATCACCACAACAGCATAAATTTGCAATAAATAAAGCACTAGAACAAAAACTAATTGGGCTATTAAGGAATATCAAACGGAGTCCAAACGGAATGAAACCTTCGGGAGAGATATTTTTGGAGAAAATCACGCATGGGAGACTTGAGAACCACGACAGGGGAGCCACGAGGTTCCCATGAGGGTGGGGGCGCGCCCCTGCCTCGTGGGGCCCTCGTGAGTCCCCCGGTGTCCTCCTTCCTCCTATATAAGTCTGCGTACCCCGAAACCATCAGAAACAGAGAGAAAACCCTAATTCCATCACCGTAACCTTCTGTTCCCGTGAGATCCCATCTTGGAGCCTGTTCCGGAGCTCCGCCGGAGGGTGGATCCATCATGGAGTGCTTCAACATCATCATCATCGCCCTCACCATGAGTTGTGAGTAGTTTACCACAGACCTTCGGGTCCATAGCTAGTATCTAGATGGCTTCTTCTCTCTCTCTGGATCTCAATACAAAGTTCTCCTCGGTCTTCGAGGAGATCTATTCGATGTAATCTCTTTTTGCGGTGTGTTTGTCGAGATCCGATGAATTGTGAGTTTATGATCAAGATTATGTATGAGAAATATTTGGTTCTTTTCTGAACTCTTTATGTGTGCTCATAATATCCTTGCAAGTCTCTTTGAATTATTGGTTTGGTTTGGCCTACTAGATCTATAGTTCTTGCAATGGGAGAAGTGCTTGGCTTTGGGTTCAATCTTTTGGTGTCCTTTCCCAGTGACAGTAGGGGCACCAAGGCACGTATTGTATTGTTGCCATCGAGGATAAAAAGATGGGGTTTATATCATATTGCTTGAGTTTATCCCTCTACATCATGTCATCTTGCTTAAGGCGTTACTCTATTCTCATGAACTCAATACACTAGATGCATGCTGGATAGCGGTCGATGTGTGGAGTAATGGTAGTAGATGCAGGCAGTAGTCGGTCTACTTGTCTCGGACGTGATGCCTATATACAATGATCATGCCTAGATAGTCTCATAATTATTCGCTTTTCTATCAATTGCTCGACAGTGATTTGTTTACCCGCCGTAGAATATCGCTATCATGATAGAAGCCACTAGATAACACTATGGCCTCCGGGTCTATTCTCAACATATCAATCTACATCTACTTTACTTTTTCCGCTTTTACTTTCTGTTCTTATAAACAAAAATACCAAAAATATAAAATATCATCTCTATCAGATCTCACTTTCGTAAGTGACTGTAAAGGGATTGACAACCCCTTATCGCGTTGGCTGCGAAGTTCTTATTTGTTTGTGCAGGTGCGAGGGACTCGTGCGTGGTCTCCTACTGGATTGATACCTTGGTTCTCAAAAACTGAGGGAAATACTTACGCTACTGTGTTGCATCTCCCTTTCCTCTTCGAGGGAATACAACGCAAGCTCGAGAAGTAGCAAGCTCTTGCTGGAGGAGCCCCTCAACAATCTTTTTATCATTTTCCTTTTCTGAAAATTTCTGAATTTTTTAGTAACTCACAATAAAAGTTAACCAAACTCAACAAGATTGATAGCAACAACTCCTATAAGTGCCTAGAGACTATATCATGCATTAGAACTACTTGGGACCAAGAAAATTTGACATGCAAGCTCAAGAACAAGGTCACCACAACAGCATAAATTTGCAATAAATAAAGCACTAGAACAAAAACGAATTGGGCTATTAAGGAATATCAAACGGAGTCCAAACGGAATGAAACCTTCGAGAGAGATACTTTTGGAGAAAATCACGCATGGGAGACTTGGGAACCACGTCAGGGGAGCCACGAGGTGCCCACGAGGGTGGGGGCGCGCCCCCTGCCTCGTGGGGCCCTCGTGAGTCCCCCGGTGTCCTCCTTCCTCCTATATAAGTCTACGTACCCCGAAACCATCAGAAACAGAGAGAAAACCCTAATTCCATCACCGTAACCTTCTGTTCCCGTGAGATCCCATCTTGGAGCCTGTTCCGGAGCTCCGCCGGAGGGGGGATCTATCATGGAGTGCTTCAACATCATCATCATCGCCCTCACCATGAGTTGTGAGTAGTTTATCACAGGCCTTCGGGTCCATAGCTAGTATCTAGATGGCTTCTTCTCTCTCTCTGGATCTCAATACAAAGTTCTCCTCGGTCTTCGAGGAGATCTATTCGATGTAATCTCTTTTTGCGGTGTGTTTGTCGAGATCCGATGAATTGTGAGTTTATGATCAAGATTATCTATGAGAAATATTCGGTTCTTTTCTGAACTCTTTATGTGTGCTCATAATATCCTTGCAAGTCTCTTCGAATTATTGGTTTGGTTTGGCCTACTAGATCTATAGTTCTTGCAATGGGAGAAGTGCTTGGCTTTGGGTTCAATCTTTTGGTGTCCTTTCCCAGTGACAGTAGGGGCAGCAAGGCACGTATTGTATTGTTGCCATCGAGGATAAAAAGATGGGGTTTATATCATATTGCTTGAGTTTATCCCTCTACATCATGTCATCTTGCTTAAGGCATTACTCTGTTCTCATGAACTCAATACACTAGATGCATGCTGGATAGCGGTCGATGTGTGGAGTAATGGTAGTAGATGCGGGCAGTAGTCGGTCTACTTGTCTCGGTCGTGATGCCTATATACAATGATCATACCTAGATAGTCTCATAATTATTCGCTTTTCTATCAATTGCTCGACAGTAATTTGTTTACCCGCCGTAGAATATCGCTATCATGAGAGAAGCCACTAGATAACATTATGGCCTCCGGGTCTATTCTCAACATATCAATCTACATCTACTTTACTTTTTCCGCTTTTACTTTCTGTTCTTATAAACAAAAATACCAAAAATATAAACTATCATCTCTATCAGATCTCACTTTCGTAAGTGACTGTAAAGGGATTAACAACCCCTTATCGCGTTGGCTGCGAAGTTCTTATTTGTTTGTGCAGGTGCGAGGGACTCGCGCGTGGTCTCCTACAGGATTGATACCTTGGTTCTCAAAAACTGAGGGAAATGCTTACGCTACTATGTTGCATCTCCCTTTCCTCTTTGAGGGAATACAACGCAAGCTCGAGAAGTAGCAAGCTATTGCTGGAGTAGCCCCTCAACAATCTTTTTATCATTTTCCTTTTCTGAAAATTTCTGAAATTTTTAGTAACTCACAATAAAAGTTGACCAAACTCAACAAGATTGATAGCAACAACTCCTATAAGTGCCTAGAGACTATATCATGCATTAGAACTACTTGGGACCAAGAAAATTTGACATGCAAGCTCAAGAACAAGATCACCACAACAGCATAAATTTGCAATAAATAAAGCACTAGAACAAAAACTAATTGGGCTATTAAGGAATATCAAACGGAGTCCAAACGGAATGAAACCTTCGGGAGAGATATTTTTGGAGAAAATCACGCATGGGAGACTTGAGAACCACGACAAGGGAGCCACGAGGTGCCCATGAGGGTGGGGGCGCGCCCCTGCCTCGTGGGGCCCTCGTGAGTCCCCCGGTGTCCTCCTTCCTCCTATATAAGTCTGCGTACCCCGAAACCATCAGAAACAGAGAGAAAACCCTAATTCCATCACCGTAACCTTCTGTTCCCGTGAGATCCCATCTTGGAGCCTGTTCCGGAGCTCCGCCGGAGGGTGGATCCATCATGGAGTGCTTCAACATCATCATCATCGCCCTCACCATGAGTTGTGAGTAGTTTACCACAGACCTTCGGGTCCATAGCTAGTATCTAGATGGCTTCTTCTCTCTCTCTGGATCTCAATACAAAGTTCTCCTCGGTCTTCGAGGAGATCTATTCGATGTAATCTCTTTTTGCGGTGTGTTTGTCGAGATCCGATGAATTGTGAGTTTATGATCAAGATTATGTATGAGAAATATTTGGTTCTTTTCTGAACTCTTTATGTGTGCTCATAATATCCTTGCAAGTCTCTTTGAATTATTGGTTTGGTTTGGCCTACTAGATCTATAGTTCTTGCAATGGGAGAAGTGCTTGGCTTTGGGTTCAATCTTTTGGTGTCCTTTCCCAGTGACAGTAGGGGCACCAAGGCACGTATTGTATTGTTGCCATCGAGGATAAAAAGATGGGGTTTATATCATATTGCTTGAGTTTATCCCTCTACATCATGTCATCTTGCTTAAGGCGTTACTCTGTTCTCATGAACTCAATACACTAGATGCATGCTGGATAGCGGTCGATGTGTGGAGTAATGGTAGTAGATGCAGGCAGTAGTCGGTCTACTTGTCTCGGACGTGATGCCTATATACAATGATCATGCCTAGATAGTCTCATAATTATTCGCTTTTCTATCAATTGCTCGACAGTAATTTGTTTACCCGCCGTAGAATATCGCTATCATGAGAGAAGCCACTAGATAACACTATGGCCTTCGGGTCAATTCCCAACATATCAATCTACATCTACTTTACTTATTCCGCTTTTTCTTTCTGTTCTTATAAAGAAAAATACCAAAAATATAAACTATCATCTCTATCAGATCTCACTTTCGTAAGTGACTGTAAAGGGATTGACAACCCCTTATCGCGTTGGCTGCGAAGTTCTTATTTGTTTGTGCAGGTGCGAGGGACTCGCGCGTGGTCTCCTACAGGATTGATACCTTGGTTCTCAAAAACTGAGGGAAATACTTACGCTACTGTGTTGCATCTCCCTTTCCTCTTTGAGGGAATACAACGCAAGCTCGAGAAGTAGCAAGCTCTTGCTGGAGGAGCCCTTCGACAATCTTTTTATCATTTTCCTTTTCTGAAAATTTCTGAAATTTGTAGTAACTCACAATAAAAGTTAACCAAACTCAACAAGATTGATAGCAACAACTCCTATAAGTGCCTAGAGACTATATCATGCATTAGAACTACTTGGGACCAAGAAAATTTGACATGCAAGCTCAAGAACAAGGTCACCACAACAGCATAAATTTGCAATAAATAAAGCACTAGAACAAAAACTAATTGGGCTATTAAGGAATATCAAACGGAGTCCAAACGGAATGAAACCTTCGGGAGAGATATTTTTGGAGAAAATCACGCATGGGAGACTTGAGAACCACGTCAGGGGAGCCACGAGGTGCCCACGAGGGTGGGGGCGCGCCCCTGCCTCGAGGGGCCCTCGTGAGTCCCCCGGTGTCCTCCTTCCTCCTATATAAGTCTACGTACCCCAAAACCATCAGAAACAGAGAGAAAACCCTAATTCCATCACCGTAACCTTCTGTTCCCGTGAGATCCCATCTTGGAGCCTGTTCCGGAGCTCCGCCGGAGGGGGGATCCATCATGGAGTGCTTCTACATCATCATCATCGCCCTCACCATGAGTTGTGAGTAGTTTACCACAGACCTTCGGGTCCATAGCTAGTATCTAGATGGCTTCTTCTCTCTCTCTGGATCTCAATACAAAGTTCTCCTCGGTCTTCGAGGAGATCTATTCGATGTAATCTCTTTTTGCGGTGTGTTTGTCGATATCCGATGAATTGTGAGTTTATGATCAAGATTATCTATGAGAAATATTCGGTTCTTTTCTGAACTCTTTATGTGTGCTCATAATATCCTTGCAAGTCTCTTCGAATTATTGGTTTGGTTTGGCCTACTAGATCTATAGTTCTTTCAATGGGAGAAGTGCTTGGCTTTGGGTTCAATCTTTTGGTGTCCTTTCCCAGTGACAGTAGGGGCAGCAAGGCACGTATTGTATTGTTGCCATCAAGGATAAAAAATGGGGTTTATATCATATTGCTTGTGTTTATCCCTCTACATCATGTCATCTTGCTTAAGGCGTTACTCTGTTCTCATGAACTCAATACACTAGATGCATGCAGGATAGCGGTCGATGTGTGGAGTAATGGTAGTAGATGCAGGCAGTAATCGGTCTACTTGTCTCGGATGTGATGCCTATATACAATGATCATGCCTAGATAGTCTCATAATTATTCGCTTTTTTATCAATTGCTCGACAGTAATTTGTTTACCCGTCGTAGAATATCGCTATCATGAGAGAAGCCACTAGATAACACTATGGCCTCCGGCTCTATTCTCAACATATCAATCTACATCTACATTACTTTTTCCGCTTTTACTTTCTGTTCTTATAAACAAAAATACCAAAAATATAAACTATCATCTCTATCAGATCTCACTTTTGTAAGTGACTGTAAAGGGATTGACAACCCCTTATCGCGTTGGCTGCGAAGTTCTTATTTGTTTGTGCAGGTGCGAGGGACTCGCGCGTGGTCTCCTACTGGATTGATACCTTGGTTCTCAAAAACTGAGTGAAATACTTACGCTACTGTGTTGCATCTCCCTTTCCTCTTCGAGGGAATACAACGCAAGCTCGAGAAGTAGCAAGCTCTTGCTGGAGGAGCCCCTCAACAATCTTTTTATCATTTTCCTTTTCTGAATATTTCTGAAATTTTTAGTAACTCGCAATAAAAGTTAACCAAACTCAACAAGATTGATAGCAACAACTCCTATAAGTGCCTAGAGACTATATCATGCATTAGAACTACTTGGGACCAAGAAAATTTGACATGCAAGCTCAAGAACAAGGTCACCACAACAGCATAAATTTGCAATAAATAAAGCACTAGAACAAAAACTAATTGGGCTATTAAGGAATATCAAACGGAGTCCAAACGGAATGAAACCTTCGGGAGAGATATTTTTGGACAAAATCACGCATGGGAGACTTGAGAACCACGTCAGGGGAGCCACGAGGTGCCCACGAGGGTGTGATGGCTTCTCGCCCCTCGTTGGTTACCCCAAGTGGAAGGTTGAGATGTAGCGTAGCGGCAAATTTCCCTTGGCAAAGATACCAAGGATCGAATCCCGTGAGACTCCGAGGGTCGACAAGTAGGTGTCAACGGCGCCAGAAACTTAGCGGTTGACGGGACCTGCACACAGATACAGATAAATTTGCTCCCAACGAGTACAGAGAGGTTGTCAATCCCTCCGGCCTTGTTGTTTACAAAGGATCAAGCACAATAGATAATATTGATAGCTATGACTGCAACTAGGAAATAAAAACAGGAAGTAAATAGAAGGTGTGATCAGCGGTGGTAATATGGACCGGGGTCCCATGATGTTCACTAGTGATGTCTCTCTCCCAAAAGACGATAAAACAGCAAAGCGAGGTAAACAAATTACAGCTGGGCAATTGACAGGATTATGTGCGCAAACCAATGCTAACTATGCTGCAAAGAAAGGTAGAGGCTCAAAAGCATGGGCGGTACGCCAAGGCAAGTAGACCGAAATCCATCTGCATCTACTACTAATCATCCACCTTGAGATATCTATCCAGAACATCTCGCTGGTATTAAGTTGCGAATCCCACCCAAAGTGTAAACTCAAAGCAACAGACAACTGCATTAAAAGAACTTTGCGTAAAGTAAACAATCCTTGCACCCGCAAGTACAAGCACCGTTGTTTTCTCCCTTGTGGCAACAGCACATCCCCTAGACTCATGTTTCTGTCACTCAAGCTAGTCATCAGGGGGCATGAACCCACAATCAAGCATAACGCTCCCTCTTGGAGTTACTACCTACTACTCGGCCAAAGCAATAAACAGCAACGGAGAACATGCAAGAATTACTCAAGAACAAAGATATAAAAGAGGTGAATCAAATATATTACTCAAACATAATCTGAACATAGTCTCATAATCCATCAGATCCCAGCAAACTCAGCAAAGCAACAGCAGAAAGATTACATATGTGCCTCGATCATGTAGGGCAGCTCACGAGGTCTAAACCATGAAAGAGCAAAGAGGGGAGGAGAACATCACATAGCTACTGATCATGGACCCATGGTCCAAGGTGGACTACTCACAACTCATCTGGGAAGCGTCCATGGTGGTGGAGAAGCTCCCGGTGGTGGTTCTCCCCTCCAGCAGGGTGCCGGGAAGAGTTCTCCTGATGCTCCCGATCTTGAAAGCGCTGCGGCGGCGGAACAGAGGCGAGATCGCGAAAAAGGGTTCTGTCCTCGAGGGTTTCGGGACGAGAGGGATATATATGCGAAGGGGGGCAGCCAGAGGCGGAGCAGGGGCCCCAGGCGCCCCCCTGGCGCGGCCAGGGGTGGGGCCGCGCCAGTTGGCCGCCTGGGCCTCCCCTGGCTCCCCTCTGGCCCATCTTTGGTTCTTCGCGAAGCTTCATGTACGCTGATTTTTCCTATATTTTTCCTGGAATTTTTGGAGCACTTTTAATATGGGGGAAACCTGAAATAGAAAAAGAGCAGAAAACAGGAACTGGCACTGTGGTGCACTGAGTTAATAAGTTAGTCCAAATATGATCAAAAGTGCATGGAAGTGCATCAATATCATAGCAATATCACACAAAAGAAGCATGGAGCAAGTAGAAATTATAGATACGTTTTGGACGTATCAACATCCCCAAGCTTAATTCCTGCTCGTCCTCGAGTAGGTAAATGATAACAAGCATAATTTCTGTGGTGACATGCTACCAACCATATAAGAACTTTTTAAGTAAAGCAATCAAGGCATGTAATTCAATTCAAGTCATAACAAGCAAGAGTCTATATTAGCATTGTAACAAGCAACATAAGAACATAAAGGTGCAAGAGCTCTCGCTGTCCGTGACTCGAATGTCTCCAAATGGTGTTTGCGTGCAAGAAAGGGGATAGGGATATACGAGAGAGTAAAACATAGTTTTTGTATTGTTGAGAACTTAATCTACTAAAGTTTCACACTTGGTCTTCTTTGGAATCTTATCTTGACTCATCCCCAGACCACTAGCCAGGTACAAGTCAAAATGATCCACTCCCTTTCGATATTTTGAACACTCATGCAATGGATGAGCGTAAGCAAGAAAGTTGACACTTAGGATGGCAAAGAGAGAAAAATGATGAAGGGGGAAGACAAAAAAGGTGTGAAAGGCTCACATCAATGAGGACAACCGTAGGCGAGAGAAAGCCAAATGATAGATATGATGTGAGGAGTAGGGATTGCCATGCAACGGATGCACATATGAGCTAAGGTAAGCTCTCCAATGGAACTAGTGGGGGTGCATCCAACTTGCTCGCTCAAGAAGACCTAGAGCTCTTTTGAGGAGGCTCATCATTGGAATATACAAGCCAAGTTCTATAGTGTGCAGGTCCCCACATAGCTATATGCATGAATGATAATCTCTATGGAGTACAAGGTATAAGATGAAGTACGACTGTGGATCTCTCAAAAGGAATAGTAGTGTGCCCCCTTCTCTCTTTTTATTTCTTTTTCTCTTTTTTCTACGTA
>LR738710.1:942916393-942956771 GCA_902687465.1 Secale cereale
ATATATATATATATATATATATATATATATATATATATATATATATATATATATATATATATATATATATATATATATTGTGGCCTCAATGGCTCTTTCTATTTAACTCTCATTTGTCCTCTTTGGGATCTTTTGATTTTGTCCTCTTTGGGATCTTTTCCTCACTTTAGGGGCAACACTCTATGTATTACAAGAAGTATAGAAGATCTTTCACACTTTACAAAAGTATTCAACATAAAGAAAATGAAACTATCATGATGTATGCAAATGTATGCCTCTGCCGGTGTAGCAGGATATGCAATGATACTAGCGCGTCATGTAGCAATGATTAGGGCAAGGCCCAACTAGCATGCGGCTCATCGATCAAGCAAAAGGCATGTATGACATGAAGATCAAGTCATGAGAAGATGGATGTTGCATGGCAATGTATCTCGGAAAGGCTATGGAAATGCCTTGATAGGTAGGTATGGTGGCTGTTTTGAGGAAGGATATAATGAGGCTTATGATGACAGAGCGTATCGTGCCAAGGATTTGGATGCACCGGCGAAGTATGCGCCAACTCTCGAGGTGAGAAAGGGCAATGCACGGTACCGAAGTGTCGGGGGAAACTGTCCACCACGAGCACCTATGGGACTGGAGCCCCTTGTACGTTGCGGTAAGGGAGCGGAGGGAGCACAAAGAGCAGATCGAGGAGAGCACGCGGGCAGTTTACCCAGGTTCGGGCCACGCGGACGCGTAAAACCCTACTCCTGCTTGATTTGTATTGAGTTTGTGAGCTCGGGAGCTTGAAGAACTAGCTACACCGAGCAAGAGAGCTGTCTAGGTTCCGAACCCTTTCTACGTTGTGCATGGGCCTCCTTTTATAGCTCAAGGGGTCACCGACAGGTGTCAACGTAGAAGAAGGGCAAAAATGTAACTTTGGTGGTAGTTGTAACAGTGCGGGAACAGTGCATGAACAGTGCGTGAACAGTGGTCTTCACCTAACTTGACAGTGGGGGACAAGGGCATTAAATGCCCGTCACCGTCGACCCCAAAAGCACCCGTCCATGCGTCTCCGTTCGCCACGGCGATAGCCTCGTCACCGTGGAGTGCCACCGTGCCCCCCAGGCTGCACAACCATCCGCCACGCGTCCCTGGAAGGGCCCCAGGGCGACGCGTGGGCCGATGAGCTGGAGCGCGGGCACACAGCGCAGGTTCCCCCGGCAAGCACCTTGCCGGGGTCTTGATCTTGCCGGGCTGGGAAGCTTGTCGCTCCCCGGGCCCTTGCCGGGGTGCATGCTGCGCCAAGGCATGTCTTCTGGGATGCAGTCTTCTGGTCTTCCTGGCAAGCTCCTCTTGCCAGGGTCTTGTGCTAAACGTGATAGTCTTGAGCCTGGGACGGCCTTCCCGGCAAGCTCCACTTGCCGGGGCCTTGATCTTCTGTCTTGTATACTTTGTTTTTGAATGGTTTTATAGGGACCAGAAAGGTCTCCGGCGAGCACGTGGTGAGCCCTGCCGCGGGAAGCTGCTACTGCCCGTGCACAAGTTGGGGTACTAAGGTACCCCTATCTTAGTACACCGACAGGAGCGCCCGGGCCTGGGCCACACACGGTGCCGAGCGCTGTTGGGCCAGGCCCAAAACAGTGCACGGGCACACGCGGCCCACGGCACGCCGAATCCCCTTCCGCATCCGCCGCGCCCCTCCCTAACGGCACGCGTCGATTGCGGCGTCGTGGGAGAGATCGTGGCCACGTTCTTTAATGGAAAAGGCGAAACGTCCCCCACTCCCCCCTTAAAAGCAGAGGGAACAGGGGCAGTTTCCCTCCTCCGCTTTCACTTCGTCTTCAACCTCCAGAAATCCCCCGCTGCGCTTTGCCTCCACACCTCCTCTGCCCTCTTCCGCACCCGCGCCGTCGAACTCCTCGCCCCTTCCCCTGCCGCCTCCGCCATGGCTCCGAAGGCCGAGAAGGCGAAAGCGGAGAAGGCCAAGAGGGAGAAATCCGAGCAGGCGGCGAAGCTCGCCGCCCTGCGGAAGAAGAATGTAGTCTTCGCGCCGAGGCTCAGCGCGAGGGAACTCTGGAACAAGTATTACCTCTTCTGGGCCAAGGAGACCAAAGCTCATCCCCGGACCAGAGTCTACCCCGCCGTCGCCAAAGATCTGCTTCCCGGCGGGTACTTCTTCTTCGCTGTCTTCTTTCACTGCGGCTTGTGCCCTCCGTTCTCGGAGTTTTTATGCGACATCATGAATACATACGGCCTCCATCTCCTAGACTTCACCCCCAACGCCATCCTTACGATGGCGGTTTTCGCACATCTGTGCGAAAACTATATAGGGATCTATCCAAACGTAGCGCTTTTTCGCCACTTTTTTATGCCTAGAGTAGAGGCCGGCGCTCCCCTCTCCGGGGGTATCTCTTGGATCTTCCGCTTGAATAAGAAAGAATCATATCTGAAAGGAGAGCTCCGCGGCAAGTGGGAAGAGTGGCGCGCAGACTGGTGTTGGATAGTGGAGGACCAGCCGAAGCCTTTCACTGCGCCGCGCACGACAGCCATAGTGCGCGGCAGGGACTGGAGCGAGTTGGCCCCGGATGATGTCAAGCTCAACGTCGCCCTTGTCAGGATACTCCGTCTCCGGGTAGCTAAACTGACCATCGGAGAGGTAGGGGCAGATTTCCTCCGCCGCCGCATTGCCCCTTTACAAGAGAGGAAAAGGCCAGCATGGGAGTTTGGCAATGCGGCGGACATTATGAGGCTGCGCCCGGGTTTGAACTTCAACTTCACGGCTCTGGAGCTGAAGGGGATGGTCCGGGAGCTTTTTAAGCACGACCCGGCCCATCCGGAGTGGTTTAGATCTCCCCGGGGAGTGGTGCCGCTGTGCAACAGCACTGCCCGGGATGCCTTGCGCGCAATGATGCCCGCGTGTGACTCTCACGGCGTCGACCCCACCTGGATAGTGCCCACGCCGGATGCAATTATGAGTTTCTTCGATAACTTGGTCGAGGTGCCGAAGAACACCGAGGAGAACAAGGGTCTCACTCGGGCCACCACAGAGCGGGACATAGCCTACATCGCTTCCCGGATGGAAGAGGCTGCCGCAGCTGCAGCAGCAGGAGACTTCGGATTCACCATGGACGAGGCGCAGGCTGCGGACGAGGTGTGCCAAGCAGAGGAGGCTGAGATCCGCAGACTGCTAAAACTTTCGCCCGATGAGCTCACCGGGGTCCCTTCCCTGAGGCACGCCGGGATTCCCGGAGTCGTGAGCGAGGCTGCGGCAAGCGAGGTTGCCGGAGGAAACAGAGGTGCCGGAGGGAGCAGCGCCACCGGAGGGAGCGGAGCCACCGGAGAGAGCGGGGCCGCAGGACAAGATGCTGGACCCAGCGAGCCCGCCGGGGAGGAGGAGGAGGACACCGAGGCCGATGAGGACTCCGGTGGGTCTCTGGGGCTTGACGATGACGCCTCATCGTCCTCGGAGAACTCCCCGCCTCGGGCAAGTCCCCAGCGAACACCGCTGAAGCGTCTCCGCAAGGCGGCTACAGCGACAAGGACGCAGGCGCCCCGACAACAGCCTGCTCGCCGGGCGACGCGCGCCACCAGAGCGAGCCAAGCCGCGACGGAGGCGCCCCGCGCACCAGCCGCGGCGGAGGCGCCCCGCGCACCGGCTGCGGCGGAGGCGCCCCGCGCACCAGTGCCAAGCGGAGGGGGATCTTCTCAGAGCGGAGCGGCCGCTCCGCCTGCTCCTCGGGCCTCGGCGTCGGCGGAGGCTGGGTCTTCGCAGCCCCCAGCCCCAGGGACCGCCAAGCGCCCGAGGGAGCCTTCTCCTCCCGCTCCTCGCGCCGAAGCAACTCAGGTGGAGTTCGATTTCTCCGCCCTTAGCGACGACGACGAGGAAGAGGAGTAAGCATCTGTAACTCATAGCTTCTTCAATTCTGACTTGATCTTTCTTCGTAATTCTGATCTTGTTCTTGTTTTGCTTCCAGGACCCTGGCCCAGCGGATGGCAAAGCGGGCCAAAATCCCCGTGGTTGAGGTCGAGGACGACTCGCCCGTCGCGGCGACAGGGGACACGCCGGCGACAGGCTCGTCGGACCAACCCGCTGCTCCGAGGAGCAGCCCCCAGCGCAGCCCCCAGCGTAAGTCTGGGTTTTAGATTTTTTTGTTCTTCGGGCGCGCTTGAGGTTTCAACTTGTACTGATATCTTGCTGCTTCATTTGTCTTGTGCAGAAGTGGAGCCGCAGCTGCAGGAGCGCCCGGAGACTACTCCCGAGGAGCCGCAGGTCCCGCCATCCCCGCCAAAGGCGAACTCCCCGGCGAGGGAGAGCGCTCCGCCAAGGACGGGTACTCCGCCAAGGGCGAGTACCCCGCCAAGGGCGAGCAGCCCGGCGAGGGTGGCCACCCCGCCAAGGGAGGACTCCCCGGCGAGGGAGCCTGTCGTCGACGAAGTCCGCGAAGGTGAGTCTTGTAACTTCGTCTTCTTGGACTTGTCTTTTTTGGATATTTGCTTGAACTTCTTCTTTTCTTGTCTTCTTCTTCTGCTAGATCCTCCTCCCCCGGAGCGGATGGAGACGGAGGTCATCGTCGAGGAGGAGGGCGCGCAAGGCGACGCCGGCAATGCCACTGTCATTGAGGACATGGCAGGAGCCGGCGAGCCTGCCGCTGAGGAGACTGCCCCGTCCGCAGACGCCGCGGCCGGGGAGGGGGACGGCGACCACACTGCCGGCCCGGAGGCGGCAGGAGCGTCAAGCGCTGCGCCGGCCGCCGACCCCTCCGCCGGCAAGGAGCAGTCGGGCGTCTACCTTGAGGCCCCCAATGGCGTCTTCATACAAGTGCCGTGGGGATCCTCGTCGCGAGCCCCCGTGGAGGGAGAGACCTTTGATGGAGAGGTCCTCGCCTCCGCGGGGTTGAAGATCGTTGAAGCGCCTGGCGGGAGCGATGAGCCCGAAGAGGAGAAACTTCTCCGCCAGCTCCTGGCCCTTTACCGGGCCAGGCAGGCGAAACTGGAGCCGCGAGAAGCCCTCACCGCCAAGGCCGGAGCAGACTTGGAGAAACGCGCTGCAGAGCTCCGCGCCGCCAACCAGGCAGCTCTCCGCGACTTGGCGGAGGAGCGCGAGAGGCTTGCCGGAGAGCAGCAGGAGTTCCTCCTGGAAAAGGCAGAGGCCGAGGAGCAGCAGCGACTAGTTGGTGTGGAGCTGTCCCGGCGAGAAGGAGTGCTCAACCAGCGGAAGGTTGAGCTCGACGGCCATGACGACGAGCTCACCGCCCGGGAGCAGGCTCTTGGCGGGGCCCTGAAGGAGGCAAAGGAAGCCGCTGCCGCCGCGGAAACCGCCAAGAAGGACCTTGAAGCCAAGGTGGCGCAGCTGGAGGAGTACCTGAAGGCGAGCACGGAAAGGGTCACCGCGCTCAACATAGAGCGCGAGAAAGATGCCCACACCAACTCGGACCTCCAGGTACGCCTCTCCAAGCAGGGCGACGAGCTCAAAGCCGCCAAGGACTCGATTGCTGATCTGGAGTTGAAGGTCTCCACTTTGAAAGATTCACTTGATGCCGCCCGGGACCGCGAGACCAAGCTGAAGGAGGAGCTTCGCAAGGAGCGGGAGCTGGTGGAGAGCGCTGCCACCTCCGCGAACATCTTCAGCCAGGCGGTGGAGCAATGGACGGAGGAGCTGGTCACTTCCGCCGCCAACATCGAAAAGGAGCTAATGGCGCTGAGGGTTGAACACCTGGTGTACTCTCCGGACCCGAATCTCCCCCACAGCGCCAAGCTAAGTCTTTTCTTCAGGGGGATCGCGCCGGCGCTTGCACGTCTACAGGAGAAGCTCCCCGCGCAGCTGGCCGAGGAGTCGCGCCAGCTCTGCGCGGGTACCTTGGAGCGCGTCTTGACCAAGATTGTCTACCGCAACCCCGGTATTAATCTTGTCAACGTTCTCCGCAGTTTGCCGGCCGACGTAGATCAGGAGGCGCTGAAGGCGCAGGTCGCCCACATCATCGCCAAGGTGAACAAGATCTCCAGGCGTGAAGGCGATCGCGTAGATTAGGCCTCTTTCTTCTTATTTCCTTTGCTGCTGCAAAGTGTGCCACGAACATGAATCTATTAGTCATTGCGACAAGTTATCTCTGTAATATATTATCTTATTTCCGAGCAATTGACGCAGTGTTATCTCCCTTGTTTTTGGTCCTTTACTTTGTATGCTTTTTACCCTACGCTTTTAGGGAACTTGCCGACAAGGGAACCTTGCCGCGAGCGCTGAGTGCTGGACTCTGAGCAGCCTGCTGGCAAAGGCCTTATCGGCAAGCAACCTTGTCGCAGCTAGTCGCAACGCACTTAGCTTGCTGAGCGAACTCGAAAACGAAATAAGGGCGCGACACTTGTCGCAGCTCACTTAAGCCGTTGAGCGTACTCGAAAACAAGACAAGGGTGCGGCCAGCCACGGGTAGGTTCCTCCGCGCACAGGTTTTCCATACAAAGTGTGGTTGTTCAAGGAAGATAACTAAAATTTAAAAAATTTGAACTGCTCAAATTCTGGTAACTTAGCTTTGATAATCTGTTCGTTCTCCGGTAAGCTTCTCTTCCTTGAACAGCACTTGGTTCGTCCTCCACCTCCTTCCCCCCCGGCAAACTTGTGCGCGAGGAATGTTTCTTCTGCTTAAGAGGGAAAGAAAAGGAGAAGAGGGAACAAGTATAGGGTTTCTCGGCATGGTAATGCTTACCGGACATGTGTATTGCACAAGATGCCAAACAATGCATGCAAATAACGAAGAAAGGCATGAAAATGGCAAATAGTGCGAAACACAAAAGCTTTACTGATGCACGGGATCTGCGCCCGGCTTTGTACAAAGGTTTACATGCAACAGCGGCAAGACTTGTACAAAAGGTGGTTGCCGGAGCGGATCACGGCAACCGCGCCTTATGGGTGAAACTTGCGAAGATGCTCTATGTTCCAGGAGTTGCTCACCGGTAAGCCTTCTTCGGTCTCAAGGCGGACAGCGCCGGGCCTTGTGACTTGTCTCACCCGATAAGGGCCTTCCCACTTCGGCGTCAACTTGTTGGAATTCTTGGCGGACTGAACACGCCGAAGAACAAGGTCGCCTTCCTCGAGACTCCTGGCCTTGACCTTGCGGCTATGGTAGCGACGCAAGGCTTGCTGGTATCGAGCAGCTCGTACAGCAGCCTGGAGACGTTCCTCCTCGAGGAGCAATGCATCATCTTGTCGCAGTTGCTCTTGCTCGAGCTCATCATAAGCGAGCACTCGAGGAGATCCGTATACGAGTTCCGTGGGGAGAACTGCCTCTGCCCCATAGACAAGAGCAAAGGGTGTCTGCCCGGTGGCTCGACTTGGTGTTGTTCTGATCGACCAAAGAGCCGCCGGCAACTCCTCTATCCAGTTTCTTCCGCACTTGCGCAGCCTATCGAAGGTTCTTGTCTTGAGTCCGCGCAGCACTTCAGCATTGGCCCTCTCCGCTTGACCATTGCTCCTCGGGTGAGCAACAGAAGCGAAACAGACCTTGGCGCCAAGGTCTTGGACGTACTGCATGAAGGTGCGACTAGTGAATTGTGTACCGTTGTCGGTGATGATCCTGTTAGGGATTCCGAAACGGCAAACAATTGTCCTGAAGAACCTGACCGCTGACTGTGCTGTCACCTTTCTCACCGGTTCCACTTCTGGCCACTTTGTGAACTTGTCGATTGCTACGTACAAGTACTCAAAGCCCCCGACAGCTCGGGGGAAGGGGCCGAGGATATCGAGCCCCCAGACCGAGAAGGGCCAGGACAAAGGGATCGTCTGGAGAGCTTGAGCTGGTTGATGAATTTGTTTGGCATGGAACTGGCACGCTTCACACTTGGTTACTTGTGCAGTTGCATCTTGGAGGGCTTCTTGCCAAAAGAACCCTTGCCGGAATGCCTTCCCGGCAAGTGCCCTTGCGCCAATGTGGTGGCCACATATGCCTCCATGTATTTCTGCCAACAGCTTCTGTCCATCTTCTCTGGAAATGCACTTCAACCTGACACCATTGAGCCTTCTTCTGTACAGTTCATTGTCCACGAACTGGTACATACTTGACTGCCTGGTTATTTTCTCTATCTCTGCTGGGTCGTCGGGAAGTTCTCCAGTTTGCAGAAAACGGACGATCTGCTGTGCCCATGCCGGAGCCCGAGGCTCAACGGCAAGGACTAAAGGCATGAGGGCCGCTGCGGGGACCCCAGCTTCTATGGCAAGAACCTCTGATTCTGCCGGAGCTGATGGTCCCCCGGCAAGCCCGCCGGGGCAAGGCTTGTCGGGAACGCTTGCTTCAACTGTACAGACCCTTAGATCTGCAGGAGCAAACTGTTCCTCAGCGTTCTGATCGTCGATCTTGGGGACCTTGGCGGCGGCCTCGGGGAGATCCGCCGGCAAGTAGTCGCCGGAGACCAACTTTCTCTTCTTGGGCTGCCCAATTGATGGTGTAACGGATGGCTGAGTCAGCTTGAGCAGGAAGGTCCCTAGTTCCACAGGTAACTTCATTGCAGCACACTTTGAAAGGCCATCTGCTATATCATTCTGAGCTCTCGGGACGTGCTCCATTTGCAGACCTTCAAAGTGCTCTTCAAGCTTCCTCACTTCATCTACATAAGCTTCCATCAAAGGGCTCTGATAACTTTTGTTCACTTGTCGGACCACCAACTGAGAGTCTCCCCGCACAATCAACTTCTTGATCCCAAGTTCAGCTGCAATCCTGAGGCCGGCAAGCAGACCTTCATACTCAGTAGTATTGTTTGTCGCTTGTTCCCTGGGAAAGTGCATCTGGATAACATACTTGAGGTGTTCTCCGGTGGGCGCTATGAGTACCACGCCGGCACCGGCGCCTTGCAGCGAGAAGGCACCATCAAAGTACATCATCCATTCGCTTGTCGCTTCTTGTACGGGTATGCTTGTCTCTGGAACTTCTTCGTCCGGCGTTGGGGTCCATTCAGCTATGAATTCTGCCAAAGCTCTGCTCTGTATAGTTGAAGTACTTTCAAACTTGAGGCCAAAGCTCGACAGTTCCAGTGCCCACTCGACGATCCTGCCTGTTGCTTCTGGATTTTGCAGTATCCTCTTCAACGGAAAGCGAGTGACCACTGTTATCTCATGTGCTTGGAAGTAATGGCGCAGCTTTCTCGAGGCCATGAGGAGACCGAAAAGCAACTTCTGCACCCCGGAGTATCTTGATCTAGCCCCCTGCAAGAGGGAACTCACAAAATACACCGGGCGTTGCACCATCTTCCTTCGCACTTCTCCTTGCTCCTGCGCAGAGTTGTCCTTGTCGGGGCCAGAGCTTGCCGGCGGAGCCCCCTGCTTGTCGCTGGACTCGCTCGCCGGAGGTGTGGGCTCTTCCTCTGCCTCCCTTTCCGCTACCAACGCAGCACTAACCACTTGATTGGTTGCCGCTAAGTACAGCAGCAACTTCTCTTGTGGCCTAGGTGCGACAAGTATTGGAGTGGAGGATAGGTATCCTTTCAAATCCTGCAGCGCTGCCTCCGCTTCCGGAGTCCATTTCATAGGACCTGCCTTCTTCAAGATTTTGAAGAAAGGCAGGGCGCGTTCTGCAGATTTTGAAATGAACCTGCTGAGGGCAGCCACACAACCAGCAAGTCTCCTTACGTCCTTGACGCGCTTCGGGGCCTCGATCTGCTCGATGGCTTTTATCTTGTCGGGATTAGCTTCAATCCCCCTCTGGGACACAAAGAACCCGAGAAGCTTGCCGGAGGGGACTCCGAAGACGCACTTCTCGGGGTTCAACTTGAGCTGGATCTTGCGCAGATTTGCAAATGTTTCTTCTAAGTCTTGGATCAGGGTATCTTTGCTCTTGCTCTTGACCACTATGTCATTCATGTAAGCTTCTACATTTCTGTGGATCTGTGGCTCAAAAGCAGTGTGCACCACCCTTGCAAATGTTGAGCCTGCATTCTTCAATCCAAAAGGCATGCGGATGAAGCAATATGTGCCACATGGAGTAATGAATGCAATCTTCTCTTCATCTTCCTTGGCCATAAAAATCTGGTGGTAGCCGGAGTATGCATCAAGGAAGGAGAGCAGCTCACATCCAGCAGTGGAGTCAACAATCTGGTCAATGCGCGGCAAGGGAAATGGATCCTTGGGACATGCTTTATTCACATCAGTGAAGTCTATACACAACCTCCACTTCCCGTTAGCCTTACGCACGACAACTGGATTTGCTAACCACGTCGGATGGATCACGCCTCTAACCAGGCCCGCTGCTTCTAGCTTCTTAATTTCTTCGGCAATGAATTCTTGGCGCTCCACGGCTTGCTTCCTGACCTTCTGCTTGACGGGCCGCGCATTAGGACAAACAGCAAGCTTGTGCTCAATCACCTTCCTGGGAACGCCGGGGATGTCAGATGGTTGCCACGCAAACACATCGACATTCGCCCGCAGGAAGGCAACGAGCGCGCTTTCCTATTTGCTATCAAGTGTAGCACTGATGGTGAAGGTACCACCAGTGCCGTCCTCCTTGGCGGACACCTTCTTGGTTGCCGGTGGAGCGGCCATCCCTTTCTTGCACTTGCCGGTGGAGCTCGATGGAACGTCCTCGACGGCAGGGCAGCACTCCGAAGAGGTGCGTTTGCCGGAGTCGGCCCCAGAGCACTTGCCGGACTTGGTCTTGGTCTTCTTCCCCCCGGGAGCTTCAGCGGCAAGTGTGTTGCTCTCCACCGCGGCTGCTGCATCCCGGTATATCTTGTCGGCGCAGATAAGCGCGTCCTTCTTGTCGCCAGGGACAGAGATGACGCTTATCGGCCCCGACATCTTGAGTACGTTGTAGGCGTAGTGGGAAGCTGCCATGAACTTGGCGAGGGCAGGACGTCCAAGTATCCCATTGTATGGCAATGGGATATCGGCCACGTCAAAGGTTATCCTCTCCGTCCTGAAGTTGAGCTCCCCGCCAAAGGTCACTGGCAGAGTAATCTTGCCCTTCGGCTTGCTCCTCACCGGGTTTATTCCTTGGAACGAACCGGTTTCTTCGAGCTCGCCATCTGGGATCTGAAGTTTCTTGATCACAGCCGAGGAGATCAAGTTCAGGCCGGCCCCGCCGTCAACCAACATTTTGGTGACCTTGAGGTTGCGGATGGTTGGTGAGACCAACATCGGCAAGCACCCGACCGCCGTGGTGCGGTCAGGGTGATCCTCAAGATCAAAAATGATGGGCGTGCTGGACCACTTCAGCAGCCTGCGTGACTCAACGGGCGGCTCTGCTGTGTTTACTTCCCGCACCCACTGCTTGAGTTGGCGGTGGGAAGTGTGCAGAGAGGCGCCCCCGTCGACACACAGCACTTCTGTGGCCTTCTGGAACTCCTGCTCGCTGTTATCACCTTCATCCATGTCGTCGTCGTCGTCTTCTTCCTCATCCTTGTCGCAGCCCCGGGGAGGTCGATCACCTTGCCGCTGCTTGGCCTTGCCGCGGCGTCCTCCCCGGCCATTGAATGGCCGCTTCTTGCTTGGCTCTCCTCCGCCACCTTGAGCCTTCTCCTTGTCGCGCCGCTCGTATTCAGCTTTCTGCTGCTCTACGAGGTACTCGACGCGCTTGCAGTTGGAAAGGTCGTGGCCCTTGGTGCGGTGGATCTTGCAATATTGCTTGTCGGAGCCGTCCTGCTTGTCGGCCGCCACTACAGGGGCAGGCTCCTTGCCGGAGCCGCCAGCCTGTGTTGTCTTGGCGGGAGCCTCCTTGCCGGACTTCTCGACGACCAGCACTTCCTTGCTCTTCTTCTTTCTGTTGTTCCGCCGCCGGCTCTTCTTTGCCGGGGCGGCATCCTCGCTGTCGCTTCCCCCTGCGCCAGCATCCTCTCCGGGGAGTCTCCTCCCCTCTTCGGCGCGCGCGCACTTGTCGGCTAGAGCGTAGAGCTCGCTGACATCCCGTATCTTGGTCATGGCCATCTCTTCCCGCATGCGACGGTTACGCACGTTCTGGTGGAACGCGCTGATAACCGCGGCGGGGTGGACGTCGGGAATGTTGTGCTGGACGCGGCTGAACCGTTGAATGTACTTGCGCAGGGGTTCTCCTTCCTTCTGGGCCAAGATGTGGAGATCACTCTCCTGGCCGTGGGGTTTGTGGCCGCCCGTGAAGGCGCCAACAAATTGGTGGCACAGATCTGCCCACGAAGAAATGGAGCCTTCCGGCAAGTGCATAAGCCAAGAACGTACGTTCGGCTTAAGCACCAGCGGGAAGTAGTTCGCCAATATCTTCTCGTCGCGCCCCCCGGCAGCCTGCACCGCGATGGTGTAGATGCTGAGGAACTCCGAGGGGTGCGTCTTGCCGTCGTACTTCTCGGGTACGTCGGGCTTGAAGTTTTTCATGCTTGGCCACTGGACGCGCCGCAGCTCACGGGTAAACGCAGGGCAACCTGCCGCGTACGGCAAGTCGCCTGGTTCACCGGGCGCGTGCGTGTCGACGGCGGTCCCAGCACGTTGGTCCGATTGTCGCCGGGCTTCTCGCCGGCGCTCGATCGTTGTTCGAGCATCTTCTTGCCGCCGATCGTCAAGGACTTGGCGCTGGTCCCGACGAGCCCGCAGATCCGACGACGCTGTGGAGTCGTCGTCGACGTTAATCCGGCGGGGAGGCGTCTTCTGCTTCCGCGGTGGAGAGTGCACGATGGTTGCACCCCCGGCGGTCTTGTCGCCGTCGGCCTTCGCTTGGTCGACTTGCCGTGGCCGCGATGTCACCGGCTGCTGCGGCGTGTCGTTGTTGGCGAAGGCGATCAGGCTTTGGATTGTTGCCCTCCAGTCCTCGGCCCTGTCTGCCGCTGGAGGGAAGTCGAGGAGCAGCTGCGCTCTTGCGAGTGCTTCTGCTGGAGAGGAGGGGAGCGGAGGCGAGCGGTGCGAGGAGCGGGATATGCTCGGACTCCTAACAGGGTTAGAAGGAGCAGTTTCCCACCCCGGCGACCGCGCCTTGCTCGTGCCAGGGCGATGGCCTAGAGCATCCCGCCAGCCTCCGGTTTGTCCTTGGCCCAGCAAGCGGATGGCACCTCCTGTACCATGGCGCTGCTGGCCTGTCGTCTGCTGAGATGGACGTGGCGTGTCTATGGACACCGAGGCCTTGGAGTTGGTCCGGTCGTCCGCCTTGTCTTTGGATTTGGCGGTGCCGTGAGTTTCCTCACCGGCGACCACCCTTCCGCCTGCGTCTCCTCCACCCACCGTTGGTTCTGGTAGCGGGGGGATCGACGCAGACGGGCCTGCGACCTCCGAAACCTTCTTCTTCGGGGCCATGTTGCTGCTGCTGATGAAGTTGATGAAGTTGGAGAGGTTGATGAAGAATGCGCCCGCGTGAGCGCCGGATCAGGTTCGCACAACCTCGACGCCCCCTACCTGGCGCGCCAAAGATGTCGGGGGAAACTGTCCACCACGAGCACCTATGGGACCGGAGCCCCTTGTACGTTGCGGTAAGGGAGCGGAGGGAGCACAAAGAGCAGATCGAGGAGAGCACGCGGGCAGTTTACCCAGGTTCGGGCCGCGCGGACGCGTAAAACCCTACTCCTGCTTGATTTGTATTGAGTTTGTGAGCTCGGGAGCTTGAAGAACTAGCTACACCGAGCAAGAGAGCTGTCTAGGTTCCGAACCCTTTCTACGTTGTGCATGGGCCTCCTTTTATAGCTCAAGGGGTCACCGACAGGTGTCAACGTAGAAGAAGGGCAAAAATGTAACTTTGGTGGTAGTTGTAACAGTGCGGGAACGGTGCATGAACAGTGCGTGAACAGTGGTCTTCACCTAACTTGACAGTGGGGGACAAGGGCATTAAATGCCCGTCACCGTCGACCCCAAAAGCACCCGTCCATGCGTCTCCGTTCGCCACGGCGATAGCCTCGTCACCGTGGAGTGCCACCGTGCCCCCCAGGCTGCACAACCATCCGCCACGCGTCCCTGGAAGGGCCCCAGGGCGACGCGTGGGCCGATGAGCTGGAGCGCGGGCACACAGCGCAGGTTCCCCCGGCAAGCACCTTGCCGGGGTCTTGATCTTGCCGGGCTGGGAAGCTTGTCGCTCCCCGGGCCCTTGCCGGGGCGCATGCTGCGCCAAGGCATGTCTTCTGGGATGCAGTCTTCTGGTCTTCCTGGCAAGCTCCTCTTGCCAGGGTCTTGTGCTAAACGTGATAGTCTTGAGCCTGGGACGGCCTTCCCGGCAAGCTCCACTTGTCGGGGCCTTGATCTTCTGTCTTGTATACTTTGTTTTTGAATGGTTTTATAGGGACCAGAAAGGTCTCCGGCGAGCACGTGGTGAGCCCTGCCGCGGGAAACTGCTACTGCCCGTGCACAAGTTGGGGTACTAAGGTACCCCTATCTTAGTACACCGACACGAAGTGTAATGCCCAGGATGGGACTATATCTCCTACGTATCGAGGCACGACTTAGAGACATAACCCCATGCTGGAATGATCGCAAGTTTGGTACCTTTGCACAACTCATGTAAAAGATGGGGATGGAAAACATAAAATAGTTGGCTTACACTCGCCACGTCACACAAATACATTACATGTTTCAATCATCATACAAAAGAACATCACAGCCCTCTAAGGGTAAAATCCAAATGTCAAGATACCAAACATAATTAAAATCCACAGGTCGGATCGAATCCTAGTAGAAGTCTCCACTACTGATCATCAGGATAACGAACATAGTATCGACTACGCTCCTCGTCGTACTCCCAGTCTAGCTCGGTGCCATCGCCTGGATAGCTCACCATCGGACCTGCATCTGGTGTGGTGAAGTAACTGTGAGCCACAGAGGACTCAGCAATCCCGTTCCCGGGTAACAAGACTATTTAAGCCTTGGGTGAGGGTAAGGCTGAAGAAAAGAACAAGAGTCTGCAGCAGCAACTAGCACTAGCTTACGTGAAAGAGAGCGAGAAGAGAAGGCGCCTCGGTCGAGAGATGATCACGAAGTGATCCTAGCTACAACACGTCAAACATAACCCCACCGTGTTCATCTCCCGAATCCCTATTCGGAAAATGACAGTCACGGTACACACGCTGGTAGTGTATTAGAACATGGTGTCAAGTTATCTACAACCGGATATTAACAAGCTCCCATCTGCCACATAACCGCGGGCACGGCTTTCGAAAGTTCATAACCCTGCAAGGGTGTTCCAACTTGGCCCATGACAAGCCCACGATCCGCGGAGTCGCAACTCCAAAGTGGGAAGACCCGAGTATTCTCGGAATCCCGTGCTCAAGATACTCCGGCTAAGGTAAGGCTAATCCAGCAAATCCTCCCGGCGTGCCGACACCCTGATAGTAGCCGCGCGTATCTCGTCTCAGGCCACGACCGGATGAGCACAGCGTACAGTGGCCAAAAACCCAAGTTGCCAAGGGGGGCCCCGCACACGACTCTAGTTTGGACCAACACTCAAATCGAGCACTGGCCCAGGGGGGTTGAATTAATTAATCCTCGGGTTAATTACTCCCTCGGTAAGTTTTAGTTGTTTAGGCGAATAGTACCAATGTTGGGACTTGCTGGAAAAGGCTTAGCACTTAGCGGTTTATCGAGGGGGTCCCATAACCCCAACCGTGTGAGGAACGCATAATCAAGGAACATAACACCGGTTTAAACGGTTCCTAGCGGCATGAGTGGAACAAACCACCAAGCAAAAGGCTTAGCCTTCCACCCATTGCCAATATATAGATGATTTCGTTTTAAGTATTTATATAGTGTGATATAACCCAACAAAACTTCAACATGAAGCAAGCATCTTCAACTTCACCTGCAAATAGCAACGCTATAAGAGGGGCTGAGCGAAGCCTACGTATAGCCAATCAATGGTTTGCATAGGTAGGGTGGTTAGACATGGACATGGTTACAAGTAGGAGGCTGACATGAAAGACATGGGCATCGAGGCAAAACTATAGATCGAGACTTCTAGCAATAGGCAAAAATAGTAATGGTATCCGGGTTCGGTCATCTTGCCTGAAGAGTTGTCGTTCGGATCGTAAGAGGGGTCCTCGTGCTCAACCTCGGTAGTAACCTCGTGCTCGTACTCGTACTCGGTCTCAGCTTCCGGCTCTAAACAATATAATCACACAAGGCACGAATCAACAAGATGCAATGCGCACACAAAAATGATGGATGCATGATGGATGCACTATGAGAGCACACGGAGCACGGAAAAATAAGCATTCAAGCAGAAGCTTCAAAACAAGATAACAATAGGATATTATGAATCTACACGCAAAATCAATCAAGTTTCATATAAGACTTGCTGAAAACGGAGCTACGGGCTAAAAGTTATGCCCGAAACAAGAAATATGCACAAGCTGAAAATTACAGCCACATAGCAACTTCGGAGCACTAGATAAATAAGCTACAGCACTCAAACATCATGGCAAAGAGCATGAACAGAAACTAGACATATCCTACAGCAAATAAGTCCAAAGGTGCACCCCCAAAGGAGCCACGGATCAATAGCAACAAGCTTGGACATATTGAACTTGACAACAAAATCCTGACAGCAGTAATTTATTGCAACTTTGGAGCCAAAGTTAAATATTCTACAGCCACTCAAATAAGCATGTGAGAGCATGAATGGATAGCCAACAATATATACTACAAGGAACCATCAAGAGTCACCCCAAAACTATCATGGGTTGTCCTAGAACGGCAAGCAAACATGGCATCTGGAAATTACAGATTCCAGACTTAGTGAAATTCCACTAAGTGTTAAAACAGCAGTTTCATCATGGCATCTTCGAGAGCAAGTTTAAGTCACCTCGAAACTAAACATGGCAAGTTGTAAGCACCACATCAAAGTACACATGATGGTGATTCCGAAACATACAAGCATGCATCATGGAGATAAATACAACAATAGCAACGAGCTCAACAAGATGGCATTTCATAACAAGTCTAACAACATCACAGCCACATAGAACTTTGCTACGAGGATAAACATGGCAAGATTAAATCTATCATGCAACCTAACACAAACAACATGTAGAGCATGGCAAGACGAACACGTGGACATGTCATTTGCATCATTCGGATAAACGAGCTAAAAGATATCACTATGCAAAGATGGCATAAAACATCACTAACAGCAGTTTACAATGGGATGCACTCTTGCAACAGAAAAATAAGCATCTAGATGATCTCAAACATGCATGGCACAATGGAATGAAATGTAGTGCTAGTCACCACGAACGTGTGGACACCTCATTCACTCAAATCGGAGCAACACACACAAAGTTATCACAGTTGCAAGATAGCATCAGCACTCAAAAACATAGGGACTTAGAAGGATTTAGGGGGCAACCTCAGATCTAGATCCAAAGTCAACGCGGGCTCATGGCGGAACTGGCCCAGGCGCGGCCGCGGAGTGGGCTTCGGCGGCGACGCCGGCTCGGCGGCCCAGGACGGAGGGAAGCCGGCGGGCGAGTGGGCCGGCCTGGAGGGAGGCGGCGCGGGCCCGCGGGAGCGGCTGGGCAGATCTGCTCGAGGAGGCGGCTGGGGCGGCCCAGCTGGCGGCGCGCGGCCCAGCTGGCGTCCAGCGGCGATGGAGGCGCGGAGTGGGCTGAAGGGAGGCGCCGGAGGGAGGCGGCCCAGCGAAGGCGATCGGGCCCAGGCTGGCGCGTCGGGAGGAGCTGTCAGCGACGGGAGGCGGCGCGGCTCTAGCGGGTCGGAGCAGGGCTCGGCCCACCGTGCGAGGCGAGGCGACGCGGGACTTGGGCCGGGAGGCGGCGCGGATCTCCTGGCCTGGAGGCAGCCTGGCGATGCGGGAAGCCCAGCGGCTGGATTCCACTGGATCGATCGATCGGATCCGGCGGCGTTGACCTGGATCCCGATCCAGCGACTCAGCTGCTGCGGCTTCGAAGCTGGGATCGACTGGCGGCGGCGATCTGGAGGCTCTGGCTGGATCTGGCCGGCCGGTGGGTGGCGGCCCGGCCGGCGGCGGGGAACGAGGAGGTGGGGCCCCCGGCCGGCGGTGATGGCGAGGAGAAGGCGGGAGGCGAGGTGTTTTTCGGCGAGGTGGTGGTGCTCCGGCGAACTCCGGCGAGATTCCGGCGAAACTCCGGCGAGGTGGTGTTGGCTGGAGGAAGAGGATGAAGTGGGGCTAGGGTTTCCTTGATTTGGGGCAAAAATTGGGGGAGTGGACAAATATATAGGCACAAGGAGCTAGGGTTGTCCAAATGGAGTGCGGTTTTCGGCCACACGATTAGAATTGGATGGCCTAGATGATAGGAGGGGTTTGGAGTGGTTTGGTGGGATGTTGAAGGGGTGTCTTGGGCCTCAAAGTGGAGGCACGTTTAGCCCACGAGAATAACTGTTGGGGGAGCAAACGGACTCGAAACGTGACGAGATTTGACAGGCGGGTTACACACATCAAAACAACAACACACGACAAGTCTCGCCCCAAACCGGTAACGTTACACGGCCAAACACCAAAGTAGGCCTACGGGACGACACGGACACGTGAGGGAGCTCCGGAACGCGAAACGGACAACGGAAAGGAACGCGTTGGACCCGGATGCAAACGACAACACCAATGCAAAGCGATGCACATGTCTACATGATATGAATGAATGCCACACACGCACACAACAAAACGACGAAAACCCAAAAGACGAAGAACCCGGAATGGAATTGATGAAGCCAGAGATATATTATATGGCCAAAAGGGAAAGTATTACATCCGGGGCATTACACGAAGAGGCTAGAAAAATATGGCTAGGTGGAAGTGTCAACTTTCGAATACTCACATTAGTCCGAAGAACTCATGCACTTATTATCGGTAACTCTCAATCTAATTAGGAGGTTCACAAAGAGACAAGTACCCCGAGGAGGAGTGTATGGGGGTTTGGTTATCCTTGCGCATCCTCGACTCATGGTACGTGAGTGTACTCTAATATTCGATCCCTCCAAAGATTAGTGATCCATCTAGTAGCTAAAGTTCTCAACTATTTTGTAGGTTTTCGAAAATAAACACGGATTGCCCAAAATACGACATCTATCACTAATAGGCTAAAGCTCTTGACACCAAAAGTTCAGACATTACTCATGGCAGTACCTCAAAACTATTGCAAGTTACTACTAAAATTAAATAGCAACCTCAATTACCTACTTTAAGTTAAGACACACAACTCAGTGCAACAGGCAAACTCTCTTAACAAGATAAACATGAAAACTCAAGAGAGTTCAGCAACCAACTAAACAAAAGCTCTTTAAAAAGAAAAGCATGAAAACTAAGAGCTAAACATGACAGCAGCTATGGAAAGACAAAGAACACACACAGCAAAGATAAGCATGAAAATCATATGTTGTGTTCTAGGTTGAAGTGGAGCGTGTTTCTCTCCCACACAAAGAAAGCTGGGTTCTAACTTGTTATGAACAGCAAGCAAAGCTAAAGAAAACTAAAAGAAGGAACTAAGAGCAAGACGCTCCAAGCATAGCACATAACGCATGAAGTGATAAATTATAGTGGAACGAAAGACGAACTGATAATTGTTGATGGAGAAGGGGATGCATGGGGGCATCCCCAAGCTTAGATGCTTGAGTCTTCTTGAATATTTCTTGGGGGTGCACGGGGGCATCCCCAAGCTTGAGCGTTTGACCCTCCTGAATCTTCTTTTATCATCTTCCCTCGCACACTTGAAAACTCCCTTCATACATAACTCATCATAATCTGATTAGCGAGGTTAGTACCCACAAGAAAATATATTTTTTTCCTACTGGAAATAAAGATAATCTTGAAGAGCTACTGTTTCTCAAGATTGCCAAAAGGTTTTTGCAAAGAAAAAGCAAGCTCAAGGTTTGCAAAACGAAGAAAAGGCAAAACAGGACAGAATCTGTGAAAAACAGACCAGCAGGTAGAAAATAATTTTGTCGAGGCACTTCTGCCACTCAAATCAAAAAACTCAGAACAGACGCTCGAAAGCCAATTGTATAGGGCATGCTGTCAAAACAATTCAGATCAAAAAGATGATCTGGTGATTTTATTCGAATTTTTCTGTCCAAGGACAGAATCTGTTTTCTGGACAGCACGTCACAACTTTTGAACTTTCTTGCAATCGGAGGCTAAACTTGGCACAAAGCTGAAAAGAAAAGATACAATGATGATGCTACTGTAGTAACAAACATCAAGACACAACAAAAGCAAAATAAAACCTAATTCGTTGTGGGCTGCCTCCCAAAAGCGCTTTCTTTTATGCCTTTAAGCTAGGCATGATGCAAAAAGAGAAGACCAAGTTTTATCAAGAGTAAGAGAATAGCTAGCCCGTGTAACGGACTCAAAAGGCAACTTAATCTTCTTTCTAGGGAAGTGTTCCATCCCTTTCTTGAGAGGGAATTGGAATTTTATATTCCCCTCTTTCATGTCAATGATAGCACCAACGGTGCGAAGAAAAGGACATCCCAAAATAATTGGACATGAAGGTTCACATTCAATATCCATAATAGTAAAATCAACGGGAACATAATTGTCATTGACAATGATAAGAACATCGTCGATCTTCCCCAAAGGTTTCTTTACGGAAGAATCAACAAGACAAACACCAAAAGAACAAGGATCAAAAGGTTTCAATTCAAACATATCATACATTCTTTTGGGCATAACGGAGGTACTAGCTCCAACATCACATAAAGCATAGCAAGAGAAGTTATTCAACTTAATTTTAATCATAGGATCCCAACTATCTTCTAGCTTTCTAGGTATGGAGGCTTCTACCCTAAGCTTCTCCTCCCTAGCTTTGATGAGAGCATTAGTGATATGCTCTGTGAAGGCAAGGTTAAGTGTGCTAGTGTGGGGGTCTTTAGCCATTCTTTGTAAAAAGGTGACAACTTCTGAGAGACTACAATTATCAAAATCAATTTTATCATTATTGAGCAGAATTGTAGTCTCATCTTCTTTGTTTGAATTGCTCTCTATTATAAGAGTTTGGACGTCTTCCCAAGTTTGGGGAAGTGTGGGAGCAACTTTAAACAGAGGCTCATACTTTTTTCCTGGAAGACCATGCCATGGGCATAACTCTCCATTAAAACTAACATAATCACAAGGTTTATTACTTTTGTAGATCCCGACAGTGGTGATTGGCGTGATTGAAGAAGGGGTGTACTCCTCCCACTTAGTGTTTTTGGTGGAACCCATAGCAGCAGCAAGCAAGATAACTATTTGTGTGATTTTTGGTAAGGGACACTAAAGCAAAAACTGAAAGGTAAACTAACAAGACTAAAAAGCAAAGATAAAAGATAGCGTGCAACTCCCCTATCTTGAAGAGTGGAGTCCCCGGCAACGGCGCCAGAAACTTGCTTGATGGCTTCTCGCTCCTCGTTGGTTACCCCAAGTGGAAGGTTGAGATGTAGCGTAGCGGCAAATTTCCCTTGGCAAAGATACCAAGGATCGAATCCCGTGAGACTCCGAGGGTCGACAAGTAGGTGTCAACGGCGCCAGAAACTTAGCGGTTGACGGGACCTGCACACAGATACAGATAACTTTGCTCCCAACGAGTACAGAGAGGTTGTCAATCCCTCCGGCCTTGTTGTTTACAAAGGATCAAACACAAGAGATAATAATGATAGCTATGACTGCAACTAGGAAATAAAAACAGGAAGTAAATAGAAGGTGTGATCAGCGGTGGTAATATGGACCGGGGTCCCATGATGTTCACTAGTGATGTCTCTCTCCCAAAAGAGGATAAAACAGCAAAGCGAGGTAAACAAATTACAGCTGGGCAATTGACAGGATTATGTGCGCAAACCAATGCTAACTATGCTGCAAAGAAAGGTAGAGGCTCAAAAGCATGGGCGGTACGCCAAGGCAAGTAGACCGAAATCCATCTGCATCTACTACTAATCATCCACCTTGAGATATCTATCCAGAACATCTCGCTGGTATTAAGTTGTGAATCCCACCCAAAGTGTAAACTCAAAGCAACAGACAACTGCATTAAAAGAACTTTGCGTAAAGTAAACAATCCTTGCACCCGCAAGTACAAGCACCGTTGTTTTCTCCCTTGTGGCAACAGCACATCCCCTAGACTCATGTTTCTGTCACTCAAGCTAGTCATCAGGGGGCATGAACCCACAATCAAGCATAACGCTCCCTCTTGGAGTTACTACCCACTACTCGGCCAAAGCAATAAACAGCAACAGAGAACATGCAAGAATTACTCAAGAACAAAGATATAAAAGAGGTGAATCAAATATATTACTCAAACACAATCTGAACATAGTCTCATAATCCATCAGATCCCAGCAAACTCAGCAAAGCAACAGCAGAAAGATTACATATGTGCCTCGATCATGTAGGGCAGCTCATGAGGTCTAAACCATGAAGAGCAAAGAGGGGAGGAGAACATCACATAGCTACTGATCATGGACCCATGGTCCAAGGTGGACTACTCACAACTCATCCGGGAAGCGTCCATGGTGGTGGAGAAGCTCCCAGTGGTGGTTCTCCCCTCCGGCAGGGTGCCGGGAAGAGTTCTCCTGATGCTCCCGATCTTGGAAGCGCTGCGGTGGCGAAACAGACGCGAGATCGCGAAAAAGGGTTCTGTCCTCGAGGGTTTCGGGACGAGAGGGATAGATATGTGAAGGGGGCAGCCAGAGGCGGAGCAGGGGCCCCAGGCACCCCCCTGGCGCGGCCAGGGGTGGGGCCGCGCCAGTTGGCCGCCTGGGCCTCCCCAGGCTCCCCTCTGGCCCATCTTTGGTTCTTCGTGAAGCTTCCTGTATGCTGATTTTTTCCTATATTTTTCCTGGAATTTTTGGAGCACTTTTAATATGGGGGAAACCTGAAATAGAAAAACAGCAGAAAATAGGAACTGGCACTGTGGTGCACTGAGTTAATAGGTTAGTCCAAATATGATCAAAAGTGCATGGAAGTGCATCAATATCATAGCAATATCACACAAAAGAAGCATGGAGCAAGCAGAAATTATAGATACGTTTTGGACGTATCAGGGTGGGGGCGCGCCCCCTGCCTCGTGGGGCCCTCGTGAGTCCCCCGGTGTCCTTCTTCCTCCTATATAAGTCTACGTACCCCGAAACCATCAGAAACAGAGAGAAAACCCTAATTCCATCACCATAACCTTCTGTTCCCGTGAGATCCCATCTTGGAGCTTGTTCCGGAGCTCCGCCGGAGGGGGGATCCATCATGGAGTGCTTCTACATCATCATCATCGCCCTCACCATGAGTTGTGAGTAGTTTACCACAGACCTTCGGGTCCATAGCTAGTATCTAGATGGCTTCTTCTCTCTCTCTGGATCTCAATACAAAGATCTCCTCGGTCTTCAAGGAGATCTATTCGATGTAATCTCTTTTTGCGGTGTGTTTGTCGAGATCCGATGAATTGTGAGTTTATGATCAAGATTATCTATGAGAAATATTTTGTTCTTTTCTGAGCTCTTTATGTGTGCTCATAATATCCTTGCAAGTCTCTTCGAATTATTGGTTTGGTTTGGCCTACTAGATCTATAGTTCTTGTAATGGGAGAAGTGCTTGGCTTTGGGTTCAATCTTTTGGTGTCCTTTCCCAGTGACAATAGGGGCAGCAAGGCATGTATTGTATTGTTGCCATCGAGGATAAAAAGATGGGGTTTATATCATATTGCTTGAGTTTATCCCTCTACATCATGTCATCTTGCTTAAGGCGTTACTCTGTTCTCATGAACTCAATACACTAGATGCATGCTGGATAGCGGTCGATGTGTGGAGTAATGGTAGTAGATGCAGGCAGTAGTCGGTCTACTTGTCTCAGACGTGATGCCTATATACAATGATCATGCCTAGATAGTCTCATATTTATTCGCTTTTCTATCAATTGCTCGACAGTAATTTGTTTACCCGCCATAGAATATCGCTATCATGAGAGAAGCCACTAGATAACACTATGGCCTCCGGGTCTATTCTCAACATACCAATCTACATCTACTTTACTTTTTCCGCTTTTACTTTCTGTTCTTATAAACAAAAATACCAAAAATATAAACTATCATCTCTATCAGATCTCACTTTCGTAAGTGACTGTAAAGGGATTGACAACCCCTTATCGCGTTCGCTGCGAAGTTCTTATTTGTTTGTGCAGGTGCGAGGGACTCGCGCGTGGTCTCCTACAGGATTGATACCTTGGTTCTCAAAAACTGAGGGAAATGCTTACGCTACTGTGTTGCATCTCCCTTTCCTCTTTGAGGGAATACAACGCAAGCTCGAGAAGTAGCAAGCTCTTGCTGGAGGAGCCCCTCAACAATATTTTTATCATTTTCCTTTTCTGAAAATTTCTGAAATTTTTAGTAACTCACAATAAAAGTTAACCAAACTCAACAAGATTGATAGCAACAACTCCTATAAGTGCCTAGAGACTATATCATGCATTAGAACTACTTGGGACCAAGAAAATTTGACATGCAAGCTCAAGAACAAGGTCACCACAACAGCATAAATTTGCAATAAATAAAGCACTAGAACAAAAACTAATTGGGCTATTAAGGAATATCAAACGGAGTCCAAACGGAATGAAACCTTCAGGAGAGATATTTTTGGAGAAAATCACGCATGGGAGACTTGAGAACCACGTCAGGGGAGCCACGAGGTGCCCACGAGGGTGGGGGCGCGCCCCCTGCCTCGTGGGGCCCTCGTGAGTCCCCCGGTGTCCTCCTTCCTCCTATATAAGTCTACGTACCCCGAAACGATTAGAAACAGAGAGAAAACCCTCATTCCATCACCGTAACCTTCTATTCCCGTGAGATCCCATCTTGGAGCCTGTTCCGGAGCTCCGCCGGAGGGGGATCCATCATGGAGTGCTTCTACATCATCATCATCGCCCTCACCATGAGTTGTGAGTAGTTTACCACAGACCTTCGGGTCCATAGCTAGTATCTAGATGGCTTCTTCTCTCTCTCTCTGGATCTCAAGACAAAGTTCTGCTCGGTCTTCGAGGAGATCTATTCGATGTAATCTCTTTTTGCGGTGTGTTTGTCGAGATCCGATGAATTGTGAGTTTATGATCAAGATTATCTATGAGAAATATTTGGTTCTTTTCTGAACTCTTTATGTGTGCTCATAATATCCTTGCAAGTCTCTTCGAATTATTGGTTTGGTTTGGCCTACTAGATCTATAGTTCTTGCAATGGGAGAAGTGCTTGGCTTTGGGTTCAATCTTTTCGTGTCCTTTCCCAGTGACAGTAGGGGCAGCAAGGCACGTATTGTATTGTTGCCATCGAGGATAAAAAGATGGGGTTTATACCATATTGCTTGAGTTTATCCCTCTACATCATGTCATCTTGCTTAAGGAGTTACTCTGTTCTCATGAACTCAATACACTAGATGCATGCTGGATAGCGGTCGATGTGTGGAGTAATAGTAGTAGATGCAGGCAGTAGTCGGTCTACTTGTCTCGGACATGATGCCTATATACAATGATCATGCCTAGATAGTCTCATAATTATTCACTTTTCTATCAATTGCTCGACAGTAATTTGTTTACCCGCCGTAGAATATCGCTATCATGAGAGAAGCCAGTAGATAACACTATGGCCTCCGGGTCTATTCTCAACATATCAATCTACATCTAATTTACTTTTTCCGCTTTTACTTTTTGTTCTTATAAACAGAAATACCAAAAATATAAACTATCATCTCTATCAGATCTCACTTTCGTAAGTGACCGTAAAGGGATTGACAACCCCTTATCGCATTGGCTGCGAAGTTCTTATTTGTTTGTGCAGGTGTGAGGGACTCGCGCGTGGTCTCCTACTGGATTGATACCTTGGTTCTCAAAAACTGAGGGAAATACTTATGCTACTGTGTTGCATCTCCCTTTCCTCTTCGAGGGAATACAACGCAAGCTCGAGAAGTAGCAAGCTCTTGCTGGAGGAGCCCCTCAACAATCTTTTTATCATTTTCCTTTTCTGAAAATTTCTGAAATTTTTAGTAACTCACAATAAAAGTTAACCAAACTCAACAAGATTGATAGCAACAACTCCTATAAGTGCCTAGAGACTATATCATGCATTAGAACTACTTGGGACCAAGAAAATTTGACATGCAAGCTCAAGAACAAGGTCACCACAACAGCATAAATTTGCAATAAATAAAGCACTAGAACAAAAACTAATTGGGCTATTAAGGAATATCAAACGGAGTCCAAACGGAATGAAACCTTCGGGAGAGATATTTTTGGGAGGAAGAAGAAGAGCATGGGTGCAGGAATAAGTGGAGGGGGGCCACGTGGGGCCCATGAGGCAGGGGTGCGCCCTGGACCCTCGTGGCCAGGTGCTGGCTCCCCTCGCTGTGTGTTCTGTGCCATATTTTCTCAAATATTCTAGAAAAAATCATATTTCATTTTCATGGCATTTGGAGAACTTTTATTTTTGGGATATTTTTTTATTGCACGGATAAGTCTGGAAACAGACTGAAAATACTATTTTTGCTTTATTTATCCTAATTAACAGAAAGTAAAAAGAGGGTACAGAAGGTTTGTGCTATCTAGATTCACCTATCCCATGCTCATCAAAAGGAATCCATTAACAAGGTTGATCATGTCTTGTTAATAAACTCTTTCCGAGTAACATGAAACCGGAGAATTTTCGAATAACACTAGGTTACCTCAATGGGGATATGTATGTCCCCAACAATAAGGATTTCATATGTCTTCTTGATAGTAGGAAGAGGAAATTCAAAACCTCCAATTGTAATAGTTGAAATTTTTCCAATATAATTGATACTGTGGACCTGAGGTTGTTTCCTCGAAAAGTGAACCGTATGCTCATTACCATTGACATGAAAAGTGACATTGCCTTTGTTGCAATCAATAACAGCCCCTGCAGTATTCAAAAAGGGTCTTCCAAGAATAATAGACATACTATCGTCCTTGGGAATATCAAGTATAACAAAGTCCATTAGAATAGTAACATTTGCAACTACAACAGGCACATCCTCACAAATACCGACAGGTATAGCAGATGATTTATCAGCCATTTGCAAAGATATTTCAGTAGGTGTCAACTTACTCAAGTCAAGTCTACGATATAAAGAGAGAGGCATAACACTAACACCGGCTCCAAGATCACACAAAGCAGTTTTAACATAGTTTTTCTTAATGGAGCAAGGTATAGTAGGTACTCCTAGATCTCCTAATTTCTTAGGCATTCCACCCTTAAAAGTGTAATTGGCAAGCATGGTGGAAATTTCTACTTCAGGTATCTTTCTTTTATTGGTAATAATATCTTTCATATACTTAGCATAAGGATTTGTTTTAAGCACATCAGTCAAACGCATACGGAAAAAGATAGGTCTAATCATTTCAGCGAAGCGCTCAAAATCCTCATCATCCTTTTTCTTGGATGGTCTCGGAGGAAAAGGCATGGGTTTCTGAACCCATGGTTCTCTTTCCTTGCCGTGTTTCCTAGCAACAAAGTCTCCCTTATCATAATGTTTATTCTTTGATTGTGGGTTATCAGGATCAACAGAAGGTTCAATCTCTATATCATTATCATTGCTAGGTTGAGCATCATTATGAACATCATCATTAATATCATCACTACGTTCATGTTCATTACCAGATTGTGTCTCGGAATCAGAAACAGATATATCATTGGGATTCTCAGGTGTGTCAGCTACAGGTTCACTAGAAGCATGCAAGGTTCTATCATTTTTCCTTTTCTTCTTCTTAGAAGAACTAGGTGCATCCAAATTAGCTCTCTGAGAATCTTGCTCAATTCTCTTAGGGTGGCCTTCAGGATACAGAGGTTCCTGAGTCATTTTACCACCTCTAGTTGCAACTCTAACATCATAGTCATTATTCTTACTATTTAATTCAATGAGCAAATCATTCTGAGCCTTAAGTACATGTTCTACTTGAGTGGTGACCATAGAAGCATGTATACTAATGAGTTTCAGTTCACCTTTAGCTCTAGACAGATAATCACTCAAGCGTTCAATCATATAAGCATTGGGTTGTAATTGTCTACCAACATAAGCATTGAAGTTTTCTTGTTTCACAATAAAATTGTCAAACTCATCTAAGCATTGGCTAGCAGACTTATAACGAGGAGTATCACCTTCATCAAATCTATAAAGAGAATTTACCTTTACTACCTGTGTCGGGTTATCAAGACCATGTATTTCTTCAATAGGTGGTAAATTCTTAACATCTTTAGCTTAAATACCTTTTTCTTTCATAGATTTCTTTGCCTCTTGCATATCTTCAGGACTGAGAAATAGAACACCTCTTTTCTTCAGATTTGGTTTAGGGGCTGGTTCAGGAAGTGTCCAATTATTTTCATTGGCTAGCATATTATTCAATAGTAATTCAGCTTGTTCAACTGTTCTTTCCCTGAAAACACAACCAGCACAACTATCCAGGTGGTCTCTGGAAGCATCGGTTAGTCCATATAAAAGACATCAAGTATATCATGCATCTCAAGAGGATGATCAGGCAAAGCATTAAGTAATTGGAGAAGCCTCCCCCAAGCTTGTGGGAGACTCTTTTCTTCAATTTGCACAAAGTTATATATTTCCCGTAAGGCAGCTTGTTTCTTATGAGCGGGAAAATATTTAGCAGAGAAGTAATACATCATATCCTGGGGACTACGCACACAACCAGGATCAAGAGAATTAAACCAAGTCTTAGCATCACCCTTTAACGAGAACGAAAATAGCTTAAGGATATAGTAGTAACGAATCTTTTCAGCGTTGGTAAACATGGTGGATATATCATTCAACTTAGTAAGATGTGCCACAACAGTTTCAGATTCATAGCCATGGAAAGGATCAGATTCAACCAAAGTAATTAACTCGGGATCAATAGAGAATTCATAATCCTTATCAGTAACGCAGATAGGTGAAGTAGCAAAAGCAGGGTCATGTTTCATTCTAGCATTCAAGGACTTTTCTTTCAGCTTAGCTAATAATTTATTAAGATCATATCTATCATTGCAAGCAAGAAAGTCTCTAGCAGTTTCTTCATCCATAACATAACCCTCAGGCACAATAGGCAATTCATATCTATTGGGAGTAGCCTCATCATCACTTTCATAAATATCATCAGTTTCAATATTTGCATTCTCCCTAACCTTAGCAATTTGTTCATCTAGAAATTCACCTAGTGGCACAGTATTATCAGGCATAGAAGTAGTTTCATCATACATAGCAGAAGTGGCATCATCAAGAACATACGACATCAGATTCAATAGCAGGAGTAGGTGTCGCAAGTTTACTCATCACAAAAGGAGAATCAAGTGCAGAGCTAGATGGCACTTCCTTACCTCCCCTCATGGTTGAGGGTAAGATCTTGGTTTTTGAGTCCTTCAAATTCTTCATAGTGATCAACAGATATAAATCCCAAGTGACTTAAAGAATAGAGCTATGCTCCCCGGCAACGGCGCCAGAAAATATTCTTGATGACCCACAAGTGTAGGGGATCGCAACAGTTTTCGAGGGTAAACTATTCAACCCAAATTTGTTGATTCGACACAAGGGGAGCCAAAGAATACTCTTAAGTACTAGCAGCTGAGTTGTCAATTCAACCGCACCTGGAAACTTAGTATCTGCAGCAAGATAGTTTAGTAGCAAAGTAATATGATAGTGGCGGTAGCGGCAATAAAAGTAACGACAGTGTTTTGTAGTTTTTTGTAATAGTAGCAGCGGAAAAGTAAATAAGCAACAAGCAATATGTGAAAAGCTCGTAGGCATTGGATCGGTGATGGGAAATTATGTCGGATGCAATTGATCATGTAGAAGTTATAACCTAGGGTGACACAGAACTAGCTCCAGTTCATCAATGCAATGTAGGCACGTATTCCAAATGTAGTCATACGTGCTTATGGAAAAGAACTTGCATGACATCTTTTGTCCTACCCTCCCGTGGCAGCGGGGTCCTATTGGAAACTAAGGGATATTAAGGCCTCCTTTTAATAGAGTACCGGACCAAAGCATTAACACCTAGTGAATACATGAACTCCTCAAACTATGGTCATCACCGGGAGTGGTCCCGATTATTGTCACTTTAGGGTTGCCGGATCATAACACATAGTAGGTGACTATAGACTTGCAAGATAGGATCAAGAACACACATATATTCATGAAAACATAATAGGTTTAGATCTAAAATCATGGCACTCGGGCCCTAGTGACAAGCATTAAGCATAGCAAAGTCATAGCAACATCAATCTCAGAACATAGTGGATACTAGGGATCAAACCCTAACTAAACTAACTCGATTACATGATAGATCCCATCCAACCCATCACCGTCCAGCAAGCCTACAATGGAATTACTCATGCACGGCGGTGAGCATCATGGAATTGGTGATGGAGGATGGTTGATGATGACGATGGCGACGATCTCCACTCTCCGGAGACCCGAACGGACTCCAGATCAGCCCTCCCGGGAGAGATTAGGGCTTGGCGGCGCTCCGTCTCGTGAAACGTGATAATTCTTTCTCCTTGATTTGTTTCTCCTCGAAAGTGAATATATAGGATCTGGGGATACGTCGGTGGAGCACCAGGGGGCCCACGAGGCAGGGGGCGCGCCCCCACCCTCGTGGACAGGGTGTGGACCCCCTGGTGTGGATCTTCTTGTAGATATTTTTTATAATTTCCAAAATAAATCTCCGTGGAGTTTCAGGTCATTCCGAGAACTTTTTATTTCTGCACAAAAACAACACCATGGCAATTCTGCTGAAAACAGTGTCAGTCCGGGTTAGTTCCATTCAAATCATGCAAGTTAGAGTCCATAACAAGGGCAAAAGGGTTTGAAAAAGTAGATACGTTGGAGACGTATCAGTGTTCTAGGTGGCGTCAACTGTGAAACCATTCCACATTGTCTTATGTGATTGCCAAACTCATAACTCAGATATCCCCCCTGGATCGTATGACTTTAATCTTCTTGTTACGATGATTCTCGACTTCACTCTGAAATTGCTTGAACTTTTCAAATGTTTCAGACTTATGCTTCATTAAGTAAATATACCCATATCTGCTCAAATCATCGGTGAAGGTGAGGAAATAAGGATATCCACCGCGTGAATCAATACTCAACGGACCGCACACATCAATATGTATGATTGCCAACAAGTCACTTGCCCATTCCATTGTTCCGGTAAATGGGGTTTTGGTCATCTTGCCCATGAGGCATGGTTCGCATGTGTCAAGTGATTCAAAATTAAGAGACTCCAAAAGTCCATCAGCATGGAGTTTCTTCATGTGTTTTACACCAACATGACCTAAGCGGCAGTGCCACAAGAAAGTGGTACTATCATCATCAACTCTACATATTTTGGCATCAATATTATGAACATGTGTATCACTACGATCGAGATTCAATAAACCATTCACATTGGGTGCATGACCATAGAAGGTATTATTCATGTAAACAGAATAACCATTATTCTCTGACTTAAATGAATAACCGTATTGCAATAAACACAATCTAATCATGTTCATGCCTCAACGCAGACAACTGATAACATTTATCTAGGTTCAACACTGATCTCGAAGGTAGAGGGAGCGTGCGATGGTGATCACATCAACCTTGGAAACACTTCCAACACACATCGTCACCTCGCCCTTAGCTAGTCTCCATTTATTCCGCAACTTTTGTTTTGAGTTACCAATATTAGCAACTGAACCGGTATCTCATGCCCAGGTGCAACTAGGAGTACTAGTAAGGTACACATCAATAAGACATATATCAAATTTACTTTTGTTGAAGTCGCCAGCCTTCTTATCTACCAAGTATTTGGGGTACTTCTGCTACCAGTGACCGTTACCCTTAAAACAGAAGCACTTAGTCTCGTGTTCGGGTTCAACCTTGGGTTTCTTCATTGGAGCGGCAATTGGCTTGCCGTTCATGAAGGTTCCCATCTTGCCCTTGCCCTTCTTGAAACCAGTGGTCTTGTAACCATCAACACTTGATGCTCCTTCTTGATTTCTACCTTCACAGCCTACCGCGAACAACTCCGGGGTCATCTCCATCCCTTTCATGTTATAGTTCATCACGAAGTTCTAGCAGCTTTGTGAAAGTGACCGGAGAACTCTGCCAATCACTATCTTATCTGGAAGATTAACTCCACTTGATTCAAGCGATTATAGCATCCAGACATTCTGAGCACTTGCTCACTGGCTGAGCTATTCTCCTCCATCTTGTAGGCAAAAAACTTGTCAGAGGTCTCATACCTCTCGATCCGGGCATTTTTCACAAAAATAAACTTCAAATCCTGGAACATCTGATATGCTCCATGACGTTCAAAATGCCTTTGATGCCCCAATTCTAAGCCGTAAAGCATGGAGCACTAAAGTATCAAGTAGTCATCAGAACGTATCTGACAGATGTTCACAACATCCACAGACAATGGTAGAGGGGTTGGTACACCGAGCGGTGCATCAAGGACATAAGCCTTGTGTGCAGCAGTGAGGACAATCCTTAGATTACGGACCTAGTCCACATAATTGCTCACAATATCTTTCAACTTAGTCGTTCTCTAGGAACGTATTAAAACAGGGAGCTACAGGGCGATCTATTAGTCTACAACATAATTTGCAAAGGTAATTTTAGACTATTGTTCATGATAAAGAGTTCAATTAGTCATATTACCTAAGAACTCCCACTCAAATCGACATCCCTCCGGTCGTCCGAGTGTAACATGATCCAAATTCACCAACCCAAGTCCGATCATCACGTGAGATGAGGTGGTTTCAATGGTGAGCATCTCCATGTTGATCATATCTACTATATGACTCATGTTCGACCTTTCGGTCTCCTGTGTTCCGAGGCCATGTCTGTACATGCTAGGCTCGTCAAGTTTAACCCAAGTGTTCCGCATGTGCAAAACTGGCTTGCACCCGTTGTATGTGAACGTAGAGTCTATCACAGCCGATCATCACGTGGTGTCTCGAAACGGCGAACTTTCGCAACGGTGCACACTTGGGGAGAACACAATTTTACCTTCAAATTTTAGTGAGATCACCTTATAATGCTACCGCCGTCCTAAGCAAAATAAGAAGCATAAAAGGATTAACATCACATGCAAATCATAAGTGACATGATATGGCCATCATCTTGTGCTTTTGATCTCCATCTCCAAAGCACCGGCATGATCTCCATCGTCACCGGCATGACACCATGATCTCCATCATTGTGCTGCCATCGGGGTTGTCACCCCAACCATGCTTCTAATACTATTGCTACCGCTTAGCGACAAAGTAAAGCATTACAAAGCGTTTAATGATTGACACACAGGTCATTCAATAATTAAAGACAACCCTATGGCTCCTGCCGGTTGCCATATTCATCGACATGCAAGATAATCTATACAAAACATGATCATCTCATACATCAAATATATCTCATCATGTTTTTGGCCATATCATATCACAACATACCCTGGAAAAACAATTTAGACGTCCTCTAATTATTGTTGCATGTTTTATGTGGCTGCTATGGGTATCTAGCTGTAGGAGATATGCCCTAGAGGCAATAACAAATATTATTTATTATCTCCCTGTTCATAATTAAGTTTATATTCCATGCTATAACTGCTATGGTTCCCGAGCCCGTATATCCATAAAGGCTCTGGGGAAAACCCATGTGCACGTGTGGTATAATAAACGGTGAATTGTATTCCTAGTCGTGCCTCTAAGACTAGCTCAAGTGTTGCATGATGATTATGTTTTCCCAATCATGGGCATGTCTATGCCAGCAACTTTGAGGGCACAATGTTAGAGGAACATTTGTGTTGAATCGACCCGAATTGATGTTATGCTATGAGATACATTCGTCACAAGTTTATGGTTTATAACACAGAGATAGTTAATGTTTGCATAATTCCTTAGACCATGAGAGTATCGAGTTTCTTCATGCTTGATTCATGAACTTTGGGGTTTGTTAAACGTCATCCGTAAATGGGTGGCTATTACGGCGGCTTACGGGTTCATGGAAAAGTGTGTTAAGTAACTTGATAGCTCAAGATTGGGATTTGCTCATCCGTCGATGGAGAGATATACTCGGGCCCTCTCGGTGTTACGGTATCCATCATCGTCTGGCCAGACACAGGGTGATTTGATCACTGGGATGCCGAAACACGAAAACGAGAAAAGAGAACAAAACCGGTAACGAGGTAACTTGCATAGTGGACAAAGTGTTTGCCCACGGGGATGCAATAAATCTCACCTCGGGTGTTTGTGACATATCACGAAGCAAAAGGAATAGCACACAGCAACTGGAGGTTCACTCGAATATTCATTCGTGTGGGTATAGGGGGTCAATATGGGTGTCCACGGCTCCGATGTTGATCATTGATCGGAAGAGGTTCCGTGTCATGTCTATACTTCACCGAACCTATAGGGTCACACGCTTAAGGGTCATCTATCTGCTGAATACTAGACAGGGAGTCTGAGAGAAAATCACCGGAAAAGTTTCGGAGACAACGGAAGAGTTCCGGAGAGAGAACACCGAAAGAGTTTCGGTAAAACCGAAAATATGTTTCGGAATATATTATTAGGTCAAAAAGGGTTTCGGCACCACATGGAAATTATCAGAGGGTGCCAGAATTGGTCTGGGAACTTCTGGGAATTTTCAGAGAGAAAAACCGGAAATGTTCCGAAACTGTCGTAACCGCTGTTGATGCTTTCCGCTGATAAAAACCACAGCACCGAAAATGTTTCGGATCATGCCCAGAATAATTTTAGAGGGTACCGGAAATGTTCTGGGACCTTCTGGAATTTTTCAGAAAAAAGTTTCGCGGAAAACATCTTGTCCCAGTGCGAGGGGACAAGATCCCACGAATCGGTGGTTGCATGTTTGGTGGCTTTTTGTCTAGGGAGCATGCATGTTTCATGGAGACATGTTGGTGGCTTGTTGGGGGGCCCCCCCCATGGGGGGGACAAGGTGTTGGGCTGCCATGGGAGTGTCCCCTTGGTGCCCCCCTTGTGTTACCATTATGCCCTTTCATGTGTGACATGAAGCTTGGGTATTTTGGTATTTCCACGTCCCACCCCACCCCTTGCCTTGGCCTATAAAAGGAGGAGTTGGGGCTGCCATCTCCTTCAATCCCTTCTCACATACATGTCATTGCAATGATCTGGCTTCTCTCTCCCTCCCACGAAATAGTTTTGTAGAGCCGAAAGGCTGTCTGGGTTCCGGTGGGAACTAGTTCTGGACGGCGAAGCCCTGCCGGATAGATGACACCGTATGTGTGCAACTCTGTAGAGAGGTCGTAGTTTCGATCTTAGTGCCCTGAGGGGCTGTTCGTGAGTGCCTCCCGAAGGGCTGTCCAAGTGACGGTCCGAGTTCTGTGAGTCCTCCCGAAGGGCTGTCCGGGTGACCGTTCGAGTTTCGAAGGTCCTCCCGGAGGGCTGTCCGCGACACCGTCCGGGGGACTGTTCGACCGTCTCCCGGAGGGCTGTCCGAGGAGAAGATGAGGGTATACATCCTCGCGGTTGGGAGGTTGTAAATCCTAGCTGCGGGGGTCTGCACCGACGATCGTCATCGACTCTACTTCCGCTGCGCTACGAGTCGGTAACGAAAATGATCAAAACCTTGTATGCAGTCTTCATAGTGGTCCTGGGCTGGTGCGTAGGTCGGAAATTTTTATTTTCTGCTGCGTTACCCTACAGTGGTATCAGAGCCGTGCTATGCGTAGATGCAGGTTGCGATCTAGAATACATGGAGATGTATGGGTGTTGCACAATATAATTAGGTAGTAGATAAGATCTATTACTAAAAATTATTTGTGCGGGTAGCAGATGAAATCTGTTACCTGATGTTCTTGTTGCTTCCCTTAAATTTGCGTAGTCCTGATCTTGACAGCATTGTGGAATCTGACAAAGTTCTGGCAATCCGCGATCCTTTCATGCTACTCCTGAGTATGCTGATTGACAGATCAACGAAGTGCTAACAGTTCTTTGGGTTCCACTTTAGTCAAAGAAAGATGGATGTTTCGCAGACGAAAGGGCAATGCAGATATGATCTGCACGGGGGTCATGCGTATGACGAAGTTTAGTATGGGGCTCGAGATTTTATTATCTCGTGTTTCATACACCCTGGAAAGTTAATCTAGCAACTTGAATTATCATACTTGATGATGGACGTTGGTAGCTTCGGTTTGTTTCGAAACCTTAGAAGCCACGTAAGATAAACTTTTGCATGGACCGATTAGAGACGTCTAACTTGGTTTTGCAGGAGGGTTTGCATGTGCATATGATGTGGTATAGCAGTGCTCATAATAATTTGATTATGTATGAGATGGCTATATAATGTAAATCGATTAACATGACCTGCGTGTCATGATTCGGCATGATGGCTGGAGCCATATGATTGCACTTTAAAAGACCTGCGTGTCAACCTTGTTGTAATGCATTATTTTATTAGCTATAGAGATAGCAATATTATCTGGTGCATCGACAAGGTGGTGGCAATCTTCGCGAAGGTGAACACCGACGCGAATGCCGAAGACGAAGAAATGAAAGACTTCTCCGTCAGAAAGGGCTATACCATATCATGCTAATTATGAATTGCCTGAGATGTTTATCCCTTATGATGCACCCTTCTTGATTGCGCGGTAGTCGCTTTTATTAGGGTGATCTCTCACAAAATATCAAGTAGTTAGTGTTCTCCCAAGTGTAGCACCGTCACGGCACCTAACTTTTCGGGGTGCGCCATGCTAACATGGGTACGAACGATTAGGGATGTGTGAGGCGGGTGAGTTGAGACCTCGCAGCGAGATCACTTGGTTGTCTTGACGTTCAGGCATGAAAGTCATGAGCTCGGAACACAAGCATCGAAAGATGAACAAGAGTCACATAGAGATGTGATTGGTAAGTTTGCCTACCGATTGAGATTCTCGTCATCAGTGATGCTACCATCAATGGCGTTGAATTGAAATGCGGATCTTGAATCACTCACAATCAATTATGAGAGATATTGATTTGAGTGGGAGCGCACTGCAGAATTAACTTGTTTAATTCTCAGTGCAATTAATTATGAACACTGTCTAAGTGTGGTTTGCATAATAGTTGTAGAATAATGGCTCGCATTTCCACCTTCCCTATTAAAATTGAATAGCTGTTAAATATCTGGTTAAAACTTTACGGTTGGTAACGTAATGTGAGGATTGTCCTCAAGAGTGCCGAGAAGGACTTTGTCCTATCGCATACTTTCGGTATTCTCCCGCTAATGCTATGGATGATGAGACTCTCGTCCCTCGATCCAAAAGCTAGAATTCTGTTACGGTCAAATGCAATATGTTTGCTTCCATGAGACCCGAACTTCGAAAGTTGGGATAGTTATATGATATTCATGGAATCTGAAAATCATTTTCAGACACAAACAAAGGCTAACAGATATATGATATCCAAAGCAATGTTTGTTTTGCAAACTGTTAGTAAAAGTGTTTACTAGGCATTTGACTGATAAGAGAGGGATCCAGAAGAAATCCTTTCATATGATGAAGTTGGATGCTTTTTCTGGAAGTAGGAGAAATACTAAAAGTTAAACTGTTAGAAGTATAATGGCAATAAAAGAGAAGACTGGAATATCCAGCTCATGTATGAATGTCATACAAGTTTTTGATGTATAGAAGGCTGGTCAAAGATATAGTCCTTGGGAATTATGATTGAATTATTAATCACTGATTCCTGGGTATTGTGAGTAAATCACAAAGATACCCGCTCGATTGCATTCTGTTGCAACTCGATGTAAGGACTACTATGGCCTGAAAGACTAGCCAGGAATGAGGTTTAGGTATACACAGGGAACATAGTAAATGTTACTATACCTTCCATCGGTGTATTACCGTCTGTATTTATTTTCATAATTCATTTAGAGTTTTACAAACTCTAGCCCATTGCATAAGGTATCTTGCAAGAAGGTTGTTCATAAGAGAACTTTTGATGTTCGGTGTTATGAATAACATAAGGGCCATACTTTCATTATGAATGAGATGTATGTTATGAATATTGATAATAATACATTACCTCTAGATTTATTTTCATAATTCATTTTAGAGTTTCATACACTCTAGCCCATTGCACAGTGTTTGTTGCAAAAGAGTTGTTCATGAAAACAACAATTGTTGTTCAGTATTATGAATAACATGAAGGGCCATGCTTCCATCCAAGATGGGATGTATGTTATGAATATTGATGGTAATATGATACATCCATAACACTGACGCTAAATGTCGCAAGACTAAAAGAATACCACATATGTGTGGCACTGCATTTGATCACATTGGAGAAACCCGCATGGAAAATTCCATTATGATGGATTTTGAAGTCGTTTGATTTTGAATCATCTGACACTTGCAACCTTCCTCCGAAAAGTGAAGTGACTGAAATACCGTTCACAGGCCATAAGGAACGAGTAACAAACTTATTGGTGATCATACATTTGATGTGTGTAGTCCGATAAATGTTGTTAGTAGTGGATTTATCTATCTTCAGAAATGACTCAAGTAGATATATGGATATTTACTTGATGAGACGTAAGTCTGGATCTTTTGAAATCATTCGAAAGGTTTTCAAAAATGAAGTAGAAGTTATTGTAACAAGAAAATTATGTTTCTACAATTCGATTGCAGAAAGGAATATTTGAGTTACAAGTTTAGCGAATGTCTGATGAGTTGTGAAAGGGGTTTCATAACTTGCACTTCCCGGAACACCACTGCAAGTGGAAAGTCCGTGAAGATGTAATCAAACCATTTATGACATGGTAAGATCAAAGATGACATAAATAAATTTGCCATTATCCCTTTTAAAGAGTGATGCTTTAGAGACTGCGGCTTTTACACTGAAAAGAGCTCCATCGGGTCTGTTGAAATGAAGCCATGGTATGGTACGCCCAACCATGTTATATCCTTTCTTAACATTTGGAATATGGGGCTTGTGTAAAAGGTTACAAACCTATTCCAAATCAGACAAGTGCTACTTTGTAGGTTATCCCAAGTCATTGGGTATTCCTCCCTCACAATACCGAGGCAAATAGTTTTGCCACGAAACGGTATGCTTTTAAAGAGAATAGTTCTTTCAAAAGGTGAGTGGGAGGACAGTGCAAACTCGACGAGATAACAGTATCTTCGTCATCAGGTCAAAGGAAAGAAACCTTGGAAGTAATTCCGGAGTTTCCTACTGCAACTGATACGAAAGTCTCTACAATAAAATGTATGGACTTCGGTCGAACTTGCAGCTGAACCACGTAGGCAAGGCTCGTGCAAACCTCTCAGGTGCGCAGACGAGATATTGTTGTTGGACAACAGTATACCTATGATACACAAGGAAGCGTTGATGGGCCCTGACTCCAGAATTGGCTAAATGCCAATACAATCCGAGATAGTTTCCATATAAGTGATTCAAGATTAAAACCTTGATACACCTTTCGGAAGACTTAGAGTCTGACGAATATTTATGGAACTTAAAACTGATACGGATAAAATGTTTTATCCATAAAGCTCGACTTGTTGCAATAAACAAGTTCAAGGAGTTGACTACGATGAGATTGTCTCACCGTAGCGATGCTTAAAGTCGGTTCGGGTTGAACTAGCAATTAATAAATATTTCAATCTTGAGATATGAAACATGGATGACAAAAGTATTTCCATCTGATGGAAATGAAACCTAGGACTTGTATGTGATACAGTCCAAAGTAATTTGTCGATCCAGAGGATGCTAGTAGGTGTGCAAACTTCAGAGTTCCAGCGATGGACAGAAGAGAGCAAAAAGGAGTTGGAATCTTCGTGTTTTGATGAAATGGTCAAAAGGAGTTTTGACTTCATCAATGGGTAACGAAGATGCTTGAAATTCAAGAAAGTAAGTGGGAGCGTAAAATTATTTCTAAAAACCTTGTGTGCTTGACACATTGGTAATTGGAAATAAATTTCTTGACACAAATTAAGGACTTCATTTGAAAATAGTTTTTCGATGAAGTGCTTAGTCTAAATAGCCTTGATATTAGGCATGATGATCTATGGAGATAGATTTACCTAATGGGGCTAAGCAATGAATACATATTGACAAGATGCTAAAACTTTTTAGCATATAAAACGCCAAGGAGTGATTCTTGCCGAAGTCACATGGAAAGAGTTTTTGCAAGACTCGGTGTCCCTAAAACACTGATGAGCAAAATACATGATGGAGATTCCACACACCTTCGTGTTTGGATTAATCATGTATTCCATGGTATGTAGAACAACCAGATATGTCCAATACTCCAAAGGTGTTGCGAGTATGGATACCAAAGTGATCAAAGTACTGATCATAGGACAACAGTGAAAGATGTCATTTAGTACCAGAGTAGTACTGATGACATGTTTTCTCGCGGGCGGAGATCATGAAGAGTTCGTTGTAAAATGTTACATCGATACAGTCTTCATCTTTTCCCCGTGCGATTTTCGATTTAAATTAAGGGTTTTGTGTAACACACAATGTGGTGGCACAGTTAGTTGGAAAATGTTCCAAACAAGTTACT
>LR738710.1:942960207-943000620 GCA_902687465.1 Secale cereale
CCCCCGGTGGACCCCCGGACCCCTTTCAGCACTCCCGGTACAATACTGATAATATGCGAAACTTTTCCGGCGACCAAAACTGGACTTCCCATGTATAACTTTTTACCTCCAAAACTCCTCGTGATGTTCGGGACTCCGAATAACTTTCGGTAAACCACATACAATTCCCATTACAACTCTAGCGTCACCCGAACCTTAAGTGTGTAGACCCTACGGGTTCGGGGACCATGCAGACATGACCGAGAGACCTCTCCGGCGAATAACCTATAGCGGGATCTGGATACCCATATTGGTTCCCACATGTTCCACGATGATCTCATAGGATGAACCACGATGTCAAGGATTCAGACAATCCCGTATGTAGTTGCCTTTGTCCATCGGTACGTGCTACTTCTCGAGCTTGCGTTGTATTCCCTCGAAGAGGAAAGGGTGATGCAGCACAGTAGCGTAAGTATTTCCCTCAGTTTTTGAGAACCAAGGTATCAATCTAGTAGGAGACCACGCGCGAGTCCCTCGCACCTGCACAAACAAATAAGAACTTCGCAGCCAACACGACAAGGGGTTGTCAATCCCTTTACGGTCACTTACGAAAGTGAGATCTGATAGAGATGATAGTTTGATTTTTTTGGTATTTTTGGATATAAGAACAGAAAGTAAAAGCGAAAAAGTAAAGTAGATTGTAGATTGATATGTTGAGAATAGACCCGGGGGCCATAGTGTTCTCTAGTAGCTTCTCTCATGATAGCGATATTCTACGGCGGGTAAACAAATTACTGTCGAGCAATTGATAGAAAAGAGAATAATTATGAGACTATCTAGGCATGATCATTATATATAGGCATCACGTCCGAGACAAGTAGACCGAAATGATTCTGCATCTACTACTATTACTCCACACATCGACCACTATCCAGCATGCATCTAGAGTATTGAGTTCATAAGAACAGAGTAATGCCTTAAGCAAGATGACATGATGTAGAGGGATAAACTCAAACATAGTGATATAAACCCCATCTTTTTATCCTCGATGGCAACAATGCAATACGTGCCTTGCTGCCCCTACTGTCACTGGTAAAGGACACCGCAAGATTGAACCCAAAGCCAAGCACTTCTCCCATTGCAAGAACTATAGATCTAGTAGGCCAAACCAAACCAATAATTCGAAGAGACTTGCAAGGATATTATAATCATACATAAGGAGTTCAGAAAAGAACCAAATATTTCTCATAGATAATCTTGATCATAAACCCACAATTCATCGGATCTCGACAAACACACCGCAAAAAGATATTACATCGAATAGAGCTCCTTGAAGACCGAGGAGAACTTGGTATTGAGATCCAAAGAGAGAGAAGAAGCCATCTAGATACTAGCTATGGACCCGAAGGTCTGTGGTAAACTACTCACAACTCATGGTGAGGCGATGATGATGATGTAGAAGCACTCCGGGGTAGATCCCCCTCCGGCGGAGCTCCGGAACAGGCCCGAAGATGGGATCTCACGGGAACAGAAGGTTGCGGCGGTGGAATTAGGGTTTCTCTGTTCGTCCGATGGTTTCGGGATACGTAAGTATATATAGGAGGAAGGAGGGCACCGGGGGCCAGACGGGGTGCCCACGAGGCAGGGGGCGCGCCCTATAGGGGGCGTGCCCCCCACCCTCGTGGACGCCACGTCAGCCCTACTCCGTGGTTCTCAAGTCTCCCGTGCGTATTTTGCTCCAAAAATATCTCTCCCGAAGGTTTCATTCCGTTTGATATCCCTTTTCTGCAAAAACCCTGAAATAGGCAAAAAAAACAGCAATCTGGACTGGCCCTTTGGGTTAATAGGTTAGTCCCAAAAATAATATAAAAGTGTATAACAAAGCCCATTAAACATCCAAAACATCATAAATAATAGCATGGAACAATCAAAAATTATAGATACGTTGGAGACGTATCAGTATGTTACTGCTTGCCCGAGATTCGATCGTCGGTATCTCCATACCTAGTTCAATCTCATTACCGGCAAGTCTCTTTACTCGTTCCGTAATACAAGATCCCGTGGCTAACTCTTTAGTCACATTGCTTGCAAGCTTATTGTGGTGTTATACTGCCGAGTGGGCCCTGAGATACCTCTCCGTCATACGGAGTGACAAATCCCAGTCTTGATCCATGCCAACTCAACAGTCACCCTCGGAGATACCTGTAGAGCACCTTTATAGTCACCCAGTTACGTTGCAATGTTTGGTACACACAAGGTACTCTTCCGTCGCCTGTGTGTTGCATGATCTCATGGTCATAGGAACACATACTTTACATGCAGAAAACAATAGCAATAAACTGACACGATCAAATGCTACTTTCACAGTTTTGGTCTTGTCCATCACATCATTCTCCTAATGATGTGACCTCGTTATCAAATGACAACTCATGTCCATGGCCAGGAAACCATAGCCATCTTTGATCAACGAGTTAGTCCGGTAGAGGCTCACTAGGGACATCTTGTTGTCTATGTATCCACACATGTATTTGAGTTTCCGATCAATACAATTCTAGCATGGATAATAAACGATTATCATGAACAAGTGATAGAGGCAAAGGTGTCCCGTCTTATGTGGTGGCGGTGGTGGGATATGGCAGCAGTGGTGGTATGGCAGCGGCGATGAATATGGTGCGGCGGCGACGTGACAAACTGTGAACAGAACTCGAAACTCTAAAGAACTAGACGCTAAGACCAGCAACTTGACACGACGATGCAACCGCAAATTCAACAAAGCAAATACAGACAAGATTATGCAAAGGCTCAGATTGGTTCGGATGGGATGAACTAACCCTAATTTTTTTTTGGCTTTTTCGTGGACTGTAGGTATGAAGAACAGACTCGATCTAATCTACGAAAAACTGTAAAATCTCACCGAGCAACCTGGAAATCTGATACCACTTGATAGAGGCAAAGGTGTCCCGTCTTTCGATGAGATGGTGGCTATCGTTTGGATGAAGTCGACTTTGACGATCCGACTACGAACGTGCGTGGACGTCGCGCCTTAGCAATCGCTAAACCAACTCCGAGAGGTTATTGACCACGCCGGAGCACGATCAACCTGACCACGAAGGTCTGTTTCCTGCAGGCAAACGAAGAACAAGCAAGAAACTGAGATTGCAATCTGGATATTGCGAATTCAAGAGGAAAGCTTTATTGATCAAGTGGGGTTCTGTGACGTCTTGGTCTGGTCGTTGAACACAAACGAAGTACGCGAAGTTGCAGCTATGGCGAACTTTAATCTAAACAAAACCCAAAGTCTAAACGACGCCCTAAGGGTTGTATATATGAGGGAAAGAGGGGGGAATTTCGTGGTCCTTGGTGGAGGGGTCCGAAACCAACCCTAACTCTTGTTTTCCCACACATACGGACTCTAAAAACAGCCTATACTCAAGTATTTCGAAATTACATGGGCCTGGCCCAATAATAAGGTGACGCAGCACCTATAATAGCCTCTGGACGAAATTTATGAAGTGGCATCTTGTATATTTCGTCCAAGGCTTCTCGCACTCATTATGGTGGCTTCAAAGTCCTGAAATCATCAATTGAAACTCCATTCTTGTTCCCCTTGTGCATGCCATCATCTCCATGCTTGAACTTGCTCCAATGTTCATCCTTCTTGTCCAAGCTAGGCCCTTCATTTGTAAGCAAGACAAATCTATCCAATTTAGGCAGCATCATATTGTCATGAACATTAGATTCATTACCAAGAAACGAAAGTACCTGGTAATTTAATTGGCGTGCGCGAGCTCTAGTAATTGGTCCTGTATATGTGTCAGTTGGAGCTGTGGGTGTAACCTTGTTAGTGATGTCCTCATCAACAAGGAAATAATAATAACCATTTTATTATTGTCTTTAGGGCATATTTGCAACATGAGCCGCGTGTGCCCGCAAGGTGGGCACCTTAAGATGACCGCACACTCTATCCTTATGAGCACTTTCAAGAGACTGAGCCGGAATATCATCTTGAGATTTATGAAGTCGCCGTAGGTGCCTCGTCGTCGACGGAAACGTCTCCTTCCACTGAATGCGCATCGTCGAAAATCCTGAAATAAATCCATAAATAATGCGAGAACCAGGAACCCTGATGGGCTGGGGATACCATTGTCCCGCTAACCATCCACCCACAAGTTGGTACGCGACCAAGGTGGTTGTCTTAGGACATTCATCTCCGTAAATCAAATTACCAAGGTGGGCACCTTAAGATGACCGCCTCCGTTAATCAACGATTTTCGGAAGCAGCAGCTCTAAGCTTCCATCTTCTAATAGTTATATCAAAAAATAATTCAGATTTTTTTATATGAACTCGGATGAAAAAATATTTCTGTCAAAAATTTAGCTCTCGGTGCGATATACAACTTTGTAGTTGAGAAGTTTTTTAATTGAAACTATTTATAGTTCCAAAATATTGTTGTAAGTTCACATATTTTGAAATTAAATTTAAATTTATCAAACAATCTCGGATGTTAACGTGGTGTATATGAAAGTTATAGTTCTGAATACACTCTACAACTTTGTAGTTGAATTCTTTTTTTATTGAAAGCTCTCTAGAGTCACAAATGTGTGTTCTAAGTTTATGGATTTTTTAATTCAAATTTTAGAATTCCTGAACGACCTCGAATGTTCACATAGTTAATACCGAAGTTGTAGTGGCCGACCTGAGCTACATGTTTTTTTTGCAGGAAACTTCCAATCTATTCATCTTTAATCATGGATGTATAAAGAACAACAGAGGTAATAAAAATTACAACCATGTATGTGGACCACCTAGCGACGACTACAAGCACTTGAGAGAGGCGAAGGCGCACCGCAGTCATCGCCCCTCCCTCACCAGAGTCGGGCACACCGTGTTGTAGTAGACAGTCGGGAAGTCATCGTGCTAAGGCCCCATCGGACCAGCGCACCAGAGTAGCAACCATCACCAATGAAGAAAGTCATAGATTAGAAGAATCAAACTTGTAAACACCTAGACGAAGACCGGATCCAAATAGATCCACCGAAGACCACACCGACCGAATCCCGCAAGATCCGACGGAGACAAGCCTCCGCACGCCCTCCGTCAATGCTAGATGCACCATCGGGACGGGGATAGAACGTGGGAGACATTATTCCTACTAAGGACATCGCCGCCGCCACACAGCCCCAACCAAGACGCTGACTCTAACAAGAACGAGAACGGGGTCCCACCCGCCGGCAGGGGGCCGAAATCCTCCGCACCTCCATGGCCTAGAGGCCATCGGAGATGGGACGGTGTTGTTGATAAGTATTTATATTTGAAGTTGTTTAGAATCTCAAATAGTTGTTTTAAATCCACATATTGTGAGATTCAATATTTTGAATTTTCCAAACAATCTGAGATGGAGAGACATCCTATACCAAAGTTGTAGTGCTTGAATTTATTTTAGTTCATTTTAGTAGCCAAAATATTCAATACTCCGAAAATATTGATATAACAAAATAAGTATATATAATATAGTTCCCCGCAAAAAAAAAGTATATATAATATAGTATTAGTGAGTGTGTGGTGTAGTGGTGGAGAAGTCCCATAGCGATCGGTCAACCTGTAAGCCAAGGCACGGCTGTTGTGCCTCGTATATATCAATATAAACCAAACACGGCTCATCATCGAGGAGTAGGAACGCTTCCCAACTTAAAAGGCCTACGCTGCCAACCTCCAATTGCGACACAGACTATTCCCACCGCCACTACATTGCTGGTCCTACGCTGCCAACCTCCAATTGCGAATTGATGAGCAAAGTCGCCTGCGGTGAGCAAACAGGGTCGCCGCAACGTCATTATAGATGCCGATGCAGCCGCGTGCTAGGGACTCTGTGCGGTCGTGTGTAGACACAGGAAAAACTCTAGACCATGGTCCCGTCAAACGGCACCACATGCCGCCCCTTCGGACCTCAAGTACGTACGACCTACCATGGTCCAAAGACGCTCTCGTGTACAAACATCGCCAGTATACTAGAATATCTGGCGCTCGCACATGCTCTATTCAATGCCCTGCCTACCTACCAATCTGGTCACTAGGACGGTATAGATAATAAGAGTATATGCCGGTATGATCCATATCGCTGCTTCCTATAACAAAATAGTATATACTCCCTCCGTCTCAAAATAAGTGACTCAAAAATGACTTAACTTTATACTAAATACAAAGTTAAGTCATTTTTGAGTCACTTATTTTGAGACGGAGGGAGTACGTCCCAAAATAAGTGACTCAAAAGTGATTCAACTTTGTACTAAAGTTAGTACAAAATTGAGTCATTTATTTTGAGACGGAGGGAGTATTAGTGAGTGTGTGGTGTAGTGGTGGAGAGGTCAGGGTTTGATTCCCTGAAGTTGCATTTGTTTTTTTGGTTGTCGGTGTTTTTGGGTTTCTGAAAATCATTAATGAGGCGGATTGGATAATGAGGATTAGTGATGGGATTATAGAAAATCGTGTTTATAGCTGATTTCTAGGAAGACTGGTTCTGCTATTCGTTTTGCGAAAAACATGTTTACAGAGAACTCCGTTTGGGTTAAAAAGTCAATAAACAATGGCCAAACGCGATTATAGTTTGTTAAATCGTTTCCTTGATTTATGGAGATCCCATTTTGTATATACTTTCTATCCAAACAAGAAATCCCGATTAACGGAGGTGCATGCCGGGCCGCCTCTGTTAACGGAGGGGACGTCTTAAGGCACCCATCTATGGAAATTTTGATTAACGGACGCAGATGCAGGCCCGCCTCTATTAATAAAAAATGACCATTTGTAGAAAATGATTTCTTTGCTAGTGTCGAATCCATAAATCTATCACAAATTCGGTAATTAAGAATTAGTTTACCATCACTTTCTATTCTAATATTCGGCTATTCTTAAGGGCATCTTCAACAGTGACCCACAAATTAGCTCTGGCATCGTTTGGCACATACAGAGGACCAGCGTGTGTCAAGGCAACAGAAGCGAGCACGTGTTCACAGGGTGCCGCTGGAGTCCGATTGTCAAGTGTTGGTTAAGGCGCTGAACTCTGATGAGTATGAGCAGGCAATGATTGGCATTCTTCTACGCGCAGTTCGTGTCATACAAACTTCAAGTCTTTTAGCTTTAATTTCTGTAACAGGGACTGTAATAAGGTTGCCCATAGACTAGCTGCTTAAGTTATAGCTACAGGGTAGGAGCAGCTGATCTTTCATGGATTGATCAGGCTTCAGATTTTGTCTCTGCCATAGTGACCAGCGAGTTGGCTGTGCAGGTTTAGGGGTGGAATGAAATGTTAAGAAAAGGAGTTTCCTAGCTGATGTGTCTCTCTTTGCTGCTTCATGATCGTCGCAAATAAACTGACGCCACAAAATGTGTATGCGACCAGAGCCCAAAAATCTGACAGTCAAATTTTATCAATTCCGAAATAAAAATGAAGACTCACTAAGATGGCCGTTATGCTCTTCCTCATCTACCTTGGTATAAGTAACGTTCCAGAACAGACGAAGAGACACACACACAATGTACACAGAGGCCGGGTGTCTGCCCTTTGGATTTGGATCTGTCAAATTCGGCCGGTCACCTGCCCAGCGTCGGATACAAGTACGCGGACCCGCTCAATTTTCATACGTCAGCTTATTTCTCTGTCTTCAACCTTTCTCTCCCCCCTACAAACAGCTGCGCCTCCACATCCCCAACGCTGCACACCGAGTTCGTCGTCCCCGTCTCTTGTTGCAGCCAGCTCGGCACCCCCGACCTCCCCCCAAGACTCGTACGTGGCGACACCGGTTGCAGCACGGCATCGCTGCCAAACGCTCACAGCCTCTAGCCCCGGCGCCCCATGCGCCCCACTGTCTTACAACCTCTAGCCCCGGCGCCCCATGCGCCCCACTGTCTTGCAGCCTCCCCTTGCAGCTCCATGTGTGCTGCCCCACCGCCCCCTGCGCCCCGCCGTCTTGCAGCCTCCCCGTGCAGCTCCATGGGCGTCATCCCGCCACCTCTCCGTCGTCTCTAAAGTCATTGATTTCGCCCATACACCAACGCAGCAAAAAAAATGCTAGATGTAGCTTTTCCATGTGCTAGTTGCAGCCCGCCGCGGCACTTCCCCCGTCATCGCGCCGCCACTTCCATCTGGTTGAAGCAAAATAAATTGCCGGATCCAGCTTCACCGGCAAACACTTCCAGCAACCTGCATCACCGGTTGCAGCTCCGGTGTTACCCCGTTCCAGCAAAAAATTCAGAACCTCATGCAGCTCCGGTAATTGCCCATTCCAGCAAATTCACATGTTGGTTCCAGCATTCGCCGCTCACCCTGGAGCCTTGAGCATCATGGCACGTCGTTCCTGCACGGTCACTCGCCTCCGATTGCAGCTTTAGTCGCCGCCGGTTGTAGCTTCCCTAATGCACGGTTGAAGCTCTCCGCAACCAGTCGCCCACGAATACAGCTCCGCCGACAGGTGGTTGTAGCACCCACCGCCACCGGTGGAGGCATCTCCTGCGGGTGGTTGCAACTCTAGCGCCTAGCGGTTGTAGGCTTGTAGCACCTTCGTCCCCAATCCGCCGGCGGCCACCATGCTTGTAGCACCGGCCGCGAGATCGCTCGCCGCCTCCGTCGTCTTTTGCAGCGAGAGATCGCAGGACATGGCCGCCAGAACCTGTGAGCTTGCAAGCCATGGCCGCCCCTAACCACCGTGAGCTTGCAAGCCATGGACAAACCTTGCATCAGCACCATGGCGTCTTCGTTGGAGAGCCCGTGGAGCTTCTGTAGGAGAGGGCGGGGACGAGAGCCAAGGAGATTGGGCGGCGGCGAGGTAGAAAAGTGAGAGAGGAGGGGATTTGGTTCTGGTGCGGGGAAAGGATAAGCTAGGAGACACAGAGCGGTGTGTGGGCCATCAGAGCGACCGGCTCAAATTTCAGCCGGTCCGTCGTTCCTAAACATTTACCATTTTGTTTTGAGCCAATAAAATTCACCATTTGTCAGAAAAAAAAATTGCTCATTTCAGGATTCCACATCTAGTCTACTATGCTTACATCACACATGACCTTTTCACTTCACGTATATTACGTGCACAAGTTAATTGCAAGGAACTACCATACTTCGGCACATCGTTACGAATCAGTACCACTATTCACTTTTTTTGCGTGCCAGTACCAACTCAAAGCCTAAGTGTTGCAAAACGGTCTGACAGCCGTATAAGCACTTATTGACCACGTATCTGACCGACCGGGCCCACCTGTCAGGTGCCACGGTGGCGTACCCGTGCACCCCGCTCGGTCGCACTCGTCCCAGCCGGCTCGGTCGCTGTGAGCTGGGTCGGGTCCAACCCGTACGGGACGAACCCTACTTTCCTCCCCCCCCCCCTCTCCCTCGTCTCCCTCTCCACTCTCAGGTGATGACGGCGGCGACGGTGCGGGCGGGTACGGAGACCTTCCCGCCCTCGGGAGCGATGATCACCTAGGTCTGGAAGTCGACGATGGCTCCAGTTCGTACTACTCCAGCGCAGACGACGAGGAGGCAGCGCTGTCCATGGAGGACAGGGTGAGGCTAGCAGAGATATGGGTGGCCAACCCTAGCAGTATCCATCACTGGACCAGTGGAGCTCCTGGCGGCGTGGTGTAAGTCCCTTTCTTCTCTCCTTCTTTCTGCATATTTCAAAATAGGGGCTAGGGTTAGTTGCTGATGACAGTGTAAATTTGTGTTGTCGATTGTAGTTTGGATGATGCTGTTTGGGATGTTCGGATTCATTTTGATGCACAACATAATCTGGATAGGAAGATATGCAACTCGGATGTGACATTTCTGAACCTATATGTACTGATGCACACACAAGGTTATTCTTTCTCTGATGAACTGTACCACATGAAGAATTTAGGCAGTGGAGAGGAAAGAGAGCATGGGTTAGAATTGATTGACACGAACATCAAACTACAGCAACTTAAGAAGGAATATGAGCATAGTTTAGTTCTGAATTTGCTAGTGAGGGCAACAGCACCTTTTGTATGTCAAATAGAAGAAGATTTTGTGAGATCAAAGTACAACAATGTTTTTCATAGCAGAGAACAAGATTTAGCAACTATATTGTATCAACCACCTGTTGTGTATGATCTCAGTGAGCCTGCAGTTCTTGCTGTTGATGAAGAAGGTGTTGTCTTTCATAGTCAGTGTAGCAGCAATCCTACTCCACCTGCTGCTTTGTGCACACAAGAGAGCAGAAATTTAAGCAAGGGGAAGCTCAAAGCTGTAATGGAGGAAGAGGCACTGCTAGAGGAGGCACATAGTAGTGATGACTCTGAGGCTGCATATGACAGTGATAACAATCCTTTCTGCATGGAGAAGTACAGGATATGTGAAGACACAGAGATAATAGAGGGGAATAAATTAGCAGAGCAAGAAGTTGAAGATCAAGATTCAGAGGAAGATTCAGTTGAGGATTCAGATGAGGAACAATTACATTATGAGGGTGACACTGAGGTTGAGGATTTGTTTGAGATGGAGGAGGAGGAGGAGGAGGAGGAGCAGGTCAATGTTGTGGAAAGAGAAGAAGCAGCAATGCAACAACCTGCAAAAAGGAGGAAGAAGCTGGTAGTTAGGAGAGGCCCAACTTCTAGGTCACATTCAAGTGTGTTGGAGGAGGTGAAACCTGATTTCATTCTTTCATCAGATGAAGAAGATGATGGGTTGTTATTTGAGGATGAAGATGATGGACATGAGCCACTTTCATTTGTTCTACCTAAAGGGAGGAAGAGTAGGGCCAAGAAAAGGAAACCAAGGATCTGGTACAATGACAAACTTGAGCAACCACATCAGTAGTTATGTCTGTACATGTGCTTTAAGGATCAGCAGCAATTCAGAGATGCTTTGTTGAGCTTGCACATCACACAGGCCAGAGGACTTCAGGTATCACAAAAATTCAGACCAAAGGATCATTGCCTATTGTAAGCAAGAGCACTGTCAGTTTTGCATAGTTGCTGCAGTTATCAAAGGGGAGAAGACCTTTGCTATTAAGAAAATAAGGTTGGAGCACACTTGCCCTAGCAGCACTGAGACATCAAGGATTGGTGCCAAGTGGCTTGCAAAGACCTATGAGTCATTGTTCAGGTCTGATCCAACCACTAGCATACACGCTCTAATTGACAACTGCAATGAGAAGTATGGTGTTGATGTGCCAAGGCATATGGCCTATAGGGCCAAAAACCTTGTTGTAGAAGCTGTGCTAGGAGAGCACAAGAAGCAGTATCCCAGACTTAGGGATTATGCTCAGACCATCATGGATACAAACCCTGGCAGTAGAGTTGTAGTTACAACAGTTACACCAAAACCAACTACAAAAATACCACATCCAGGACCAAGGTTTCATGCTATGTTCTTCTGCATAAATGGAGCAAGGGAGGGATTTCTCAGTGGCTGCAGACCCTTCATTGGTAAGTTATGCAAGATCTGCTATTTAGTAGTTCTTTATAGTGCTTTATAGAAGTTTAAATTGTTCTTTGGTTCCAACAACAGGTGTTGATGGATGCTTTATTAAGCTCACCACTGGTGCTCAAATCCTTGCTGCCACTAGAAGAGATGGCAATAATAATATTTTCCCACTTGCATTTGCTATTGTTGGACAAGAGGACACAGCTAACTGGTGTTGGTTTCTACACCAACTGAAGATATATGTCTAGGAGGAGAAGTTGGGAAATTTGGGCTTTATACTATCATGTCTGATAGACAGAAGGTATGCATGCAGGTTCCTATTATGTTCTTCTGCATTATAGTTACTCTCTGCATTAGCATGTTATGATCTAGATATAGTAGTACAGCAGCTAAGTCTAGACACCTCTATGTGAACAGGGGCTACTAAATGCTGTAAACCAAGTTTTTCCAAACTGCCATCAGAGATTTTGCCTTAGACACCTCTATGCAAATTTCCAGAATGCTGGGTTTAGGGGAGAAGATCTTAAGAAATGCATGGATAATGCCAGCTATGCTTATAACCAACATAAGTTTAACATTGCCATGATTGACCTGAAAAATGAGAGTGAGGAAGCTTGGAAGTGGCTAAGTGGAATACCTAAGCACACATGGGCTAGGCATGCTTTTGACACTAACTGCAAGACAGACTTGGTTGTTAACAACCTGTCTGAGGTGTTCAACGAGTACATCCTAGATTTTAGAAAAAAACCAATTAGGACTATGATTGATGGTATTAAGGACAAACAGATGGTGAGGTGGCATAGGAACAGAGAGAGAGGAAGGGCAGCTCTCTGGGAGATCACACCACATTATGCTGAGAAGCTTGAGGTGGAAAAGGAAAGGGCCAGATTCTGCAAACCTATTCAAGCTGGTGTAAATCTTTGGCAAGTGACAAGTGGGCAGCAAACACATGCTGTAAACTTGGAACTTCATACATGTGGCTGCAGAAAGTGGGACTTGTCTGGCATACCATGCAACCATGCAATATCAGCAATTAACAAGGCAAAAAGATTTCTAGAGGACTATGTCTGCAATTTCTTCAAAAAGCCTTTTTACCTTGCTGCATATGAAACAATGATATATCCAGTTCCTGGTGAACATGATTGGACAAGGACTAGTGGACCAGACATAGAGCCACCCAAATTTCATGTGAAGAAGGGGAGAAGAAAAGAGAAGAGAATAAAAGGCAGATTTGAGGTTCCAAAACCAAAGGACAGTTCAAGAATGGCCACTATTACATGTAGCAACTCTGGTCTCCAAGGCCATAGGTACACCAATTGCAAGCAACAATTGAGACCAGAGTTGGCTATGAGGAAAAACAAGCATGTGGTAAACCCTTCTTAATTGCTATGGTTTCCTTGTATGTTTTATGTGCTAAACCCTTGTGACTAACTACCATGTTTCCTTGTATGTTTGCAAGGCACCTGCCAGATCAAGGAATGAAGCTATTGCACATGCCAGATCAAGGAATGAAGCTACTCCACATGCCAAGTCAAGGAATGAAACTACTCCACATGCAAGATCACAACAGCCAGCAGCAAGGTCTGCTACTACAAGATCTGCTTCTGCAAGATATGCTACTACCAGGCCAGCTAGTGCAAGTTTTCCAAGGCCTTTCACTGCCCCAAGATTTACTGCTGGAGCTTCATCTTATGGTCCTTCTACTTCTGGTGCTCCTCCTTCAAATGTTCCAAGCAGTCATACTGGCTGGATGTCATACTTTAGTGCCAGTGGTAACACTTGAGTGATAGAATGTTGCAACTTTGGTCTGATGTGTACCAGAAAATGCTTATGGGTTTTGCTTCTGAACTAAGTCTCATCTGATGTTTTGTTGGAGTACTTTGTTGGGTCTGATGTGTACTAAGTCTCATCTGAGCAATGTCTAATGTGTATTAAGTTTATTGTGTTTCTGAACTATGTATTTATCTGATATTTGTTTGTTTATAGCTTCATATGATATTTGGTTGTTGGGTGGCTCGGCGTCGACGGAACCCCGCCAACCCACCTAGTTGGTTTAGGGTGGCTCGGCGTCGACAGAACCCGACCAACCAACCTAGATTGGTTTAGGGTGGCTCAGCGTCGACGGAACCCCACCAACCCACCTAGATTGGTTTAGGGTGGCTCGGCATCGACGGAACCCCGCCAACCAACCTAGATTGGTTTAAGGTGGCTCGGCTTCGACGGAACCCCACCAACCAACCTAGATTGGTTTAGAGTGGCTCGGCTTCGACGGAACCCCACCAACAAACCTAGATTGGTTTAGGGTGGCTCGGCGTCGACGGAACCCCGCCAACCAACCTAGATTGGTTTAGGGTGGCTCGGCGTCGACGGAACCCGACCAACCAACCTAGATTGGTTTAGGGTGGCTCGGCGTCGACGGAACCCCATCAACCCACCTAGATTGGTTTAGGGTGGCTCGGCGTCGACGGAACCCGACCAACCAACCTAGATTGGTTTAGGGTGGCTCGGCGTCGACGGAACCCGACCAACCAACCTAGATTGGTTTAGGGTGGCTCGGCGTCGACGGAACCCCGTCAACCAACCTAGATTGGTTTAGGGTGGCTCGGCTTCGACGGAACCCCACCAACCAACCTAGATTGGTTTAGGGTGGGTCGGCGTCGACGGAACCCCACCAACCAACCTAGATTGGTTTAGGGTGGCTCGGCGTCGACGGAACCCCACCAACCAACCTAGATTGATTTAGGGTGGCTCGGCGTCGACGGAACCCCACCAACCCACCTTGTTGGTTTAGAGTGGCAACATATATCCATCATCCATCTATTTATCGTGCTTTGCAATCTGAATCTGTTGCCTGCCTTGCTGCCATTGATGGGGCGATCAGGATTGGGGTAAATCGAATCATCTTCGTGTCTGACTCCTCAACCCTCATTCATGCTTTGAAGAGCAACGATTATGACAAGGCAACCATTGGTGTGTTGGTGAAGGAAGCTAGAAGCCAATGCATTCCAAACTTTGATTCCTATGCATTTTCTTTTAGCCGACGCACTTGTAACTCTGTAGCTCATGAGCTTGCCAAGCTGGGCGTTCATTCTGGGTCTGATGACTCCTTCTGGGAGGCCTCTGCCCCCAACTGCATTGTAAAACTGTTAGCCAGTGACACTGCTGTTGGGGAACGTAGCAGAATTCAAAAAATTTATACGCTTTCACCAAGATCCAACTAAGGAGACATCTAGCAACGAGCATATTAGAGTGCATCTACATACCCTTTTGTAGATCGCGAGCGGAAGCTTTCGAAGAAGCGTGGATGAAGTAGTCGTACTCTTCGCGTTCTTCGTCACCGATGATGTAGCGCCGAACGGACGGCACCTCCGCGTTCAACACACGTCCGGTACAGCAACGTCACCTCCTTCTTGATCCAGCAAGGGGGGAGGAGAGGTCGTCGGAGATCCAGCAGCACGACGGCGTGGTGGTGAATGCAGCGGGAAATCCTGCAGGGCTTCGCCGGCGCCCTGCGGAGGAGGAGGAAGGTGTGACGGGAGGGGGAGAGGTGCCAGAGGATTGGGTGCGGCTGCCCTCTCCCCCCCCCCACATATATATATAGGGGGCCAGGGGTGCGCCAGCCCCTGCAGATCCAATCTGCAAGGGGGGCGGCGGCCTAGGGGGGAGACTTGCCCCCCAAGGCATAGGGGGCGCCTCCCTCCCCTAGGGTTTCAACCCTAGGCGCATGAGGGAGGGCCCAGTAGGGTGCGCCAGCCCACCAGGGGCTGGCCCCCTTCCCCTTGCGGCCTAGGGGCCCCACCGGGATGGGTGGCCCCACCCGGTGGACCCCCGGGACCCCTCCGGTGGTCCCGGGACACTCCCGGTGACCCCCGGAGTTCACCCGATGGCCGAAACTGGACTTCCTATATATCATTCTTTACCTCCGGACCATTCCGGAACTCCTCGCCACGTCCGGGGTCTCATCCGGGACTCCGAACAACTTTCGGGTTTCCACGTGCATGTATCTCTACGACCCTAGCGTCACCGAACCTTAAGTGTGTAGACCCTACGGGTTCGGGAGACACGTAGACATGACCGAGACCACTCTCCGGTCAATAACCAACAGCGGGATCTGGATACCCATGTTGGTTCCCACGTGTTCCTCGATGATCTTCATCGGATGAACCACTGTGTCAAGGATTCACTCAATCCCGTAGTTATTCCCTTTGTCCATCGGTACGGTACTTTCCCGAGATTCGATCGTCGGTATTCCCGATACCTTGTTCAATCTCGTCATGGCAAGTCTCTTTACTCGATCCGTAATCCATCATCCTGTGACTAACTCCTTATTCACCTTGAGCTCATTATGATGATGTCTTATCGAGTGGGCTCAGAGGTACCTCTCCGTCATACGGAGTGACAACATCCCAGTCTCGGTTCGTACCAACTCAACAGACACTTTCGGAGATACCCGATGCGTACCTTTATAGCCACCCAGTTACGTTGTGACGCTTGGCACACCCAAAGTATTCCTACGGCATCCGGGAGTTTCACAACCTCATAGTCTAAGGAATAAATACTTGACACCGAAAAGCTTATGCACTACGAACTATACGATCTCGTGATATGCTCAGAATTGGGTCTCGTCCATCACATCATTCTCCTAATGATGTGATCCCGTTATCACTGACATCCTATGTCCATGGTCAGGAAACCGTGACCATCTGTTGATCAACGAGCTGGTAACTAGAGGCCTACCAGGGACTCATTGTGGTCTATATATTCACACATGTATCGCTGTTTCCATACAATACAATTCAAGCATGAATAATAGATGATTATCATGAACAAGGAAATATAATAATAATACTTTTATTATTGCCTCTAGGGCATATTTCCAACAGTCTCCCACTTGCACTAGAGTCAATAATCTAGTTACATTGTGATGAATCGAACACCCATAGAGTTCTGGTGTTGATCATGTTTTGCCCGTGGAAGAGGTTTAGTCAACGGGTCTGCGACATTCAGATCCGTATGCACTTTACAAATATCTATGTCTCCATCCTGAACATAATTCCGGATGGAGTTGAAACGGCGCTTGATGTGCTTGGTCTTCTTGTGAAACCTGGGCTCCTTGGTAATGGCAATAGCACCAGTGTTGTCACAGAAGAGAGTCATCGGGCTTGACGCGCTTGGAATGACTCCTAGGTCGGTGATGAACTCCTTCATCCAGACTCCTTCCTGCGCTGCTTCGCAAGCAGCTATGTACTCCGCTTCACATGTAGAATGCGCCACCACGCTCTGTTTGCAACTGCACCAGCTGACTGCTCCACCATTCAAAATATACACGTATCCGGTTTGTGACTTCGAGTCATCTAGATCTGTGTCGAAGCTAGCATCGACGTAACCCTTTACGACGAGCTCTTCGTCACCTCCATAAACGAGAAACATATCCTTAGTCCTCTTCAGGTACTTTAGGATGTTCTTGACCGCTGTCCAGTGTTCCATACCAGGATCACTTTGGTACCTCCCTACCAAACTTATGGCAAGGTTCACATCAGGTCTGGTACACAGCATGGCATACATGATAGAACCTATGGCCGAGGCATAGGGTATGACACTCATCTTTTCTCTGTCTTCTGCCGTGGTCGGCGACTGAGCCTTGCTCAATCTCATACCTTGCAAAACAGGCAAGAACCCCTTCTTGGACTGATCCATATTGAACTTCTTCAATATCTTGTCAAGGTATGTACTTTGTGAAAGACCGATGAGGCGTCTTGATCTATCTCTATAGATTTTGATGCCTAATATGTAAGCTGCTTCTCCAAGGTCCTTCATTGAAAAACTCTTATTCAAGTAGGCCTTTACACTTTCCAAGAATTCTATATCATTTCCCATCAACAATATGTCATCCACATATAATATGAGAAATGCTACAGAGCTCCCACTCACTTTCTTGTAGATACAGGCTTCTCCATAAGTCTGCATAAAGCCAAACGCTTTGATCACATCATTAAAGCGAATATTCCAACTCCGAGATGCTTGCACCAGCCCGTAGATCGAGCGCTGGAGCTTGCATACCTTGTTAGCATTCTCTGGATCGACAAAACCTTCCGGCTGCATCATATACAACTCTTCCTTGAGGAAGCCATTAAGGAATGCCGTTTTGACGTCCATTTGCCATATCTCATAATCATATAATGCGGCAATAGCTAACATGATTCTGACTGACTTCAGCATCGCTACGGGAGAGAAAGTCTCGTCGTAGTCAATCCCTTGAACTTGTCGATAACCCTTAGCGACAAGCCGAGCCTTATAGATGGTCACATTACCATCCGCGTCTGTCTTCCTCTTAAATATCCATTTGTTTTCTATGGCGTGCCTATCGTCAGGCAAGTCCACCAAAGTCCATACTTTTTTTTCATACATGGATTCTATCTCGGATTTCATGGCTCCAAGCCATTTATTGGAATCCGGGCCCGCCATCGCTTCTTCATAGTTCGAAGGTTCACCGTTGTCTAACAACATGATTTCCAGGACAGGGTTGCCGTACCACTCTGGTGCGGAACGTGCCCTTGTGGACCTTCGAAGTTCAGTAGTAACTTGATCTGTTTCTTCATGATCATCATCATTAACTTCCTCCCTTGTCGGTGCAGGCACCTCAGGAACAATTTCCTGCGCTGCGCTACTTTCCGGTTCAGGAGGGGTGACTCTCACCTCATCAAGTTCTACTTTCCTCCCACTCACTTCTTTCGAGAGAAACTCTTTCTCCAGAAAGGATCCATTCTTGGCAACAAAGACCTTGCCTTCGGATCTGTGGTAGAAGGTGTACCCAATCGTTTCTTTTGGGTATCCTATGAAGACGCATTTTTCCGATTTGGGTTCGAGCTTTTCAGGTTGAAGTTTCTTGACATAAGCATCGCAACCCCAAACTTTCAGAAACGACGGCTTTGGTTTCTTGCCAAACCAAAGTTCATACGGAGTCGTCTCAACGGATTTCGACGGAGCCCTATTTAAAGTGAATGCGGCAGTCTTTAAAGCATAACCCCAAAAAGATAGCGGTAAATTGGTAAGGGACATCATAGATCGCCCCATGTCCAACAGAGTACGATTTCGACGTTCGGACACACCGTTACGCTGAGGTGTTCCGGGCGGTGTCAATTGTGAAACAATTCCACATTTCCTAAGGTGCGTGCCAAATTCATGACTCAAATATTCACCCCCACGATCCGATCGTAAGAACTTTATTTTCTTGTCTCGTTGATTCTCAACCTCATTCTGAAATTCCTTGAATTTTTCAAAAGTCTCAGACTTGTGCTTCATCAAGTAGATATACCCATATCTACTCAAGTCATCTGTGAGGGTGAGAACATAATGATAGCCTCCGCGAGCCTCAACACTCATTGGACCGCACACATCGGTATGTATGATTTCCAATAAGTTGGTTGCTCGCTCCATTGTTCCGGAGAACGGAGTCTTGGTCATCTTGCCCATGAGGCATGGTTCGCACGTGTCAAATGATTCATAATCAAGAGACTCCAGAAGTCCATCAGCATGAAGCTTCTTCATACGCTTGACACCAATATGACCAAGGCGGCAATGCCACAAGTATGTGGGACTATCATTATCAACTTTACATCTTTTGGCATTTGATAACCCTCAACCGTAAGGGATCGAGATAGTCTTCGCGGGTAAGAATAACCCAATTTATTGATTCGACACACGGGGAGCCAAAGAGTATTTATAAGCTTTAACAGTTGAGTTGTCAATTCAACCGCACCTGAAATATGCTTACTTGCAACAAAAGATAAGTGGTAACAGTGATATGATAGTGATGATAGTAATAGTAAAAGTAAATAGTAACAGTAGATAGCAAAGTAAATAGCAAAAGTAGCGACTAGTAACAAGCAAGGTTTAAAATACTGTAGGCTAGGGAGATGGATGGTTGGGCGCTGCATGGATGAGATAGATTCTAACTCGGGGCACGGCACACGGAAAAGTAATGATCATCTAGGCAAATATCAAACATTAGGCATGTATCCCATAGGTAGTTGTACGTGCTTGCAATAAGAACTTGCACAACATCTTTTGTCCTACCATCCCGCTACGAACGGGGCCAAAAGGAACTAATGGATATTAAGGTGCTCCTGTCAAAGAGCACCGGAACAAAGCAATGAACTCAATGGATACATGTAATCCTCAAACTACGGACCATCCCCTTTGGTGTCCCAAGCTGTCACTTTTGGGATCGCCGGTTCCGAACCGTAACAGGTGCAAACAACTCATAGATAGGATCACGAACACAAATATATTCATACAAACACATATGGTTCAGATCTGAAATCATGGCACTCGGGCCCTAAGTGTCAAGCATTAAGAATAACAAGTCGTAGCAAAGATGATAAACACCATAGTAGATGATAGGCAACATGCCCCCAACAATCTGATAAACTATTACATGATCTAACTCATCCAATCCCTACCATCCCCTTCGCCTACAGCAGGGGAATTACTCACACATGGAGGGAGAAGTCATGGAGGGATGATGGAGTGGTGATGATGATGACGATGGCGACGATCTCCCCTCTCCGGAGGCCAAATCAGCCTCCAGATTAGCCCTCCCGAAGAAGAACAGAGGGTGGCGGCGGCTCCGCGACGAAAAACTGCGAAAGAACTTCCGATCTGGGGTTTCTGCGTCGGGAGTAAAAATACGGGCTAAAGTAGGGCACCAGGGGGTGTGGGCCCCACCCAGGCGCCCCCCGGCGCGGCCCAGGGGGGGCGCGCCCACAGGGCGCCTGGGCACCCCCTGGCCCCCCTCTGGCCCCACTTCTGGTATTTGGTTCCTTCGGGTGCGTGGATTTTCTCTGATTTTTCGTGGATTTTTCTGAGATACTTAAAAATCCGTTTTCCTGCACACAAATAAACCATACAGGCAGCTCTGCTGAAAACAGCGTCAGTCCGGGTTAGTTTAGTCCAAATCATGCAAGAATGAGGCCAAAACAATATCAAAAGTGTTTGGAAAAGTAGATACGTTTGAGACGTATCAGCATTCACACTATGAATATGTGTATCATCACGATCGAGATTCATCAAAAAATAAACCATTGACCAGCGGGGCATGACCATAAAACATATCTCTCAAATAAATAGAACAACCATTATTCTCAGATTTAAATGAGTAGCCATCTCGCATAAGACGAGATCTAGATACAATGTTCATGCTCAAAGCTGGTACTAAATAACAATTATTAAGGTTTAAAACTAATCCTGAGGGTAGATGTAGAGGCAGCGTGCCGACGGCGATCAAATCGACCTTGGAACCATTCCCGACGCGCATCGTCACCTCGTCCTTTGCCAGTCTCCGCTTATTCCGCAACTCCTTCTTAGAGTTACAAATATGAGCAACTGCACCGGTATCGAATACCCAGGAGCTACTACGAGTGCTGGTAAGGTACACATCAATAACATGTATATCACATATACCTTTGACGTTGCCGCCCTTCTTGTCCGCTAAGTATTTGGGGCAGTTCCGCTTCCAATTACCCGTTCCCTTGCAATAAAAGCACTCTGTCTCAGGCTTGGGTCCATACTTTGGCTTCTTCCCGGTAACTGGCTTACCGGGCGCGGCAACTCCCTTGCCGTCCTTCTTGAAGTTCTTCTTACCCTTGCCCTTCTTGAACTTAGTGGTTTTATTGACCATCAACACTTGATGTTCTTTCTTGATATCCACCTCTGCTGATTTCAGCATCGAATACACCTCGGGAATGGACTTCTCCATCCCCTGCATATTGAAGTTCAACACGAAGCTCTTGTAGCTTGGTGGGAGCGACTGGAGGATTCTGTCTACGACCGCTTCGTCAGGGAGATTCATTCCCAACTGAGACAAGCGGTTGTGCAATCCAGAAATCTTGAGGATGTGCTCACTGACAGAACTGTTTTCCTCCATTTTACAGCTGTAGAATGCGTCGGAGACGTCATATCTCTCGACTCGGGCATGAGCTTGGAAAACCATTTTCAGCTCTTGGAACATCTCAAATGCCCCGTGGTGCTCAAAATGCTTTTGGAGCCCCGATTCTAAGCTGTAAAGCATGCCGCACTGAACCAGGGAGTAATCATCACAACGCGACTGCCAAGCGTTCATAACGTCTTGGTTTGCCGGGGCGGGAGCATCACCTAGCGGTGCATCTAGGACATAAGTTTTCTTGGCAGCTATGAGGATGATCCTCAGGTTACGGACCCAGTCCGTGTAGTTGCTACCATCGTCTTTCAGCTTGGATTTCTCTAGGAACGCGTTGAAGTTGAGGGTGACATGAGCATGGGCCATTTGATTTACAAGAGATATTGTAAAGAATTTAGACTAAGTTCATGATAATGAAGTTCATCTTAATCAAATTTTAATGAACTCCCACTCAGATTGACATCTCTCTAGTCATCTAAGTGATACACGATCCGAATCGACTAGCCCGTGTCCGATCATCACGTGAGACGGACTAGTCATCAACGGTGAACATCTTTCATGTTGATCGTATCTTCTATACGACTCGTGTTCGACCTTTCGGTCTTCCGTGTTCCGAGGCCATGTCTGTACATGCTAGGCTCGTCAAGTGAACCCTAAGTGTATTGCTTGTGTAAATCTGGCTTACACCCGTTGTATGCGAACGTTAGAACCTATCACACCCGATCATCACGTGGTGCTTCGGAACAACGATCCTTAGCAACGGTGCACAGTTAGGGGGAACATAATTCTTGAAATTTTAGTGAGAGATCATCTTATTTACTACCGTCGTTCTAAGTAAACAAGATGCATAAAACATGATAAACATCACATGCAATCATATAAAGTGACATGATATGGCCAATATCATCTTGCTCCTTGGATCTCCATCTTCGGGGCACCATGATCATCTTTGTCACCGGCTCGACACCATGATTTCCATCATCATGATCTCCATCATCGTGTCTTCGTGAAGTTGTCACGCCAACTATTACTTCTACTACTATGGCTAACGTTTAGCAATAAAGTAAAGTAATTACATGGCGTTATTCAGTGACACGCAGGTCATACAATAATAAAGACAACTCCTATGGCTCCTGCCGGTTGTCAAATTCATCGACATGCAAGTCGTGATTCCCTATTACAAGAACATGATCAATCTCATACATCACATATATCATTCATCACATCTTCTTGGCCATACCATATCACATAGCACATGCTGCAAGAACAAGTTAGACGACCTCTAATTGTTGTTGCAAGTTTTACGTGGCTTCTATAGGTTTTCTAGCAAGAACGTTTCTTACCTACGCCAAAACCACAACGTGATTTGTCAATTTCTATTTACCCTTCATAAGGACCCTGTTCATCGAATCCGATCCAACTATAGTAGGAGAGACAGACACCCGCCAGCCACCTTATGCATCTAGTGCATGTCTGTCGGTGGAACCAGTCTCACGTAAGCGTACGTGTAAGGTCGGTCCGGGCCGCTTCATCCCACAATACCGCCGAATCAAGATTCGACTAGTAACGGTAAGAAAATTGAGCAAACTCAACGCCCACAACTGCTTTGTGTTCTACTCGTGCAAGATGCTACGCACAAGACCTAGCTCAGATGCCACTGTTGGGGAACGTAGCAGAATTCAAAAATTTCTACGCTTTCACCAAGATCCAACTAAGGAGACATCTAGCAACGAGCATATTAGAGTGCATCTACATACCCTTTTCTAGATCGCGAGCGGAAGCTTTCGAAGAAGCGCGGATGAAGTAGTCGTACTCTTCGCGTTCTTCGTCACCGATGATCTAGCGCCGAACGTACGGCACCTCCGCGTTCAACACACGTCCGGTACAGCAACGTCACCTCCTTCTTGATCCAGCAAGGGGGGAGGAGAGGTCGTCGGAGATCCAGCATTACGACGGCGTGGTGGTGGATGCAGCGGGAAATCCTGTAGGGCTTCGCTGGCGCCCTGCGGAGGAGGAGGAAGGTGTGACGGGAGGGGGAGAGGGGCTAGAGGATTGGGTGCGGCTGCCCTCTCCCCCCCCCCCCACATATATATAGGGGGCCAGGGGGTGCGCCAGCCCCTGCAGATCCAATCTGCAAGGGGGGGCGGCGGCTTAGGGGGGAGACTTGCCCCCCAAGGCATAGGGGGCGCCTTCCTTCCCTAGGGTTTCAACCCTAGGCGCATGAGAGAGGGCCCATTAGGGTGCGCCAGCCCACCAGGGGCTGGGCCCCTTCCCCTTGCGGCCTAGGGGCCCCATCGGGATGGGTGGCCCCACCCGATGGACCCCCGGGACCCCTCCGGTGGTCCGGGGATACTCCCGGTGACCCCCGGAGTTCACCCGATGGCCGAAACTGGACTTCCTATATATCATTCTTTACCTCCGGACCATTCCGGAACTCCTCGTCACATCCGGGATCTCATCCGGGACTCCGAACAACTTTCGGGTTTCCACGTGCATGTATCTCTACGACCCTAGCGTCACCGAACCTTAAGTGTGTAGACCCTACGGGTTCGGGAGACACGTAGATATGACCGAGACCACTCTCCGGTCAATAACCAACAGCGGGATCTGGATACCCATGTTGGTTCCCACGTGTTCCTCGATGATCTTCATCGGATGAACCACTGTGTCAAGGATTCACTCAATCCCGTAGTTATTCCCTTTGTCCATCGGTACGGTACTTACCCGAGATTCGATCGTCGGTATTCCTGATACCTTGTTCAATCTCGTCATGGCAAGTCTCTTTACTCGATCCGTAATCCATCATCCCGTGACTAACTCCTTAGTCACCTTGAGCTCATTATGATGATGTCTTACCGAGTGGGCCCAGAGGTACCTCTCCGTCATACGGAGTGACAACATCCCAGTCTCGGTTCGTACCAACTCAACAGACACTTTCGGAGATACCCGATGCGTACCTTTATAGCCACCCAGTTACGTTGTGACGTTTGGCACACCCAAAGTATTCCTACGGCATCCGGGAGTTTCACAACCTCATGGTCTAAGGAATAAATACTTGACACCGAAAAGCTTATGCACTACGAACTATACGATCTCGTGATATGCTCAGAATTGGGTCTCGTCCATCACATCATTCTCCTAATGATGTGATCCCGTTATCACTGACATCCTATGTCCATGGTCAGGAAACCGTGACCATCTGTTGATCAACGAGCTGGTAACTAGAGGCCTACCAGGGACTCATTGTGGTCTATATATTCACACATGTATCGCTGTTTCCATACAATAAAATTCAAGCATGAATAATAGACGATTATCATGAACAAGGAAATATAATAATAATACTTTTATTATTGCCTCTAGGGCATATTTCCAACAACTGTTGTGCTTGAAGTGTAATGGAATTTCCATTTTCCCGTCAAAAAAAAAACGAGCCAGGCGACACCATCACCACTCGGCGAAGGCACGGGGCGAAGGACATTGTGAGTGACACGGTTTCAGCATCCGGCCACAAGACGGAGTCCGAGTGCGAGTCCGGGGAGGAGCTGGGGCGGAACACGTACGGTACATCCTCACGTCCCCGAGGAATCCCAGGATACACGATAAATACTCGGCCGGCCGGCGCTCTTTGTCGCCACCGTGAGATATCATATGCAGATGGAAAGTGTTTAGGAACGGCGGACCGGCCGAACGCCCGGACGGTCACGGCCACGCGAGCGAGCGTCCCTCCTATCCCCGAGCGACACGTATGTATAGGGTCCACACCCCAATCGTTGCCTTATCTTCTTCTTCGTCCAAAGCAAAAGCTGGAACCGCAGTTGGTTTTTGCTTCAACCAACAAGCGAGCTGGAACCACAGCTGATTTTTGCTACAACTGCATCGCATTTTTGCTACAACCGGCGTTCTGGAAAGCTACAACCGATGCGGCGAAAAGTTTCAACCAGCAGCTTTTCTCTTCTTGTACAGGAACTAGAGAGGCTGAGCTCCTTGACAAGGTATCCCCGATTGTTACTGCTGAGATGAATGTCTTCCTTAAGAGACCTTTCACCATCGAAGAAATAAAATTGGCTCTTAATTCCATGGGTGATCTGAAGGCCCCGGGCCAGATGGCATGCCAGCGGTCTTTTATAAGCACTTCTGGGATCTGGTAGGGGACTTGGTGCAGAGCGAAATTCTCGAGGTTCTGAACGGAGGCCAAATCCCAGCAGGCTGGAACGAGACAGTCATTGTCTTGATCCCCAAAGTCAAGAATCCAACCCGCCTTAAGGAACTGCGACCAATCAGCCTTTGCAACGTGGTGTTTAAGATTGTCACAAAAGTGATTGCTTGTCGGATGAAGGAGGTGCTTGATGTGGTCATTTCTCCTTGCCAAAGTGCCTTTGTCTCTGGACGGCTGATTACTGACAATATTCTGATCGCTTATGAGACCACCCACTTCATGCGCAAGAGGAAGGGAGGTAGAGATGGGCTTGCGGCTGTCAAGCTGGATATGAGTAAGGCTTTTGACCGTGTTGAGTGGTCTTTCTTAGAGAAGAAAATGCTGAAGCTGGGTTTCTCTCATAGCTGGATGCAACTGGTGATGCGTTGTGTGACCACGGTCACATACAGGGTAAAGGTGAACAAGAATCTGACCGAGGTGGTGGTGCCTCAGCGTGGCTTGAGGCAGGGGTGTCCTCTATCACCTTACCTTTTCATCTTGTGTGCTGAGGGGCTCTCGGCTCTCTTTCGCCGGGCCGAGGAGGATGGATCCCTGCAGGGGGTTCAGGTTTGCCCTATGGCTCCCAAGATAAACCACATCTTCTTCGCCGACGACTCCTTGATCTTTATGAAGGCGAATGAGCCAAGTGCTCGAAGACTCCAAGAGATCCTTGCTCTCTACGAGGATGCGTCTGGCCAAATGATAAACAAGGAAAAGTCCGTTGTTATGTTCAGCAAGGGAACTACCCAGCGAGCAAAAAGGAATTTTCAGAGGGTCTTAAATATTCGGGACGAAGCCTTCGATGAAAGATATCTTGGTCTGCCAATTTTCTTCGGAAGATCAAAAGCCAAGGCCTTTGAGTATCTTAAAGAGAGAATCTGGAAGTTGATCCAAGGGTGGAAGGAGAAATTCTTGTCTAGAGCAGGGAAAGAGATATTGGTTAAAGCCGTGCCCCAGGCGATCCCCATCTATGCCATGTCCTGCTTTGACATCACGAAATCTTTCTGCGATGAAATTAGCTCAATGGTCTGTCGCTATTGGTGGAATAATCAAGATGAGGAACGACATCACTGGCTGAGCTGGCAATGTCTTACAAAGCCGAAAACTGAGGGTGGCCTTGGCCTTCGTGATCTCCACATCTTTAACCTGGCCATGTTGGCTAGACAAGGTTGGAGACTGCTGCAAGATCCCGAGTCTCTATGTGGGAGGGTGCTGAGGGCTAAATACTTTCCTGATGGGAAGCTTCTGGACGCTGTTCCCGCCCCTGGCATATCGTACACTTGGCGCAGCATCTTAAAAGGGGTGGACTTATTAAAGGAAGGGATTATTTGGAGAGTGGGGGATGGGACTAACATCAAGGTGTGGGAAGACCCTTGGATCCCCGAGGGCGATACGAGGAGGCCTAGAACTCTCCCAGGGCGCTCCCCAATCACTTTTGTAGCAGACTTGCTCAACCCAAACACCGGGGGCTGGGACGAGGAGTTGGTCTGTGATCTCTTTCAGGTGGAAGACGCAAAGGCCATTCTCTCCATTAGCATCTGCGAAGGGATGGAGGATAATTTTGCTTGGCACTTTGATCAGCGTGGCATCTTCTCTGTCAAATCTGCCTATAAGATTGGTGTTATGTTGCGCGATAGAAGGCTGGGAAGAGATGCTGCAAGCTCTAAGGAATTTTCTGCTAACAGCACTGTCAAATTTGATTGGAAGCATGTATGGTCCTTGAAGGCCACCAGCAAGATAAAGATGTTTGTGTGGCGCCTTGCCCATAATAGTCTGACTAACCGAATGAAAATTCAAAAGCTGGGCGTGGACTTGGACACTAGATGCCCTGTTTGCCATAGGTTAAATGAAGATGGAGGCCACACCTTCCTGAAGTGCAAGAAAGCTAAAGAATGCTGGAACATTTTGGCTTTGGGAGAGATCCGAGAAAAGCTCATGCTCTGCAATTCAGCCCACTCCATGCTTCTGGAGCTATGGAGGTGTGACGAAGACACGCAGCTGAAAGCCGTGACCTTTATGTGGGAATGGTGGAATGTTCGCAACAAGGCCAATGCTGGTGAGGCGGTTCCAAAGCCTGAAGCGGTTTGCCACCGGGTGGAGAAGTTGCTTATTGAGTCCCTGGACTTGCAAAAACTAAACAAGCCTCCCAAGCCACCGGACATTCACAAATGGAGCAAGCCCCCGGTGCATCATGTGAAGGTTAACTTCGACGGTGCCTTTGATGAAAATACATGTGCAGGGGGCTGGGGTTATGTGGTCCGTGATCAGGCTGGTGAATTTATCGCTGTTGGTGCGGGTAAGTCTGTGAACCTGAAATGTGCTTTGCAATCTGAATCTGTTGCTTGCCTTGCTGCCATTGATGGGGCGATCAGGATTGGGGCAAATCGAATCATCTTCGAGTCTGACTCCTCAACCCTCATTCATGCTTTGAAGAGCAACGATTATGACAAGGCAACCATTGATGTGTTGGTGAAGGAAGATAGAAGCCAATGCATTCTAAACTTTGATTCCTATGCATTTTCTTTTAGCCGACGCACTTGTAACTCTGTAACCCATGAGCTTGCCAAGCTGGGTGTTCATTCTGGGTCTGATGACTCCTTCTGGGAGGCCTCTGCCCCCAACTGCATTGTAAAACTGTTAGCCAGTGACACTGCTGTGCTTGAAGTTTAATGGAATTTCCATTTTCCCGTCAAAAAAAACGAGCCAGGCGACACCATCACCACTCGGCGAAGGCACGGGGCGAAGGACATTGTGAGTGACATGGTTTCGGCATCCGGCCACAAGACGGAGTCCGAGTGTGAGTCCGGGGAGGAGCTGGGGCGGAACACGTACGGTACATCCTCACGTCCCCGAGGAATCCCAGGATACACGATAAATACTCGGCCGGCCGGCGCTCTTTGTCGCCACCGTGAGATATCATATGCAGATGGAAAGTGTTTAGGAACGGCGGACCGGCCGAACGCCCGGCCGGTCACGGCCACGCGAGCGAGCGTCCCTCCTATCCCCGAGCGACACGTATGTATAGGGTCCACACCCCAATCGTTGCCTTATCTTCTTCTTCGTCCAAAGCAAAAGCTGGAACCGCAGTTGGTTTTTGCTTCAACCAACAAGCGAGCTGGAACCACAGCTGATTTTTGCTACAACTGCATCCCATTTTTGCTACAACCGGCGTTCTGGAAAGCTACAACCGATGCGGCGAAAAGTTTCAACCAGCGGCGACAGATGCTGGAACCAACCACTGCCACATTAAAAGGCTACATCCGGCATCGCAAAAAGCTTCAATCGGCGTTGAAAAAAGCTTCAAACGCTGAAATGCCGATGCTAGGGGCTGGCTACTGCCAACAGGGAAAAAGCTTCAAGGTGTCGCAAAAAGCTTCAACCGTAGATAATAAAGCTTCAACCGTAGCCGATTTTTGCTACCACCGGCAAAGTTTTTTGCTACATCCATCAAGGCGGAGCTGCGACCTCGCGACGGCTACGACGATTTGCTGCAACCATAATAGGATTTTGCTACTACCGCCGAAGGTTTTTGCTACGTCCATCTAGGCGGAGCTGCGACCTCGCGACGGCGGCGAGAAGATTTTTGCTGCAACCGTAGTTGTTTTTTGCTACTACCGGTGAATTTTTTGCTACATCCATTCAAACAGTGTTGATTAACTGGCCACCGTCGTTAATGCAATCCCCTACAGCCAGCATCAACGGCGAGGGCGGCGCGGAGCTACAACCATCGCCGTCGAGAGTTGCAGCCGCATGTAGAGCTGTTGCATGGGTCGAGGCGACGACGAGGACGGCCGGGATGGTGGGGACCAGCGACGAGGACGGCCGGCGAGGGCGGGGACCGGCGATGAGGAAGGCCGGCGAGGGCCCGGCGACGAGGATGGCCACCGGAGGGGGCAGGAGCCGTCGCGCCGCGCTCCCCCGAGCGAGAGATGTGGATCTAGCCTGACCACGCGAGGAAGAAGCTGTTGGGGCATTTTTTTTTTTATCAGATTCAAAGGTTGCGCGGTTCACATCCAATGGCTGGGGCTCGACCGGCCGAACGATTCGGCCGGCGCACCGGCGCCCAGTTCCGCCCTATGCAGATAGAGAGGAGGGAGGGAGATCACGTCCCTGAGTCAAGCGCAGATAGATGTCCGATTTTTCCGATGAGGATGAGATGCATACTACCCAACAACAAATCAGCAAGGTAAACAACTCGGCTTACCTTGTTGATAACCCTGACAAGGCCCTCGGCTTTCTGGTGCACGAGACGCAACGGTTGCGCCGTCGGATTCAGTCCCGGCTAGCATCGGTTCTGAGCAATTCTCAAGATGAAATCCACCTCGTGCCCTCGGACATGCTCCAGAAGATGCGTCTCATGTCCACCGCATTGCTTAACATCTCACAGCTTATAAAGAAGCACATATCTCCTCCTCGTGACCACAAGGTCGACGACGAAATTCCTTTTTATCTTCGCTCTCACTATTCCGGCTGGAAGTCTACGTGGGGAAGTCTACCGCCAGCTCATGGCGCATTTTATGACACAAGTAAGATAACAATGCTTTTTTCAGGCTATTTTTTCTTCTTCTTCTAATTATTATGCCTCATTCGATCAATGCAGTTTCCGTATAGACGCAAAAATAATTCCTTTTCTTGTGCAAGCATGCAAAGATTTAAATTTACGAAATTTACTACTCCCTTCTATCCATATTACTTGGTGCTGGTTTAGTTCAACTCATATTATTTGTCGCGTCAGATCGAGGATGAAGCGCGTCAGATCGTCCGTCGATTCAAAGCCTTCACAGTAATACAGGGTCAGCTCTATAGAGAAAGTGTCACATGAGTTGCTCAGCGCTGCATCACCCCTGAAGAAGGTCGAATGATCCTGAATGAGATTCATTCGGGAACATGTGGCCATCATGCTTCCTCTCGGACCATCGTGGTCAAGGCATACCGAGCAGGATTCTACTGGCCCCGAGCAAACGAGATGGTGAAAGATATCGTTGACAAATGTGAGGGCTGTCAGTTCTACTCCAACATGTCTCACAAGCCTGCGTGTACCTTGAAGACTATCCCGCTGGTTTGGCCGTTTGCCGTTTGGGGATTGGACATGGCCGGGCCCTTCAAAACAGGCAGGAGTGGCTTCACTCACCTGCTCGTAGCAGTCGACAAGTTACCAAGTGGGTCGAGGCCAAGCCCATCAAGAACCTCGCCTCAAGCACCGCCATCAGCTTCATCAGAGAGTTGATATTCAGATATGGAGTCCCCAACAACATCATAACAGATAATGGCTCCAACTTTGACTCGGACGAGTTCAGGGCATTCTGTTCATCCCAAGGAACTCGGGTCGACTATGCGTATGTGGCTCATCCGTAGTCGAATGGTCAAGCAGAAAGAGCGAACGGTTTGATCCTTCAAGACCTGAAACCGCGGCTGATGCGCCATCTCAAACACGCTGTCGTTGCTTGGGTGACTGAACTGCCGTCTGTCCTATGGGGGCTGAGGACGACCCCGAATCGGCCGACTGATCGGACCCCCTTCTTCATGGTGTATGGCGTCGAGGCCGTACTGCCGAGTGATTTGCTGCATAACGCCCCTCAAGTGGAACTCTTCTCAGAAGAAGAAGCAGAACAGGCTCGCCAAGATGCAGTGGACCTCCTGGAAGAAGAGCGCGAGATGGCTCTGATCCGCTCGACCATATACCAGCAGGACTTGCGTCGATTCCACGCCAGCAATGTTCGAAGCCGGGCTTTCCAGGAAGGAGATCTTGTACTCCGAGTATGACCGAAATGACCTCACAAGTTTGCTCCAGCCTGGGAAGGCCCCTTCATCCTCACCAAAGTACTGCACAATGGAGCATACCACATCTACAACGTAGCAAAGAAAAAAGATGAGCCTCGCTCGTGGAACGCGGACCTGCTCTGCCGCTTTTACACTTAAGGCACTCGACCAGTCGAGTTGTAATAAGAACCTTCCAGTTTGTTTTTCAAAGACAAGTTTGCGGTAATTCCATAATGATTGCTATTCCAAAGGCACATATTCTCAAATCCCTCAGTGGGTGCTTAGTCGCGAATCCGATTCGCCTAAGTTTCAAAAACTCTCCGAGTGAAGAGTGACCCTCTCACTCGGGGGCTTAGCTGCGACTAGGTAATCGCCTAAGTGACAAAAAAAATCTCCAAGTGAAGAGCAACCCTCTCACTCAGGGGCTTAGCTGCCACCCCGTAATCGCCTCAGTTACAAAAAAATCTCCAAGTGAAGAGCAACCCTCTCACTCGGGGGCTTAGCTGCGACCCCGTAATCGCCTAAGTTACAAAAACACTCCGAGCGAAGAGCAACCCTCTCACTCGGGGGCTTGCTGCGACCCCGTAATCACCTAAGTTACAAAAACACTCCGAGTGAAGAGCAACCCTCTCACTCGGGGGCTTAGCTGCGACCCCGTAATCGCCTAAGTTACAAAAACACTCTGAGTGAAGAGCAACCCTCTCACTCGAAGGCTTAGCTGCGACCCCGTAATCGCATAAGTTACAAAAACACTCCAAGTGAACAGCAACTGATACGTCCAAAACGTATCTATATTTTCTGCTTGCTCCATGCCTCTTTTGGGTGATATTGCAATGATATTTATACACTTCCATATACTTTTGACCATATTTGGACTAACCTATTAACTCAGTGCACCCCAGTGCCAGTTTCTGTTTTCGGCTTGATACGTCCAAAACGTATCTATAATTTCTGCTTGCTCCATGCCACTTTTGGGTGATATTGCTATGATATTCATACACTTCCATACACTTTTGATCATATTTGGACTAACTTACTAATCCAGTGCACCCCAGTGCCAGTTTCTGTTTTCGGCTGTTTTTGTATTTCAGGTTTTCACGTTTCGAGAACTGCCCAGAAAAATCCAGAAAAATTATATAAAAAATCAGCGTTTCGGAAACAACTCTGCGTCCGAAGGGCAGCCTGGGGGGGCCACCAGGGCTCCAGGCGCCCTGGCGGCGCGCCCCCCCTGGGCCGCGCCGGGGGGGGCGCCTGGGCCCCCCGAAGCTCCCCCGATGCCCTCCTTTGGCATATATTTAAAGGGTCCTCCGAAACCCTCAGAACAGGAACTCTTTTCGCGATCCCATCTCTGTTCCGCCGCCGCCGCCGCCGCCGCTTCCAAGATCGGGAGCACCAGGAGAACTCTTCCCGGCACCCTGCCGGAGGGGAGGATCACCACCGGGAGCTTCTCCACCACCATGGACGCCTCCCGGATGAAAGGTGAGTAGTCTCCCTTGGACCATGAGTCCATGACCAGTAGCTATGTGATGTTCTCCTCCCGTTCTTGTGCTTCACTAATTAGTCCTCGTGAGCTGCCCTACATGATCGAGGCACATATGTAATCCTTATGCTGTTGCTATATTGAGTTTGCTGGGATCCGATGGATTATGAGATTATGTTCAGATTGATCTTGAGTAATATATTTGATCTACCTCTTTTATATTTTTGTTCATAAGTAATTCTTGCATGTTCTCCGTTGTTATTTATTGCTTTGGCCGAGTAATAGGTAGTGACTCCAAGAGGGAACGTTATGCTCGATTGTGGGTTCATGCCCCTCGATGACTAGCTTGAGTGACAGAAACATGAGTCTAGGGGATGTGTTGTTGCCACAAGGGGGAAAACAACGGTGCTTGTGCCCGCGGGTGCAAGGATTGTTTACTTTACGCAAAGTTCTTTTAATGCAGTTGTCTGTTGCATTGAGTTTACACTATGGGTGGGACTCGCAACTTAATACCAGCGAGATGTTCTGGATAGATATCTCAAGGTGGATGATTAGTAGTAGATATTGATGGATTTCGGTCTACTTACTTTGGCGTACCGCCCATGCTTTGAACTTCAACCTTTCTTGCAATGTAGTCAGCATTGGTTTGCGTTCGTGGTCCTGTCAATTGCCCAGCTGTAATTTGTTTACCTCACATAGCTGTTTTATCGTCTTTTGGGAGAGAGACATCACTAGTGAACATCATGAGACTCCGGTCCATATTACCATCATTGATCACATCCGCTATTTACTTTTCGTTATTACTTACTATTGCAAAACATTATCTATCACTACTATCATTGCTTTTAATCCTTTGTGAACTACAAGGCCGGAGGGATTGACAACCTCTCTGTACTCGTTGGGAGCAAAGTTATTTGTATCTGTGTGCAGGTCCACATTGATTGCTACTAATCTGGCGCCGTAGCAGTTGACACCTACTTGTTGAACCTAGGAGTCTCTCGGGATTCGATCCTTGGCATCTTTGCTAAGGGAAAACACTTCCACAACACTGCATCTTACACCTTCCACTTGGGGTAACCAACGAGGGGTTCGAGGCCCATCAAGGAGTATTTTCTGGCACCGTTGCCGGGGACTCCACTCTTCAGGATAGGGGAGTTGCATGCTATCTTTTACCTTTGCTTTTTAGTCTTGTTAGTTTACCTTTCAGTTTTTGCTTTAGTACCCTTTTATCGATAATCACAAAAATAGTTATCTTGCTTGCTTGCTACTATGGGTTCCACCGAGGACACCAAGTTGTGTGACTTCACTAGCACAACAACGATGACTTTATCAGCACACCTATCACTACACCTGCCACTTCAGCACCTTCATATGAAATTAAACCTGCTTTACTGAACTTAGTCATAAGAGAACAATTCTCCGGTGCTGGAGATGATACTGCTTTACACTTGAACAACTTTGTTGAACTTTGTGATATGCAAAAGTATCAAGAAATAGATGGTAATATTGTTAAGCTTAAGCTTTTTCCTTTCTCCTTGAGAGGAGGAGCTAAATTTTGGTTTCGGTCTTTGCCTAGAAATAGCATAGATTCATGGGACAAGTGCAAAGATGCTTTTATCGGAAAATACTATCCACCTGCTAAAATTATCCAACTTAGAAGTAACATAATGAATTTTAAACAATTGGATAATGAACACGTTGCCCAAGCTTGGGAACGTATGAAATCTCTTATCAAGAACTGCCCTACTCACGGTTTGACTACTTGGATGGTTATCCAAACTTTTTATGCAGGCTTGAACTTTACCTCGCGGAACTTGTTAGATTCGGCCGCGGGAGGAACTTTTATGTCAACTACACTTGGTGCTGCCACAAAGCTTCTCGATGAGATGATGACCAACTATTCCCAATGGCACACCAAACGCGCTCCAACAGGTAGGAAGGTAAACTCTGTCGAGGAGATTTCCTCCCTTAATGAAAAAGTTGACTTGATCATGTCTCTACTTTCGAAGCAATCTACTGTTGATCCTCATGATGTTCCTTTAAATTCTTTGATTGCTCAAGAACAAGTAGATGTGAACTTTATCTCTAGAAACAATTTTAACAACAATGCTTATAGGAGTAATTTTGGTAGCAATCATAGACCGTTCCCCTCTAACTCTTATGGGAACAACAATGCTTATCCTAGTACCAAGAACTCCACTACTGAACTAGAGATTATGCTTAGAGATTTCATCACTACCCAAAAAGCCTTCAATAAGAATGTAGAAGAGAAACTACATAAACTAGATGATCTTTCTTTTAAGGTAGACCACTTAGCCAATGAGGTAAAATTGCTAAAAATTGAAACTTCTCCTCTTAAGGAGAGGGAAGTCATCCCTATTAATGCTACTCAAGTGCAAATTAATGAAAATATTAGGATGATGGCTAAACTTAAAGAAAGATGGGCTAGAGAAAGGGAGGAAGAGGAAAGAATTAAGAGCCTTCCTACCCACCACACTGTTGCTACTATCCAAGTTATTGAGGATGTTCACACTCTTAGCACCCAATGTACTCCTGGTCCCAATGGACCTATTAATGGTGATGCTATGACTATAGAAACTACCAAACAAGTGAACCTTAAGGACACCACTACCACTTTACTTGATGCTCGTGACCTTGATTTTGATAATTGCACTCTTACCGAAGTTATTGATTTCCTTCACAAGATGTCTAGAGATCCCCACACTAGCACGCTTAACCTTGCCTTCACAGAGCATATCACTAATGCTCTCATCAAAGCTAGGGAGGAGAAACTTAGAGTAGAAGCCTCCATACCTAGAAAGCTAGAAGATGGTTGGGATCCTATGATAAAAATTAATTTGAATGACTTCTCTTGTTATGCATTATGTGATGTTGGTGCTAGTACCTCTGTTATGCCCAAAAGAATATATGATATGCTTAAATTGAAACCTTATGATTCTTGTTCTTTTGGTGTTCTTCTCGTTGATTCTTCCATAAGGAAACCTTTGGGGAGGATCGACGATGTTCTTATTGTTGTCAATGATAATTATGTGCCCGTTGATTTCACTATTATGGATATTGAATGTGATCCTTCTTGTCCAATTATTTTGGGACGTCCCTTTTTGCGCACCGTTGGTGCTCTCATTGACATGAAAGAGGATAATATAAAATTTCAGTTTCCTCTCAAGAAAGGGATGGAACACTTCCCTCGTAAGAAGATCAAGTTACCTTTTGAGTCCGTTGTACGGGCTAGTTATTCTTTTACTCTTGATAAAACCTGATCTATGCATTATGCCTAGCTTAAAGGCATAAAAGAAAGCGCTCTTGGGAGGCAGCCCACATGAATAAATATTTTGCTTTTGTTGTGTCTTGATGTTGTTTACTGCTGTAGCATCATCATTGTATCTTTGCTTTTCATATTTGTGCCAAGTATAGCCTCTGATTGCTAGAAAGTTCAAAAGTTGTGAGGTGCTGTCCAGGAAACAGATTCTGTCTTTGGATAGAAAAATTCGTATAAAATCACCAGATCATCTTTTTGGTCTGAATTTTTTCGACAGTGTTCTCTATATAATTGTCTTTCGTGCGTCTGTTCTGAGTTTTCTGATTTGAGTTGCAGAAGTATCCCGAACAGATCAATTACTACCTGCTGTTCTGTTTTTCACAGATTCTGTCCTGTTTTGCCTTTCCTTCACTTTGCAAATCAAGAACTTACTTTTTCTTTGCAAAAACCATTTGGCAATCTTGAGAAACAGTAGAACTTCAAGAATATCTTTATTTCCAGCAAGGTATAATTATTTTATTAAGGGTACTAACCTCGCTAATCAGATTATGATGAGTTATGTATGAAGGGAGTTTTCAAGTGTGCGAGGGAATATGATAAAAAGATTCAGGAGTGTCAAGCGCTCAAGCTTGGGGATGCCCCCGTGCACCCCCAAGAAATATTCAAGGAGACTCAAGCGCCTAAGCTTGGGGATGCCCCCGTGCATCCCCTTCTCCATCAACATTATCAGTTCGTCTTCCGTTCCGCTATATTTTTATCACTTCATGTGTTATGTGCTATGCTTGGAGCGTCTTGCTTTTAGTTTTCTTTTTAGTTTTTCATAACGAGTCGGAACTCAGCTTTCTTTATGTGGGAGAGAAACACGCTCCACTTCTACCTAGAACATAACATAGAATTTTCATGTCTATCTTTGCTGTGTGTGTTCTTTGTCTTTTAATAGCTACTATCATGCTCTGCTCTTAGTATTCATGCTTATCTTTTCAAAGAGCTTTTTGTTAGTTGGTTGCTTGAACTCTCTTTAATTATCATGCTCACCTTATTAAGAGAGTTTGCTTCCGTTGCATTGGTTAATGTGTCTATGATAAAGATGCTACTTGCATGATGGTGCTTAGTAGTTCAGGTTTTCTTATGGTTAATCTCAAATAGCTGGGGGGTTCCCAATGTGTTATTGGAGTACCAACATGGTTTGTTTGCCTATGATATGGTATGGTTTAGTAATATCTTCCTTCGAGAATTTATTTTGATTGACTTGGCGTATGCTCACGCATATTTAAGACCGTAAAGAAAGTCTGTCAAGCCTTGATGATCTTTTGTTTCTGAGTAGCGATATAACTACTATGCCTGATTCAATATTGCTTTGTCGCTCTGCATGATTATGACCGTCATTGCTCTCTTAGTTGGTTGCTCCTAGTCTTTTGCTAACCTCCACCTATACTAAGCGAACTAACTTGCAATACATAGCTCATGGGAAAGTAGCCTAAAAACTATTGTGGTAAAGAATATGTTGCTTATGTATCTTATTTCTTATAAGTTGCTTGCTGAGCGGTAACCATGTTTTTGGGGACGCCATCAACTGTCACACTTTTGTTGAATATCATGTGAGTTGCTATGCATGTTCGTCTTGTCTGAAGTAAGGGTGATTTACCGTGGGTTGAATGACTATGCATATTGTTAGAGAAGAACATTGGGCCGCCAACCAAAGCCATGTATCATGGTGGAAGTTTTAGCTTGGACCTTAATCCTCAATCTCTTATGAGAACATGCTTCTGCATTTAAGAGGAGTCCATCATCTATTTTCTATGTTGTCCCGGTATGGATGTCCTCAAGTTGAGATCTATCAAAAACGAGAAATCAAATGTGATTTATCTCCTTGGACCTTTGTACAGGTGGCATAGAGGTACCCCTTTGTGACACTTGGTTGAAACATATGTAATACAATGATAACCCATGGAGATCCGAGCTAATTAGGACAAGGTGCGAGCACTATTGGTATTCGATGCATGAGGCTTGCAACTTATAGGATGTCTTATACATGACACATATGAAGTACTACTACCGTTGACAAAATTGCTTTTATGTTTTCAAAATAAAAAGCTCAAGCACTTCAAGCACCAACTACTGAGAGCATGATTGTCATTCTGAGTGTAATGTGCATTGTCCCAAAGTAGCATTGTCTTTTGCATGATTGTGATATCGTTTATTCTGAAATGATTGTATCTAGTCATCACTTAAACCTTGAAGGTGCCCCTGCATTTATGTTTTGCATCACTAAAGGGGGCAAGCTCGATATCACTTTATCATATTTGCACATCATATTCATTGCAAATCTTTTTGATGTTTCAGTTTCATATTGTAAAACTTTTAGTCATTTGTGATTTTCTCATGAGGCAACTTAATTACTTTAGAATCATTGTCTCAGTAAGCTTTTGTCATATGACTATGAAAAAGTCCTATATGGTTAATAGCATGTCACCACAGAAATTATTCTTGTTATCATTTACCTACTCGAGGACGAGCAGGAATTAAGCTTGGGGATGTTGATACGTCCAAAACGTATCTATAATTTCTGCTTGCTCCATGTCACTTTTGGGTGATATTGCTATGATATTCATACACTTCCATACACTTTTGATCATATTTGGACTAACTTACTAATCCAGTGCACCCCAGTGCCAGTTTCTGTTTTCGGCTGTTTTTGTATTTCAGGTTTTCACGTTTCGAGAACTGCCCAGAAAAATCCAGAAAAATTATATAAAAAATCAGCGTTCCGGAAACAACTCTGCGTCCGAAGGGCAGCCTGGGGGGGGGGCCACCAGGGCTCCAGGCGCCCTGGCGGCGCGCCCCCCCTGGGCCGCGCCGGGGGGGCGCCTGGGCCCCCCGAAGCTCCCCCGATGCCCTCCTTTGGCATATTTAAAGGGTCCTCCGAAACCCTCAGAATAGGAACTCTTTTCGCGATCCCATCTCTGTTCCGCCGACGCCGCCGCTTCCAAGATCGGGAGCACCAGGAGAACTCTTCCCGGCACCCTGCCGGAGGGGAGGATCACCACCGGGAGCTTCTCCACCACCATGGACGCCTCTCGGATGACTCGTGAGTAGTCTCCCTTGGACCATGAGTCCATGACCAGTAGCTATGTGATGTTCTCCTCCCGTTCTTGTGCTTCACTAATTAGTCCTCGTGAGCTGCCCTACATGATCGAGGCACATATGTAATCCTTATGCTGTTGCTATGTTGAGTTTGCTGGGATCCGATGGATTATGAGATTATGTTCAGATTGATCTTGAGTAATATATTTGATCTACCTCTTTTATATTTTTGTTCATAAGTAATTCTTGCATGTTCTCCGTTGTTATTTATTGCTTTGGCCGAGTAATAGGTAGTGACTCCAAGAGGGAACGTTATGCTCGATTGTGGGTTCATGCCCCTCGATGACTAGCTTGAGTGACAGAAACATGAGTCTAGGGGATGTGCTGTTGCCACAAGGGGGAAAACAACGGTGCTTGTGCCCGCGGGTGCAAGGATTGTTTACTTTACGCAAAATTCTTTTAATGCAGTTGTCTGTTGCATTGAGTTTACACTATGGGTGGGACTCGCAACTTAATACCAGCGAGATGTTCTGGATAGATATCTCAAGGTGGATGATTAGTAGTAGATATTGATGGATTTCGGTCTACTTACTTTGGCGTACCGCCCATGCTTTGAACCTCAACCTTTCTTGCAATGTAGTCAGCATTGGTTTGCGTTCGTGGTCCTGTCAATTGCCCAGCTGTAATTTGTTTACCTCACATAGCTGTGTTATCGTCTTTTGGGAGAGAGACATCACTAGTGAACATCATGAGACTCCGGTCCATATTACCATCATTGATCACATCCGCTATTTACTTTTCGTTATTACTTACTATTGCAAAACATTATCTATCACTACTATCATTGCTTTTAATCCTTTGTGAACTACAAGGCCGGAGCGATTGACAACCTCTCTGTACTCGTTGGGAGCAAAGTTATTTGTATATGTGTTCAGGTCCACGTTGATTGCTACTAATCTGGCGCCGTAGCAGTTGACACCTACTTGTTGAACCTAGGAGTCTCTGGGGATTCGATCCTTGGCATCTTTGCTAAGGGAAAACACTTCCACAACACTGCATCTTACACCTTCCACTTGGGGTAACCAACGAGGGGTTCGAGGCCCATCACGGCTGTTTTTGTATTTCAGGTTTTCACATTACGAGAACTGCCAGGAAAAATCCAGAAAAATTATATAAAAAATCAGCGTTCCAGAAACTACTGTGCGCCCGAAGGACAGCCGGGGGGGGCACCAGGGCTCCAGGCGCCCTGGCGGCGCCCCCCCCCCC
>LR738710.1:943002379-943067214 GCA_902687465.1 Secale cereale
GACCCCATAATCGCCTAAGTTACAAAAACACTCCGAGCGAAGAGCAACCCTCTCACTCGGGGGCTTAACTGTGACCCCGTAATCGCCTAAGTTACAAAAACACTCCGAGTGAAGAGCAACCCTCTCACTCGGGGGCTTAGCTGCGACCCCGTAATCGCGTAAGTTACAAAAACACTCCGAGCTACGCCACAAGTACAACGAGGCTCAACCCTCCGAGCTACACCACAAGTACAATGCGGCTCAACCCTCCGAGCTACACCACAAGTACAATGTGGCTCAACCTTCCGAGCTATGCCACAAGTACAATGTGGCTCAACCCTCCGAGCTACGCCATAAGTATGTGGCTCGACCTTCTGAGCTGCGCCACAAATACAATGTCCACTCGGAACTCAAAAATATCAAAAAAGCATCGGAGGCAAGGCAAGCGCATTTCAAAGGAAATCAAGTTCAGATAAAGACCCGCAAAATTCGGGTAGAAGTACTCGGGCATCAAACCCGCTAGCGTTTAACGGTTACAAAATCACTCGGCATTCCGAGGCAAATTGAATCGGAGCATAAAGTTTGTTCACTCTTCGGGAGGAGGAGGGCTTGCAGACGCGACGTACTCATCCAGGTCGATCATGTCAGCGATACGGTAGCGGCTTCCAGGAAAGTCTCCACCAATGACTAGAACTGGAGCTTCTTTGTGTTGGCAACCTTGAGCGCAGCCAGCCTCTCCTCCTTCACCTCCTTGTAGTGCACACGGGCCAGAGACAGTGCAACATCGGCGCCGCACCGGGCGGATGACTTCTTCCACTCCTGCACTCGACCGGGGATCTCATTATGTCGAGTCATCAGAGACTCGAAGTCATTCTCGTGCACCATCCCCCGCCAGAGCACAATGTCGATCCGGGACATCACCGCCTTCAGTCGAGCAAGGTAGCCAGTGACGCTGGTGAGGCGAGACTCCAGTCGCAAGACATTCATCGCAACTTCATCCTTGACGAGGGAATTGGCAGGGTCCAGACCCGTTTCGACCCGCCCAGTCTCCTCCTCAAAGTTCTGGCATAATTCTACATGGACGAGAACACGATGGGTTAGCAATCAGAATATGAGTCGACAGCTCTGATTCAGTCGGACAAAAGAACATACCTTCAAGCATGAGGAACAACTTTTTTGCGAGGTCGCCCAGATAAGTCTCCAACCCGTTCTTTTTCTACGATAGGTCCCCTACCTTCTCGTCCAGAGCAAGATTGGCCTTCTTCAGTCGCGTTACCTCCTTGTTGGCCTCACCAAGGGAGACCTTCAGCTTGGCGTTCTCTTCTTCAAGCTTGCCGACCGAAGCCAGCTTCTGTTCGGCGAGTTCAGCTTTCTCCTGCGCCTTCTGCTGCGCTGATGCCAGGTCAAGATCCTTCTGCTCTAGAGTTGGCTTCATTTGATCTACAAGGGACAGTACTAGACATATGAACATAAGGATATCCATGGCACACTCATTGGAATACAGTCGACGAGTTTTGCACTTTTCTTACCAGACGTTTCGTCCTTGGCTTTCTTCAAGTGCTCCCTGGCCAGCTCCAGATCAAGATTGAGTTGGACCTGCTTCTTCTCAAGGTCCGCGAATTTGGCTCCAAACTCACAAGAATTTTGCGATCAACAAAGAAGACAAACCAGTCAATAAAAGGTTACGACAAGAAAGTTCTAAGACTACCGCCGAGTCAAATACTCAGCGTGCCCCCACCGGTTCCCACTCGATCGGATCCGTCCCGTGCGAGTGGGAGGAATTCGAAACAAGTAAATGAAATCAATTCTAAGACCATGGCCGACTGACTTCAGTCGACCATGGCCTCGGGGACTACACCCAGTGGGTGCACTCAGCGTGCCCCCACCGGTCCAATCGCCACAACAAGACTGGTTGGATTACAAGAGCTACGTTACAAGATCGGGAACACCTAGTGGGTGGAACATCATCTTACGAACAAAGCGGAATATCATCTTATGAACAAAGCATCAATTTTCAGAACGAAGACCCCAACAGAATAGCAAGTCAGTCGGAAAAGACATACCTGGACGTTGGTTCGAAGAGCCGAACTAGCATTATAAGCAGCCATGCTAGCCTCGTATGTTGCCTTCGTTCGCTCCATCATTAACCCTGCTTGACGAACGGCTTCCTTAGCCGCGCTCACGGCATCCTCCGGGACGTGATGGGTAGCAAAAAGCACAGACGGCGGGGCAGTCGGAGCAGCTGCAGGGTCCGCGACTTGGACAGTCGACGCGGGCGGACGGTCAGTCGACACAGGAACATCAAAAGAGATCGAGACCCGAGCCGTGTCCCCTTGTTGCTGGGCTTCCGAGCCAGAGGGTGTCTTCCGACCCCTCCTTCCCGTGCCTCTCCGAGGCACCTCCTCGCGCTCCTCCTCGTCATCATCGTCGTCAGGCAATTCAATGATATTGCGCGGCTCTGCAGAAAACATTCGACCAAGAAGAAATTCAGTCGACCGACAGGCTGGTGAACGAAAGCAAAGGTGTTCCCAAAAAATGTACCTGCGTGAGACGTGGGCATGTCTACAGTCTCCTCGTCGTCGCGACCCTTGTCGACATCCATAGAGGTCCCAAAAGCGGCAGCGCTGAAGATTTCAAAAAACTGTCGGTGGAATGGACGAGTAATCGACAAAGAGAAATTTGACTTCCGGAACGAAAGGGGAGCAAGCTGAGCAGCACTCACGTAGAAGCAATCGGAACATCCACTTTGATCTTTGGCAAGGCCTTCCGAGGCTTGGAAGCGGCGACCTTGGGCTGTTTCGGAGCCTTCTCAGTCAGATCTGGGGTGGACGTCCGAGTGCGCTTCTGCACCTGGGAGCTGGAGGGACCTGTCCTGACGCGCACGTTCTCTGGATCGTGGGTCTGCTTGGAGCGCTTCTCGACGCGAGGCGGCGACTCGACTTCCTCGCCACTGCTAGAATCCTCACTCTCCTCCGCGGTCTCCTCATCGGACTTCCAATCGGAGGCTTCACCTACGCCCTCCTCCTCCTGGATCTGCTCTCCGTTGGGCACCGAATACATTTCAGCAAAGATCTACAGAGAGAAGGGTCGACCAAACATCAATCAGATTCGTCAACACGTACAAGGAAGAATCAGATAATTCACTCGGAAACCAGGGCCAAACCTTGTCTGGTTCGTGGTCTGCGTCGAACGGGCGAACTCTCCTGGTCCCCCGAGGATTATCCTTGTTCACGATGATGCACTTCAGGCACTGCTCCACCGTCTTCTCGGCAGCCTCCTATGGGTGGACCCGAGAAGCGTCGTCGGCGCCTGAATACATCCACATCGGATGGTCCCGAGCTTGGAGAGGTTGAATCTGCCGTTTGAAGAACACCTCCAGCAGATCCATCCTAGTGACCCCGTCACGGACCAACTGGACCACTCGCTCAACCAGCATGTCCACCTCTGCCTTTTCAGCCCGACTCACAAGCAGCGTAAGTGGCTGGCCGACTCGATCTAGGGTAAACGGAGGGAGTCCGGTCGACTGACCGGAAGTCGAGGCATCCTTGCAGTAAAACCAAGTCGACTGCCATCCTCGGACCGACTCGGGAAGGACCATGGCAGGGAAAGTACTCCTACCCCTAGTCTGAATACCCAAACCACCGCACATTTGGATTACGTGCGTCTTCTAGTCACTCGGATTTGCTTTCTTAATAGTTTGGGAGCGACAAGTGAAAATGTGCTTAAACAAGCCCCAATGCGGTCGGCACCCCCAAAAAGTTCTCACACAAAGAAACGAAGGCGGCAAGATATGTGATGGTATTGGGGGTGAAATGGTGCAGCTGGGCACCGTAGAAAGTCTAGAAACCGCGAAAGAAAGGATGTGGAGGCAGGAAGAAACCTCGGTCGACGTGAGTCGCGAGGAGGACGCATTCGCCCTCTTGTGGCTGCGGCTCGAGCTCGTCCTCCGGCAACCGCCAAGAGTCGCGAGCAATCAGACCCTCCTCCACCAGCTCCTCCATGTCCTCCGCCTGCATCGTGGACTTGATCCAGTCCCCCTGGATCCAAACAGGCGGGAGCCCGGTCCTCGACGTCGATCCCCGATTGATTTTCTTCCCCTTCCTCGTCACCGCCTCTTTCTTTGAGTGTTCCAGGGCCGCCATCTTGTCCTTGCCCATGAGGGCGAGCCGTGCACGGGCGGATCGATGGGAAGCGGTGCTCCTTTATAGCCCAATGGTCGAGTGGCTGACTTGTGGACCCAGGCAATCCTGTCAAATCCCACAGCGGATGCACGCCCGATACGTGGCGAAAAAGGCGGTGCGGAAATCGAGGCATCCGAGCATATCCGATCCGATTACCGCGGCACGCTCCGTCCCGCGCGCTTCCCCGAAATTCAAATCCCGCGAAATCCAGAGGCCAGAGAGCAGCCAATCGCGCCGAAAGTCGCGCGCCCCGCCGGCGCTCAGGACTGTACATAAAAATTCGCTCGACGGACTATACACGAAAGTTCACTCGACGGTTCTTGAATCGATTAAGGCGATTGAGTTAAGGTTGAAGGGCCGGCCCGATCCCCGGATTCGAGGGAGATGCCCCAGGGTCATCGAACTTGGGTCACGATCGACCTCAACCCTCTTCTTCACTCGGACCTCAATCCATTCGGGGGCTACTGACGATGCCGCAGACCTAGGGTGGGGCCATAGGCCTGACCTAGATACCCTGCCCAGGGTCACTACCCTAGAAGCTCAAAGACAATTCAAAGATGACAGAAGCCGCCGACTGATATGGCCCAAGAGAGCAATTCACTCGACGGCATACCTTCACTCTGATGGCTCAACTCCACTCGAAAGGGTGAGGACACTCGACCATACAAAAACCACTCGACCCCTGAAGGTTAAAGGTCCCATAAGACCAGCAACGGTCGTACATTGACTCCGTAGTAATGGCGGCCTTTACTATCCTTTATTACATGCGTTATCAGTACCGTCCTGCCTTTATGTACATTAAACCCTTTGTAACGTGGGGATGGTTGGGGTCCTGGCGCACTCTATATAAGCCATCCCCTCCTCCGGTACAAGGGTTCGCACCCCTGTAACACACACATATACATATTCCAGTCGACCGCCCCCGGGCACCGAGACGTAAGGCTGTTACTTCCTCCGAGAAGGGCCTGAACTCGTAAACACCTTGTGTACAATCTCACCGTAGTTAGGATTTTGCCTCCTCCTACGTACCCACTATTCTTACTGTCAGACTTAGAACCACGACATCGGGCAGGACGCCGCCACCCAGGTGACATCGACGCACACGCCGCGACCACCAGGCCCTTCGGGCCGCCGCACAGGGTCCTTTCCACGGCACCGCCGCCCGCAACTCCATGCCTCCGCCGCGCCGTGCCCGCGCGAAGATCTAGAGGCACCTCGCTACAGCCCAGCGCCTCACGCCCGCGCCCTGAACTGCCCTGCCGCCACCTTCCTTGGGCCATCCCAAGCTTCACTGGGATGCGCACTCTGGCGGCGGCAAGACGAGAAGAGGAAGGGGAGAAAGCTGCGGCGGCTAGGGTTTTCTCCCCCGAGCCGCCAGGGAGGCTACGCGGGGGTCGCGTATGGCACGGGCCTTTTCCTAGTATGGCATGGGGGACACGGAAGCTCGGGGCAACACCGATGGGGTCGGTGAGGCATGAAAACCAATTTGCGGTGGCTACGGGTGTTCCACGCCATTGTGGCACGGGGACGAGGAGATCGGCGGCGGGAACAAAGGAGCTAAAATGTCACTCCCGCCAACTCGGATGAGAGATAGGGGAAACGGCAAATGGGGTGGCAAAAAGTGGACATATACGACACTTGGGGTCGAATATACCGCTACCTAGGCCGAGCCTTTTTCTGGACCTGCTCGGGTCGTTTTTCCGCTCTGGAACCCTAAAACGGCGGTTATTTTCCAGGATCTGCCGAGTAAAACTTTAGGAATTTAGGGGGAAGATAGGTATGGTGGGTGTCAATGATGACAACCAGGTTTAGGCGGGAGAATGTTACTAGTATAAACCTTGCTCTGGTCTTGTGATGTACTACTATGCATTGTGGTGCACAAGTGAACAAGTTAGTTTGTGACATGTTTCATTTGTCGGAACAAGCATGAGTGTGTTGCATGGACATGGTCGAGAGCGTTGTATGTATGCCAGCTTAACAAGATTGCAGAGTTCTGTTGGAGATGTAGAATGATATTCTGCATTGGTTGCCTGGAAAAAAACTAGTGTGCACAGGTTGCTCTGTTTTACTATCTCCTCTGTTCACTCTGGTTCAGTTAACTGGGTGTGGAGGGCAGACAGAAGTTCACTTGGTGTGTGTTGGTGAAACAGGTTCTGACATGGGACCTCGTCTGTCTGCTTCTTGGACAACTTGTGGCAAGACAGGTATTATTTGCCTATATACATGAAGTGGAGAGGTCGATAAATGAATTTGTACAATCGACATTTATGTTGCAAAAAATCGAAAACTCATCAAGCGGTCGGCGGCTGCATTCTCATGGTTTTGTATCACATGGCCAAAAAATAAAATCCCTATTTCTTTTAGACTTACATAAAATCCCAATGATTGACAGTTAGTGTGGTTGTGTTTTATGTTAGCAGAAGTAAATTTCCAAGTTGAACACCAGCAGGAAGAGCTTAACACGTACGCTGTATAAAAAGATTGTGAATGTACTTGGAAAACAATGAGCATGACCCTGCCTGCCTGATGCATTGAGCGGTGATGAATGATAAAGTAGTAGATAAAGTAGTACTAGATTCCATGGAGCAATCATCAAGCAGGAACTTGATTTCAGGAAGAAAACGGACATGGCAGGCAAGCATCTCTCTGAGTTGCACTAATCTAATCTAATCTAATCTAATCTGACTACATATTTCCTAGGCATGAGTGACTGAATGTTGAGTGCCATGGCCAAGCAGCAGCAGCAGCAGCAGCAGGATGTGTTGGTTCTTAATTACCAGTGCATCGATCTCCATTCTTGTGTGCTGCTGCTGCTGCTGCTGCTGGGGGAGATCGGGCAAGACCTCCTCGCCGCCGTCGTCGTCGTCGTCTTTGTGGCCGAGTAAGGGGGCTGGGGGAGGCGCGGCCGACCGGGAAGGGGAGGGGTTGGAGGGGAGGGTGCACATGCTGACGGCGTCCTCCTCCTCCTGCTCCTGCTGCTGCTGGGACAGATGGAGAGGGGTGGCGAATACCTCTGACTCGTGGCCGCCGGCGGCGCCAAGGAAGGGGGCGGTGGCGAGGGCGTCCTCCTGGGAGGCGGAGATGGCGCCGCCGCATTCGCACTCGCCCATCGTCCACCGGAACGGTCTCAGAGGTGGCCGGCGGATTGGGGATACGAATCGGGAGAGGCGCGTCGGTTACAAACTTTACTTACCATTGCGGTGCGGTTCAAAACTGCTCTGCTCTCCTCTCCTCTCCTCTCCTCTGTTTTGAGAAGAAGAAAAAAAGCAAGACAGCGGTGCGGTTAGCGCGCGCGGTCTCTCTCTCTCCCTCCCTCTCCGGCGAGACAGAGACACAACTCCGGCCGGCCGGCGACTCCATTAGCATCATCCTCCACTCCCTCTCCGGCAGGTCCAGGTTGGTCGGTCGCGTCGATGGGAGGGACGGACTGAAGAAGAAGAAGAAGAAGAAGAAGAAGAATCAATGGGGAACGTGTTGGAGTCGCTGGTGTCGGGGTTCACCAAGGTCCTCGCCGACCTCCTCGCCAAGCCGCTCGACTTCCTCTCCGGCAAGGCATGCACGTACGTCCCTCCCCATCTTCCTCCTTCATCTTGCTAACTGCAACGCAATGCTCACACCTCCACTGACGGACGGTCGCCATGGCAAATTGGCAATGGCAGCACGGCCTGCGGGCCGATGTGGGACATCGTGTGCTACGTGGACAACTTCTGCGTCGCCAACACCGCCGCCACGCTCTTCCTCCTCTACCTTGGTACTCTCAGAATTACATACATACATATATGCAAGCCTGCTACTCTCATGATTACATCTGGTATATACGCATGGATGCAGTGCTGCTCTTCTTCTACGTCGTCTACAAGCTGGGCATATGTGGCTGCCTCTGCCACGGCATCTCCAAGCTACTCTGCTCCTGCCTCTCCTGCTCCTGCTCAGCATGCAAGCACGGATGCACCCATCTCTGCAACAAGATGAGGAGCATCAGGCGGGCGCGCCGGAGGCACCCGAGAAGAAGGCGCCCACGCCATCAGGACGACGACGTCGAACAGGGGCACTTCTCCTCCAGCTCCAGCGACATCGACTCCCCAGAGGACACCACCACCACCACCACTCGGCACAGGCACGCCGTGGTGGCAAGGCATGGCGACTCTGAAAGATCACCAGTGTCAAGGAGGAGGGTCTATCTGGAGAGGTCCCTCAGGCCCAGGAACCACCGGGTCACGGTCGGCGTCAGCCGTCGCTCCGACATCATCATCAAGGAGGGGAAGGAGCCAAGGCCGGTGAACCACAGGCATGATGGGAGTGACAGGGAGCTTCACCATCATCACCATGGCATCAAGGTGACCCACACCTCACGGTTCGCGCGCAAGGGCAGCGGCAAGATAACAAAGAGCAGACCATAGAAAGGGGCAGGATTACTCCTCAAGATTGCCCAACCCAGGCTTGTCAAGATCCAATCCAATACTATAGATGGATGGAGTCTCAGGAAAAATATATATATATATATATATATATAAGAACAGATCATTTCCCATATCCACAATGCTGAATAACCAGCAGCCGTCTATCTGTATCTCAAACGAGTAGCAGACCACCATAATTTTCACTTGTTTTCTCGGCCCAACATTTACATCTGAACATAATTCAGCTACAAAAAAGACGCACCCTGATATAGCGGCGGATATAGACAAGGAGGACAACAATAACTAACACTGCCGTGGACGGCTACCCTTGCGACGCCCGTGGTCCTAAATCCTCATGACGACTGACTGAGGGCACGCACCCCCGATGTACTCATCAAGCGCGGCGGATGGTGCGGGTTCGCGAGGCCCACACTCCAAACACGAGGAACCAGGACACGAACAGGATCGCCCAGTATCGCATCGACCCAAACTGGATTCTCGGGAACACCTGCACATGTAAAAGGAAGGTGGGAATTACACCATAGCAGGCAGAAACAGCGCCACCACCAGCAGGACCTGTCATCTGAATAAGTGCTAGCAGTAAAAAGTTCAGAACAAACCATATATGTTAAGCATCCTAGTTTACTTACAAAACTCAGCGAGATTATTATGGTCAACGAGCAAAGGCCTCCCAGAAGCATGTGAAGGATGATCGCAGCCGCTCTCTGCACAGAAAGGCATCACAATTCTGGTCAATTATTTTGAATCCAATGAGTATGGTTTATACAGAATACAGACAAGTGAAAACATTTGCAGTCACAAACATGATGAGCTTACAACCTGAGAATATATACTCATGGCTGGCTGCATCTAAGTTTTATGCTTCAGACTATCTTAGCTTAGATCTACATACAGTTCAGTGCCCTAATGACACAACTTTTGGGTGAAGACAAGACACATTAACTCCTGACGTATCACTAGCCGTTACTGTTGAATGGATGGGCAGCTGAATGTTCGACCACATTAAGATGCACACAATAGCAGTGGGCACTGATTTATTTATTTTAAGATGCACACACACCACATTCAGAAGATAAAGTCCGGGGAAAGTGCAAGATTAAAACAGCTGCCTGTGTCTCTAGAAATGCTGCCATTAGTTCATCTAAGAATGGATGGGCAGCTGAATGTCCGTCCCAAATAATGGTATGTATGTAATTCTTTGAGCACACATGTAAGGTTTGTAAATCATTACATGAAAAGGTATGCGTTGGTGCATAACAGCAATTGTGCACTGATAATTTGAAGATGCACACAACATTCAGAAGATAAATTTGATAGGGACCACAAGACAAGATTATAAAAGCTGCTCTATGCCTCTAGCAATATCATCAGGTTCCTTCGAAAAGGATGTGCGGCTGAATTTTCATCTCAAATGATTGTAGGCAAATCAGTTGGGCACAAAGTTACGTATATAAGGTTTGTCTACCTGCTCTTGTGAACAAAATTATGAAGAAATTTGAATGGTCCTACTCCTGTCCAGAAGTCTCTTTTATCTTTGTAATGCAATGCCACAGCATACACAGAGACAAGAATGAAGCTTTTGAGGGGTAGATTAATTACCTTGCCAACATGTGGAGCAACAAACCATGCAAGAATAACAAAAGCTAGTGCGATGGCAACGAAAGCTCCGGTACTCCCGACAGTCGGCCCCCCGTGTGCTGGCCCCCAAGCCGAAACACTATAGTCTGCAGAGTTGTTGCTCGGGCTAACCGGCACCTCTTCGCTGTTGTTGCTGTTGTGCCTCTGACTCTGAGAAAACACGAAATGCGTGTTGTGAGGGTTGAACCATGACGATATCTCGCAGAGCCGCTGTCTCCGTACCGCCGCGAGGGCGACCGGGTCGACTGACGCGTCCGCCCTGTAGTGCAAGTAGGAGAGGTCCCCGGTGGACGTCCTTTCCCTGAGAGCCTCGTAGTCCTTCAATGACGCGAGCACCATGTTGAAATCCTCGGGCCGCACGTTCGTGGCGACGTTCCCGCATATCTCGCACACGGTCGACCCGTGGCTGATGAACCACTTGAGCGCGCACGCGTAGTGCGCGAGCGCGAGCTCGTTCTTGCAGGAGCATCCGAGGTTCACGACGTCGTCTTGCGGGCGCAAATGGCCCGATTCGATGTCGGTGGCGCACTTGAAGATCTCCCCCTCGGGGCTTATGAACTCGAGGAACTTGGGAGCGTCAGAGCCATCTTTGCTGATGGAAGTCTTGGTGATGTCGTTGCCCGGGTCCTTGTCTGCCTTGAGGCAGGATGGATCAGGGAAAGAAGGCGGCACGATGCCTAGGAAACCGAGAGCGGACTCGCCTCTGAGGTCAGGCTCCACGCAGTGGCACACCCGGCAGAGAGCGAGGCCGTCGTCCTTGTCCGTGCTGCAGGTTGACACGCGGGGGTTGCTCGGTTTTTGCTGATCGCTTTCTGGAGGTGGCGGCTTGGCGGTGGCGGCATCAGGCTTTCCGCCGCCGCCGACGACGTCCGGTTGCTGCACGCCTTGCTCCTCCTCGACGCCCATTGCGTCAACTGACGGACCGACCACCTTCAGAATCTGAAAGGAAATAAAACAAAAAATAGTTGAGTAACCAAGTAGTGTGCTAGTACTAGAGACTAGAGACAGATTGTTGGTTGATGATGAGAGAAAAAGTTGTTTGTGCGTAACTGAGGTGAAATTATTGAGATGAAATGATGAATCATGGCAGTGAATCAGCATCAACGAGGGCACCAACCTCATTCGCCGGAGTGTGTTGCAATCTAGACTAGAGTTTAGCGCAAAATTAGTTGGGATCCGGCTTACTTACTACTCGTACTAGATAAGCAAGAAGAAGAAGAAGGGGACGAACACTAGACGAGGAGACAGGGCAGAGGCGGTAAATCTGGGGTACCTGCGCTGTCCTGTCGTGGTTGGGGAGTTGGATCCGGCAGTGGAGCCCAAGGGGAATGGCGCCTGCGGCAGCGGCGGCGACGGGGAACTGGGGAAGGGAAACCCGGTGAGCCGGCAGCAGGGGAGCGAAGGGAAGGAGAGGAAAGGGAAAGGCGGATCCTTTAGTACCTGGCTTGCTCGGAGCAGAGCAGGAAACCCACCTGGACCTGGCGGCGGCGGCGGCGGCGACGGCGAGGAGGCGGGGGACCGCCGGAGCAGGGCGAGAAGCGAAGCAGGTTGTTGCGGCGCCGGAGCGGAGCGGAATCTGCTGTCCCGGAGGCCAAGGCCAGATTTTTATTTTGTTCCCCCTCTCCGTCCCTCCGGCGTTGTTTAATTTTAATTGGTGACCCGAGGAAGAGGAAGAAGGGTCAGTCGCTGGCTGGCTGTTTGGTGGGCCCGCCGGAATCTGGCGGCCATGTGGGCCCCACTTCCAGCTTACTCCAGTCCACTGCGATTCCTGGTCCACGACGGTGACGCCCATTTTCACGAGTTTTTATTATTATTTTTTTGAACAAATTTTCTGACCTGTGTAATGTGTTCGGTTGCATTGTCAGCTTAGCATGATTGTTCCCATGTGACATGCTCTGAGCATCTTCAATAGTTGATGTAAAATTAATTATGGTTATTCCTCTCACTTTATTTTTTCCGAACACAGTACAGACACAAGCGCTCATATATACAGGCATACACTCCCACTATGAACGCACACCCTACCCCTGCGAGCACCTCAAGAGACTAGGTCGGCATATCCACTTGAGATTTCACAAAGCCATCGTAAGCGTCTAGTAGTCAACGGGAATGTCTCCTGCCACCGAGGGTCTGTTTGGCTAATGATATTCTGATGTTCTCCAGGCCAGGCAAACAGCCCCTTGGACCATATAAAAGGCCCAGCTTCATTCACTTATTCCGGTGAAGAAAGATCCAAGGCCATGGAGGTTTTCAATCAAGTAAAACCGAGCTAAATATATACAGTACATTACTGTATTGTCTTGCAACACTGGCCAGCCCAGTACTACTCCAGCCATGTCTGAAACCACCACAACAACACTCAGCAACATAACTCCCCTTGTTTCCTTGCCAAAACATGTAGCACATCTTACATACGCCAGCTAAAAAAACTACATCCATAGTATAGCTCGCGGCGAATATAGACAGGGATGAAGTACCTAACGCCGTCGTGGACGCTACTCTTGCGACACGGTCTCCTTAAATCCTCGCAACGACTGACTGAGGGCACACTCGACGATACCATCATGAAGCACTGCGGGCGGTGCGGGTTCGCGAGGCCCACACTCCAAACACGAGGAACCAGGACACGAACAGGATCGCCCAGCATCGGATCGACCCAAACTGGATCCTCGGGAAGACCTGCAAATGTGCCAGGACGTCGCAAATTAACACACCATTGCGGAAACTGGAAGAGGATGCATCATCTGAACAATTAAGTATGTTTTGAGAATCATAGCTTACTAACAAATCTTAGCGAGATTATTATCGTCAGTGAGCAAAGGCCTCCCAGAAGCATGTGAAGAATGATCGCGGCAGCTCTCTGCACAGAAATTCCAAAACAAGAAGAGGAAAAGCATCACACTTCTGGTCAATATTTGATCCACGGGAGTATTGTTTATGCATACAAGCAGATAACACCGTACACAATAACAGAGAAAATGAAACCATTTGCAGTCACAAACATAATGAGCTTAAAACCTAGATTCGTAGGCTGCATCTAATTTTTGTACTTCTGAGTTCAGACTAGCTTAGCTTAGATCTACAAACAGTTTAGTGCCTTCTCACACAACTATTTAATACAGAAGATACAGCACAAATTAACTTCTGACATGTCACTGGCCGTTACTCTACTGCTCTGTTTTGTGAAAAGAAAGAAAAAAAACATACACAAGTATGCATTAGTGCACAATAGCAGTGGGCACTGATAATTTTAAGATGCAATACCACATTCAGAAGAATAAAGTTGGGGGAAAGTACAAGATTAAAACAGTTGTCTATGCCTCTAGAAATGTCGTCAGCTGATCTCAGAATGGATGGGCAGCTGAATGTTCGCCCCCAAATTATTGTAAGGAATTCTTTAAAACACAAATATAAGGCCTGTCTATCATTACATTGCATTGAATGGCATGAGTTGGTGTAGTACAGCTATGTGCACTGATAATTTTAAGATGCACACCACATTCAGAAGATAAAGCAAGATAATAATATCATCACTTCATCTAAGAATGGATGTGCAGCTGAATGTTGATCTCAAATAATTGTATGTAATTTCGTTGGACACAAATATAACATATGTCTTTGTGCAGTTCTGCACTTATGAAAAAAAAAAGTAGAAGAACTTTGAATGGTCCTGTCCAGAAGAATGGAACTTTCGAGTGACAAGCATGCACAGAAATAAGAACGGAGCTTTGAGGGGTAGATTAATTACCTTGCCAACATGTGGAGCAACAAACCATGCAAGAAGAACAAAACCCAGAGAGACAGCAACAAAAGCTCCACTACTGCCGAACGTCCGCCTCGCGTGTGCTGCCCTCGCAGCCGTAACACTATAGTCTACAGAATTGTTACTTGGGCTAACTGGCACCTCTTCGTTGTTGTGGCTCCGAGAAAACACGAAATGTGCATTGTGAGCGTTGAACCATGATGATATCTCGCAGAGCCGCTGTCTGCGTACTGCTGCAAGGGCGACCGGATCAACGAACGCGTCCGCCCTGTAGTGCAAGTAGGACAGATCCCCGGTAGACGTCCTTTCCCTCAGAGCTTCGTAGTCCTTTAGTGACGCGAGCACCATGTTGAAATCCTCGGGCCTCACGTTTGTAGCGACATTTCCGCAAATCTCGCACACAGTCGACCCGTGGCTGATGAACCACTTGAGCGCGCACGCGTAATGCGCGAGGGCCAGCTCGTTCTTGCAGGAGCATCCAAGGTTGACGATGTCGTCTTGCGGGTGCAAATGGCCTGATTCGATGTCGGTGGCGGCGCACTTGAAGATGTCCCCCTCGGGGCTTATCAACTCGAGAAACGTGGGAGCATCCTTGCTGGTGGAAGTTTTGGTGGTGTCATTGTCGACCGAGGGGTGTGGAGAAGGCGGTATGATGCCTAACAAACCCAGTGCAGCCTCGCCTCTGAGGTCAGGCTCCACGCAGTGGCACACCCGGCAGAGAGCGAGGCCGTCGTCCTTGTCCGTGCTGCAGGTTGATACACGGGGGTTGCTCGGTTTTTGCTGATCGTGTTCCAGAGTCGGTGACTTGACGGCGGCGGCCGGTTGCTGCACATGTTGCTCCTCCACGCCCATGAAGCCAATGGACTAGTGGTGACCTTGAACGCTTAAAAGTGTGGCACTTGACCTGTAAAAAATGGAAGAAGAAGTTGAGTAACTAGTAAATATTGTGCGAAAGAAACGCGAGATCTTTACTTTGTCAGTAAGTAAGGTAACATGATATGATCCAGTCAGTCAGGGATTAGAAATACCACCCAAATGATGGGTGAATAACGGGTGGAGCTAAGCTAAGATGAGAGCACAGGATTACTAGTATTTAGGACTAGTACAGTAGTGACTAGTACTGTATAAGCAAATCTGCAGCTGGAGGAGCAAACCAAATGGTGGATGAATAAATTGATGGGATCCGGGCTAGATAAGCAACAAGGGGATGGATATTACGTAGTTACTCCTCTGCACTAGTGAACAGATAAATCAGGACAGAGTGGGAGTGGCTGTAAACAGATAAATCTGGGGGATGGAATGGGAGGCGATACCTGGCCTGGCGTAGGTGGGGAAATCGAGCGGCGGCAGCACCGGACAGGGGATGAGAAGCGGAATCCGGTGAGGGGATGAACGGCAGGGCAGGGGAAAGAAAGATGGATCCTTGTTTCCTTACCTAGCTTTCTTGGAGCCGACGGATCGGAGCAAGGCGCGGCGCCGGAGCCGGAGCCGAATCGCCCGCTCCGCCCGGAGCAAAGGCAAGGCCAGATTTTTCTTTTCCTTCCCCTCTCCCTCCGGCGTTGTTTATTGGTGGTGAGGTGAGAATGACGGGAGGAAGAGGAAGACGGAAGAGTCAGTGGTCTGGCTCGCTGTTTGGTGGGGCCGCCGGGATCCGGCGGCGATGTGGGCCCCGCCTCCAGCCTGCTCCGGTCCAAACCAGAGTCCAGTCCACGACGGTGGTGGCGATTTCCACGCGGTAAAATCTCCAACATAAATAATACTACTAGTAGCAGATATATTATGCACAAGATTTATTCTTTTCCTTTTTTTAGGTGCACAAGATTTTTCTTGATTTGATTGAAATTAGTGTGTGCAATCTCGTTAAAGAAATCGAAGCAAGGTGGGAGCCAACATGTGATTGGATGGTTAGAACGACAGTGTTATTCCTACCACACCAAGGTTTAAGTCCTGATGCTCGCGTTTATCCTGAATTTATTTCAAGATTTTCAGCGAAGTGCGTTCAGTGGGAGGAGACATTCCCTGCGACTCCGTAAAATTTCAAGCTAATAAGTGTCTCGCCTGTGTCTGTACTATGTGTGTGGGGCGGGAGGGGGTGCGAGTATCCGGACTGTTGTCACGTCCGCTTCTGACTACCCTGGCCCACCCAAAAATCCCACTCGCAGCCAAGTCCGCTTTTGACTGTCCTGCCACACCGCTGCAGAGACGGGAGCCTGGTGTCGTCGCCGCCTTGACGGCGAGGAGGGGTCGCTTAGCAACGGCTCCGCCAACGATGGTAAGGGCAAGGCTGTCGTTGTCGGCAACGGCCAGGGCGGCCCTTCGTGTAGCACAACAGGAGGCGAGTGCGGCAGCCGCCGGACAAGGCTGTCGCGTCCCTCCAGTGCTCTCCCACTGCTGAAGGGACCACAACAAAGACAATTCTACCCTTACACAAGCTTAAAACCGCATCAAGGTTAGGTGGGGTCCATGTCATTGTACCACGGTTAGCCCACGGCCAAAATTAGCAATGCTACCACTCAGTCGCGAATCTAGGGAAAAAACCGAGGACACACTCAAAGTTAAAAAGGAACGATTCTGCTGGATCGTGACTGGGTGGGCTTCATGGGCTGCCTTTGATTGCCTGGATTGGGCCTAACACTAGTAGTAAAAAAAATTGAATCCCTGGAAAGGGGGTTCAAGCCCGTTAAAGCTCCCCCAGTATATTCGTCCCTGCTACCACTAGACACTAGTACTGCACTGGCGAAGGTGACTGCAACCGCTATGGTGAATACAATGACATTGGCTAGGAGAATTCTCAAGTTTCTACTAAGATCTTGATGATCTCCGCCATCACTGTGGAGGTGAGGAGATTATGTAAGGGGATGAAGAAAATCTTGACCCCATTTTTTTTGCACACCTTGATCACGTTGTTGATGTCACGCCCTTGGGTTTACATGGCCTCACAACACATGCACTACTACGTGTGTGTTGTTAGAGCATCTCCAACAGCCGCGCTATACAAGCGCCGCGCCGTAAAAAAGGCTGTCGGCGGGCAGCTCCAGCGGACGCGCAAAAACGGCGCGCGCGCCATTTCCAATTCTGCGCGCTGGCCAAAACGCAATCCCGCGCCCGTTATTTGCTGCGCCGGCTCGCGCTCGCTCGCTCCCTCCTCCACTCTCGCGACCGCGCCGCCGCCCCCATCCGACCGCGCCGCTCGCGCCCCCGGCGACCGTTCAGCGCTTCCCCGGCCTATCCCCGCGCCGCCGTCACCGCCCGCGCCCGCCGGCGACCACTCAAGCGCTTCCCCAGTCTGTCTCCGCTGCGGCCGCCGCCCGCGCCCCCCGGCGACCGTTCAGGCGCTTCGCCGGCCTCCCCGCGCCGTCGCGCTTCCGCCCCACCCCCTCCTAGTCCGGCCGGACCTCGCGCGCCTCCGACGTCCGAGGAACAGCGCCCGAGGGCTCGCTGCCGCGCCGCGCCCGCAAGGTGTTCGACAAAACGCCTACAAGGTATGTATTGCTCCAAACTTATGAATTTGGTGCATATTTTGAATTGTAGTTTTGATAGTATAGTATTGAACATTGTAGATGAGTTCGTCGTATGATTCTTTCCGAAGAAGAATTTGATATGGAAGAGGAGGAGGATCTTGCAATGATCATAGCTATGCATATCAATAAAAAACCGAAGCAGCGTGGTTCGGTTATGGGTCGGGATAAAATTTGGAGAGATAGGATTGATGCCCATAACAGATTGATGAAGAACTATTTCGTGGAGAATCCCACATACCCGGAGTTGTATTTTCGTCGCCGGTTTAGGATGAGCACAGACTTGTTCAAGCGCATTGCAGAGAAACTAGCGAGCCATGACCGGTTTTTCCAGCAAAGGAGGAATGTGTTAGAGTTGTGTCGAATATTATTGTACAAGGTAGGTTACAGTTGGACTTATAGTTGGACTGTGTTTAGGTAGGATATGGAGTCGTGTCCAAGTAGGACACTTGTATCCTAGACCTCTCATATATAGTGGGAGTAGACACACGATGTAACCTATGCCAACATAATAGCACGGGCACGCGGGGGAGCCGGCGGCGTGTGCCGGCGCCCGGGCGGCCGGGGTGCGGTATTGTAGCGGTGTCATGGGGAGGAGCGCCCGTAGTCATGCCCCGGGGATGTAGCCATGATGGTGAACCTCGTTAACAAATCTCGGCGTCGTGCCTCGTGTGATTGCTTGGTCCTCGGTAGATCGACGAAGCGCCTCGGATTAATTCTAACAAGTGGTATCAGAGCGAGGTTCGATTTGAGGTTGCAGATCGTTGATTTAGAGGAGAGCGATGAAGACCGGCGGCTGTGGAGGCACGGCGTACGTGCGGCAGCAATCGGAGATCGGTGCGTATAAAGCAATCGGAAAAGTTGGCGAGATTGGAAGTTGCAAAAGATCGGAAGCGCGTGCGGCAGTAGCTGGGTTCGAGGTGGCAAGGATCCGTGCAGAACACGTACAGCTAGCGGCAGCAGGGAGGAGGCGGCGCGCGAGGCTCGATACACGCGTCGGCGGGCGAGCTAGCGTGCTTTCCAGGCCGATCGCTCGATGCAGGCTGAAGCTGGGCTGATGCACCAGCAGGTCCATGGCACTCGGATGGCCCAGGTGCAGCAAGCAGGGCACGCAGGCGGCCCATCAGGGAGCAGCTTTGGTCGCTATATGTGAGCTTCGGTGCATGCAGGTGACGTGAGATTTGTTGGTTGAAAAGAAAAACAAAGGAAGCTACGCAACGGAGACTACTGCTATCCATCGGAAGAAGAGATTGGAAAAGCTAGACCTACAGCCTACATGAACACATGTGGAGTTGGGAGTTTATTCCATTGATCTTCACGGATAAGTGTATACAGGAAGGCTTATGTGGTGGATTTTTTGGCTTTATTTCTTTGTACACATGTTGTTGTAACACCCCCTTGTACTTGGCACTGTGACATTATGATAATCATGCCATGTCATGTTCATTTGCAATGCTAATCACAGTGGTTAAACAAAGCAACTCAAATTTGCCCCTGAAAATTCAAATTCAAATTCAAATGCAAAATGAAGTTGTTCCAAAAATTATGGAAAAATGCTCATCATTTAGCAACAATTCCACAACAAATAGTTGTTAAGGAAAACAACACCACCATGTTGCTAAAATGAATAGTAGCTAATTAATTATAGCCATTTCAGCAAATTTAAATGCCTTTGCATTTAAATAAAATCCAAACAGTTTCCAATAATTCCCAAACTTGTTGTAGCAGTGTCTAGAAATGCATTGGACATATTGGGCCAAGTCCCATATTTTTTCAAAGATATTTGGATGCCCAACTGATCCTGTCTCCTTCTCTGTTTAATAAATAAAGTAAAACAGAAAGAAATAAATAGAAATCGGGCAGAAGCCCACCTACCTGACTTACCTGGCGCAGTCCAGGGCAAGGCCCAGCCCAACGTGTCGCCTCCCACCTGCTCCCGCTCGGTGTCGAGCTCACCATGGCCGAGCTCCCCTCCTCCGACGAATCCTCGACGCGTGCCGTCGCCGAGGCCTCGAGGGGATAAGAGCGAGCCCAACCACTCCCCCCTGGCCTCCTCATCCATTCCCCCCCTCACCCACGTGCTCGCCGCTCCTCTCTCTGCTCTCTGTCGAACGCCGACGCCGGCCACCTCCGTTGTTCCCGTAGCCACCGGCGGCCCCGTGCTCGCTGGTGATGCCCAGGAGCTCCGCCGTGGACGACCACCTCTCCTGATGGCCTCAGGGGGAGCCGGATGACCCTGCAGCGCCGAGCCCCTCCATCTGCATCTCCGGCCGCCGTCGTTCCCCTCCGACCCCGGCGAGGCTCACTGCTGCTACTAAGTTTCCGCGGGCTTTACGTAGCCACTCGGTGAGCTCTCCCTCCTTCTGCTTCCCTCCGCACGTCGCGAGCTTCTCCCGAGTTAGCCCACCACCATGCCGTGCTCTGTTCGCCGCCGAGCCCGCCGTATCCGTCGTGCTCGACCACCGCAGCTCGGACCAGTAGGATAGATCGGCGCGACGAACTCCTCTCGCTCGAATGCGTCCGAAAGCGCGCCAGCAAACGCCTCAGAACCCCGCGCCCGAGCTCGTCCGAAACACCTCGCCGCTGGCCTCGACGCCGGCGATGCTCCGGCCACCCCCGCGTCCAACTGGTGGCACCGTTCGACGCGCGGGCTTGCTGGCTCTCGAACGCAACCAGCCGCGGTCCAAATGGACCCCTTCAGACGAAACCCGAGCCTCTCCGGCGAAGTTGCCGCCGTGGAGGGCTCGCCGGAGAGATTCCGGCGCCGGCATCCTACGTGGACTGACCGGTGGGTCACCCTGAGCCACTGGCAACTGGGTCCCGCGGGCCCAGTTGACCAGTTGACCTGGTCAAACGCTGACGTGGCTGCCCCCTGTGTCTATGACATGTGGGTCCCGCCTGAATTAACGAATTAGATTAAATAGATAATTAGTTAATTAGCTAATTAGATGTTTAATCTGCTAATCACCCACTGACAGTAGACCCCACTCGCTAATTAACCTAGTTAGTTAGTTTAAACCCCTCTGTTAGTGCTTCTGTCACTGACAAGTGGGTCCCACTGGACCCACAGGTCAGATTTGACCAGGTCAGCGCCACTGTGCAAATGCTGACGTCACCCTTGCGCAGTGCTGACGTCACAGTTCCACTGTTCTGGATAATGCTGGTTTTATTAAATAGAAATAATTCCAGAAATTCCAAAAATCTTTAGAAATTCATATCTTTTTATCCGTAGCTCGGATGGAAAAACTTTCTACATGAAAGTTGCTCAGAACGACGAGACGAAGCCAACCGTGCTATCTGTTTCCGTGACGGGACCCTCTACGGAGGTGAACCCGCAACTTTTAGCCCGTTTCCGGTAGATGAATAGTGCACATACACCGGTTAGTAATTCCAGTTAATTCCTAAAAATAACTAATATAACTTAGACATGTTTTTAGGCAACCCTGCACTGCACATTAGCCTAGCACGCTTTGTGATGCTTGTATTCTGTGTATTTATCTGTTTCTTCCCCCCCTCTTCTCTCTCGGTAGAGTCCGACGCTGACGCCGCTCCAGAGACCGACGCCGTCCCGGTGATTGGTCCCCCCTCCGACGACCTTGCTTTTGCCACCGAGCAACCAGGCAAGCAACCCCCCCTCGATCATTCCGATATCGCCTATGTCTATTCCCTCTTATTCTTGCATTAGAATTGCCGCTACTGCTGCTGCTCCTATTACTGCTGCATAGCCTGTTTTTGCAATACTGTTGATACCTGTCTTTATTCCTAAACTGCTTAGTATAGGTTGGGTAGCACTGCTGTGGCCCCGCATTCTCGTAGTTGCCTCGCTTAGTACCCTTGCCTCGATCAAGCGATCGAGACCCTTCCCCTGACCTTCTTCACATCACCACACACCCCCTAGTATGCTCGACTCCGCAGAGTTAACATCGGGTGACGAGGGTGATACCTCCGAACTCACTTCCGATGTTGTCCCTGTAGTATAGCTAGCTCGTTGTGGGTTACCGAGGGTGATTCCTCTTCCCACTTCCGACTTAGCTTTTGTCGTGCATCCGCTATGGTGATTACCGCCGAGGGTGATTCCTCCGGTATCACCTTAACGGGACTTGTCGTTTAGGAATCCAACGAGGGTGATTCCTCGGATTCCTCATCGGCATGGAAACCACACGGATGCCCTGGTTTACCGTACCGTGTTTAAAGACGTATCGATCCCCGAGGCCGGACGTCGCCAGGAACAAAGGCGTGCGGCCAGAGGTATCGTGCGTCTGAAGACACTTTATAGTTACTACTACACATGTTGGATAGAGACGGGTTGACCCTGAGGGGTACCCGCGAGTGCCTTTGAGGCGTGATGTAACATCCCCAGATGTTGAACCTGTCATCAGGCTAATTAAATTTGCCATGTCATCATCTTTCATTAAGTCAAGATGCCACTTGTCCCAAATCCAATTTCAAGTTCTTATCTAAAAATAAAGTCAAATCTTTTTCTTCAAAATAGCAGAACAAAATGTTCATAATATTTCAAATAATCTCAAAGAAATTATGAAATAAAATCAATATTAATTAATTTCCCAATTTGACCATAACAACCAAAAACATTAGCTAACATAATTTAATTAATGCATTTCCATTTTATCAAAAATTTAAACGAAGTCCAACACCCACCAAACTTTTCGTGGCAGTACTAGCAAATGCCTAGTAATTGTTTTAACCAAGCTCACATCTTACAAAATATATTTGGTGCCAAAACAATTACAAGTTAGAAAACAAAAAGGAAAACAGAAAATGAAAATACAAAAAGGGGAGAAACTCACTTGCGCACTTTGGCCCAACAACACCAGCAGGGCCGGCCCAGCCAATCCCACCTGCTCCCTCGTCCTCCTCTGTGCGTGTCGCCTTGGCTGAGGCCGATCTCGCCGGCGCCGCCGCGTGCTGTCACAGTGGCGAAGGGAGGCGATAAGGGCGACTCCACCCACTCTCTGGCCCCCCCTGCTCTCTCTCTCCCTCCCCCTAGCCCCGCTCCTCCTCGTTTCCCTTCTCTCTGCTCGATCCAGAGGAGCCCGACGCAGTCCTCGCCATCGCTCGTCGTTGCCGCGGCCACCGGCCCCTCCGAGCCGCAACGAGCTGCCCTACAGCTTCCCCGACGTCGTCCTCACCTTCCACGCGTCCAAGGCCGACCGGTGAAGCCGCCCAGCGACGCCTACGCCTTCGCCTTCCACCTCGGGCCGACGAGATCGCCGCGAGCGCGCCGTCGTCTCCGGTGCCCCTCCTGCGCTACTAAGCCACCGCCGGGCCTACTTGAGCCCCCCTCGGTGAGCTACTCCTCCTCTCCCCTCACTCCCCTGCCCTCTTGCGTCGCCGTAGCAGCCGCGCCACTCAAGCCCATATGCACCGCCACCGGCAAGCCCGCCGACGTGGTCTCCGTCACCAACACGCGCGGTTGAGCCCAGCATCGAGCTCCTGGAGCTCCCAGGAGACGAACGCGCACACGCACACCCCTCCCCGAGCCCCGTAGCCGTGTTTTCGTCGATGGCCGAACTCCGGCGCCGCCCGCGAGCTCACCGTCGACGACTCCGGTCGAGTCCGGCGACGAGACCGCTTCCGTTGGATGCGCCTCTCTTCACTCTTTCGAACGCACTCAGCCCCGAGTCAAACGGCTGTCGGAGCGCGAAATCCGTCGACTTCCAGGGCCCTCCGCCGCGTTTGCGTGCTCGCCGGCGTTTAGCCGCCGGCCAGCCGACGTGGCCTGACATGTGGGTCCCCTGTGACGCTGACGGGTGGGTCCCGTTGACCTGTTGACCCGGTCAAACCACTGACGTGGCTGGCCCTGTGTCGCTGACATGTGGGGCCCGCCCGAATAAATGCTTTTAAATAAATAGATAATCTGTTAAATAAACTAACTAATTAGCTAAAACACTAACACCCACTGACTACTAGGGCCCACCCTCTAATTGACCTATTTAGTTAGACTAACCTCTCTGTTAAATGCCACTGTCACCGACCAGTGGGTCCCACTGGACCCACAGTTCAGATTTGAGTGGTCAATCGACCAGTTGACCTGCTGACATCACCTCTGCTTCACGCTGACGTCATCGGACACTGTTTTGGATAATGCTGGATTAAATAAAATATTTAAAATCAGAAAATGATTAAAACTTTAGAAAAATCATATCTTTTAATCCGTAACTCCGATGAAAATAATTTATATATGAAAGTTGCTCAGAATTTCGATACGAAGCTAGATACGCCCTCCGTATTCCCGTCAGATGCCCCTAGCTAGATGAACATGGAACTTTCGGCCTATTTTCGATAAATGAATAGTGCTCAACTTTAATAAAATAAATCCAAACAAATTCCTAAAATAGCTAAATGACTTAGACATGTCTTTAGGCAACCCTGCACTGCACCCTAGCTGTCACCTGCCTCTAACACCGCAGGCCTGCAACCGTCCCCCTCCGGTAATCTGTCCGACACAGGTCCGGAACCGGGAATACTTTCCCGGATGGGTTCCCCTTCTCCGTTATCGGTAGCACTGCGTTAGATCGTCATGCCTTGTGACTATTTTCGTTACTGTGTATTTATATTGTTTCCTCTCCCCCCTTTCTTCTCGGTAGACCCCGAGACCGCTGACGGTGCCCTGGTGATCGACTACTTCACCGCCGTTGTTCCTTTTCATTTGCCAAGCAACCAGGCAAGCAACCCCCCCTTGAGCATTTCCGATTTCGCCTATGTCTATTCTCTCTTATTCTTGCATTAGAATTGCTGCTACTGCTACTGCTCCTATTACTGTTGCATAGCCTGTCTTTGCTAAACTGTTGATACCTGTCATTATTCATGAACTGCTTAGTGTAGGTTGGGAAGCACTGCTATGGACCCACACTCTCGTAGTTGCCTCGCATAGTACCCTTGTCTCGATCAACTGATCGAGCCCCCTTCCCCTGACCTTCTTCACAGCACCGCACATCCCCTCCTAATATGCTCGACTCCGCAGAGTTAACATCGGGTGACGAGGGTGATACCTCCGAACTCACTTCTGATGTTGTCCCTGTATAGCTAGCTCGTTGTGGGTTACCGAGGGTGATTCCTCTTCCCACTTCCGACTTAGCATTTGTCGTGCATCCGCTATGGTGAATACCGCCGAGGGTGATTCCTCCGGTACCACCTTATCGGGACTTGTCGTCTAGGAGTCCAACGAGGGTGATTCCTCGGATTCCTCATCGGCATTGAAACCACACGGATGCCCTGTTCACCACACCGTGTTTAAAGACGTATCGATCCCCGAGGCCGGACGTCGCCAGGAACAAAGGCGTGCGGCCAGAGGTATCGTGCGTCTGATGACACTTTGAAGTTACTACTACACATGTTGGATGGAGGCGGGTTGACCCAGAGGGGTACCCGCGAGTGCCTTTGAGGCGTGAGCTGTGGAGTCGGGTGACCAGTGAGGGTACCCGCGAGATAACTACGAGGCGTGGCCGGTCTTTTCCAGTCCTTGTCACAAGTCCTCGAGACGGGACGACGGGGCCAACAGTATCGTAGGCTCTGCTCGTTACCGCGCGCTCCCAACACACTAAGCGATTTGGATATTTGATCCGAGGGCCTCCGGGCCGATAGCACTAACCACCACGTGGGTGTGAGTGGGTGCTCTGCGTCGTATACATCAGCCGGAGTCGTCACGACGTCAGCGATTGAGCGGCCCGTTCGGATTGGACTTAGGATGCAACCGCGCTTGTATAAGGGGTTGCTAGGTCTGCTACCGAACGTCCTCGCAACGTACGGAGCGTCCGGGGCGATGGCCCCGACCCCCGGGGGCATAGGTTTAGTCCGACGTGCTCGATCCTCTCTGGCGGTATCCGGTCGGGTTGCGGCGTATTGTTTAGCCGAGGGCGGGCACGACCTGATGGTGTGTCCGGCCGGAGTTAAGCGAGCGTGGTGGGTAACTTGGTGCACCCCTGCAGGGAAGAAACAATCTATCGATAGCCTGTCCTACGGTAACGGACACTCGGAGTTGTATCCACTTCGGTACAACTAGAACTGGTGAATTGAGATATGAGGTTGATGTTGCTGCAAACACTATATATTATTATGATGAAACTATTCTGTTCCCCTCTAATTGCTGCAAGACGCTGAAGATGCTAGTCTTCGTCAGGACTAGGCTTTTCCCCCTCTCTACTCTGGCATTCTGCAGTCTAGTCCACCCACATAAAGCCTCCTTTGAAAATAATGCATTGCTAGTATAGATCTGATGTAAGTCTTGCTGAGTACTTTGGATGAGTACTCACGGTTGCTTTGCTTCCTCTTTTGTCCTACCCGCATGATAAACCAGACGACGGAGCCATGGTGCCTGCAGCCCCAGTTGATGACTACTACTACCAGCCCGAGGCTGGCTACTACTACTACCCGGCCGGCGAGTACTTCTACGAGGAGCCGGCGGACGACGACCAGGAGTAGGATCGGAGGTCCCAGGCAGGAGGCCTGCGCCTTTTCGATCGTAGCTTTTATTTTGCCCCGCCTTTGTAAAAGGCCTATCTTCTTCTGTTGTTGTATCTGTACCCAGATACCTAACGCTTCCGCTGACTATGTGTGAGACATCATGTTATGTATTCGAGCCCTCGAGGCCCCTGGCTTGTAATATATGACTTGTATGTATTTATTTATGTTTTAGAGTTGTGCTGTGATTTCCTTCACGTGAGTCCTTAGGCTTGATCGTGTGCATTGCGTGTATGATTAGTGCACGGTCGGGCCGGGGTCGTCACAGGTTGGTATCAGAGCCGACTGCCTGTAGGAACCCCCTTTCCAACTCCTTGGTCGAAGTCGAGTCTAGAGGTCCAAAATGTTTTACTAACTTGGCTGTGTGGCTTATGGCCCCACGTCGCCAATGGGGTGGTATAGTATCTTTTATTCCTCGTCTATACTCTGGGACTCTGAATCTCTCCTCTATTCGGGTTAAACGATTTTACTAACACCGGCCTTAGGTTCTCGTAACCGCTTTCTCCCGGAGAGCCCTTGATCAGATGATGGCGTGTCATCACCAGAAGATTCCGAAGATACTCCTCGAAGTTCATCGAGACCATTATGCCCACTGCTTTTGCAAGTGCCCTATTACCGATAATCACCGTGAACAACTACACATCCTTACCGTTTGAATCTTCGTTCCCAGCCACCCCTCTCTGAATAAGATACCCCGAAGTACTCCTTGTAATCCGAGAATCCTTTGAGCCTACTGTCGTGCAGCTTCTTTCGCACTGCGGATAGTTCCTCACATCCCTGTGGATCCATTCATCCCCAGTTGTTCTTGAGCTCCACGAAATACTTCGTAATGCTATTCGATCTTCCGATAATCCTCTGCAGCCTACAGCTTTTAAGATTCTTTTTACCTGCTTGCATTATGGTTAGTTCCATATGTCAAGTAATCATCGTTGATATCCCTTGTCCCTATCATTCTGATCCTGTTGATTCAACATATGTTGCGAATTCTCGCAATCATCAGTTGTTTCCTACTAAGTCATCCTTCCGCCTCAGACGTTATTTAGTCATGAGTTGGATCCCGGCCAATCATGTTATAATTGATTGTCCCTCTAGCTCTATTCAACTTATTCTTCCTTTGATCAGAGCCTCTGCTTCTGATCCTTTGTTTTGGAATCTTGACCCCCTTGTGCTTAAGCGTCGAATTATTTCGATGTTTCCACAAACCGATGCTTTATGCATCCTTTCTTCTTCTGGTTGAGTACCGATACTCACATCAGATTCTTTACCGACCATCTGGTCCTTTGTTGGATTTTATCCGACAACGTCTTCCATTTTTCAATAACCCTGTGAGTCTTTCCTCGGATAAATACCTTTGGTAAATTGTATTCTCTGTCCTATCAACCATGCTCTACTATCGGGCCTGAGTTATTTACTCCTAAAATTTCTGGTATATGGTCCTAAGTTGCCCTGTAGGGTTGAACATATACCTTCCCTAATCGTGTGAACTTGAAAGTTCTGCGAGTCATATTCTTCTGGTGCTTCACCAGATAAATCTTCCGCACTACCATTTCTTCGAAAACGAGGAGTGAATGAAAGGTTATGCATTGAAGAAGTGGGAGTCGACCTTGAACCTTTGTGTTCATGCCCATGGACCCGATGTAGAACTTATCATGGAAGCTGCTCGTAAAAAGAATTACTTCCTTGGTACAAGTTCATCTTGTATCTCTGAATTGATCCTTTGCAATCATGGTTTTCGACCATATCCTCTCCTTGATTTCACTTCCCGGATAAGCTAAAAATACTTGTCTTCTGCAGATCTTTTCACCCATCCAACCTCTATTCTGATTTACCTTCGGGTATTAACCCTACTACTTGTTACTGGGAAGTCCAACACTCCATCACCTCATTCCTAGCCTGGTCGGCTATATTATTATCGAACTACTCTTAACTGTGTTATCTGGTCCTTATGCCCAGAGCACAACTTCCGACGAAGAGCGAAGCTTACGTCGATCTCCTTCATGTTATCATTTCACCTCGAACAACAAGCTTGATTTCGAGCTTGTGCCGTATCAGTGGCTCCATTAACCCTCTCGCTTCATCGTTCCTTTTATCGATGCCGTCGCTGTTCGATGGCATCCTCGTGAAATCTCTCGACAAAATGTTTCTTGATCCATTATCCACACAACATCGTATGGGTAATATCAAGATTCTTCTCTCGTCCCTTTATCCAAATGTTTTTGAACTTGCTTCCCTATCATGTATATCATGCTCCGCTCTTTCTTGCGAAATGATATACCCCTAAAACATGTGCGTAAAACACATATTTCTTTCCATTGGCGTGATTAATCAATTAATCACATTTTTCCTTTCCATCTGTTTGTTTAACCTTTCTTGATATCATTAAGACATGAGCAGGAATAATTCCCTGCTTATGAAATAAACCTCGGTCTGCAACTCTGTCAGTGAGACCCTGTTACTACTGTTGCTAACATTTCGGTAACCGCCGATGGACGAGAACTTTGCCTATTGGTCCGCCTCGTTCAACGAGCAGGAAAATGGTTCTCTTCGTCCCTCGCCCTTGGTACCGACGATGTTACCGACATAACTAACAGACTGCCCCCTGACATACCTTGTTGTCATGACCGGTAAAATGTCACCGTTCTCCCTACTTTCGATCGTCCCTCGCCACGGTTCTACACGATCGGAACCTGACCCTCCTGTACATCCTCGATTCCGAACTATCTTTTGGTTCTTGGTTTGGTGTGTTATCACGAGCCACCACTCTCCGAGAGTTGATCTATTCTCGATGCTTCGAACCCCTTTTCACACTCTGTTCAGGCATCAAACCGGTGTTCGTTCGTTTGAAACTTCTTATTGTACTTTCACACTTTGCTCTCGATGTTTTCCTAAGTTTTATCTCGAGAGATATTTCAGCCACATCCTTTGAACTATCTGCCGAATAATCAACCTTGTAAAAGGTCCATTCTTCCGAAGTTATCCACTACTTCCCCACTTAAATCTCGGGACGAGATTTCTTGTAGTGGAGGAGATTTGTAACATCCCCAGATGTTGAACCTGTCATCAGGCTAATTAAATTTGCCATGTCATCATCTTTCATTAAGTCAAGATGCCACTTGTCCCAAATCCAATTTCAAGTTCTTATCTAAAAATAAAGTCAAATCTTTTTCTTCAAAATAGCAGAACAAAATGTTCATAATATTTCAAATAATCTCAAAGAAATTATGAAATAAAATCAATATTAATTAATTTCCCAATTTGACCATAACAACCAAAAACATTAGCTAACATAATTTAATTAATGCATTTCCATTTTATCAAAAATTTAAACGAAGTCCAACACCCACCAAACTTTTCGTGGCAGTACTAGCAAATGCCTAGTAATTGTTTTAACCAAGCTCACATCTTACAAAATATATTTGGTGCCAAAACAATTACAAGTTAGAAAACAAAAAGGAAAACAGAAAATGAAAATACAAAAAGGGGAGAAACTCACTTGCGCACTTTGGCCCAACAACACCAGCAGGGCCGGCCCAGCCAATCCCACCTGCTCCCTCGTCCTCCTCTGTGCGTGTCGCCTTGGCTGAGGCCGATCTCGCCGGCGCCGCCGCGTGCTGTCACAGTGGCGAAGGGAGGCGATAAGGGCGACTCCACCCACTCTCTGGCCCCCCCCTGCTCTCTCTCTCCCTCCCCCTAGCCCCGCTCCTCCTCGTTTCCCTTCTCTCTGCTCGATCCAGAGGAGCCCGACGCAGTCCTCGCCATCGCTCGTCGTTGCCGCGGCCACCGGCCCCTCCGAGCCGCAACGAGCTGCCCTACAGCTTCCCCGACGTCGTCCTCACCTTCCACGCGTCCAAGGCCGACCGGTGAAGCCGCCCAGCGACGCCTACGCCTTCGCCTTCCACCTCGGGCCGACGAGATCGCCGCGAGCGCGCCGTCGTCTCCGGTGCCCCTCCTGCGCTACTAAGCCACCGCCGGGCCTACTTGAGCCCCCCTCGGTGAGCTACTCCTCCTCTCCCCTCACTCCCCTGCCCTCTTGCGTCGCCGTAGCAGCCGCGCCACTCAAGCCCATATGCACCGCCACCGGCAAGCCCGCCGACGTGGTCTCCGTCACCAACACGCGCGGTTGAGCCCAGCATCGAGCTCCTGGAGCTCCCAGGAGACGAACGCGCACACGCACACCCCTCCCCGAGCCCCGTAGCCGTGTTTTCGTCGATGGCCGAACTCCGGCGCCGCCCGCGAGCTCACCGTCGACGACTCCGGTCGAGTCCGGCGACGAGACCGCTTCCGTTGGATGCGCCTCTCTTCACTCTTTCGAACGCACTCAGCCCCGAGTCAAACGGCTGTCGGAGCGCGAAATCCGTCGACTTCCAGGGCCCTCCGCCGCGTTTGCGTGCTCGCCGGCGTTTAGCCGCCGGCCAGCCGACGTGGCCTGACATGTGGGTCCCCTGTGACGCTGACGGGTGGGTCCCGTTGACCTGTTGACCCGGTCAAACCACTGACGTGGCTGGCCCTGTGTCGCTGACATGTGGGGCCCGCCCGAATAAATGCTTTTAAATAAATAGATAATCTGTTAAATAAACTAACTAATTAGCTAAAACACTAACACCCACTGACTACTAGGGCCCACCCTCTAATTGACCTATTTAGTTAGACTAACCTCTCTGTTAAATGCCACTGTCACCGACCAGTGGGTCCCACTGGACCCACAGTTCAGATTTGAGTGGTCAATCGACCAGTTGACCTGCTGACATCACCTCTGCTTCACGCTGACGTCATCGGACACTGTTTTGGATAATGCTGGATTAAATAAAATATTTAAAATCAGAAAATGATTAAAACTTTAGAAAAATCATATCTTTTAATCCGTAACTCCGATGAAAATAATTTATATATGAAAGTTGCTCAGAATTTCGATACGAAGCTAGATACGCCCTCCGTATTCCCGTCAGATGCCCCTAGCTAGATGAACATGGAACTTTCGGCCTATTTTCGATAAATGAATAGTGCTCAACTTTAATAAAATAAATCCAAACAAATTCCTAAAATAGCTAAATGACTTAGACATGTCTTTAGGCAACCCTGCACTGCACCCTAGCTGTCACCTGCCTCTAACACCGCAGGCCTGCAACCGTCCCCCTCCGGTAATCTGTCCGACACAGGTCCGGAACCGGGAATACTTTCCCGGATGGGTTCCCCTTCTCCGTTATCGGTAGCACTGCGTTAGATCGTCATGCCTTGTGACTATTTTCGTTACTGTGTATTTATATTGTTTCCTCTCCCCCCTTTCTTCTCGGTAGACCCCGAGACCGCTGACGGTGCCCTGGTGATCGACTACTTCACCGCCGTTGTTCCTTTTCATTTGCCAAGCAACCAGGCAAGCAACCCCCCCTTGAGCATTTCCGATTTCGCCTATGTCTATTCTCTCTTATTCTTGCATTAGAATTGCTGCTACTGCTACTGCTCCTATTACTGTTGCATAGCCTGTCTTTGCTAAACTGTTGATACCTGTCATTATTCATGAACTGCTTAGTGTAGGTTGGGAAGCACTGCTATGGACCCACACTCTCGTAGTTGCCTCGCATAGTACCCTTGTCTCGATCAACTGATCGAGCCCCCTTCCCCTGACCTTCTTCACAGCACCGCACATCCCCTCCTAATATGCTCGACTCCGCAGAGTTAACATCGGGTGACGAGGGTGATACCTCCGAACTCACTTCTGATGTTGTCCCTGTATAGCTAGCTCGTTGTGGGTTACCGAGGGTGATTCCTCTTCCCACTTCCGACTTAGCATTTGTCGTGCATCCGCTATGGTGAATACCGCCGAGGGTGATTCCTCCGGTACCACCTTATCGGGACTTGTCGTCTAGGAGTCCAACGAGGGTGATTCCTCGGATTCCTCATCGGCATTGAAACCACACGGATGCCCTGTTCACCACACCGTGTTTAAAGACGTATCGATCCCCGAGGCCGGACGTCGCCAGGAACAAAGGCGTGCGGCCAGAGGTATCGTGCGTCTGATGACACTTTGAAGTTACTACTACACATGTTGGATGGAGGCGGGTTGACCCAGAGGGGTACCCGCGAGTGCCTTTGAGGCGTGAGCTGTGGAGTCGGGTGACCAGTGAGGGTACCCGCGAGATAACTACGAGGCGTGGCCGGTCTTTTCCAGTCCTTGTCACAAGTCCTCGAGACGGGACGACGGGGCCAACAGTATCGTAGGCTCTGCTCGTTACCGCGCGCTCCCAACACACTAAGCGATTTGGATATTTGATCCGAGGGCCTCCGGGCCGATAGCACTAACCACCACGTGGGTGTGAGTGGGTGCTCTGCGTCGTATACATCAGCCGGAGTCGTCACGACGTCAGCGATTGAGCGGCCCGTTCGGATTGGACTTAGGATGCAACCGCGCTTGTATAAGGGGTTGCTAGGTCTGCTACCGAACGTCCTCGCAACGTACGGAGCGTCCGGGGCGATGGCCCCGACCCCCGGGGGCATAGGTTTAGTCCGACGTGCTCGATCCTCTCTGGCGGTATCCGGTCGGGTTGCGGCGTATTGTTTAGCCGAGGGCGGGCACGACCTGATGGTGTGTCCGGCCGGAGTTAAGCGAGCGTGGTGGGTAACTTGGTGCACCCCTGCAGGGAAGAAACAATCTATCGATAGCCTGTCCTACGGTAACGGACACTCGGAGTTGTATCCACTTCGGTACAACTAGAACTGGTGAATTGAGATATGAGGTTGATGTTGCTGCAAACACTATATATTATTATGATGAAACTATTCTGTTCCCCTCTAATTGCTGCAAGACGCTGAAGATGCTAGTCTTCGTCAGGACTAGGCTTTTCCCCCTCTCTACTCTGGCATTCTGCAGTCTAGTCCACCCACATAAAGCCTCCGTTGAAAATAATGCATTGCTAGTATAGATCTGATGTAAGTCTTGCTGAGTACTTTGGATGAGTACTCACGGTTGCTTTGCTTCCTCTTTTGTCCTACCCGCATGATAAACCAGACGACGGAGCCATGGTGCCTGCAGCCCCAGTTGATGACTACTACTACCAGCCCGAGGCTGGCTACTACTACTACCCGGCCGGCGAGTACTTCTACGAGGAGCCGGCGGACGACGACCAGGAGTAGGATCGGAGGTCCCAGGCAGGAGGCCTGCGCCTTTTCGATCGTAGCTTTTATTTTGCCCCGCCTTTGTAAAAGGCCTATCTTCTTCTGTTGTTGTATCTGTACCCAGATACCTAACGCTTCCGCTGACTATGTGTGAGACATCATGTTATGTATTCGAGCCCTCGAGGCCCCTGGCTTGTAATATATGACTTGTATGTATTTATTTATGTTTTAGAGTTGTGCTGTGATTTCCTTCACGTGAGTCCTTAGGCTTGATCGTGTGCATTGCGTGTATGATTAGTGCACGGTCGGGCCGGGGTCGTCACACGTGAGCTGTGGAGTCGGGTGACCAGTGAGGGTACCCGCGAGATAACTACGAAGCGTGGCCGGTCCTGTAAGGTCCTTGTCACAAGTCTTCGAGACGGGACGTCGGGGCCACCGGTGTGGTGGCAACGCTCGTTACCGCGCGCTCCCAATCCACTAAGCGATTTGGATATTTGATCCGAGGGGCCTTCGGGTCCGATAGCACTAACCACCACGTGGGTGTGAGTGGGTGCTCTGCGTCGTATACATCAGCCGGAGTCGTCACGACGTCAGCGATTGAGCGGCCCGTTCGGATTGGACCCAGAATGCAACTGCGTGCTTGTATAAGGGGTTGCTAGGTCTGCTACCGAACGGCCTCGCAACGTGCAGGAGCGTCCGGGGCGATGGACCATGACCCCCGGGGGCATAGGCTTAGTCCGGCGTGCTCGATCCTCTCTGGCGGTTTCCGGTCGGGTTGCGTCGTGTTGTTTAGCCGAGGCCGGGCAGGACCCAGCCAGTGTGTCCGGCCGGAGTTAAGCGAGCGTGGTGGGTAAGTTGGTGCACCCCTGCAGGGAAGAAAACATCTATCGATAGCCTGTCCTACGGTAACGGACACTCGGAGTTGTATCCACTTCGGTACAACTAGAACTGGTGACTTGAGATATGAGGTAGGGCTCTGGGATTGCTTTCTCGCAGGGAGTCGAGGAAGGATCCCCGGCCGAGGTTGTATTACTATGAACACTTTACATTATGATGTACTAATCTGCGCCCTTCTAATGCTGCAAGACCTTGAAGATGCTAGTCTTCGACAGGACTAGGCTTTCCTCTCTTTACTCTGGCTTTCTGCAGTCTAGTCCACCCACATAAAGCCTCCTTTGAAAATATTGCATTGCTTAGTATAGATCTGATGTAAGTCTTGCTGAGTACTTTGGATGAGTACTCACGGTTGCTTTGCTTCCCCTTTTGTCCTTCCCGCATGATAAATCAGACGACGGAGCCATGGTGCCAGCAGCCCCCGTTGACGACTACTACTACCAGCCCGAGGCTGGCTACTACTACTACCCGGCCGGCGAGTACTTCTACGAGGAGCCGGCGGACGACGACCAGGAGTAGGATCGGAGGTCCCAGGCAGGAGGCCTGCGCCTTTTCGATCGTAGTTTTTCTTTTGCCCCGCCTCGTATGAGGCCTATCTGTACTTGTGTTCTATGTCTGTACCCAGACATCTGACGCTTCCGCTGACTATGTGTATGACACTTGTTATGTATTCGAGCCCTCGAGGCCCCTGGCTTGTAATATATAACTTGTATGTATTTATTTATGTTTTAGAGTTGTGTTGTGATTCCTTCACGTGAGTCCTTAGGCTTGATCGTGTGCAGTTGCGTGTATGATTAGTGCACGGTCGGGCCGGGGTCGTCACAGGTTGGTATCAGAGCCGACTGCCTGTAGGAACCCCTTTCCAACTCCTTGGTCGAAGTCGAGTCTAGAGGTCAAAAACTGTTTTACTAACTTGGCTGTGTGGCTTATGGCCCCACGTCGCCACTTGGGTGGTGTAGCTTCTTTTTATTCCTCGTCTATACTCTGGGACTCTTCTCTCTCGTCTATTCGGGTTAAACGATTTTACTAACTCCGACATTAGGTTCTCGTAACTGCTTCCTCCCGGAGAGCCCCCCCCCCCCACATCCCGAAGTTGGCGTGTCATCATCAAAAGACTCCGAAGATACTCCACGAAGTTTCCGAGACCATTATGCCACTGCTTTGCAGTCCCTGACCACCGTTAAACCCCAAAGGATAACTACCTACACCTGTCGTTCCTATATTCGTCCCAGTACCCTCGGGTTCTATCCGACATATCGTAACACTATCCGACATTTCGAGAATTCTCGGAACCTATTGCCTTGCAGTCCTGTTCCGCCTGATCACACCTATGAATAAATCCTCATACTTACCGGGGATTCGTTCATCCCTAGTTGATCAGTTGTTTCGCAACATACTTCCCATTATTAATCGATCTCCCGAAGGACCTCTGCAGCCTACTGCTGTTGGTTACCTTGCCGGCCTGAATTATGGATAATTCCATATGTTTGGCAATATTCATCGTTACCCTTTGACACCGTCATTTTGGTCTTATTGAGTCAACATGAGTGTGAATGCACGCAATCATTAGTTGATCCTTCTAAATTATCTTCTTCGGCTCAGACCTTATTCCGAACATGAGCTGGTTCTCGGTAAATCAATCCTTGATTGATTAGCCATCTAATTCAATTCAACGTGCTCATCTTTTTATCAGAGCCTCTGCCTCTGATTCCTCGACTTTGGAAATTGTAACTCTTTGCATTTAAGCTTCGGCTTATCCAGATAATTTCCATAAACTGATGCCCTTGCATTCTCCTTCTTCTGGTTGAGTACCGATACTCACATCATATCCTTTGCCGACCACCTGATCTTTTGTTGGATTAATATCCGACACTGCCCTCCATATTCCATAACCTTGTTAGTTTCCCCTGATACATAATACCTTCGGTAAATTGTATCCCCCGTCTTGTCAACCATACTCTGCTTCTCAAGCTTATGCTACTTACCCCTGAAGTTTGTGGTATATGTTCTTAAGTTGCCCCGATGGGTTGAACATATGCTTTCTCTAGTCTGTGTGAATCAAAAGCTATGCGAGATATATCCACTCGCGTTCCGTCGAATAAATTTTTGACTCTACAATTTCTTCGAAGACGAGGAGTGAATGAAAGGTAATGCATTGAAGAAGTGGGAGTCGACCTTGAACCATGTGTTCATGCCCATGGACCCGATGTAGAACTTATCATGGAAGCTGCTCATCTTGTACCTGTGAATTGATCCTTTCCAATCGTGGTTCTGACCATATTTTCCCCTTGATCCCATTTCCCGGACAAGTTAAAATACTTGTCTTCTACAGATCAACTCACCTATCCAACCACTATCCTGATCTACCTTCAAGTATTGCCCCATGTTATCTCGAGGATATTGCATCATTGCACTACCTCTAGTGAACTCTTATTGGAATGATACTCCATCATATCATTCCTTGTCTGATCGGCTATATCATCTTCGTGCTAATTCTAACCGTGTTAACTGGCCCCTATGCCGTAGCCTAACTTCCGACGATGAGTTAAGCTTACGTCGATCTTCTTCATTTTATCATTTCACCTCGAACCACAAGCTTATTTCGAGCTTGTGCCGTATCCGTGGTTTCATTAACCTTTCGCTTCATCATCCCTTTTTCTTGATGTCGTCGCTATTCGATGGCATCTTCGTGAAACCTCTCGACAAAATGTTTCTTGATCTATTATCCATTCACCGCTGTATGGGTAACATCACGATTCTTCCCTCGTCCCTTTACCTAAATAATTTTGAACTTGCTACCCTATCTTGTATATCATGCTCCGCTTTTCCTCGGGAAATGATATACCCCTAACGCTTGAGTGTACACACATTTTCCCTTCCATTGGTTTGATAAACCAATTATTCACATTTTCCTTTCCATTTGTTTGTTTAACCTTTCTTACCAAGTTCTGTTTAATTATCATCAGGACTTGACAAGTCTGATTCTTCTTCTTTCAGATGGAGCCTCTGTTTCCACCTCGCCCGGAGACTCAGCTTGTGCTTCGCACCTGGGCTCGAGATGCCCCTGGGTTTCCGGCCATTCTAGTCGCTCTCCTGACCAGGCTGGGCTACCGCTGGTACCCCGAGTACATGGTCTACGAGGAGGATCGCGAGTTCAACCAGGAGCAGTATTATGCTGATGTTCGTATCTACGACCGGCAGGATGACTCAGGCACTGAGCTGTACCGCTTCCGCGGTAGCGGCGTGACGGTTGCAATGGCAGCCCATGATGCTGCCTACGCTGCTGTCGTACGCCTCCGAGGAGAGCACAGAGATAGCTTGGATGCTTCTGAGTTTCGGTACATTCCGTATGCACCTGCTGGAGATGAGACTGGATACTACTCAGCTATCTGTGCCCCGTATGAGAGTCGACGATATGACCCGCAGGTTCTGATTCAGCACACTCAGGCTCTGGATCGTACTGCTCGGGCCCTGGCGGTTGAGTTGTCCATCACTCGGACAGTTCTCTACCAGACATTGACGCAGTTGCTTATGCATCACGTCAATTGCGTCCGCATGAAGAAAATTACCCAGTGCATGATCTGGAACTTGCTGCAGTGATCTTTGCATTGAAGCTATGGCGGCATTACCTTCTTGGTAACCGGTGTGAGATTTATACTGATCATCAAAGCTTGAAGTATTTATTCACTCAGCCGGATCTCAAACTCCGCCAACAGCGATGGTTGGAAGCTATTTCTGAATATGACTGCGGTATTTCTTATACCCCTGGCAAGGCTAATGTGATGGCCGATGCCTTGAGTCGCAAGTCATACAGCACCAACCTCAAGGTTAAGCGAGCTCAGCCTCGTCTTTATGAGGAATTACGCAAGCTGAATCTGCATATCGTTCCACATGGTTCGCTTAATGACCTTGTGATACAGCCGGATCTTGAGAAGGCTGTCAAGGTAGCGCAAACCAAAGATGCTTACGTTGATGTTGCGAAACAGGAACTGCATCTTCCGAAATACAGGGATTTCTCAATATCCGAAGATGGAACCTTGTATTTCCGAGGCCGCATCGTGGTAACGCGTTTCGAGCTTATGACTGACAAGGTCATGAAGGAGGCACATGATACACCGCTGTCTATTCATCCTGGTAGTACTAAGATGTATCGTGATCTCCGCCAAAGGTACTGGTGGCCGAATATGAAACGGGATATTGCTCGATATGTTGCTGAATGCGATGTCTGTCGTCGCGTGAAGGCAGAACATCAGAAGCCTGATGGACTTCTGCAACCTCTTCCTATTCCGCTGTGGAAATGGGATAAGGTGCAGATGGATTTCATTACTGGCTTTCCCAAGTCCCAGAAGGGTAACGATGCCATTCTTGTCGTCGTCGACCAACTCTCAAAGGTTGCACACTTCCTGCCAATCAAGGAGACTATCACTGCTAGCCAGTTAGCAGAACTGTATATCTCCAGAATTGTATCCCTCCACGGAATTCCGAAGGAGATCAGTACGGACCGTGGCACCCTGTTCACTTCCAAGTTCTGGGAAAGTTTTCAAGAAGCTTTGGGAACTCATATCAACTGGAGTTCAGCTTATCACCCCCAGTCCCAAGGTCAAGTTGAACGAGTCAATCAAGTGCTTGAAGATATGCTGCGAGCTTGTGTTATATCATTCGGTAAGAAATGGGAAGAATCCCTTCCATATGCCGAGTTCTCGTATAACAACAGCTATCAAGCAAGCTTGAAGATGGCTCCTTTTGAAGTTCTGTACGGACGTAAGTGTCGAACCCCTCTGAACTGGTCAGAAACTGGGGAACGACAAGTTATTGGTCCGGACATTATTCAACACGCCGAAGAGCAAGTCCGTATCGTGCGTGAGAATCTCAAGGCGGCTCAAGACCGTCAGAAGAGCAACTATGATCGCAAGCGATGGGGATTGACTTATCAACCAGGTGATCAAGTTTATCTTCGTGTCACCCCTATGAAGGGCACGCACCGTTTCGGCGTCAAGGGCAAGTTAGCTCCACGCTACATTGGCCCCTTTCCCGTGGTTGCTAGACGTGGATTTGTGGCTTATAAACTGGAATTGCCTCCGCAATTCTCGCATATCCACGATGTGTTCCATGTGTCGCAACTCCGCCGATCTTTCAAGGAGTCCCCGCATCGTGCTGTGGATCACGAGATGCTCGAGCTTCAAGATGATCTTTCTTATAAGGAGCATCCGATCCGCATCCTCGATCAAGCTGAACGTCGGACCCGCCAGAAGACAACCAAGTTCCTGAAAGTGCAGTGGTCGAATCACACTGAAGATGAAGCCACTTGGGAACGCGGGGAGAATCTTCGGGCGGAATACCCCGACCTCTTTTCTTCTACCTCCTAAATTCTCGGGACGAGAATTTCTTTTAGAGGAGGAGAATTTGTAACACCCCCTTGTACTTGGCACTGTGACATTATGATAATCATGCCATGTCATGTTCATTTGCAATGCTAATCACAGTGGTTAAACAAAGCAACTCAAATTTGCCCCTGAAAATTCAAATTCAAATTCAAATGCAAAATGAAGTTGTTCCAAAAATTATGGAAAAATGCTCATCATTTAGCAACAATTCCACAACAAATAGTTGTTAAGGAAAACAACACCACCATGTTGCTAAAATGAATAGTAGCTAATTAATTATAGCCATTTCAGCAAATTTAAATGCCTTTGCATTTAAATAAAATCCAAACAGTTTCCAATAATTCCCAAACTTGTTGTAGCAGTGTCTAGAAATGCATTGGACATATTGGGCCAAGTCCCATATTTTTTCAAAGATATTTGGATGCCCAACTGATCCTGTCTCCTTCTCTGTTTAATAAATAAAGTAAAACAGAAAGAAATAAATAGAAATCGGGCAGAAGCCCACCTACCTGACTTACCTGGCGCAGTCCAGGGCAAGGCCCAGCCCAACGCGTCGCCTCCCACCTGCTCCCGCTCGGTGTCGAGCTCACCATGGCCGAGCTCCCCTCCTCCAGCGAATCCTCGACGCGTGCCGTCGCCGAGGCCTCGAGGGGATAAGAGCGAGCCCAACCACTCCCCCCTGGCCTCCTCATCCATTCCCCCCCTCACCCACGTGCTCGCCGCTCCTCTCTCTGCTCTCTGTCGAACGCCGACGCCGGCCACCTCCGTTGTTCCCGTAGCCACCGGCGGCCCCGTGCTCGCTGGTGATGCCCAGGAGCTCCGCCGTGGACGACCACCTCTCCTGATGGCCTCAGGGGGAGCCGGATGACCCTGCAGCGCCGAGCCCCTCCATCTGCATCTCCGGCCGCCGTCGTTCCCCTCCGACCCCGGCGAGGCTCACTGCTGCTACTAAGTTTCCGCGGGCTTTACGTAGCCACTCGGTGAGCTCTCCCTCCTTCTGCTTCCCTCCGCACGTCGCGAGTTTCTCCCGAGTTAGCCCACCACCATGCCGTGCTCTGTTCGCCGCCGAGCCCGCCGTATCCGTCGTGCTCGACCACCGCAGCTCGGACCAGTAGGATAGATCGGCGCGACGAACTCCTCTCGCTCGAATGCGTCCGAAAGCGCGCCAGCAAACGCCTCAGAACCCCGCGCCCGAGCTCGTCCGAAACACCTCGCCGCTGGCCTCGACGCCGGCGATGCTCCGGCCACCCCCGCGTCCAACTGGTGGCACCGTTCGACGCGCGGGCTTGCTGGCTCTCGAACGCAACCAGCCGCGGTCCAAATGGACCCCTTCAGACGAAACCCGAGCCTCTCCGGCGAAGTTGCCGCCGTGGAGGGCTCGCCGGAGAGATTCCGGCGCCGGCATCCTACGTGGACTGACCGGTGGGTCACCCTGAGCCACTGGCAACTGGGTCCCGCGGGCCCAGTTGACCAGTTGACCTGGTCAAACGCTGACGTGGCTGCCCCCTGTGTCTATGACATGTGGGTCCCGCCTGAATTAACGAATTAGATTAAATAGATAATTAGTTAATTAGCTAATTAGATGTTTAATCTGCTAATCACCCACTGACAGTAGACCCCACTCGCTAATTAACCTAGTTAGTTAGTTTAAACCCCTCTGTTAGTGCTTCTGTCACTGACAAGTGGGTCCCACTGGACCCACAGGTCAGATTTGACCAGGTCAGCGCCACTGTGCAAATGCTGACGTCACCCTTGCGCAGTGCTGACGTCACAGTTCCACTGTTCTGGATAATGCTGGTTTTATTAAATAGAAATAATTCCAGAAATTCCAAAAATCTTTAGAAATTCATATCTTTTTATCCGTAGCTCGGATGGAAAAACTTTCTACATGAAAGTTGCTCAGAACGACGAGACGAAGCCAACCGTGCTATCTGTTTCCGTGACGGGACCCTCTACGGAGGTGAACCCGCAACTTTTAGCCCGTTTCCGGTAGATGAATAGTGCACATACACCGGTTAGTAATTCCAGTTAATTCCTAAAAATAACTAATATAACTTAGACATGTTTTTAGGCAACCCTGCACTGCACATTAGCCTAGCACGCTTTGTGATGCTTGTATTCTGTGTATTTATCTGTTTCTTCCCCCCCTCTTCTCTCTCGGTAGAGTCCGACGCTGACGCCGCTCCAGAGACCGACGCCGTCCCGGTGATTGGTCCCCCCTCCGACGACCTTGCTTTTGCCACCGAGCAACCAGGCAAGCAACCCCCCCTCGATCATTCCGATATCGCCTATGTCTATTCTCTCTTATTCTTGCATTAGAATTGCCGCTACTGCTGCTGCTCCTATTACTGCTGCATAGCCTGTTTTTGCAATACTGTTGATACCTGTCTTTATTCCTAAACTGCTTAGTATAGGTTGGGTAGCACTGCTGTGGTCCCGCATTCTCGTAGTTGCCTCGCTTAGTACCCTTGCCTCGATCAAGCGATCGAGCCCCTTCCCCTGACCTTCTTCACATCACCACACACCCCCTAGTATGCTCGACTCCGCAGAGTTAACATCGGGTGACGAGGGTGATACCTCCGAACTCACTTCCGATGTTGTCCCTGTAGTATAGCTAGCTCGTTGTGGGTTACCGAGGGTGATTCCTCTTCCCACTTCCGACTTAGCTTTTGTCGTGCATCCGCTATGGTGATTACCGCCGAGGGTGATTCCTCCGGTATCACCTTAACGGGACTTGTCGTTTAGGAATCCAACGAGGGTGATTCCTCGGATTCCTCATCGGCATGGAAACCACACGGATGCCCTGGTTTACCGTACCGTGTTTAAAGACGTATCGATCCCCGAGGCCGGACGTCGCCAGGAACAAAGGCGTGCGGCCAGAGGTATCGTGCGTCTGATGACATTTTATTGTTACTACACTTGTTGGATAGAGACGGGTTGACCCTGAGGGGTACCCGCGAGTGCCTTTGAGGCGTGAGCTGTGGAGTCGGGTGACCAGTGAGGGTACCCGCGAGATAACTATGAAGCGTGGCCGGTCCTGTAAGGTCCTTGTCACAAGTCTTCGAGACGGGACGTCGGGGCCACCGGTGTGGTGGCAACGCTCGTTACCGCGCGCTCCCAATCCACTAAGCGATTTGGATATTTGATCCGAGGGGCCTTCGGGTCCGATAGCACTAACCACCACGTGGGTGTGAGTGGGTGCTCTGCGTCGTATACATCAGCCGGAGTCGTCACGACGTCAGCGATTGAGCGGCCCGTTCGGATTGGACCCAGAATGCAACTGCGTGCTTGTATAAGGGGTTGCTAGGTCTGCTACCGAACGGCCTCGCAACGTGCAGGAGCGTCCGGGGCGATGGACCATGACCCCCGGGGGCATAGGCTTAGTCCGGCGTGCTCGATCCTCTCTGGCGGTTTCCGGTCGGGTTGCGTCGTGTTGTTTAGCCGAGGCCGGGCAGGACCCAGCCAGTGTGTCCGGCCGGAGTTAAGCGAGCGTGGTGGGTAAGTTGGTGCACCCCTGCAGGGAAGAAAACATCTATCGATAGCCTGTCCTACGGTAACGGACACTCGGAGTTGTATCCACTTCGGTACAACTAGAACTGGTGACTTGAGATATGAGGTAGGGCTCTGGGATTGCTTTCTCGCAGGGAGTCGAGGAAGGATCCCCGGCCGAGGTTGTATTACTATGAACACTTTACATTATGATGTACTAATCTGCGCCCTTCTAATGCTGCAAGACCTTGAAGATGCTAGTCTTCGACAGGACTAGGCTTTCCTCTCTTTACTCTGGCTTTCTGCAGTCTAGTCCACCCACATAAAGCCTCCTTTGAAAATATTGCATTGCTTAGTATAGATCTGATGTAAGTCTTGCTGAGTACTTTGGATGAGTACTCACGGTTGCTTTGCTTCCCCTTTTGTCCTTCCCGCATGATAAATCAGACGACGGAGCCATGGTGCCAGCAGCCCCCGTTGACGACTACTACTACCAGCCCGAGGCTGGCTACTACTACTACCCGGCCGGCGAGTACTTTTACGAGGAGCCGGCGGACGACGACCAGGAGTAGGATCGGAGGTCCCAGGCAGGAGGCCTGCGCCTTTTCGATCGTAGTTTTTCTTTTGCCCCGCCTCGTATGAGGCCTATCTGTACTTGTGTTCTATGTCTGTACCCAGACATCTGACGCTTCCGCTGACTATGTGTATGACACTTGTTATGTATTCGAGCCCTCGAGGCCCCTGGCTTGTAATATATAACTTGTATGTATTTATTTATGTTTTAGAGTTGTGTTGTGATTCCTTCACGTGAGTCCTTAGGCTTGATCGTGTGCAGTTGCGTGTATGATTAGTGCACGGTCGGGCCAGGGTCGTCACAGTTGTGTATGTGGATGGTAGCGTGAGGGTTTATGGTGCAGGTGGCGAGGTTGGCGACGTGCGTATAAGGCTTGAAGGAGTCTGGAGCATGCCGTGACAAGATCATGCAAACACAGGGCGTCAAGGCAGTGCACAGTTGTGCGAGGCGGACACGACGCAAGGTGAAGCATGGTTGTAGCCGGATAATTTCGGCTGGGTCGGACTGGACAGTCTGATGGATCGACGAGGATGTCGGTCAAAGCAGAAGATGGCGGTGATTTCAGCGACGACGACATATGAGCGTGATGCTGATGGTGGCCAACTTTTGGGGAGTGGAAACACGTGGTGCAGGCCTGAGGGCTTGCGCGGCTTCGACAAGACTATGTCGCGGGGTTGATTCAAGACGGTGCACATGAGAGCTTGGAGTCGACGGAGCGCGGGAGGATGGCACGTACAACCACCATGGAGTCATGTTGAAGGTGGAGCTGTAGTCTGATGGACGACTTCACTCTGAGCTGATGGAGGGGCTATGGCGTAAATGCATGGAGAGTCGAAGCCTATTTCAGCGAGATAGCGAGAGACACGTGGATCGGACTGGGGCCCAGTGGTCTGATGGAGACGTGATACTCGGCATCGGTCGGTGATGATCGATGGTTCTCTGCAGTGGGGGTTGAGTGGTGTGGGTTCGCGACCAGGGAGACTCGACCAGGACAGCAGAGGCTCGACGCGGTGATAGCGGCGAGGCGTGCGGTAAGCATGGGACACAACGACAGGCCAGGGCACTGGTGGTCGGACATATGGTCAGACAAAGTGTGCAGGGGTGCTAAAGCAGTGTTGACGAGTACCAGATTCAAGTTGGTGACTGGGTCAATCGGTGCTAGTTGATGGACATGAGTTGACCATGCAGAATCTGAGAAAGTGACGGGGAGTCTGAAATTGTCAAAAGCTGAGAGAGTACATGGCCGTATATTTTGTGGCGTTCAGTGCACATGGCAAAGTGCGGATGACAAATACAGAAGGAGGCGGAGTGCTATAGCGGTGGGACATGTCAGAGACAATCCGGGAAGAAAGATGAGACAACTGTGAATTTGACTCAGGGTGACACAGGGCGACGGTGAAATTCCTTCAAGTTTTAGACAGACGTTAAGAAAGAGCGGTGATGTTGAGTTCAGGTAACTCTTATATGTGGCGTCAAATATGTGAGTTGTTCACTTCACGCAGGTCAATGATCGGTGTGTGAAGGAATTGAGCGGATACTCCGGAAGTTGGGAGCACAAGATAGGGTAATGAGGAACTTAATTTTGCTCGAGCGTTAACTATGAAGAAGACGAGAAAGAACTACAGTTGCAGGTGGAGTCACGTGGAGTCTGGGAGTAGCAGCGGTGCTCATGGTGTATCTCAAGTTCAATGTACATGGAGGTTCGACGCACGGATGAATCCAAGGTGATGGAGAATATTCGTCAAGGTGGAGTTTGTTAGAGTTGTGTCGAATATTATTGTACAAGGTAGGTTACAGTTGGACTTATAGTTGGACTGTGTTTAGGTAGGATATGGAGTCGTGTCCAAGTAGGACACTTGTATCCTAGACCTCTCATATATAGTGGGAGTAGACACACGATGTAACCTATGCCAACATAATAGCACGGGCACGCGGGGGAGCCGGCGGCGTGTGCCGGCGCCCGGACGGCCGGGGTGCGGTATTGTAGCGGTGTCATGGGGAGGAGCGCCCGTAGTCATGCCCCGGGGATGTAGCCATGATGGTGAACCTCGTTAACAAATCTCGGCGTCGTGCCTCGTGTGATTGCTTGGTCCTCGGTAGATCGACGAAGCGCCTCGGATTAATTCTAACAGAATGCCGCCGGAGAGCTCGGGCATAGCACCTTTCTGAAGGTGACAGCCGCTTTGCGTATGTTGGCATACGGTATCCTGGCCGATCTAGTTGATGATCACTTGGCTATGGGTGAGAGCCAAGCCATCATGTGTGTCAAGCGCTTTGCAGTGGGAATTGTGCAAGTGTTTGGCGAGGAGTATTTGAGATCACCCACTGCTGAAGACGCCGCAAGGCTATTGGCGATGAACAAATCTCGCGGCTTTCCTGGCATGCTTGGCTCAATAGATTGCATGCATTGGAGTTGGAAGAATTGTCCAAAGGCATGGCATGGGCAATTCCACGGCCAAAAAAAGGGTTTCACTATAATCCTTGAAGCGGTGGCCGATCAGGAGACTTGGATTTGGCATGCATTCTTTGGAATGCCTGGATCTTTGAATGACATCAATGTTGTCAACCGGTCACCAATGATGAATAAGATTGCGAATGGTGAGCTGCACCGACGCCAAGATTTAGACTACTCACAGTATGAGCTCTTGGGACATCCCGTGCGAGTGCGACGGAGGGATGAAAGGGTAGCCCATTTTGTTGCCTCCTATCATGCCATTCGGCGTCCCGCAACGCACAATGATTTTTAGAAGGATCTGATTGAAGAGTGGTGGGCATGGCATGGACGACAAAGAGCATGATTTCATTGCATTATTTGTATTGTATTGTTCATGAACTATTGGTTGTGTTTATTGCATTATTTGTTGTACTGAACGATAAACTATTTGTTTGAGTTGTAATAACTATTTATTATTGATTTATTTTGTTTGTTTGATCGTTTTTCTCCTATTTTTTGAATTGTATATGTGGTTTGTGCTTGCTGCGCGCGCTGCATTTTTGGGCACTGCTGGAGCGGCGCGCGCGCGCTGCATTATAGCGCGGCTGTTGGAGCTGGCGCCTATCCCCGCGCTAAACCAGCCGAAGCGCGCGCGGCAAATGCATTTTTTGAGCGCGGCGCGTAGCGCGGCTGTTGGAGATGCTCTTAGATGGCACTCTAAAGCGTGTCCAAAGGCCCATAGAACGCTTGCCTACATATTTGAAGTCACTCTTGTAGATACTTGCACTTGCCTCCTGGTGGTGATGGATTCGCTGTTCAATACGTCATACGTGGTTACCTGTGTTCGTCTTTGAATCTTGTTGCCTATGCCGCTAAATTGGACAACAAGCATTATCTTCTCCATGGATGATCAACCTAATAATTTCATAAATGACACATAGATTAGGTACAAATGGATCTCGCCGATCCCTTAAATCTCCCATGCCTATGAGGATAACTCTCGTGAAAGAGAAATAATAATCAATCACAGTCGCAGAGATTATGCAAAGGAAATCCATTTCAACGATATCACAATTTGCCACAATAAGATGAATGATTAAACAAATCTCAATCCCTAGATCAAATATGAATAGAGTTACAAGCCCTAGGCTTACAAATTAGAATGTTCCGTTCTCCATGGCGGCGATGTTGACAAATGAATGGGGTGATAGAGAGGAATCCAAAACAAATCTAAGTGAAGTTCTGCTCCTTCGGATCTCCTCTCTTTTTTTGTTTGAAAAAGTATGCTTTTGGTCCTCAAACTAATTCCAAATTATAGATTCCGTCTATGAACTCTTAAACATCACAAGTTGTACCCCCAACTTACAAAACTAGCGCTAGTTCCTTTGTTATGGGCAAACTAACGCCCGCACAAGCTCCTTATGCAACATAACTGGACTGGCCCAGTTGAGATCTCACACATCACCGGTTTGGGCACCTTCTAGAACGTTCCGTTTGGGTTTTTTCGAGCCGATTTCTCTTGTTTTTGCTTGTATTTGTTTTCTGGTGTTTTTTTCTTTTTCAATTTTTTCTTTCATCTTTTTATTTTCCTTTCTTCATTTTCACTTTCATGCTTTTTTAGTTCATAATTTTGTTTTAAATTGTGATTTTTTAAATTGTATTTTTTTTAAATTTGATGACCCTTTCCAAATCCACAAACATGTTTTCAAATTCATGATAATTTTTCAAATGGACAAACTATTTTCAAATTCATGAGCTATTGTAAAATTCATGTATTTTCTTAATGTTCATGAATATTCTTATAAATTTTAGAACTTTATTAAAATTTATTAACTGTTTTCACTTTCATGAACATTATTTCAAATCCGTGTTTTTTTCTTAAATATGCGAATTGTTTTTCAAATCCATGAGCTTTTTCTAAATCGATGAACTTTTCCATAATTTCATGATTTTTCTAATTCACAAAATTTTCTAAAGTCCACAAACTTACTTTCAAATTTATAACCTTTTCAAATCCACAAAATTTTCAAAAATCCTGATCTTTTTTCAATTTCATGAACTTTTTGAAAATGCGAGATTTTTTCAGAAAGTCAACGGTCAACCATTGAGGGAGGAAGGCGACGGAGCAAACGAACTATTGACCGAGCAAGTGAGCATGCCACATTGATGGTCCGACACACACGAGCACTCGCGTTAGCGCAAGATCACTTATCTAGTGCACTCCTAAACAAGAGGTGATCGCTGCTTATCTCGGTTCATTGGTTCCCTACAGAAACAGCGATTCACCGGGTCGTGGTTGATCGGTCATGGTTGACCGTTGAATTTAAAGAAAATCTTTTTTTAGCAAATAGGAATACAAAAAATCCCCAACAATAAAATAAAAATCACCAAATTCGAAGAAAGCTTGCGGTTTTAAAAACAAAATCATGAATTGGATTATGTTTACGGATTTTTAAATAAATCAACATTTTGAAAAAAGTTCATTGATTTAAAAAAATCGGCAATTCGAAAATGTTTGTACATTTTTAGAAAAATGTTCCGCAATTTCAACAAGATAATCAATTTTGAAAACTATATATCAAATGTTTTGAAAAATTACATGGATTTTCGAAGAAATGATGGATTTAAAGTTCATGGATTTGAGAAAAAGTTCACGAATTTGAATAAAAGCTCTTGTGAATGAAAAAAAATTTCACAAATTTGAGAAACAGTTCGCGGATTCAGAGAAACTCAAGAATTTGAAATAGTTCACAAATTTAAGAAAATGTTAATGGATTCGGAAAATATTCAAGAATTTAAGAAAATTTCATGATTTTTAGAAAATTGAAGATTTTTTAAAAATAACTAGAATTGAAAAAGAAATAGAAATAAGGAAAATGTATAACTGGGCCAGCCCAGGGTGGAGGGGTGGTGGTGGTGTGCGTCTGTTAGATAGTTAACCTATAACCGACGCTTAAGGCGCGGAATAGGATCCTCAGTGACTTTGTGTCTCTTATTGCGTGACCCAAACAAGTGTTGGGGAACGTAGTATTTTAAAATTTTCCTACGATCACGCAAGATCTATCTACCAGATGCATAGCAAAGAGAGGGAAGAGTGTGTCTACGTACCCTCGTAGACCGGGAGCGGAAGCGTCAAGTGACGCGATTGATGTTGTCGAACTTCTTCGCGATCCAACCGATCAAGCACCGAACGTACGGCACCTCCGCGTTCAGCACACGTTCAGCTTGATGACGTCCCACGAGCTCTTGATCCAGTTGAGCTTCACGGGAGAGTTTCGTCAGCACGACGGCGTGGTGACGGATATGATGTGTTCACCGGCGCAGGGCTTCGCCTAAGCTCCGCGACGGTATGACCGAGGTGTGATTCTGTGGAGGGGGGCACCGCACACGGCTAAAACAATTCAACTTGTGTGTCTTTGGGTGCCCCCCTGCCTCCGTATATAAAGGAGCAAGGGAGGGAGGCCGGCCGGCCCTTCCTGGTGCGGCTAGGGAAGGAGTCCTACTAGGATTCACCAAAAGGAAGAAGGGGGAAAGGAATAGGAGAGGTGGCGCCCCCCCCCCCCAATCCTAGTCCAACTAGGAACCCTAGGTGGGGGCGCCGGCCAACCCTATGGGCTGCCTCTCTCTTTCCCTTTAGGCCCACTATGGACCATCCCCTCTCGTAGGGGGTTCCGGTAACCCCCTCCGGCATTCCCGATAAATCCGAAACTTTTCCGGTATACTTCCGGTGTCCGAATATAGCCGTCCAATATATCAATCTTTATGTCTCGGACATTCCGAGACTCCTCGTCATGTCCGTGATCTCATCCGGGACTCCGAACTACCTTCGGTACATCAATACTCATAAACTCATAATACCGATCGTCATCAAACGTTAAGCGTGCGGACCCTACGGGTTCGAGAACTATGTAGACATGACCGAGACTCATCTCCGGTCAATAACCAATAGCGGAACCTGGATGTTCATATTGGCTCCTACATATTCTACGAAGATCTTTTATCGGTCAGAACCGCATAACAACATACGTTATTCCTTTTGTCAAACGGTATGTTACTTGCCCGAGATTCGATCGTCGGTATCTCTATACCTAGTTCAATCTCGTTACCGGCAAGTCTCTTTACTCGTTCCGTAACACATCATCTCGTGACTAACTCATTAGTCTTTTGCTTGCAATTCTTATTGTGATGTGTGTTACCGAGAGGGCCCAGAGATACCCTCTCCGACACTCGGAGTGACAAATCCTAATCTTGATCTATGCCAACACCACGAATACTTTCGGAGACACCTGTAGAGCATCTTTATGATCACCCAGTTACGTTGTGACGTTTGATAGCACACAAGGTGTTCCTACGGTATTCGGGAGTTGCATAATCTCATAGTCATAGGAACATGTATAAGTCATGAAGAAAGCAATAGCAGAAAAACTAAACGATCATAGTGCTATGCTAACGGATGGGTCTTGTCCATCACATCATTCTTCTAATGATGTGATCCCGTTGATCAAATGACAACTCATGTCTATGGCTAGGAAACATAACCATCTTTGATCAATGAGCTAGTCTAGTAGAGGCATACTAGGGACATACTGTTTTGTCTATGTATCCACACATGTACTAAGTTTCCGGTTAATACAATTCTAGCATGAATAAAAGACATTTATCATGATATAAGGAAATACAAATAACAACGTTATTATTGCCTCTAGGGCATATTTCCTTCAACAAGGTCTCTCATGAAGTGCCAACGATAATGAACGGTCTTATTGGATGTCCTATTGAACACTCGGTACGTCGAAGCAGCGCGCTGCACATGAGTGTCCCACAGGACCGACCGATTGGAGCGTGGTACTATAGCGCGAGACATGGCAAATTGGCAATGACTGATCGATTACTGTAACTCATATTCACTGTTTCACATTTACTATAATGTGTGTTTCTGTACTATGATTTGTGAACAATATTTCGATTCTGAACCTTTGTGCAAAAAGCAAACATTTGTTTCAATTTTAAATATTTTTTGAATTGTGGACAATTTTGAAAAATGTGAAAAGGTGTATTTTAGAAAAAATTTCTTAAATTTTAAATAAAAATTAAATATTCTTAAATTCAAATCATTTTTGAAAATAAACTTTAATTACGAACATAGAGACAAAATTTGAAACTTTCACCTCTTTTAAAAACATTTTATGAAAGTGGGAAAAATATTTATAAGAAGCCAACAATTTTATAAAATCAGAATAAATTTATTTTTTTCGATTTATTTTGAAATTGCCAACATTTCCTAATATATGATTCTTTTCGAATTTGAGAACTAAAAAAGAAAGAATAAATGAAACAAAAGAAAAACGAAGAAGAAAAAACTACTCCCTCCGTCCCATAATGTAAAACATCTTACATTATGGAACAGAGGGGTAATAGAATAGAAACAAACATAAAACACTGGTCCATGAACCTTTTAGAAGAGTTCAAAAACCGGTACCGTGATCAGCTAAGATGGGCCGACCCATTACTCGTTCGCTTGCCTCTCTCCAGTGCAAACCCGTGACAGTTTGATGCAATAAGGGTTCTATAGGGATCATTATGGGTGCGACTATGTGTGTCGCTTATTGTGAGACCTAAACAAGGTCTCGTCTGAAGTGCCAGCGACAACATGTGGATCCAGGGGCGGGAGGATCAAAGGTCTTAACCACTTGATTTTTTTTTTCTTTTTTTCTTTTTTTCACTTTTTTCTTTTGATTTTCGCTTTCCTTGTTTAACTTTTTTATGTTTCAAAATATTATGTTTATATATTAAAAAAATCATATTACATTAATTTCACAAAATGTTAATCATGCATTTAAAAAATGGTAATGGTGTATATGAAAATGTTTTAGGCATATATGTAAAATGTATAACGTGTATGAAAAAAATAGACATCAAAACATATATATGAAAATTTGTTGATAATTTATTTAAGAAAATGTTAAACAAGTATTAAAAAATGCTTTTGGCGTATACAAAAAATGTACATGGCATGCCTAAGTTGCACGGAAGCACCACAAATGTGGCATGAGATGCAGAAAGGCTCCTCTTCGAATTTGTTGCAAAAAGCACCACCCATAAATTCTTCGACCTTGTGATGCCTGTTAACGACGCGTTGGTTATAAAGTGTGATAGCTCATTCATTTTCTCCCCCAACCTCACTCACTCTTGCCCGCTGCTCTCCGTCCCTCGCTCTGCTCCGGCTACTCCTCCACTGCCACCGTCGTAACTGCTCGTCGTCATTTAACCATGTCTTCGTGAAGGATGGGGAGGAGAGCACGAACGATGGCATTGATATGAGCAAACTGGACGGCATGTCATGCCACAGTTGTGGTGGTTCTCTACAATTTAGTCCTCTCAGCTCAGACATAGAAGTAAATGCCTGTGACATACCAAAGCTTTCACATCCTTTGTCGATGAGGGTCGCCCAAACACCTCTGATGGCATTTTAAGTGTCTGTTTTAGAAAAATAGTGTGGTTCTCGTATCACACATCGATGAAAAAAATGGGTCCGCATGTGATAGTTCATCTCCGACGAGCCCTTTACAAAAATCTGGATAGGATGAGCCACAATATTGATATGAAAGCCACCGTCACCGCTTATCACATGCACTTTTCCACCGCGCGGCCTTGTGGATGAAGTGACTAGTGACATATGCCATCGTTTGACAGAGGGTAAAACGGTTGGACACGGCAAATTCCACCCATGAAAGATATATAACAGATGTTGTAATAATGTAGATAAAATATTATTGTTAATTAATTATATTATATAAAAGTGCAGTAGCAACTCTGCCACCCCATGAAGTTAAGCATAATGGTACACAGTCTTAGTTTGGCCCAGCCATTATCATAGCCCTTATTTTCTTTTGGTAAAGCCTGATCTGATAGTACCAGAAAACCCACCATCCAGCCCTGGCTTTCTGCAAAGTGCCACTACCCCCTCAAGTTAAGCATCTGGCAATCTAATTAAGTACATTGTGCCTAACCTAGGGGACAAGGCAAGTAACACCCTCCTTTAAGCATTCACTCATTATATTATGTTGCTTTAACATAGGCCGGCGTAAGTTCAATCTACTTCTTGCAGTAATCACGTGATAGATAGTACACCAAGAAAGGAATGTGGATAAGAAAGCCGCTCTTGTTGTTCTTCCCCTATATATTTATATGTTCATGCACACAAGAACTACTTCTGAAGCACAAATGAGCGTGTGCAGCTAAGTTAAGTAAACTGGGTAGTACTTGGTTGCAGGATGTCTTCATGGGTGGTGGACATGGAGAAGAAGCTCGAGGACGCTGAGCTGCCAGTGAAGGTGGAAAAATGGCCGAAGCACTGCATCTTCCGCGTCCCATTGCATTTCAAGATGGTCGATGGCAGGTATCGAGAGACACTTTGTTGCTGTTCATCGCTTCGACATGACATTTTTGTGTCGTGATTTTTTTATTTCAATAATTTGGTTGTGTTCTTCCTCAGTGTATCGACTAGTTCTTGGCATTGTGTTGTTGTAGCATGATACTACTATATATATCGCTCTTTACGAAAACAATGTAACGCAAATGGCAGGGTCAAGAGCATATACAAGCCACAAACAGTGTCTCTCGGCCCATTCCACCATGGTGACAAGGATCTGAAACCCATGGAGGAGCATAAGCTGAGGGCTGTCCATCATCTCCTTCGCCGGGATAGTTGCAAAACCACCCTTGCGGAGCTCATCGCCGCTGTGGAAAAGATGGGCGACGAGCTGGAGGACGCCTACATGGACCTGGGTGACGAGTGGCGGGGCGAGAAGAACAGGGGCAAGTTTCTGGAGATGATGATCACGGATGGCAGCTTCCTGCTCGAGGTGATGAGGACGGCCGTGGGGAAGAAGGAGTCTATTCCCAAGGACTACGCGCACGACCCCGTCTTCAGCTGGCATGGTATCCAGCACATCAAGCCCTTCGTCCAGCGTGACATGCTCATGGTCGAGAACCAGCTGCCACTGAGGTTGCTTCAGAAGATAGTGGCCGTGGAGGAAGGCACATCTCCGGTACGTACGTTACTGACTGCTAACGTATAGTATAATCGTGACACGTGTGTAGATTCGATAGAGTCTGGTAATTTGCTTGTGTATGAACATTGATAATGATGAGCGGATGAACATGCATGTAGAGCGCGGCTTCGATAAACTCCATGGTGCTCAAGTTCCTGGAAAGGAAAGACGGCCCCCATGGAACCGACAAGCTGGGACTTCACCCGCTTGACATCTACCGGACGAGCCGGCTCAAAATAAAGGGTGAAAAAAAAATAGAAGCGTGGAGATGGATGACGCTGTTGCTCGTCCGCAGAGAGTGGTGCCCCGATCGGCGTGGAAGCTGTCGGAGGCAGGAATCCGGTTCCTGCCCAGCAAGACGGGCTGCCTCGACGACATCAACCTAGACAACGGGAGGCTCTACATGCCCAAGGTCGTGTTGGACGACTCCACCGCCTATAGGATCCACAACATGATGGCGTTCGAGGCGATGCACATCGGCACCGGCAACGACGTGACGGCATACGTGTTGTTCGTCAAGGACCTCGTCGACTCCGTCGACGACGTGCGCCTACTGGAGAGGAAGGGGATCCTGGAGCATGACCTCGCCGACGACCACGCCGCTGTGGTGAGGCTCTTTAACGACCTCACCCGGGACGTTTCCAAGAACTGGGAGAGCCAGTTGTGCCGCGTGCGTGAAGCCGTGGAGTACCACTACCGCAGCAACCGGATGCGTGTCATCCTGTACGAGTGGTGGGCAAACCTGAGGAGCAAGTACTTCAGGAGCCCATGGACGCTGCTTGCCCTCGTCACCGCCATCTTGCTCGTCATCGGAGACATTGTGCAGGCAGTGTATGCAGTCTTATCCTACTATAAACCCGACAACGACAAACCCAAAATGCATTAATCAGATAATTATTATTTTTTCTTTTTCTTTTCTTTTGGCACGTCTGTTTGAAAAGAATAAAAGTGAAAGAAAGCCAGTAAATCCTAGTGTGCTTTTTATGCCAAACAATCTCTGTCCGTGTTTGCATGTGTGTGTGTGTGTGAGAGGGGCAGGTGATCCTGTGAGTAGTTGCACTTTCGGCAACAATAAATGGGAATGCGGGCGCGAGCCCGGTGGTGCAAATCAAGATGGCAATGGGGCCCCGAAACCCGCGTCCCCGCGGGTTTTTACCCTATTAGGGGACGGGGATGGGCACCTTTTCATCTCCGCGGGGCTGTTATTGGGCACATTATACAACCCGACACATTTCGTGGGTTTACACCCGTTTCAATAGTCCCGGAACCCGAAACCCGGCAAAACCCATCCAACATCACTGCCTAATCACATGCGGTTTTCCACAGCGCACCCTTATGATCGAGCGATTACTAACATATGTCATCATTTGGCAGATGGTAAAACCATTAGATATATTCAGATTTCCTTGTTTCATAGATGACCCATGTGTTAGTAACGTGGATTAACTGGCTTTAGCATTGTTATAATTTGTAAATAAAAGTGGAGCAGCAACTCGACCACCACCGTACCTAAAGTTAAGCATGATGGTACGTAGTCTTGATCAGTTGGGCTCCTTTTGCTAAAGCCCAAAGTGATACTACTAAGGCGCGCGGTACTACTAATCCGGTTAATGCTTTGTGCAAAGCAGACTAGTCGAAATGAATCTAAACATAATGCTAGTCCTTTAAGCATTCACAATGTTATCTTATCTCGCTTGAACCACGTGATAATATAGCAAAAAAGTGACGTTCAAAAGATCGAAAGCCGGCTCTTCTTCTTCCCCTACATATTCACAAGTAGGAACTCAACAGCACAAAGCGCGTGTGTGTAGCTAGCTGAGCTAGGAAAACAAGCTACTCAACTTTGTTGCAGGATCAGGATGTCGTCGTGGGTGGTGGATACGGAAAAGAAGCTCCACGACGCCGAGATGCCGGGTAAGGTGGAGAAATGGCCGAAGCACTGCATCTTTCGCGTCCCCCGGCTCTTCAAGGTTGTCGTCGACAGCGTATACACGCCGAAGACACCACGGCAACGATGACCTTAGACCCATGGTGGAGTACAAGAAACTAGCCGAGTTAAAACTTAAAGAATTGCTTCGTGAAGAGGAATTAAAATGGGCGTTGCGGGCTAAAGTGCGTAAGATCGTCGAGGGGGACGATAACACACAGTTCTTTCACATGATTGCGAATGGCAAACATCGAAAGAAGAAAATCTTCCAACTAGAACAGGATGAAGGCACGATTGTCGGTCAGGATAATCTTAAGACCTACATCACAAACTACTATAAACAACTGTTCGGGCCTCCTGATGATAACTATGTTTCTTTGGATGAATCGTGGATTCATGATGTGCCTCAACTGGTTACCGAGGAGAATGAGATTTTGACTGCCCCTTTCTCGGAAAAAGAGATTTTTGATGCAATCTCCCAAATGAAAAACGGTAAAGCTCCGGGTCCGGATGGCTTCCCGGCGGAGTTTTACAAAAAATGCTGGCATATCATCAAAGGGGATTTGCTTCCGATGTTCCAGGACTTCTTCTCGGGACATCTGCAAGTGTTCCACCTGAATTTCGGGACGATTACGTTGCTTCCAAAGAAATCTGAGGCAGTGAGAATTGAGCAATTTAGACCCATCTGTTTGCTGAATGTTAGCTTCAAGATTTTCACAAAAGTTGGTACGAACAGACTTACACAAATTGCGCATTCAGTGATTCATCCGTCTCAATCAGCGTTCATGCCTGACAGAAACATTTTGGACGGCGTAGTGGTACTACATGAAACGTTGCATGAACTCCACACAAAAAAACTTGACGGGGTAGTTTTTAAAGTGGATTTCGAAAAGGCGTATGACAAGGTGAAGTGGCCTTTTTTGCAGCAGGCGCTGAGAATGAAAGGTTTCGATCAATCTTGGAGAGAGCAGATTGCTTCGTTAACACAAAAAGGGAGTGTTGGTATAAGGGTTAATGATGATATAGGACATTATTTTCAAACACACAAAGGTTTGCGACAAGGTGATCCGATGTCGCCAATCTTATTCAATATTGTCATTGACATGCTGACAATTCTCATCGGTAGGGCGAAGGAGGCGGGTCAGATCGGTGGCCTGGTGCCACATTTAGTGGAAGGGGGTGTTTCTATCTTACAGTACGCAGATGATACTATCCTTTTCATGGAACATGATTTGGCAAAAGCTAGGAATATGAAGCTCGTGTTATGTTTGTTTGAGCAATTATCGGGTTTAAAAATTAATTTTCATAAGAGTGAAGTGTTCTGCTTTGGGAGGGCTAAAGAAGAACAACAAGCTTACAAAGAGTTGTTTGGCTGTGACTTGGGGTCTTTGCCATTCACCTATCTGGGTATACCGATCCATCACAGAAAGCTCACAAACAGCAAATGGAAAATTATCGAAGATCGGTTTGAAAAAAAACTAAGCTGCTGGAAGGGTAAGCTTATGTCATACGGAGGACGATTAATTCTTATTAATTCGGTTTTAACCAGTATGCCTATGTTTCTATTGTCCTTCTTCGAAGTTCCGGTTGGTGTTCGGAAAAGGCTAGACTTCTACCGATCTCGGTTCTTTTGGCAGAGCGATGAATCCAAAAAGAAATATAGGCTAGCTAAGTGGGACATTCTTTGCAGACCAAAGACCAAGGAGGTCTAGGGATTGAAAACTTAGAGGTGAAGAATCGATGCTTACTCAGTAAGTGGTTGTTCAGGTTATCTGGTGACACAGATGCAACGTGGGCACAGATTCTCCGTAATAAGTACCTTCAGTCAAAAACCTTGTCCCAGGTAACGCTAAGGCCGACGGATTCACCCTTCTGGAAGGGGCTGATGAGAGTCAAATCAGCTTTCTTCAACAGAGTAAAATTCATTATTGGAGATGGCACGTCCATTAGATTTTGGGAAGACACGTGGCTAGGGGAGACTCCTCTGGCACTTCAATATCCATCACTCTATAATATTGTTCAACGTAGAGATGCTTATGTTGCTACAATATTAAATGCCACTCCGCTTAATATCCAGTTTCGTAGGACTTTGGTGGGGAATCGTTGGGAGGCTTGGTTACATTTAGTGAGACGGTTGATGGATGTCCAACTGTCTCACAATCCGGACCAGCTGCAATGGAGACTAGCTAAAAATGGGGTCTTCTCAGTGAAATCCATGTACCTGGATCTTATTAATACTAGTGTGATTCCTAGCTCGAAGCACGTTTGAAAAGTTAAGGTACCGCTAAAAATCAAGGTGTTTATGTGGTTTGTTCATAAACGAGTTATTCTTACTAAAGATAATTTGGCTAGAAGGAATTGGTTAGGATCTAAAAGATGCAGTTTTTGTGATCACGATGAGTCTATTAGACACCTTTTCCTTGATTGTCCTATGGCCAAAATCTTATGGTGGTCGGTTCAAATAGCCTTCAATATCAATCCCCCTGGTTCGATTCACAGTTTATTCGGGACTTGGCTGTATGGAATTGATCCGATAGTAGCAAAACATATCCGAGTGGGAGTATGTGCTTTACTATGGGCAATTTGGAATTGTAGAAATGATTTGGTATTTAACAGAACAACAAACATCCATTTCTTGCAGGTCATCTTCAGAACCACTACTCTTATCCGTACGTGGTCGCTACTCACTCAGACGGAGGCCAGGGAGCATTTGGTTACTGCGTCTACCCGATGGGAGATGGTAGCTCGGGATATCTACAACCGGTTTGGATGGCGGTCATGTAATAGGATATGTGTTTAGCAGCTTATCTTCCTTTTGCCGGCCGGTTGTGGCGATCCTTCTTTTTTTTTATTCACAATTTATTCTCAGATTTTGTATGACCTTTGATGGATTGCTTTCGTTAATAAGATGACCGTATGCATCATTTTGATGCAGAGACCGGAGCTCAAGCTCCTTTTCTAAAAAAAACATGCTGAGGGCCGTCCGTCACCTCCTCCACCGGTAAAGCTGCAAGACCACCCTTGTGATGCTCGTCACCGTCGTGGAGGTGGCTGAGGAGCTGCAGGACGCCTACATGGACCTCGGAGACGAGTGGCGGGGCAAGTTCCTCGAAATGATGATCACCAACGGCTGCTTCCTGCTGGAGGGGATGCTCACCACCACAACCCTGGAGAAGGAGGACTCAGTTTCCACAGAGGACTACGCAGACCTTGACCCTGTCTTCAGCTAGCATGGCATCCAGCACATTAAGCCCTTCGTCCAGCGCGACATGCTCATGGTCTAGAACCAGCTGCCACTCAGGTTGCTCCAGAAGATCGTCGCTATGGAGAAAGGCGATGCTCCGGTAGGTTACTACTGACGACTAATCCATAGTACTCCATGTACCTGATGCCATCTTGATAACAAAATGTTGCCATTTATATATAATTAACATGCATGTAGAGTGAGACATTGATAAATTTATGGGTGCTCTCATTCATGGAAGAGGAAGATGCCTCCACCCACTCGACATCTACCGAACGAGCCAGCTCATGGTCCCCTTCACATGGACATAAGGGGGCTTGCAGACGATGATGTCCTGGTCGGCGCCGGCGGTTGTGCCCCGGTCGGCGTGGGAGTTGTATGAGTCTCGAATCCGGTTCAAGTCCAACGGGAGGAGCTGCCTCAACACCATCTGGCTGGAGGACAGAGGGTGTCTCTGGATGCCCATCTGGTGAATATGAGATGGGCTTTGGGCCCATTTAGCAATTACAGAAAAATCTCTAAGGGCCCATGCTGCTTAGCAAGTGGTGGGAGTTTAGTCCCACATTGCTAGTTGAGAGAGATGTACACCAACTTATAAGGTGAGACATTCTCCCACTAATATGAGGTGGTGTGATGGAAGGAGAGGTGTTCCACATGCGCGCTCCTCCTCCTCCGCCGCCCGCCCGTTTGTCTCCTCCTCTGCGCCTATATAAGAGAGGTCGCTCATCTCCAGAGAAGAATACAGATCACATCTGCTCTGCCACCACCACTTCTGTCGTTCCTCTCGTTGCTGCTGTCGCCGGTGACTCCATCCCGTCTTCCGCGTACACGGCCGACGGGAGAGCAGGCCTCTGAAACCCCGCCTCTCCAGATCCTGTACGGGAGAGGGGCGATTAGGTTTTTGGGGAGCGTCTTCTACGCGACTGCTCGCCTCGGTTCGACTGCTTCCTCTACGTCGACTACATCTTCGTCCGCGTCGTCTTCGCCTTCACCATGAGCACCAGCACCGACGCTGACAAGGCTGCTGCCGACAAGGCCGCCTCCGACAAGCGCATCGCCGACGAGGCCGCCGCCTCTGCTGCTGATCCGGCCAACTGGCCTACTGGAGGGTATAACATGCTTACCCTTATCCTGATTATTTTCATGTGTGCAGTACTAGTGGTTTGCGTAGATGTTTCTACTATATGTCTAGTATGTGCGTACATCATGAATTTTCAGTATATCATTAGTACTGTCTACATCATGTTCATGATTTATTCTTGGATTAAATTAATCGAACAATTGCTTAATTTCTCAACACCATCATCCAGCTGGACGATTCCACCGCCTACATGTTCCACAATATGATGGCATTCGAGGCAATCCACATCGGCACGGGCAACGATGTGACAGCTTAGGGCATCTCCAGCCGCGCCCCCAGAAAGGCCTCCCCAGGCGTTTTTTTTGCGCCGGCGCCGAAAAAACGGTTCAGACGCGCCCCAGGAGCCCGATTTTCGCCGGCCTGGACCGAAAACAGCGCCGGCAGACCCAGACCGAACCCGGCGCGCTGCCGGGGCGAACTGTTTTGGCGCGAAAAAGCCGCGGGCTAGCCGCGTCAGCGACACGGCGTCTCGTCTTCCCCCAACTGCCTCGGTTCCCGCGGGGAATCAATGGCAAGGCTGCCGCCGGTCAGCCTTGCCATTGATTCCTCACGGGCGGCGCGTCACGGGACGGCGCGCCGACGCCTCCCCTCCCTCGCACGCGTACACACGGGCGCGGAGCGGCTATAAAAGCCGGCGGTCTCTCAGTCGTCTGTGCCCACACCAGACTCGCCCCTCGCCGCCGCCCAGCCCCTCTCTCTCCGTCCCCGTCTTCCTCTCCCGAGCGCCCCCGGCCGCCCCTCTCTTTCCCTCTCTCCACCGCCGAGCCCGTCGCCATGGCAGAGCGCTTCCCCGAAGACGAGGCGGCGGCGAACGGCTTCGGCCGCCGTTCGCTCCGAGAACAGGAGTCCTGGCTCCTGTTCCAGGCGAACATTCCGGCGCCGCCGGACATGCGCGCCGGGCCGACGGGGTGGCGGCTCAGCGACGGGGGAGTGCCCGTTCCCCCGTTACTCGACGCCGTGGCGAAGCCCAGGTACTTCGCTGAGGAGGTCGAGGTGGCGCGCGCTTCCCTAACCGACGATGAGCGCTCCCTCCCCCAGTAAGCCGCCCGCAATCACGCGGCCTGGGCGGCGTACTTCCAGAGCCGCCAGCAGCAGTGTCTAGCCTCCACCAACGACGCGCCGGTGGTCGGCGGCGTGAAGAACAGCGAGGGGCGCCACCTATGGTGGGGCGTCCCCGGCCGCACGCTGGATGGCGTGCTGGCGCACCTCGACGGCGGCAACAACCCGCCGTTGACCTATCCTGCGACGCGGGCCGCCCCGTCGCAACACCGACGCGCATTGGCGCCAAGGAGGTTCGCCTCCTCCTCGTCTTCCTCCTCTCGCTCGTCTTCCCACTCCTCCGGTTCTCCGGCGCTTCTCGGCGTCAAGGCCGAGCCCGCGGCGGAGACGCCAATCGGCCGGCGCACTCGCAGCGTCGACATCGTCATCAACGAGGGCGGCCGGCGCGCCTCCTCCTCGTCGGCTCCTCCGCGCTTCGTCAAGCCAAAGACGGAGCCGGGGCTGGCGCCGGTGAAGACGGAGCCGGGGCTGGCGCCGGTGAAGGCCGAGTTCGACGACGACGACGCGGCCATGGAATGGGCGCGCCAGGACTCCATTGCGATGGAGAAGGCATGTCGGGAGAAGGAGAAGGAGCGCCAGCGCGCCGTCCTGCGCCGCTTCGAGGAGTGCCGACGCGGCCGCGATGAAGACGGGGTCGTCGTCTTATGCGACAGCGATGACGACGACGACGCGCCGCCGCCAGTCCGCCATGGCGACGCCGGGCAGGGGTCCAGCTCGGGCGCCCGCGTCAAGGAGGAGAAGGCCACCGCCGATGATGGCGGCGACGACTTCAGCCCCTTCCTTTTCTAGATTAGGTTACAATGTAATGAAAATGCGTGAATTTCACCGAAATTTGCCATGTTTGGCCGAAATTTAACTAGTTTTTATCATATCTTCGCCGAAGGTTTTTATTTTTATTTTAATACGCGCCTGGGGGGAGCCCTGGGGGCCGACGGCTGGGGACCGACTCGCCCCCAGGTCTATTTTTTGCGCCGGCTCACCCCAGGCGGCGCTTTTAGACGCCCCCTGGGGGGCCAACGGCTGGAGATGCTCTTACGTGCTCTTCCTCAAGGACCTCATCGACTCAGCCGAGGATGTGCGCCTGCTGGAGCGGGTGAGGATCCTAAAGCGCGACCTCGCCGACCATGACCGCGCCGCCGTGGTAAGGCTCTTCAACCGCCTCACAACGAACGTGTCTAAGACCTCGTAGTAGGGCTGGAATTCAAGCTGAGTCGAGCCAGGTCAGCTTGACTCGCTGGAGCTTGTTTCATTAACGAGCTAGCTCAGCTCGACTCAACTCGTTATTATAAGAAGCTCAAATCTAAGATTGGCTTGACTCGTTTAACTCGCGAACTGGATCATTTAGCTTGTTAAGCTTGTTAAAGATATGAACATGTACCCTCAAATATGATAAAAATGATTATGTATATATATTAAACATATACATCACCAAACGATTGTAATTTCCTGGGCGGTTGGGCCTTGAACGATTGGGCCTTGTGTTGTGCGTCTGGAATGCAAGGTGCTGAGTGGTTGATCTTTTTTGATTGGGAGTGGCTGGTCTTTTGTACCAAGCCTAATGAGTTACACAAGTACTCGTGAAATTGACTCGTTTAACTCGGTCTACAAACGATCTTAAACTAAAACTCGGCTCGACTCGTTATTCTTCGAGTTCGAGTCCATTCGAGCCGAGTCACAAGCTACTCGTTTAGATCGCAAGCTTCAAGCTTTTTTTCAGCTCTACCTGGCAGAGTCGGCTGCGGCGCCCGCATGAGCAGATAGAATACGGCTATCAGATGAACCGCCATCGCACGAACCGCGTGCGGGTCTTCCTAGATGAATCGTGGGTGAACCTCATGAGCAAGCACTTGAGTAGCCCATGGAAGTTCCTTGCCCTCGTGGTCGCAGACATGGTGCAGGCTGTATATGCATTAATCTTTCTTCTTCTTTTTTAAAGACGACGGAAGCGGTCTTCCAATTAATTGGAGGGGGTAGCTAACTCTATAAGAGCTTTGTTTACCAGGTTTTTTTTTCCTTAATCCCTAATCTATCTATCTACTACTCCCTCCATCCCATAATGTAGTGTCAAAAAACGTCTTACATTATGGAACGGATGGAGTATCTATTCTTTAGACTTCATGGTGATAATTAACCTCACAAATCTGTCGCAGAAACCCCGTTTGGACGTCATGGCCTTCAGGTGATGCCATTTGACTCTGAACATGTGTATATGTAAGTAGGTCTGGATTTTGTATGCCGTACCTGGTGTGTCTCTCTCCCTCTGTATTTATTTGTATATTGGGAGACAAAACACCGGTCGCACCCCTTATACCTATATATGTGCCTAGTGCACGATTAATCAATTATCGATGCACCAAATCATTCTCTACATGGTATCTATCGCAAGTCGATCCTACCGCTTCCGCTAACCCTAGCCGCCGCTGCCTCGGGCCGTCGCCGCCGCCGCTGCCTTGGGCCGTCGCCGCCGCCGCGACCTACCGCCGCCGCCCCACGCCGCCGCCGCCACTCCTCACCCCGCCGTGCTGCCCTCCCGCCGCGCCGCCTCTCTCTACCGCTGCCGCCGCCGCCGCCGCGCCGCCTCTACCCGCCGCCTTCGCCTCGGGCTGCCACCGCCGCTGCGATCTGCCGCCGCCGCCGCCGCCCCCTCTCTCCGCCGCCGCGCCGCCCTACCCCGCCGCGCCGCCGCCATGTCGTCCGCATCCTCCAACCCCTTCGCGGTTGACCCTGCTGAGATCCGCGACATCAACATCCACACACGCATTCTCGTCGTCCTCGACGCCTTCAACTCCACGTACTTCGCGTGGAAGACATACTTCACGCTGCTCTTCCGCGAGAACAGCCTCATGGATCATGTGGACGGCACCATCGACTCTCGTGACATGATGGACGACGCCGAGTGGATCACCATCGACGCCACCATCATCCGGTGGTTCTTCACCACCATGTCCAAGGACTTGTTCCACACGGTCGTGAGTGCTGGCGACGACGCTCGCGCCCTGTGGGTCAAGCTGAACGGCCTCTTCACCGACAACAAGCTTCAGCACCGCGTTTTTTTGCAGCAGGAATTTTTTGACTGTCACCAGGATGACCAGTCCATTGATGACTACTGCCGCCGCCTGAAGACGTTGGCGGATGAGCTCCGCGACATTGGCGCCAAGATTGATGACGACCTCCTCCTCAGCACTCTCACCGCCGGCCTCAACGAGGACTTGGGCAACGCCGCCTCCAACCTCACCTTGATGCTGGAGACCTCCTTCCCCAAGTTCGTGGCGTACTTGCGGTTGGAGGAGCGCCAGATGAAGGGAGTCAAGAAGCGTGTGCAGCATCACGCCCTCGCCGCCGGCACCTCCCGTGGCGCCCCACCACCCGCCGCCCCACCCGCACCCCGCCAGCAGCCGCCGCCTCCCGCGCCTCCGGGGTATTCCCCCTGCCGCCCGCGCCCCCCGCTCCTCCCGCTGCCCCCAGCAGCCCGGTGGCGGGCGTCGCGGCAACCATCGCGGGGGCGGCCGCAAGCAGCAACAGGTGCCGGGGGGGGGGGGGGGGG
>LR738710.1:943067275-943107494 GCA_902687465.1 Secale cereale
GGGCGGGGGGGGGGGGGGGGGTCGTCAGCAGCAGCAGCAGGTCACCCCTCCATGGACGTACGACACCAACCCGTGGACTGGCGTCGTCCACGCGTACTCCATGCCGATCCCTCGGGCTCCCGCGCCGGGCATCCTCGGGCCTCGTCCGGCGAGCCACCAGGCTCTCTTCGTCGCGCAGAATGATGCGCCCTACAGCGGCTATGGTGTCGCGTCACTACCCGCGCCTGCTTATGGGGCCGCGCCGGCCTTCGGCGCCGCTCCCGCGTCGGCCTACGGCGGGTCTTACCCTCCTCAGGTGCCGCCACCGTGGGACCCGGCCCTCCTCGCTGCCCTGCACTCCGCCCCGCCACCCAGTTCCTACGGTGACGGTGGTGACTGGTACATGGACTCGGGCGCCACCACTCACATGACTGCTCATCCCGGTAACCTCATGTCTGCCACCCCTATTCATACTCCTACTCGCATCACCGTTGGTAACGGTTCCTCTCTACCCATTACACATGTCGGTCATATGTCTTTTCCTTCTTCTTCTACTCCTGTTAACATGTCTAATGTTCTTGTGTCTCCTAACTTAGTCACCAATCTAGTTTCTGTTCGTCGCCTTACTCGTGACAATCCTATCGCTGTTGAATTTGACAATATCGGTTTTTCTATGAAGGACGCCCGTACACGGATGGTTCTCCACCGATGTGACAGCCCGGACGAGCTTTATCCGGTGCATCCCTCCGGCGCCACCTCCACCAGTCGCCCCGTCGCCTTCGCCGCTAGTGTCGATCTTTGGCACGCCCGCCTCGGTCATCCCAACTCCACCGTTATGCATCAGATTCTTCAGAGTTTTTCTTTCTCATGTAATAAGGTTGACAACCACACTTATGAGGCTTGCCGTCTTGGCAAGCACGTTCGTCTTCCCTTTAGTGAGTCTACAAATATTTCCACCTTTCCGTTTCAGTTATTGCATAGTGATGTTTGGACGTCCCCGGTTGCAAGCAACACGGGCTTTTTATACTATCTGGTGATATTGGATGACTTTACTCATTATGTGTGGACCTTCCCTCTCCGTCGCAAGTCCGACGTTCTTGCCACACTCACAGCCTTTTATTCATATGTCACCACACAGTTCGGTCGTCCTATTCTCGCTTTACAAACTGACAACGGCAAGGAGTTTGACAACGTCGCCGTCCGCAATCTTCTTGTGTCGCACGGCACCATCTTTCGCCTCACTTGTCCCTACACGTCCCAATAGAATGGTCGCGCAGAGCGCGTCATTCGCACTCTTAACGACTGTGTCCGCACGTTGCTATTCCACTCCTACGTGCCTCCTAGGTTCTGGCCGGACGCGCTCGCGACCGCCAGCCTCCTTATTAACATTCGCCCTTGTCGCTCACGCTGGAACTACACTCCTCACCAGCTCCTCTTCGGTGCGGTTCCATCTTATGATGGCCTTCGCATCTTCGGGTGTCTCTGTTATCCCAGCACCGCATCCACTGCTCCTCACAAACTCGCTCCCCGGTCACTTCTCTGTATCTTCCTTGGTTATCCACCCAACACCAAAGGTTACCGGTGCTATGATCCAGTGTCCCACCGTGTTTTTATTTCGCGGCATGTGTACTTTGATGAGCTGGTGTTCCCGTTTCAGCAGGTACCGTCACCCTCGGCGTCTCCCGCGGCCCGGTTCGCCCCTGCCTCCACCTCTGGCGAACCGTCCGGTCGCGCACTAGGCTCGGCCTTGCCCGCGCTCCCTGCGCCGGCGGCCCCCGTCGCCGTGGCACCCTCGGCCGTGCCCGCGCTCCCAGCGCCGGCGGCCCCTGGCGTTGTAGCCTCCTCGGCCGCCCCTGATGCCGACACCCCTCGACGGCTTCCCCGGTGGCCCCCGCTGTGGCCCCCTCGGCTGCCCCAACCGCGGCCCCGGCCCCCGTCGCGGCCCCCGCCGAGGCCTCCTCGGTTGCCTTCGCCGCGGCACCGGCCCCCGTCGCGGCCTCCCCGGTGGGTCCCTCAACCGCCCTCGTCGTCGCGGCTGCACCCCACACTGGTGTGGTCACTTGGGCTCGGACTGGGACACTGCGTCCTAGCACGCGCTACACATCTAACGAGTATGTGTGTGCTGCATCAACCTCGGCACTGTCCCCACTCCCCACCTCTGCTCGCGCAGCCCTTCGGGATCAGAACTGGCTTGCTGCGATGCGTGAAGAGTTCGACGCCCTGCAGCGCAACCGTACGTGGTAGCTTGTCCCGCGGCCTCCCCGTGCCAATGTCATCACTGGCAAGTGGGTCTTCCGCCACAAGACTCGCCCGGATGGCTCTCTCGAGCGCTACAAGACGTGTTGGGTGGTGCGCGGCTTTCGCCACCGCGCCGGCGTGGACTTCACCGACACCTTCGTCCCAGTTGTCAAACCGAGCATGATGTGTCTAACGCTTTTCTGCATGGCCATCTCGACGAGCAGGTGTTTTGTCAGCAGCCTACTGGTTTCGTCGACACCGACTATCCGGACCACGTGTGCTTGCTCTCCCGTTCTCTTTATGGGTTGAAGCAGGCACCTCGGGCCTGGTACCATCGGATCGCGGCCTTCCTTCAGCAGCAGGGGTTCCGGTGCACACGGTCCGATGCCTCCCTGTTTGTTTATCATCAAGGTACCGCCACCGCGTACCTCCTCCTGTACGTCGATGACAACATCCTGACTGCCTCCTCGCCAGCGCTCCTTCAGCAGATCACAGCTCGCCTCGGCACCGAGTTCGCTCTCAAGGACTTGGGGGCTCTCCACTACTTCCTCGGCATCGAGGTTGTCCGCCGGGCCACTGGCTTCTTCCTGCATTAGTAGAAGTACGCCTACGAGCTTCTGGAGCGACCGGGCATGCTTAACTGCAAGCCTGCTCCCACGCCTGTCGACACGAAGGCTAAGGTGTCCGCCGTCGAGGGCTCTCCGGCGTCTGACGCTCCCTTCTACCGCTCCATCGTCGGTGCGCTTCAGTACCTCACACTGACACGTCCGGACATTCAGTACGCTGTCCAGCAGGTGTGCCTTCATATGCATGCTCCTCGTGATACACATTGGGCTCTGGTGGAACGTATTCTTCGGTATATACGTGGCACCACAGCTATGGGTCTCACTCTGACGGCATCACCTGACACCAGCCTTGTCGCCTACTCCGGCGCCGACTGGGCTGGGTGTCCCGACACTCGACGCTCCACTTCCGGCTACTGCATCTACCTTGGACCCTCTCTGATTTCGTGGTCGTCTAAACGACAACCCACGGTCTCACGATCGAGCGCCGAGGCTGAGTACAGGGCCGTGGCCAACGCCGTCGCGGAGTGCTCTTGGCTACGACAGCTACTTCAGGAGTTGCTATGCGAGGTCACCAAGGCGACGCTTGTTTACTGTGACAACGTCTCCGCGGTCTATCTCGCCGCAAACCCTGTCCATCACCGGCGGACGAAGCATATTGAGCTCGACATCCACTTCGTCAGGGATCACGTCGCACTTGGTCGTGTTCGAGTTCTCCATGTGCCCACCGATCAGCAGTTCGCCGATGTCATGACGAAGGTGTTGGGGAACGTAGTATTTTAAAATTTTCCTACGATCACGCAAGATCTATCTACCAGATGTATAGCAACGAGAGGGAAGAGCGTGTCTACGTACCCTCGTAGACCGGGAGCGGAAGCGTCAAGCGACGCGGTTGATGTTGTCGAACTTCTTCGCGATCCAACCGATCAAGCACCGAACGTACGACACCTCCGCGTTCAGCACATGTTCAGCTTGATGACGTCCCACGAGCTCTTGATCCAGTTGAGCTTCACGGGAGAGTTTCATCAGCACGACGGCGTGGTGACAGATATGATGTATTCACCGGCGCAGGGCTTCGCCTAAGCTCCGCGACGGTATGACCGAGGTGTGTTTCTGTGGAGGGGGGCACCGCACACGGCTAAAACAATTCAACTTGTGTGTCTTTGGGTGCCCCCTGCCCCCGTATATAAAGGAGCAAGGGAGGGAGGCCGGCCAACTTCTCCTGGTGCGGCTAGGGAAGGAGTCCTACTAGGAATAGGATTGCAATCCTATTCCTAGTAGGATTCACCAAAAGAAAGAAGAGGGAAAGGAATAGGAGAGGTGGCGCCCCCCCCCCCAATCCTAGTCCAACTAGGAACCCTAGGTGGGGGCGCCGGCCAGCCCTATGGGCTGGCTCTCTCTTTCCCTTTAGGCCCACTATGGACCATCCCCTCTCGTAGGGGGTTCTGGTAACCCCCTCCGGCAATCCCGATAAATCCGAAACTTTCCCGGAACACTTCCGGTGTCCGAATATAGTCGTCCAATATATCAATCTTTATGTCTCGGACATTCCGAGACTCCTCGTCATGTCCGTGATCTCATCCGGGACTCCGAACTACCTTCGGTACATCAATACTCATAAACTCATAATACCGATCGTCATCAAACGGTAAGCGTGCGGACCCTACGGGTTCGAGAACTATGTAGACATGACCGAGACTCATCTTCGGTCAATAACCAATAGCGGAACCTGGATGTTCATATTGGCTCCTACATATTTCTACGAAGATCTATTATCGGTCAGAACCGCATAACAACATACGTTGTTCCTTTTGTCATCGGTATGTTACCTGTCCGAGATTCGATCGTCGGTATCTCTATACCTAGTTCAATCTCGTTACCGGCAAGTCTCTTTACTCGTTCCGTAACACATCATCTCGTGACTAACTCATTAGTCTTTTGCTTGCAAGGCTTATTGTGATGTGTGTTACCGAGAGGGTCCAGAGATACCTCTCCGACACTCGGAGTGACAAATCCTAATCTTGATCTATGCCAACACCACGAATACTTTCGGAGACACCTGTAGAGCATCTTTATGATCACCCAGTTACGTTGTGACATTTGATAGCACACAAGGTGTTCCTACGATATTCGGGAGTTGCATAATCTCATAGTCATAGGAACATGTATAAGTCATGAAGAAAGCAATAGCAGTAAAACTAAACGATCATAGTGCTATGCTAACGGATGGGTCTTGTCCATCACATCATTCTCCTAATGATGTGATCCCGTTGATCAAATGACAACTCATGTCTATGGTTAGGAAACATAACCATCTTTGATCAATGAGCTAGTCTAGTAGAGGCATACTAGGGACACTCTGTTTTGTCTATGTATTCACACATGTACTAAGTTTCCGGTTAATACAATTCTAGCATGAATAATAAACATTTATCATGATATAAGGAAATATAAATAACAACTTTATTATTGCCTCTAGGGCATATTTCCTTCAGTCTCCCACTTGCACTAGAGTCAATAATCTAGCTCACATCGCCATGTGATTTAATACCGATAGTTCACATCGTTATATGAATAACACCCATAGTTCACATCACCATGTGACCAACACCCAAAAGGTTTACTAGAGTCAATAATCTAGTTCACATCGCTATGTGATTAATACCCAAGAGTAATAAGGTGTGATCATGTTTTGCTTGTGAGAGAAGTTTATTCAACGGGTCTATCACATTCAGATCCGTATGTATTTCGCAAATTTCTATGTCTACAATGCTCTGCATGGAGCTACTCTAGCTAATTGCTCCTATTTTCAATACGCATCCAGATCGATACTTAGAGTCATCTGGAATTAGTGTCAAAGCTTGCATCGGCGTAACCCTTTACGACGAACTCTTTATCACCTCCATAATCGAGAAATATTTCCTTAGTCATCAAATTACTAAGGATAATTTTGACCGCTGTACAGTGATCTACTCCTGGATCACTATTGTACCTCCATGTCAAACTCATGGCAAGGTACACAACGTGTTTTGTACACAGCATGGCATACTTTATAGAACCTATGGCTGAGGCATAGGGAATGGCTTTCATTCTCTCTATATTTTTCTGCCGTGGTCTGGCTTTGAGTCTTACTCAACTTCACACCTTACAAGTCAGGCAAGAACTCCTTCTTTGACTGATCCATTTTGAACTACTTCAAAATCTTATCAAGGTATGTACTCATCGAAAGTCTTATCAAGCGTCTTGATCTATCTCTATAGATCTTGATGCCCAATATGTAAGCAGCTTCACCAAGGTCTTTCTTTGAAAAAACTCCTTTCAAACACTCCTTTATGCTTTCCAGAAAATTCTACATCATTTCCGATCGACAATATGTCATTCACATATACTTATCAGAAAGGTTGTAGTGCTCCCACTCACTTCTTGTAAATACATGCTTCACCGCAAGTCTGTATAAATCTATATGCTTTGATCAACTTATCAAAGCGTATATTCCAACTCCGAGATGCTTGCACCAGTCCATAGATGGATCGCTGGAGCTTGCACATTTTGTTAGCACCTTTAGGATTGACAAAACCTTCTGGTTGCATCATATACAAGTCTTCTTTAATAAATCCATTAAAGAATGCAGTTTTGTTATCCATTTGCCAGATTTCTTATAATGCGGCAATTACTAACATGATTCGGACAGACTTTAAGCATCACTACGGGTGAGAAAGTCTCATCGTAGTCAACTCCTTGAACTTGTCGAAACCCTTTCGCAACAAGTCGAGCTTTGTAAATAGTAACATTACCGTTTGCGTCGGTCTTCCTCTTGAAGATCCATTTATTTTTCGATGGCCTGCCGATCATCGGGCAAGTCAACCAAAGTCCACACTTTGTTCTCATACATGGATCCCATCTCAGATTTCATGGCTTCAAGCCATTTTGCGGAATCTAGGCTCATCATCGCTTCCTCATAGTTCGTAGGTTCACCATGGTCTAGTAACATGATTTTCAGAACTGGGTTGCCGTACCACTCTGGTGCGGAACGTACTCTGGTTGATCTACGACGTTCAGCAGAAACTTGATCCGAAGTTTCAAGATCATCATCATTAACTTCCTCACTGATTGGTGTAGGAATCACTGGAACAATTTTCTGTGATGTACTACTATCCATTCCGGGAGAAGGTACAATTACCTCATCAAGTTCTACTTTCCTCCCACTCACTTCTTTCGAGAGAAACTCCTTCTCTAGAAAGGATCCACTCAAAGACCTTGCCTTAGGATCTGTGATAGAAGGTGTACCCAACAGTTTCTTTTTGGGTATCCTATGAAGATTTACTTCTCCGAATTGGGTTCGAGCTTATCATGTTGAAACTTTTTCACATAAGCATCGCAGTCCCAAACTTAAAGAAATGACAGCTTAGGTTTCTCGTCAAACCACAGTTCATACGGTGTCATCTCCACGGATTTAGATGGTGCCCTATTTAACGTGAATGTAGCTGTCTCTAATGCATAACCCCAAAAGCGATAGTGGTAGATCGGTAAGAGACATCATTGATCGCACCATATCTAATAAAGTACGGTTATGACGTTCGGACACACCATTACATTGTGGTGTTCCAGGTGGCGTGAGTAGTGAAACTATTTCACATTGTTTTTATTGAAGGTCAAACTCGCTAACTCAAATATTTTACCTCTACGATCATATCGTAGAAACTCTTATTTTCTTGTTACGATGATTCTCCACTTCACTCTGAAATTCTTTGAACTTTTCAAATGTTTCAGACTTGTGCTTCATTAAGTAGATATACCCATATCTGCTCAAATCATCAGTGAAGGTCAGAAAATAACGATACCTGCCGCGAGCTTCAACACTCATTGGTCCGCATACATCAGTATGTATGATTTCCAACAACTCTGTTGCTCGCTCCACGGTTCCGGAGAACGGAGTTTTAGTCATCTTGCCCATGAGGCATGGTTCGCAAGCACCAAGTGATTCATAATCAGGTGATTCAAAAAGTCCATCACTATGGAGTTTCTTCATGCGCTTTACACCAATATGACCTAAACGGCAGTGCCACAAATAAGTTGCACTATCATTATTAACCTTGCATCTTTTGGCTTCAATATTATGAATATGTGTATCACACGATCGAGATCCAACAAACCATTTTCATTGGGTGTATGACCATAGAAGTTTTTATTCATGTAAACAGAACAACAATTATTCTCTAACTTACATGAATAACCGTATTGCAATAAACATGATCAAATCATATTCATGCTCAACACCAAATAACACTTATTTAGGTTCAACACTAATCCCGAAAGTATAGGGAGTGTGCGATGATGATCATATCAATCTTGGAACTACTTCCAATACACATCGTCACTTCATCCTTTAACTAGTTTCTGTTCATTCTATAACTCCCATTTCGAGTTACTACTCTTTAGCAACTGAACCAATATCAAATACCGAGGGGTTGCTATGAACACTAGTAAAATACACATCAATAATCTGTATATCAAATATACCTTTGTTCACTTTGCCATCCTTCTTATCCGCCAAATATCTAGGGCAGTTCCACTTCTAGTGACCATTTCCTTTGCAGTAGAAGCACTTGTTTCAGGCTTGAGTTTAGCTTTGGGTTTCTTCACGGGAGTGACAACTTGCTTGTCATTCCTTTTGAAGTTCCCCTTCTATCCCTTTGCCCTTTACTTGAAACAAGTGGTCTGGTTAACCATCAACACTTGATGCTCTTTCTTGATTTCTACCTTCGCCGATTTCAGCATCGTGAAGAGCTCGGGAATTACTTTCGTCATCCCTCGCATATTATAGTTCATCACGAAGTTCTACTAACTTGGTGATAGTGTCTAGAGAACTTTGTCAATTACTATCTTATCTGGAAGATTAACTCCCACTTGATTCAAGCAATTGTACTACCCAGACAATCTGAGCACATGCTCACTGGTTGAGCTATTCTCCTCCATCTTGTAGGCAAAGTACCGTCAGAGGTCTTATACCTCTTGACACGGGCATGAGTATGAAATACTAATTTCAACTCTTGGAACATCTCATATGCTCCGTGGCGTTTCAAAACGTTTTTGAAGTCCCGGTTATAAGCCGTAAAGTATGGTGCACTAAACTATCAAGTAGTCATCATATCGAGCTTTTGTCAAAACGTTCATAACGTCTACATCTGCTCCTGCAATAGGTCTTTCACCTAGCGGTGCATCAAGGACATAATTCTTCTGTGCAGCAATGAGGATAATCCTCAGATCACGGAACAATTCCGCATCATTGCTACAAACATCTTTCAACTTGGTTTTCTCTAGGAACATATAAAAAAATAAACGTGGAGCAACATCGCGAGCTATTGATCTACAACATAGATATGCTAATACTACCAGGACTAAGTTCATGATAAATTAAAGTTCAATTAATCATATTACTTAAGAACTCCCACTTAGATAGACATCCCTCCGGTCATCTAAATGATCACGTGATCCAAATCAACTAAACCATGTCCGATCATCACGTGAGATGGAGTAGTTTCAATGGTGAACATCTTATGTTGATCATATCTACTATATGATTCACGCTCGATCTTTCGGTCTCCAGTGTTCCGAGGCCATATCTGCATATGCTAGGCTCGTCAAGTTTAACCCGAGTATTCTGCATGTGCAAAACTGGCTTACACCCGTTGTATTTGAACGTAGAGCTTATCACACCCGATCATCACGTGGTGTCTCGGCACAACGAACTTTCGCAACGGTGCATACTCAGGGAGAACACTTATACCTTGAAATTTAGTAAGGGATCATCTTATAATGCTACCGTCGTTCTAAGCAAAATAAGAAGCATAATAAGATAAACATCACATGCTATCAAAATATGTGACATGATATGGCCATCATCATCTTGTGTTTTTGATCTCTATCTCCAAAGCACCGTCATGATCACCTTCGTCACCGGCGCGACACCTTGATCTCCATCGTAGCATCGTTGTCGTCTCGCCAACTATTGCTTCCTCAACTATCGCTACCGCTTAGTGATAAAGCAAAGCAATTACATGGCGATTGCATTTCATACAATAAAGCGACAACCATATAGCTCCTGCCAGTTGCCGATAACTTTACAAAACATGATCATCTCATACAAAATCGTATAACTCATCATGTATTGACCATATCACATCACAACATGCCCTGCAAAAACAAGTTAGACGTCCTCTACTTTGTTGTTGCAAGTTTTACGTGGCTGCTACGGGCTTTAGCAAGAACCGTTCTTACCTACGCATACAAAACCACAACGATGTTTCGTCAAGTATGTGCTGTTTTAACCTTCACAAGGACCGGGCGTAGCCATACTTGATTCAGCTAAAGTGAGAGAGATAGACACCCGCCAGTCACCTTTAAGCAACGAGTGCTCGTAACGGTGAAACCAGTCTCGCGTAAGCGTACGCGTAATGTCGGTCCGGGCCGCTTCATCTCACAATACCGCCGAAGCAAAATATGACATGCTGGTAAGCAGTATGACTAGTATCGCCCACAACTCATTGTGTTCTACTCGTGCATATCATCTACGCATAGACCTGGCTCTGATGCCACTGTTGGGGAACGTAGTATTTTAAAATTTTCCTACGATCACACAAGATCTATCTACCAGATGTATAGCAACGAGAGGGAAGAGCGTGTCTACGTACCCTCGTAGACCGGGAGCGGAAGCGTCAAACGACGCGGTTGATGTTGTCGAACTTCTTCGCGATCCAACCGATCAAGCACCGAACGTACGGCACCTCCGCGTTCAGCACATGTTCAGCTTGATGACGTCCCACGAGCTCTTGATCCAGTTGAGCTTCACGGGAGAGTTTCATCAGCACGACGGCGTGGTGACGGATATGATGTATTCACCGGCGCAGGGCTTCGCCTAAGCTCCGCGACGGTATGACCGAGGTGTGTTTCTGTGGAGGGGGGCACCGCACACGGCTAAAACAATTCAACTTGTGTGTCTTTGGGTGCCCCCCTGCCCCCGTATATAAAGGAGCAAGGGAGGGAGGCCGGCCAACTTCTTCTGGTGCGGCTAGGGAAGGAGTCCTACTAGGAATAGGATTGCAATCCTATTCCTAGTAGGATTCACCAAAAGAAAGAAGAGGGAAAGGAATAGGAGAGGTGGCGCCCCCCCCCCCCAATCCTAGTCCAACTAGGAACCCTAGGTGGGGCGCCGGCCAGCCCTATGGGCTGGCTCTCTCTTTCCCTTTAGGCCCACTATGGACCATCCCCTCTCGTAGGGGGTTCCGGTAACCCCCTCCGGCAATCCCGATAAATCCGAAACTTTCCCGGAACACTTCCGGTGTCCGAATATAGTCGTCCAATATATCAATCTTTATGTCTCGGACATTCCGAGACTCCTCGTCATGTCCGTGATCTCATCCGGGACTCCGAACTACCTTCGGTACATCAATACTCATAAACTCATAATACCGATCGTCATCAAACGTTAAGCGTGCGGACCCTACGGGTTCGAGAACTATGTAGACATGACCGAGACTCATCTCCGGTCAATAACCAATAGCGGAACCTGGATGTTCATATTGGCTCCTACATATTTCTACGAAGATCTATTATCGGTCAGAACCGCATAACAACATACGTTGTTCTTTTTGTCATCGGTATGTTACTTGTCCGAGATTCGATCGTCGGTATCTCTATACCTAGTTCAATCTCGTTACCGGCAAGTCTCTTTACTCGTTCCGTAACACATCATCTCGTGACTAACTCATTAGTCTTTTGCTTGCAAGGCTTATTGTGATGTGTGTTACCGAGAGGGCCCAGAGATACCTCTCCGACACTCGGAGTGACAAATCCTAATCTTGATCTATGCCAACACTACGAATACTTTCGGAGACACCTGTAGAGCATCTTTATGATCACCCAGTTACGTTGTGACGTTTGATAGCACACAAGGTGTTCCTACGGTATTTGGGAGTTGCATAATCTCATAGTCATAGGAACATGTATAAGTCATGAAGAAAGCAATAGCAGTAAAACTAAACGATCATAGTGCTATGCTAACGGATGGGTCTTGTCCATCACATCATTCTCCTAATGATGTGATCCCGTTGATCAAATGACAACTCATGTCTATGGTTAGGAAACATAACCATCTTTGATCAATGAGCTAGTCTAGTAGAGGCATACTAGGGACACTCTGTTTTGTCTATGTATTCACACATGTACTAAGTTTCCGGTTAATACAATTCTAGCATGAATAATAAACATTTATCATGATATAAGGAAATATAAATAACAACTTTATTATTGCCTCTAGGGCATATTTCCTTCAGAAGGGACTACCTACCTCGACTTTTGAGGGCTTTCGGTCCAGTCTCTGCGTCACCGGCGATGCTTCGACTGCGGGGGGTGTTGAACATGTGTACATGTACGTAGGTCTGGGTTTTGTATGCCGTACCTGGTGTGTCTCTCTCCCTCTGTATTTACTTGTATCTTGGGAGACAAGACACCGGTCGCACCCCTTGTACCTATATATATGTGCCTAGTGCACGATCAATCAATTATCGATGCATCAAATCATTCTCTACAGACTCTGTCATACACTTTCATGGCCAATTTAATAGCGCAAGAAGCTTTTTTGCACTCCCTTCGCTTCTTCATTGCATGAATACTTCCATGTGCTACCAAGACGTTATCGGTGATCAAACGTCCTGGCACAAAAGCACTTTGCTGGAAACTTCTTAGTTAAGTTCCTTTACGCCAAATTGGCTCAAGTCCGAATGTCGACGTTGCCCATGGCCTCTGGAAAACCCGTATTCCGCTTAGGATAAAATAATAATCATATGGCAGACGTTCTGCAATCGCCTTCCGACGTCACATAATGTGGCCAAGCGCAACGACCGTCTGATGGAAATTGCGATGTTTGTGATGCACCCGAGGACGCTAACCATGCCTATTTCCGGTGCCATTTGCCGGTTTCCCCTTGGAGCACTGTTAGGGAAGCGGACAACCTAGATCGGAACCCGAACTCCGGTCCAGACCTCCTTGCTTGCCTAGGCTCCCTTCGTGGACAGGCTACTAGGGCCATGTGGACTTGTGTAGGGGCGTCATTATGGTCACTTTCGAACATTTCTAACAAAATTACGATCAAGGGTGTCTTCCCCACTCACCCGGCTGACGTGATCTTCAAATCTAATATTTTTTGCAGCAGTGGAGTCCATTGGGGAGGCGCCAGGACTCTGATGGGCTGAAGCTAGCAATGCAACATTTGTGCAACATTATTAGCATCGCTTGTTCCCCGGCAGTGGCTGTTTAGGGGAACGGCTTCTTCTGGTTAGCTTTCGAAGCATGCGTGCACGGGGTGGCGCTTGCCATGTAAGGATACTTGATGGAACCCCTGATTTCGTTTCTATTAGTGTGGGTGTGTGAGACCTTTATGTGCTTGTGACTATGCCGATGGGTGGCTTTATTGATTTAAAGCCGGATGCCGCTGGCATCTTCGTTCTAAAAAACACACTTCGCTCAATCCCTATGATCTTGTTCATGAAACTCCGCAAACGGTTAGTGTTCGCCTTCGCATCATTTTTATGTAGAAACGGACAGAGGGCAATAGGGCGGCACTGAGAAATCTTCTGCGGGTTACGTACCTTGGGTATTTATATCACATGTCCATCCATCTCCCCGTTGTTCTTCTTTGCCACTTTAAATACCCGTTCATATCATCTGTGGCATCATTCTATGTGCACCCCACGGCTCCTCGCTATCCACCGACCTTTCTCTGTTCCTGCATTGCTCCCACGACCTCCTGCAAGCCAATACTTGCTACTTCACACGAGTTGCTTAGCATCTGCCGCTCAGATTATGTAAAAGTTTATACATATCTCGATAGAGAAACCAATGAATTGAAAAGATACTTCAAATATTTCAAGTCGACATTGACTCTTCAACATTATTTAAATTTGTGTTTCATGGCACCTTGCTATGTCTCCCGAGAACTCAATGTGAACGAAATTGCCTATGGATATGCAATTTCCACTTTTCATATCTTAGATATGTCCCTCCCAGCTGCTCCCATCTCCTATTCTCCACGTGTTCACCGTGTCGCGCTCCGTCTGCCTTCCAACAGCGGATAACATCACCGCCATTAGTCTGACTAACCAGATGAGGCGCCTGCTGATCTAGATGCTAGAGAGCATCTGCATCGCCAGATCTATGATCAACGTGTGCGTCATCTCCACAAAAGTCCCAGCAACCTCATCGTTGGGTGCAGCATTACTGATTTCACAATGGCCTAAGATCAAGGAAGCATCGCCAAAGATGCTCGCTGGTGATACGAGTGTCGGATGGTAATCCCAGAGATTCATCTCATAAGTGGTATACTTGAATTGCTCTGGCCTTTCATATTCAATTTCTTATGAGCTGACAGCCACCATCTTCCTACCGTCACCTTGTTCTCTTCTCCTGCTACCTCGCAGACGTTGACGTTGTACATGTAGGCACCGCCGGTAAACTTGGCAAACAAAAGACCACCTCCACAGCCCCACGCAGCCGACAAATAATCGCCCAACCCAAAGATTTGCTTGACCAGGATGTAGCGCCGCTCCCATTGGTGATCCGGGGTGAGTAACCAGAGCACTGTATCTTGGCCCCTGTCCATGTAGATGCACGGGCGGCCATAGACTACCAACATACGGTCGAATGCGACGTGTGAGCCATTCTCCGGGAGAGCAACCCTAGTGATGATCTCGTCGTCCGTGTCGAAAGCAAGCACCAATGTCGTGTAGGGCTCGGACCAGTCCCAATTGTATATAAGGATGTAAATTTTGCCGTCAACCATATGCAGAGTATGCGACTAAGTCATCATGTCGTCAAATGACAACAATGCCCTCGGCTCTTGGTGGCATGCTAATAATACCACAATAAACCTTCTGCTATGGTCGTCCTCCTCGCAGATGAGTGCCTTGTAGACTTTGATCGATGGTGCATACCCAAACCCTAAGAAGAAGCAGTCCATCTCACCCTGCGGCAACGTCACGGACAGGCGTACCTCCTCCTTGGTGGCCAGGTTGAAAACAATACCGTCAACATACGACGGCCTCCCTTGCCCTCGATCAGCGAGGAGGACAAGCCCGTTGCACGTGTTGACGTATTCACGGAACCGCCTAACGTCCACTTTGACGGGGTGCTTGAGGGCCAGCATGGGGCCAACAACATGGAAGTAGAAGGTCCTAGCAAAGAGCCCATGTTCGTAGAGGCAAGCAACATGCGAGAGTTCAGGCCTGGCGCGCACAGACGCCGGTGGCAAAGCCAGAAGTGCAGGCTTTTGAGGAGTTGCCAGAAGTGCCTCGAAGGGATGACGCAGCGCACGGCGCATCGGGCCTGCAGACGGGCGAGGATCTCGCAAGCCACGAACTCATCTCCGATGGCAGACTCATGATAGACAAGTCGCCTGCATGCCGCTCCGCGTTCCACCCATGGACCGCACTGACCCGACTCGCGTCCACCCGGGTACCCGTCTGTGCCGGCGCAGAGCTCGTCTACGACAACCGATCCCGAACTCTAGCGAAATGGCACAAAAGAGAGATGACGACTCCAATGTCAATGGTTTCCCCCACCCGCAGGAAACGCGCGTCAATCGTGACGCCACATGCATCCATCAGGACGAGGCGCAAGGCCTCGCGTGGAGGAGGAGCACGCCATGAGATTGGCGGTGAAGGAGACGCGCCATCCCACGTCAGTCGCCATATGAGTTTACGTAGTTTGCTCCACTAACTTGTGAGAGTACAGAGTGAGAGAGCCAACAACCTAGTATGAACGAAATTATCTATGATTATGCAATTTTGACTTGTTGTAAACGCAATAATTACAAGATTAGTCGTTGTCATATACTACTAGTTTAACCTTATTGGCTTTTACAAACGGTATTCATACCACGTTGCCTATGTAGCTACTCCCTCCGTTCCAAATTACTCGTCGTGGTTTTAGTTCAAATTTTGAACTAAAACCACGACGAGTAATTTGGAACGGAGGGAGTAGCATCTTAGACATGTCCCTCCCAGCTCCTCCCATCTTCAATTATCATCTTGTTCACCCCGCCGAGCTCCGTCTGCCTTTTGCCAACGGCGGGCAGCCTGACTCATCATCACTCTGGCTGATCAGATGAAGCATCTGCTGATCTCGATGCTAGAGAGCATCTGCCTTGTGCCAACATCAATCTGGCTGACCAGATGAGGAGGTGCTTGCTGATCTACTGTAGATGCTAGAGAGCATGTGCGTCGCCGGATCTATGATCAATTTCTGCGTCATCTCCACAAAAGTCCCAGCAACCTCATCGTCGGGTGCAACATCACTGATTTCACCACGGCCCGAGATCAAAGCAGCATCGCCTAAGATGCTCGCCGGTGATATGAGTGTCGGATGGTAATCCCACAGGTCAGTGGTATATTTGAATCGCTTTGGCTTTTCATATTCAATTCTCATTGATCTGACAGCCACCAGCCTAGTAATACAGCCTACAGCTGCCTCGCCGACGTTGAGGTTGTACAGATAGGCACTCTTGTTGTTGGTAGACTTGGCAAACAGGAGGCCACCTCCGCAGTCCCAGGAGGGTTTCAAAAAATGAGAGCCTTGATTTACCAGGATGTAGCGTGGCTCCCACCGGTGATCCGGGGTGAGTAACCAAAGCAGCGTGTCTGGGGCCTTGCTCTCGTAGATGCACGGGCGGCCACAAACGACCATCATATCATTGTAGAATGAGATGCGTGGCTCCTTCTCCGGGAGAGCAATGTTGGTGATGGTCTCATCATCGGCGTCGAAAGCAAGCACCAACGTCCCGTAGTGATCCCACAAGTTGGTGTTATCCATACAGATGTAGATTTTGCCGTCGCCCATGTGTAGACATTGTGGCGAACCCAGCTCCTCGTGATATGAGAACAATGTCCTCGGCTCTTGCTGACATCCCAACGATACCACCATCAACCTTGTGACATGGCCGGCCACACCATAGATAAGAGCCTTGTACACCTTGCTCGATGGCGCGTATGCAAACCCTAAGAAGCGGCTCTCGCAAGTGGGCGGCGGCAATGGCACGGACAGGCGTACCTCCTCCTTGGTGGCCGGGTTGAAAACAAGACCGTGGACGGAGGACTGCTGCCCTTTCTCTTGATCGGCGAGGAGGACTAGCCCGTTGCAGGTGTTGACGCATTCATACCACTGCTCGACGTTGACGGTGTGCTTCAAGGTGGCCAATGCGGGGCCGACAACATGGAAGTAGAAGGTTTTCCTACGGGGATCTTTGTACAGGCAAGCAGCATGCGGGAGTTCCAGGCCTGGCGCGCCGAGATGCCGGCGGCGAAGCCAGAAGTGCGAGCTTCTGAGGAGTTGCCGGAAGCGCTTGGAAAGGACGACGCAGCGCACGGCGCAGAGGGCTGGCAGACGGGCGAGGATCTCGTCAGCCACCAACTCGTCTCCGAATCCCAAGACGGCATCGCTGTCTGCCATGGAAGAATTTCCTTGATGAATTCTATGACCAATAATGTTACTAGCTAGAGAGAAGGACACAAACAACTCTTGCTTGTCTTTTGCTACTACAAAAAAAGAGGAGAATCAACTTACTCTGCGCTGCCGCCGATATATAAAAAGGGAATCAATCCGAGTCCTACCAAGCTACTTCTTTATCTTTACCTAATAATAAAGAAAGTTCGGTTTCAGCCCGTACGTCGTCGCGCGTAACTTTGCATAAAAGCCCCTCGGTTTATAAGAATTCAACCCGCAGTCCAATTTTAAGTGAAAATCTAAGAAAACGCTTCGTTTTTGCAAAAAACACCCTTGCATTAGTTAGAATTCAAGCCGCTCTTCATTTATGCATCTTATCCAGATGCGCATCTGTCATATGCCGCCGACGGCCATCTCCGGCCTCACCCAGTCCTAGCCCTTGTCGTCCGCCCGACATGGAGGATCTCTTGTCGGCGGCGGAGACGGGTACAGCCGCGGCTGAGGATGAGAAGGCGGTCGTCGTTCCTCGCCGGGAGGATGGCGGCTCCCTGGAGAAACCAAGAGAGAGAAGCAAGGATGAACCACGAGCAGAGGAAGCAGTGAGATTCCTAGCCCGATCCGAGGCGGCTGCTGGCGCGGGAGGATGGCAGCTCCTGGAGAAACCGAGACAGAAGGGAGGAAGAGGTGTGAGCAGAGGAAGCAGCGGGGGATGAGCAGTGCGGGATCGGCCAAACCTGGCGGGGGGCATGCATGGCACAGGTGGCCGCGGCTGGACGAGGCGCTGGCCTCCTCGCGGTTAACACGAGCCGTGAGCAGCGAAACAAGTGAGGATGAATGGCGTGGGACCGTGAGCAGCGAAAGAAGTGAGGATGAATGGCGCGGGATCAGTCGGACCTGGTTGGGGGGCCATGGCGCACAGGTGGTGGAGGCTATGGGCGTCTGAATCGGATCGAAGGCGAGGCTGCTGGCCGGATCCGGGGCGGCTGCTGGTCGGAGGCGAGGCTGCTGGCCCGATCAGGAGAAGTGGCCGGACGGGCGGCCAGATCAGGCGAGAACAGAGAAGCTCCAAGGCGCCATCCATGGCGTTCTTTGGTTCATCGCCGACAAGGAGGGTGGGGAGATTGCTGCTTGGCTCTTGCCAGCCACCACGGCCGCGCAATCGAGGAGTGGCGGTGTGACGCCAAGCCGTTTCTGGGCACTCTTGATAGAGAAGGGAGAGCAGAGCGTCGGGTAGAATGGAGAAGAGGAGGGCTAATGTGCAGTGGGTGTTGCTAGATGCTGTGTGGATAAGGGGCACGTGGTGGGCAATGGGTGTTGTGCTAGATGTTGTGCTGGACCGACCGAAGCTGCTAGATCATGCACCGATTACAATTTGTTTTCAGAATGAGCACCTACTTGCTGTTGTTTGTTTGTTAGTTTAATATATAATCATGCCTACCGCATTATCTAATATACTCCCTTTATTTTTAAATATAAGTATTTTTTAGAGATTCTAATATGCATTAAATACGGAGCAAAATGTGTGAATCTACACACTAAAATACGTCTATATTCATCTGTATGTAGTCTATATTCAAATCTCTAAAAAGACTTATATTTAGAAACAGATGGAGTAATAATTAAAAGTGTGTGATGTATTGAAAATAAATTCTTAAGGGATAAGATATTTACTTATTTAGCGCTCGTGGGTACTTGCTGAACATCAAGATATTCCTCAACTCTAGATGCCATCGATGTCTTGGTGAGATTGGGAGAAGAGAGGGATGGATGAGGAGTAGAGAGAGTGCGACAATGGTGCATCTTGCCAGCGTCCTGTTTCACCCCGCACGGTAGCTAGGAGGGGGGAGCACTCACTTCCGTTGTATCATCTATCCCGCATCTCTTTGTACCCTAATCCGGATCCCCATCGAGGCCCATTGATACACGTTGGCGTGGAGGGTGTGTTCGTACTACTGGCAGCAACATGTCAATAAAAGAGCACCAACCATCGTAAACTCTTTACTTTTTGGTCATCATATATTTGGTGTGGGAATGTATAAATATAAATGTTAATAGCAATTGTAAGATTGCAAATGATGCACAATTACTTGCGCATTGAAGGATTGATAAATGTTTAGATTTATGTAATTACTTTAACGCAGGGTTGTTGAATATCAACAAATTATTACTACACGTAATCCAATTTCTTTAGAGCGAGTCGAATGAGTGGGTTTTATTAGCAGAAGAGAAGAATATTACAAGCTTTTGGAATACAACGGGATCTTTGTAAAGTGGATCCTCATGAGTCTTTGCAATTGAAAATCATATTACTCGCCTTGACAAGTAAACTCTCGAATACCACATGAACTCTTAGATTTATTTTATACCCGTTGCAACGCACGGGCTTTTTTGCTAGTATAGTACTATAATTCCAGTACAACTCGGATTCGTATGGATCTGGTTAATAGTCCGACTTTGAATCCATGTGTTAAAGCCAGTTAACGACCGCCTGAATAGCCCTCAGATTGCACCACTCGGCGTACCGAGAAACACAAAGCAAAATATGTTTTTCTTGTATGGATCGAACGACTATTAACACATGTCATGGGTTGACGGATGGTAAAACCATCATATATATCAAGATTTCCTTCTTTCATTTGTCGACAAAGGATGAATTTTATTGACCTTTTTTTTTTGCGGGTGAGAATTTTATTGACTAAAATTGAAGCATCAAGGGGATACAAACACAATGAGCACACACCGAATTTTATTGTAGCCACTGCTTTTCCACAATCCTAACAGCTGCAAAACGATGCCCTCTGCGTCAAGCCGTCGTATGTAGATTGCATGATCACACCATCGAAGACAACCACCGAATTTGAAGAGAGGAACTCTCACGAAGATCTTTCGATGACCACCAACTAGCGGGTCCACCACTACAATTCTGTGTGATCACCGTTGCCGTCACGGGCTCACAGCCGCTGGATATGTAGAACCGGATCTGGCAAATCAGACCCTTCATGGATGGGCTAACAACTCAATCTGCCCTAGCGTCGGTGCTACACACGCTGCCAGCCGCCGCCCGGGGAGACGCGACGCTGCTGATCCGGACGACGGATGAGCTGAGCAAGGACCGGCGACCCAATCAGATCTGGGTCCAAATGAAGCTAAGCATAATGACACTCTAGTTACGTATATATACTTGGCAAAACACTGCTCTTTAAGCATTCATTATATTATCTTCAACCACGTGATAATAGTGCAGGAAAGGGATGTTGGTAAGATCGAAAGCCGGCTCTTGCTCTTGTTCTTCATCTGCCCCTACACTACATATATAAACATGCAAAAAGAATTCGGAAGCACAAAGAGCGCGTGTAGCATTTTTTGTTAGGTAAACAAGGTACTCCACTTGGATGCAGGATGTCGTGGGTGGTGGACATGAAGACCAAGCTCGAGCTGCCGGCCAAGGTGGAGAGATGGCCCAAGCATTGCATTTTCTGAAATCCATGGAGGAGCACAAGCTGTGGGCCGTCCATCACCTCCTTGGCCGGGACAGCTGCAAGACCATCGTCACGGCCATGGAGGAGGTGGCCCAGGAGCAGGAGGACTACGCCTACATGGACCTGGGTGAAGAGTGGCGGGGCGAGGAGAAGAGGGGCAAGTTCCTTGAGATGATGATCACCAACGGTTGCTTCCTGCTAGAGGTGATGAGAGGACGGCCGCGACCCTAGAGGAGGACTGCACTGTAAAGGGTTATGCACACGACCCCGTCTTCAGCTGTTGGGTGGGGGGCAAACATGTTGTTTCAGAATGTTGTAAGACATATATGAAATGTGTAATCACTCGAATATGTGTGTCGTTTGTACGTCATATGGCCACAAAGGGGGGGGGGGGTAGTTCTGCCTAATTTCCAACTGAATTTGGGCTAGTTTGTGGCAAAGCAGACATTGCTAGCAATCTATTCGAGCCGGTCAAACACAATGAAATCATTATATAGACATACCTTCGGGGATGGTTGTAAGCACGCCCCTGGTAGTTCTTGCCATGTCGTTGGGCATGTATTACTATTGGGTCTATCTTGTTTTTTTAGTTGACTTTGTCGACTACTCGAACTACTTTCTTTTTGTTTAATGAGGATGGTTTCTGAAGAGTTGTACCAATCTTCAAGAACAAGGGGGTGTTCAGAGTTGTACTAACTACCGTGAAATTAAGCTGATGAGCAATAAAATGAAGCTGAGCAATACAATGAAGCTACGGGAGAGAGTCATTGAGCACCGCTTAAGAAGAATGACAAGTGTGACCAAGAATCGGTTTGGTTTCATGCCTGGGAGGTCGACCATGGAAGCCATTTTCTTGGTACGACAATTTATGGAGAGATACAAGGAGCAAAAGAAGGACTTGCATATGGTGTTCATTGACTTGGAGAAGGCATATGATAAGATACCGCGGAATGTCATGTGGTGGTCCTTGGAGAAACACAAAGTCTCAGCGTAGTAAATTACCCTCATCAAGGACATGTAAGATAATGTTGTGACAAGTGTTCGAACAGGTGATGTTGATACTGATGACTTCTCGATTAAAATAGAACTGCATCAGGGGTCAGCTTTAATCCCTTTTTCTTCCTTGGTGACTGATGAGGTCACAAGGGATATACAAGGATATATCCCGTGGTGTATGCTCTTTGCGGACTATGTGATGCTAGTTGACGGTAGTCGGACGGAGGTAAATCGAAAATTAGAGTTATGGAGACAAACCTTGGAATCGAAAGGGTTTAGGCTTAGTAGAACTAAAACTGAGTACATGATGTGCGGTTGCAGTACTACTAGGTGTGAGGAGGAGAAGGAGGAGGTTAGCCTTGATGGGCAGGTGGTGCCTCAGAAGGACACCTTTCAATTTTTGGGGTCAATACTGTAGGAGGATGGGGTATTGATGCAGATGTGAACCATTGAATCAAAGTCGGATGGATAAAGTGGCGCCAAACTTCTGGCATTCTTTGTGACAAGAGAGTGCCACAAAAGCTATGAGGGAAGTTCTACAGGACGTCGGTTCGACCCGCAATGATGTATGGCGCCGAGTGTTGGCCAACTAAAAGGCGACATATTCAACAGTTAGGTGTGGCAAAGATGTGTATGTTGAGATGGATGTGTGGCCACACGAGGAAGGATCGAGTCCGGAATGATGCTATATGAGATAGAGTTGAGGTAGCACCAATTGAAGAGAAGGTTGTCCAACATCGTCTGAGATGGTTTGAGCATATTCAGCGCGGGCCTCTAAAAATTCCAGTGCATAGCGGATGGCTAAAGCGTGTGGAGAATATCAAGAGAGGGCGGGGTAGACCGAATTTAACATGGGAGCAGTCCGTTAAGAGAGACATCAAGGATTAGAGTATCACCAAAGGACTAGCTGTGAACAGGGGTGCGTGAAAACTTTCTATCCATGTGCCAGAACCATGAGTTGGTCGCGAGAGCTTATGGGTTTCACCTCTGGCCTACTCCAACTTGTTTGAGATGAAAGGCTTTGTTGTTGTTGTTATTGTTGTTTTTTTTTTTAGAAAAGGGGAAAGCCCCGGCCTCTGCATTAGAGTGATGCATACGGCCACAATTGTTGCTATTGTTGTTATTGTTGTTGAAGATAATTTGTACATAGTGATGATGCTGAGGTCGGGGCACTCCACTTTTTTGAAATAAAAATCAATTACTATGATTGCTTTAGGAAAATCCGCATTGGCGAGCCACATCATTCATCTGCAGTTTTCCAGCGTACCGATGTCATTATTTGGTGCTAAAGTGGTCAGATGACGCATGTGGTAATAAGCTGGATTAACTAGCTTTAGCATCGTGTTAATTATAGAAGGGCAGTAGCGATGCCACCTCCATGAAGTTAAGCATAATGGTACATGGCCTTAATTTGGCTCAGCCAGCAGCATCCTACTATCTCCTTTTGGTAAAGCCTGATTTTATGGTGGTACAAAACATCCTTCTGGCCAATGCTTTCTGCAAAACACGCTACTAGTCTAAATGAACTTAAGCATAATTCAGGTGTTATTAATTTCATTTGCACCTAATTAACATTGTGCCTAACTCTAGGGGACAAGGCAAGTGACACCGTACTATAATACTTCATTATGTGTATCATGTCCCCATAACCCAGGCCTGCGTAAGCAAGGCATAATCCCGTGATAATGCAGCAAGAAAGGAATATGGATGAGAAAGAAAGCCGGCTCCGTTAAGTTCTCCCCTACATATACACACGGTCGAATTCAGAAGCACAAAGCGGGTGTAGCTAGACAAGCCACTCCACTTGGTTGCAGGATGTCGTCGTCGTCGTGGGTGGTGGATGTCGACTACCCTGAACCGCAGGCGAGCGTGGAGACATGGGTGGTGGACATGGAGAAGAAGCTCGAGGACGCCGAGCCGCCGGCGAAGGTGCTGAGATGGGCGAAGCACTGCATCTTCCGCGTCCCAATGCGCTTCAAGATGAAGACGGTTGATGGCATGTAAGCGTCGGCACGCCCTATCGATCACCCGCATTGTCGCAATTTCTGCTTTTGTATTTTCTTTGAGAACGGGGAAATGTAATGGCAGCGCGAGCAGCGTATTCAAGCCGCAGACAGTGTCTCTCGGCCCATTCCACCACGATGACAAGGAGCTGAAACCCATGGAGGAGCACAAGCTGAGGGCCGTCCGTCACCTCCTCCGTCGGGACCATGCTGGTCGGGCCAGCAAGCTGACCCTTGGCGGGCTTGTCGCCGCCGTGGAGAAGGTGGCCGACGAGCTGGAGGATGCCTACATGGACCTGGGCGATGAGTGGCGAGGTGAGAAGAGGGGCAAATTCCTTGAGATGATGATCACGGACGGCTGCTTCCTGCTAGAGGTGATGAGGACTGCCGCAGGGAAGGAGTCCATTCCCAAGGACTACGCTCATGGCGACCCTGTCTTCAGCTGGTACGGCATCCAGCACATCAAGCCCTTCATCCAGCGTGACATGCTCATGGTCGAGAACCAGCTGCCACTGAGGTTGCTTGAGACAATCGTCGCCGTGGAGGAAGGCACATCTCCGGTATGTAGGTTACTGACTGCTAACATATACTCCCTCCGTCCGGAAATACTCGTCATCAAAATGAATAAAAGGAGATGTATCTAGATGTATTTTAGTTCTAGATACACCTCTTTTTGTCCATTTTGATGACAAGTATTTTGAGACGGAGGGAGTAGTATCTATCATTGCGACACTCTGTACATTTGATACAGACACCTATTCTGACAGGCCTCTTAATTTGCCTATGTATGGACATAAATGATGATGCATGCAGAGCGCGGCTTCGATAAACTCCATGGTGCTCAAGTTCCTCGAAAGGGAAGATGCCCCAGAAGGGACGGATCTGGGACTCCACCCTCTTGACATCTACCGGACGAGTCGACTCAAGGGCAAGAGTCAGATCAAGAGTAACAAAAAGGTTCTTCACAGAGGCACGCCGACGACACCGACAGCAAAGGAGCTCAGCGTCGTTCGCCCGGAGAGAGTGGTGCCCCGATCCGCTTGGAAGTTGTCGGAGGCAGGAATTCGATTCCTACCCAGCAAGACGAGCTGCCTCGACGACATAGAGCTGAACAACGGGAGGCTCTACATGCCCAAGGTCGAGATGGACGACTCCACCGCCTACAGGATCCACAACATGATGGCGTTCGAGGCGATGCACGTCGGCACTGGCAACGACGTGACGGCATACGTGTTGTTTGTCAAGGACCTCATCAACTCCGCCGACGACGTGCGCCTACTAGAGAGGAAGGGGATCCTGGAGCACGACCTCGCTGACGACGACGATGCTGTGGTGAGGCTCTTCAATAGCCTCACTAGAGATGTGTCCAAGAATTGGAAGAGTCAGCTGTGCCAGGTGCGTCAGGACGTGGATCACCATTACCGCAACAACCATTTGCGTGTCTTTCTCTATGAGGCGTGGTCAAACCTCAGGAGCAAGTACTTCAGGAGCCCGTGGACACTCCTCGCCCTTGCCACCGCAATCCTGCTCGTCGTCGGAGATATCGTGCAGGCCGTGTATGCAGTCATATCCTATGATCCTAACGAGAAGGGCAAGCCCAAAATGAATTAACCAGATAATGTTTCTTTTTTTTTGCAAAGAATAAAAGGTGGATGAAAACCTGAAGAGTTGTGATGATCCCATCATGTGTTTGAGATGCCAAATAATCTATATTTATGTGTGTGTTTTCTTTAAGGATCGAGCAATGCACACAATCGTTTATTTAATCAAACATAATGTAAAAAACGAGTACATCTCATCAAGTACTTAGTGAACAGGTATAAAAGTCGTCGCAGCCGGTAAAAATAGGACACAGTGCCTAAAACAGCAATGCATCATGATGATGTAAAGGTCGGGGCACTCCTCTTTTTAAAGAAAGAAACATATTGCTATCTTGGTAGACCACTAGTGTGGTTCACGTATAGATCCTGCGCTAAAAAATAGGTCCGCTTGTGATAGTTTCATACTCCCTCCGTCCGGAAATACTTGTCATCAAAATGGACAAAAAAGGATGTATGTAGAACTAAAATGCATCTAGATACATCCCCTTTTATTCATTTTGATGACAAGTATTTCCAGACGGAGGGAGTATCTGACAAGTGCTTTATGAAAATCCGCATCGGTGAGCCACATCATTGATATGGAATGCAATGTCACCCAACGCCTATCACACGCGATTTTCCAGCGCACCCGTTTGAATCGAGCGATTGCTGGCATATGTCGTCGTTTGGTGGATGCTAAAGCGGTCAGGTGACGCATAATTCTACTACGTATTTCAATCCATAACATGCAAGAAAGAAATGAAAAACTGAAAGAAAAATCTGTATGAATCTCAATGTAAGATTTTACGAATATAACATCGACTAAGACATAGCGAAGTCTTTGTCAGCTAAGATTTAGCAAGACTCTTTGGTAAAGCCTGAATTGATTGTAGTAGAAAAGATCCTTCCGGCCAATGCTCTCTGCAAAGCACACTAGCCTAAATAACTCTGCCACCCCGCAGCCGGCCAGAAGTTAAGCACATGATAGTTTAATTAAGTACATCCACATCCCGTGCCTAACCTAGGGGACAAGACAAGTAACACAATCCTTTAAATATCCACTCATTATGTTATGCTACTTTCAACCTAGGGCTGCCTAGGTTTAAGATATACTCCATCCGTCTCAAAATAAGTGTCTCAACTTTACACTAATTCTAGTGCAAAGTTGTACTAAGGTCAAGACACTTATTTTGGGACGGAGGGAGTATGTTGCAGTAATCATGTGATAATACATCAAGAAAGTAATGTGAATAAGATAGTCGGCTCTTAGGTGTAATGAGCGTGAAAATAACACTCATCACGCACCCCACGATAAGATGAGTCTACATCTAAATAAATGAAATCTTGCATGATACCACATATATGTTACTACTTACTACCCAGTATGAAGGTAGTAACATAGACTGGTGTCTTATGCATGACACAAGTCTAAGTTAGTCCCCACTATGACATTTCTGCTTCAGCCTTCATTTCCTTGAAAAACCTCCACTCTTTTTAATTAATTTTCCTCGTTCTGTAAGTGTTTTGGGTAAATTTTCCTATTTCTAGTCCCCACACTGTGTAATTCTATGATAAGAGAGAATATCAAGATAAAGTAGGACAAAGGTGATTGAATTAACATAGTAATTGAGCAATTTATCTTCTAAAATTATGATGCAAAATGCAGAATTTTAAAACATCATATCGCCAGGCGTATTACTGGCATGTAGATCACCCGTGCACACTTGGATCAAAAGGCATACCCGATCAGATAGTTTCATCTCTCACGAGTACTTCACAAAAATCCACATAGGATGAGCCATATCATTGATCTGAAAGCCAACGCCAGCGCCTACCATATGCGGTTTTCTAACGCGCGCGCCCTTGTGGATCAAGCAATAGTGATCGTTTGAAGCATGGCAAAGTGGTCAATTGTGACAATTTCCACTCATCAAAGATGACCCACGTTGTGATAATGTAGATTAACTAGCTTTATCATTGTTAACTAGAAAAGTGCACTAGCAACTCTGCCACCCGATGAAGCTAAGCATAATGGTACGTTAGTCCTAGTTTGGCTCAGCCATGCAGCATCCTACTATTCCCTTTTGGTAAAGCCTGAACTGGTAGTGTTTGAAAACATCCTTCCAGCCAATGCTTTCTGCAAAGCATGCTAATCTAATTAACTCTGCCACTACCCCATCAAGCTAAGCACATTGGCATTGGTAGTTTAATTAAGTACATTCTCATCTATCTTTGTGCCTAACCTAGGGGACAAGGCAAGTAACACGGTACTTCAATCATCCATTCATGATATCATGTGGCTTTAACCACATGGTCTGCGTTAGTTTAAGCTACCCGTTGCAGTAACCACGTGATAATACAACAAGAAAGGAATGTGGATAAGAAAGCCGGCTCTTGTTATTATTATTATTTTTTGACATTAGAAAGCCGGCTCTTGTTAGTTAGCTGTTCTTCCCCAACACACATATATATAAGCGCGCGTAGCTAAGCTAGGTAAACAAGGTAGTACTCCACTTTGTTGCAGGATCAGGATGTCGTCGTGGGTGGTGGACATGGAGAAGAAGCTCGATGATGCTGAGCTGCCGGCAAAGGTGGAGAAATGGCAGAAGCACTGCATCTTCCGCATCCCGTTGCGCTTCAAGATGGTCGATGGCAGGTAAGGGCAGATGCTTTAATTTGTTGGTGTTGATCGCTTCGGTATATGTTGCCATAAATTTTGTTTCCGTTTTTGGATCAATTTTTTTGTTTTAGTTTCTTTTTTTATATATTTTTTTGTAACTTTTGATAATTTGGTTGGAATGAGGATTTGGTGCCCACCAGGTGTGGTGCCCCTCCTCTCCATACTATTCGATATAAATTATGGTAGTTAGCTTGAAACTAGCTCGAAATCAACTTAAGGTTGTTACAAGCTAAGCACGCGGCACTTCGTACAACTCGACCTTGAGCAGTAGAGCTTGCTCGAATTTTAGTATAAGTTGAATTGAGTCTAGTCCAACACGCTCGAATTCGACTTATTTGCAGTCTTAAAGATGGATCGCGCAATGAATAATAAGTAGGTTACATGTTTTTTGGATGCAGACCCTCACACACAAATTGTGTTAGCTCTCTCTCTCTCTCTCTCTCTCTCTCTCTCCCCCTCTCTCCCTCTCTCTCTCTCAAAATGTAATTTGTCAAAAAAAAAACTCACAGTGTTTGGGTTTTTTGCAGGCAAATCTCCAATTTTTCAGTATTTTGCAGAAACTTTACAAAATTGCAAGTTACAAGAATAATAGTTCTCACATACATCCACGTATGGATTATTTTCCTATGATGAAATTTTTCCTTCCTGTGGTTCATGTTTACTCCTATCATTTTCCCCTGCTGTGGATGCATCATACTATATTCTGCTGCCGTGCGTTTCCACATCTCGCAAAAAATCACTATAGCGGGTTAATGATACGTACCTCAAAGGTTACCTACCTTAAAGTTTCCAGTGCTTGTAGTCGTCGCTAAGTGGTATACAGACGTGGATGTATTTTTGTTATTTCTGTGTTCTTTGTACTACCATGGCATGATGAATAGATTGGAAGTTTCCTCGCAAAAAAAAAATGGCTGCCACTAGTAGTGCAAGCTTCAGACACGCAGATGATTTACAGAGTTTAAGGACTCTTAACCCACGAGCAGATAGTGACGGTTGGATGAAAAGGCTTGGCGAATGGTTGATGGGAGTGTGGGGTAGTATCCTCTATGGCATCAGACGATTACATATTTGGTTGGTTGTTTTCTTAATGTCTCGATTGGTTCTTGATATTGTGTTATTGCATAGGTTAAGTATAATCCGTATAAGATTGATATTAATATATATTCCTTTATTGAAAGAAGTAACTCAAATGGCAGGGTGAACAACGTATACAAGCCGCGGACAGTGTCTCTCGGCCCATTCCACCATGACGACAAAGGCTTAAAATCCATGGAGGAGCACAAGCTAAGGGCCGTCCATCACCTTCTTGGTCGAGGCAGCTGCAAGACCACCCTTGCTGAGCTTGTTGTCGCCGTTGAGGAGGTGGCCGACGAGATGGAGGACGCCTACATGGACCTGGGCGACGAGTGGCGTGGTGAAGAGAACAGGGGCAAGTTCCTCGAGATGATGATCATGGATGGCTGCTTCTTGCTGGAGGTGATGAGAACCGCATCAACCCTAGGGAAGAAGGGCTCCAATCCCACGGGGGACTACGCGCACAGTGACCCCATCTTCAGTCGACACGGTATCCAGCACGTGAAGCCGTTCATCCAGCGAGACATGCTCATGGTTGAGAACCAGCTGCCCCTAAGATTGCTCGAGAGGATCATCGCAGTGGAGAGTGGCACACCTCCGGTAAGTTGCTATAAGCCATCATATATCATTACCACATTTTCCAGCTTTTTGAGACATCAAATTTACTCGATGCATATAGCCATATATTATTAATTATTAAGTATTATCAATTCCATGTATGAATATGATGATGCATGAATTCACATTCATACAGGGTGCGACTTCGATAAATTCCATGGTGCTCAAGTTCCTTGAAGGGAAAGATGCCCCGGAAGGGACCAACTTGGGGCTCCATCCGCTTGACATATACCGGATGAGCCTACTCAAGGCAGGGACAAGGACAATGGGAGACGAGCAAGTGCCACGCAACCCTCAAGGTTCGTATTTTGAGAGGAATGTTATGCATTAGAAGTCATATTTGTTGATAATTTAGTTATACTATCCTCATAATGAAGTTTATAACACGATATCATATAACTTAGGCCTCCCCAAGACCAAAAGCTGGTTGTGTCCGTGGCTCAAGGGACCCCAAAATAGTATTCATAGAGACAGGGGCGTGGAGACAGTGACAACACATCTTCCTCATCCCACCGAGCCTCCGCCAAGAGTAGTGCCCCGGTCGGCATGGAAGTTGTCCGAGGCAGGGATCCGGTTCATGCCCAGTGAGACAAGCTGCCTCGACGACATCAACATGAACAATGGGAGGCTCAACATGCCCAAGGTCCAGCTAGACGACTCAACATCCTACAGGTTCCACAATATGATGGCGTTCGAGGCTATGCACGTTGGCACCAGGAACGACGTGACTGCATATGTGCTCTTTGTCAAGGACCTCGTCGACTCTGCAGAGGACGTGCGCCTGTTGGTGAAGAAGAGAGTCCTAGAGCATGACCTCGCCGACAATGATGACGCCGTGGTGAGACTCTTCAACGACCTCAGCAGAGATGTGTACAAGAACGGGGAGAGTCAGCTGTGCCGCGTGCGTGATGACGTGGAGCACCACTATCGCAGCAACCGCCCACGCGTCATCATGTATGAGTCGTGGGCGTACCTCAAGAGCAAGTACTTCAGGAGCCCGTGGACAGTCCTCGCCCTCGTTACCGCCATCTTGCTAGTGGTTGGAGACATCGTGCAGGCCGTGTACGCAGTCATGTCCTACGATCCTAATGATCCTGACAAGGCCAAGCCCAAAACGCATTAACCATAGAAGGGTTCGCTTTTCCATTTTCATTTTGTGTTATTTCCTTTTGACGAGTTTTGTCTTGGCATATTGTTTTCCGAAGAATTAAAGTGGAATAAAATTGGAGTGGTGTTGCTTGTGTCATTACTCTCGTGGTGTTTCTTCGGTTCTCTAAAAAAGAAGACAATTGCATTCAAACTTTAAAGAGTTTCGCTATCGGTATATTTTTTGTGATGTTAACCGGCGAACATTCGCGGGAAGGTCCAGCGAACGCCCGCACAGTCGTTGGATCTAAATCACGTGGATGACAATTTTTCTAAAGGAAATGTCACATCCTCCTGTAACATAATTTGCCATGAAATGTATGATGACTGGCTGCATGCGGCCCTTTCGGCGATCTTCCATGGCGTCAGCCGTGCCTGGTTTCGTTCTTCTGAGTTCTCCGTCAGAGTCGGAGCCGCGTTGTATGGCCGCAGGACGACATGTCGTCGATAAGGGTGGGCTTTGCCCTGTGTGTTTCAGCCTATGAGAGTGGGTTTGGCCCTTGTTGTTCCGTTTTTTACTCGGTTTTCCGTAATTAAGTGAGCAATTATCTCCTGCTTAATTAATAGACGAAGCAATCTTTGTCTTACGGACGTTCGCTCGGTAATTTCAGCGCAAAAATAGAAAGTGAAATGTGTGAGGTTTTACTCCATTTTTCATATTTATTTATTAATTTTGTTATTATTGGGCACGGTTTGTGCGGGCGGTGCCGGACAGGACAGGCGGCGGCGGTGGCGTCCGGACCCGAGGAAATCTGGATCCGGCCAGCAGCGAAAAGACTGGATTTTTCTTCCCCCTTTCCGTCGCCGCGCTTCCCGATTCCCCGCCGATTCTTCCTCCTCCTCCTGCCCGGAATCCATCCTCTTTCCTTTCGCCCGATTATCTTCCTCCGGGCCTGCCTGCGTGGATCCACCCAATCAATCATCCATCCGCCACGCTCCACTCCAGATCTTCGGGATTGCTGGATGCGATAAGGAGCCGAGCAATGGCGCTCGGCCACACGCGCCTCGACGTCCGGCGGCAGCAGCAGCACGCTGCCTTTTGCTGCTCCGCCCCCGCCGTCGCCGCCTTCGTCGGCCTCTGCCTGGTCGCCGTCTGGATGGCCTCCTCCACGCTCGTCACCCCCGCCGACTTCGCCCCGTTCCAGGCCTCGTTGTGGCGCCGCCCCGCCGCTCCGGCCGACGGGAACGCGCCCCCCGCCGTCGTCAGAGAAGAAGACGAGACCGCCGACGACCAGGAGCCCCCTGTGCTGCCGGAGCGGCAGCAGGCGGGTTCCACAGAGAAAGCAAAGGGGGCTGATGAACAACAGGGCGCGGCAGAGAAGCCGGAGGAGAAGCCCGAAGAGAAGCCAGAGACAAAGAAGGAGGAGGCCGAGGTGTTCCCCGACGCAAAGGACGCCGAGCTCCTCAACCAGACGGCGATGGAGCAGGGCTCATGGCGCACCCAGGCCGCGGAGTCCAACACGGAGACCAAGGAGCGAACCAACGCCTCTCTGAGTGTCCCGGCGGCGAGCCACAGCTGGAAGCTCTGCGACGTCGAGGCCGGAGCCGACTACATCCCGTGCCTCGACAATGTGGAGGCCATCAGGAAGCTCCGGAGCAACAAGCACTACGAGCACCGGGAGCGGCATTGCCCCGAGGAGCCCCCGACCTGCCTCGTCCCCCTGCCGCCGGGCTACCGGAGCCCGTTAAGGTGGCCGACGAGCAGAGACCAGGTTCTTTCTAGTTGGACACTGAACTGAATTCTCTGTCTTTGATGCCTGAATTCAGTTATCTTCAGGCATGGTTTGTTTACCTGACTGACAGAGGTTTTTTTTGGATGCAGATATGGTATAGCAATGTTCCTCATACCAAGCTGGTGGAGTACAAGGGGCACCAGAACTGGGTCAATGTCTCCGGGGAGCACCTCGTCTTTCCGGGCGGCGGAACTCAGTTCAAGCATGGTGCTCTGCATTACATTGATTTCATTCAGGAGGTAACACTTGACACGCTACCGTTCATTCGAATATCATTTAGAAGTTGATAGGTTCAGAGCCTTTGCATTGTGAAATAATTATTACGACAATTTATACACAATAAGTTACTCTAGGCATGCTATGGTCAGATAATGCAAATGATTCGTTAAGTAGGTTGACACATCTGATGCTACTACGCAGGCAAAGAAAGATGTGGCATGGGGAAAACGGACCCGTGTAGTTTTAGACGTTGGCTGCGGAGTTGCTAGCTTTGGAGGATATCTCTTTGAGAGAGATGTGCTTACGATGTCGTTTGCACCTAAAGACGAGCATGAAGCTCAGGTGCAGTTTGCCCTCGAGAGAGGAATCCCTGCTATATCAGCGGTTATGGGTACCAAAAGACTCCCATTCCCTAGCGGGGTCTTTGATGTTGTACACTGCGCGCGCTGTAGGGTACCATGGCATATCGAAGGTACTTTCTTTTACAGCAACAACCTTCTTGTACAATATCGTTCTTCTCTGTTGCTGTTGTCTGAAATTATCAGTGTTGTTTGGCAGGCGGTAAGCTCTTGCTAGAATTGAACAGACTGTTACGGCCTGGTGGTTACTTTGTGTGGTCTGCTACTCCTGTATACCAGAAACTGCCGGAAGATGTCGAGATATGGGAAGGTAAATTAACTGATGGTTACGGCAGTCAATTCGACTGTTGTAGTGAAATAGTGAATTCTTGCTCTAATATCTATTTTGTTTTGCACTTTCCCAGCAATGTCTGCTCTAACAAGGTCAATGTGCTGGAAACTGGTCAATAAAGTAAAGGATAGGATAAATCGAGTGGGTGTAGCAATTTTCCAGAAACCAATGGACAACCGCTGTTACGACGGAAGGTCTGCTGTAAACCCTCCATTCTGTGGAGAGTATGATAATCCTGATGCTGCCTGGTGAGTGTTCTCATTCTCAACAGGTTATATCTTTGATGCTGGTCACTGAATCTTGTACCTAATTTTAGGTTCATTTATTCTCTTATTGCCCTTCAGGAATGTTTCACTGCAGTCTTGTATGCATAAATTGCCCGCAGACCCCGCCGTCCGTGGTTTACGGTGGCCGGAGGAATGGCCATTGAGGGTGGAAAGACCACCTTATTGGCTGAAAAGCTCTGAGACTGGAGTATATGGAAAACCTGCCCCTGAGGATTTTCAAGCGGACTACGAGCACTGGAAACGGGTGATAAGCAATTCGTACATGGAAGGCCTGGGTATTGACTGGTCTGCTGTCAGAAACGTTATGGACATGAAAGCTGTATACGGAGGGTAAGACCACATCACATCAATGGTCTTTTTTAGCATCGAAAAGAACAAAAATAACACCACCCAGTCTGTACTTTTATTCCATGGCAGTCTGTGTTAGCAATGTTTATATCAACTGTTCTTCGCAAGTCTGTGAGCAGAACATTGCATCAGTTTGCAGTACATCACATTAACAATTCCTGGGACCTGCTTCCTGATGCAGGTTTGCAGCAGCTTTGCGAAACATGAAGGTGTGGGTCATGAATGTAGTTCCAATTGATTCGCCCGACACGCTCCCAATCATATATGAGCGCGGGCTATTTGGACTCTACCATGACTGGTGCGAGTCGTTTAGCACCTACCCGAGAAGCTACGATCTTGTGCACGCGAACCATCTCTTCTCCAAGATTAAGAAGAGGTAAGGGTCTGGGCAGAGCACTGAATGATCAAATGCTGTTTAACCTGCTCAATATATGGATGAAAAACATGTCGTCGTTATGGTATGGATAGAACAATAGTTAAAGTTTGACTCAAGTGCTGAATGATGCTGCTGTAGGTGTGAACTGTTGGGTGTGATTGTGGAGGTGGACCGGATAGTGAGGCCGGAAGGGAGGCTGATCGTCAGGGACGATATGGAGACGATACGCGAGGTGGAGTCAATCGTCAAGTCGCTGCACTGGGAGGTCCGGCTGTCGTACTCCCAGGAGAATGAAGGCCTTCTGTTTGTGCAGAAGACCATGTGGCGACCAAATACTTCTTCGAGTTGATCGAAGCTAAAAAAAAGGGATATGGATGAACCATGCATCCATTGGTATAGACATTGTGTTTGTGTAGAGGGATGAGTGTAGCATAGCATATTGAGATGATATTGTTACCGCCGATTTTGTTCTTATGTTAGCAGAGCGGGCAAGGGCGATGAATGTGATGTATGTATGTAATGCATGATTATTGTTCATGTTGTTACCCGGTGAGTAGGCTCAGCAAAGATTGAGCCTAACATACATAGCTGATAATAAGATGCACAAATTCGTCGATGAGATGCGTGTATTTATATTTTTGTTTTGTTGAAAAAATGTTCACTCATTTGACAAAGATGACACCTTTTTGTTTTTCAATCTCAAGCAGTGCACGATTTTTATCATTATTTTTACTTGTAGTAGGCCTTAGAGCATGGTAAGATGCACTGAAGTTATGCAATCCTGTAGTATGATGGCATTATTATTGCACAGCCAATCTGCATATTAGTGTTCTAAAAGTTTTAAAATGATCCAGACCACAAAAAGAAATAAGAAAGAGCTTCATTAAAGGTATGAAGCTTGACATAAGGCCCAAAAAATATACGGTGCCCCATTCATCGCATACTCCCATGGTCACATATTTTAAAACTTCAATCTAAATGTTTCAAAAAATCTGAAACTTTTTTTGGATGTTCACAAGACAGTCTACAGGAGATATAATTTGTCCTTTTTATTCTGAATTTGTCCTTTTTATTTACTCTAGATTACAGAATTTGTCCTTTTTATTCTGAATTTGTCCTTTTTATTTACTCTAGATTACTACTAAGTGCTAAGATAGAAATTGTGATTCTAAGGGCCTGTTCGGCAGCTCTCCGCTTCGCAACTCCGCTCGAGCGGCAGGAGTGGGAGCGGCCCGTTTCGCGGAGTGGCCAAAGTGGCGATCCGCGTACTTCCGTTTTTTGCGGAGTAGATGAGTGCCGAACAGGCCCTAAGTGTGACGTCAAACCATCTAAGTAATATTGATCATTATTGTTGCCCTTAGAGCGACCAACCTAAAACAAAGGGTTATCGTGTATATAGAGAATCTCTAATCGATCCCTTAAAAACCTTTAGAAGAGTAAATTTGAGAGATAACCTTAAACTATTAGAGGAGGTATTTTTTTAAGGAGTTATCCCCAAAAAGCGGCCCAACTCTCTCATCTTTACTCCTCCGACGTCACTTCTCTGGATAATTTGGGCCGCTCCCCCTCCCGCCGAAGCCGCTACCACTTCCTGCCCAAGCCGCCCAATCTTGCCGCAGCCGTCACTGCAACCCCCGAGTCCAACCGTAATGGAACCGGAAGGCTCCTCTCCTACCCCGCCTGCCGCATCGCCCCACCTCTCCCCGCCTGCCGGAACCATCATGTTGCCTTTTTTTGGCGAATAGGAACCATCTTGTTGCTGCTAGGGATAACAAGATGGTTGTGTAGTTGTCCTTTGAACACGGGCCGAAGACAATATATCAATCTTTGCAACTTTTGGGAGTACGGAATATTGATATGCCAAAACATTGGCTATGCATTTTGCTTACTTTCCAACCAAACATGTCTTAAGTGCATTTAGGGTTTAACCAGATATGTAGTCGTGACTATATTGAAAATTCACCTTATTAAGGTTCTTTTTTACTCACATTATTTTTAAAACATAGGAATACCGAAAGCATAAAGCATATGATTAGTCTCTCTCATGTCCTTTTGAATTTTACTTCCTCTGTCTAGAAATAAATGCCGACACTAATTTTGAAACGGAGGGAGTACATGTTTGAGAAACTACAGTCATGTTTATCGATGAGTGTTTGACATTACAGGACAAACAAACGAATTGAAATAAGATATTTGCAATGAGGTCCTCAGGAAAAATTCCTTAAAAAATACTCCCTCCTTAAACTAGTAATCTAAACGCTCTTATATTAGTTTACAGAGGGAGTACGTCCAATTGTAATGTATGAATCAAATGCGTACATATGGAAAAATTTCCAAGAAACGAAATCAGCCTAAAATCTGATGATTTCCCTTCGAATTGAAAGAAGCCCAAAATATGAATCGATAACATCCAAAAACCATGTGAATCCTAGAATTTCATTTTGAACAAAACCAAGGTTCAGATAAGTGACGGATAGACAGTTCCCCTACCTGATGAAAACAAAAAGAATGGTTTTTTCCAGATAAGTCGTCCTCTCCAATCCACCATCGTCCGGCGATGCGGCTGGCGGCGGCGGCGGGGGTCCTCCGCCCCACGGCCGCCCTCCTCTTCCACTCCCGGTCCCGGCCGCACCGCCTCCTCCCCTCCCCGCGCCGCTCCTCCCTCCCCTTCGCCCGCCGGCGCCGCCACTCCTCCTCCTCCTCCTCCACCGCCACGGCCCTCGACGACCCCCCTCCTCCGACGGCGCCCGGTCCGCCCTCCCCTGCTCCACCGACGCAGACGGGAGATGGCCGGGAGACCAAGGCCGCCCGGCGCCGGCGCGTGCGGGAGTCCCCGGAGGGCATGCTCAGGCACCGGCTCGACATGTGCTCCCGCGACGCGGACCTCGCCACGGCGCTCGAGCTCTACGCGGCCGCGGTCGACCCGGCCAACGCCGTCCCGCTCGCCCTCCACCACTACAACTGCCTGCTCTACCTCTGCTCCAACGCGGCCGCCGAGGACGCCGACGCCGCGCGCCGCGGCTTCGAGATCTTCGCCGCCATGGAGGCGCAGGGCGTGGAGCCCAACGAGGCCACGCTCACCAGCCTCGCCCGCCTCGCCGCCGCCGTCCGCGACCCGGCCATGGCCTTCTCCGTCGTCCGCCGCATGGCCGCCGCCGGCATCCCGCCGCGCCTCCGCTCCTACGGCCCGGCCCTCTTCGCCTACTGCGACGCCCGGGACGCCGGCGGGGCCGCCGAGGTCGAGGCCCACATGGACGCAGGAGGGGTCGTGCCGGAGGAGACCGAGCTCGCCGCGCTGCTCCGGGTCAATGCCGACACCGGCAGGGCCGACCAGGTGTACAGGGTGCTGCACAGGACGCGCACGCTCGTCAGGCAGGTGTGCGAGGCCACCGCCCAGGTGGTCGAGGCCTGGTTCCGGTCGGACGCGGCGGCGGAGGCCGGGGTGGAGAAGTGGGACGCCAGGAAGGTCAGGGAAGGCGTGGTGAAGGGCGGCGGCGGCTGGCATGGCCAGGGCTGGCTCGGCAAGGGGCAATGGGATGTCGGGCAGAGCGAGATGGACAAGAACGGCAAATGCCAGCGCTGCGGCGAGAAGCTCGTGTGCATAGACATTGATCCTTCCGAGACAGAGACCTTTGCCAAGTCCCTCGCCGAACTCGCGTGCAAGCGGGAGGTCAGGGACGATTTCGTACGGTTTCAGGTACATCTTCCATTCTCTGACCGCCACAGGTTAAGTGAAGCTTTACCAGAACACCCTACAACAGTGTTGCCAAGAATTATACATACTTCTTTTGTATACACCGTATATGAAGTGCTTATAAAGAGCTTTGGGATGGTTAGAGCGGTTAGAGCCGCTTTTATAATTCTAGTGCTAGACTATTTTAAAGGGCATTTTGTTTGTGGCTCGCGGCTGCTTAAGCGGATTTTAATTTGGGATGCTGTGAGAAACTTAATGGAGTCACATAAATGGCCGTCCGTACCAAGTTATTCTTTGGCTTCTATTTTCGTATGGCCATATGCAAAGAACTCGCTCGGCCTGATTGGAGATTCTACTATAAGCCATTTTGTTATGACAAATGTCTGAGAAGCCACACCGATTTCAGCTCATATGGGGCTTGACACAGCAGGAGTAGGACCATGTGAGAGCATATTGTGTTATTAGCTCCAAATTAAGCTGATTGTTTAACTTGACTTTGATGTATGAGCTTTAGCTGAAGATGAACCATGTATAGAGTTGCACCTGAAGCTTCTTGACACAGCTCATATTCTGTTTCTTGAGATTTAACTGCTTATATTTCTGCACCTGAAGCTTCTCTGTCTAATTGATAACCTGGTCTCTACAGGACTGGCTCCATCGCCACGGACCATTCGACGCTGTTATCGATGCTGCCAATGTTGGCCTTTACCAGAGTAAATCTTTCAGTTTTTCTCAGGTAAAAGGAATGTTGTCCCGCAAAGCAATAATATCCTGTGACACGATTGTTCCTGACATGCAGGCGGCTAACACTCGTGCTATGAAACCATGCTTTTTTTGTTGTTGTAGGTGAACTCTGTTGTAAATGGCATACAGAGAGTAACCAAGTCAAAGAAATTGCCGCTGATCGTTTTGCATAGGAGCCGAGTGAATTGTGGCCCTGCAAAAACACCACAGAATCAGAAGCTCATAGAGAGTTGGCGAAATGCTGGAGCACTATATTCTACTCCTCCTGGTTCCAATGATGATTGGTGAGCCCTTGTTTCCTGTTTAACATATGCATTATTGATTATCTGCATCTCTTACGTAAGCTAGCTGGTAGTAGGCCCCAATGAAGCAAGCATTGTGCTGTTTACGTTTTTTTTTGTAAATTCCAATAGATATTGTGAGAGATGTTGAGGAAGCGATGTGGGATATGACTGCTCCCCCAATTGATGAATATATTTTTCTAGCCCTGAGTTGTTCTTTAGCTTTTCCACATTTTACGAATAATCTATCTCCTTTTCTGCTGCAGGTATTGGCTGTATGCAGCAGTTAGTTGCCGTTCATTGCTTGTTACGAACGACGAGATGCGGGATCACTTGTTTCAACTTCTCGGCACTAGTTTCTTCCCCAGATGGAAAGAAAAGCACCAGGTTTGTTTTCTTACTGCAGAACGCAACCCATCTTAAGCCCTGGTTAATTGTCGATGCATCAGTCGTGGGTACACTGAATTATCTCTTTGAAAATTCTGATCTAAAGAACCCTGGCAAACTCTATGCAGGTCAGGCTAACTTTCTCGGGCCGCGGTCCTACATTCCACTTGCCGCCTCCTTATTCAATTGTCATTCAGGTGATTAATCTAACTCCGAGTCTGGCGCATTGCCCTCCGTCAGCATCAGTGGTTCATGAATACATGCTGAAACAAACGGTGTTATCGTCCTTGGATGCAGGAATCTGAAGCTGGGAGCTGGCATGTGCCAACAACAACCGGTGACGACATTGAGAGCCCGCGGCAGTGGGTCTGTGCCACCAGGAAAACTTCGGACGGACCCCCTTCTCTGCCGCCCCAAGCCCGCGCCACCAGTAAAACTTCAGAGAGACCCCCTTCTCCACCGCCCCAAGCTCGCGACAGCAGCAAAACTTCGGAGAGACCGCCTTCTCCGCCTCCCGAAGCTCGCGACAGCAGCAAAACTTCGGAGAGACCATCTTCTCTGCCGCCCCAAGCTCGCGCCTCCAGGAAAACGTCGGAGAGACTGCCTTCTCC
>LR738710.1:943116320-943130511 GCA_902687465.1 Secale cereale
GGGGGGACACCAGGGCTCCAGGCGCCCTGGCGGCGCGCCCCCCCTGGGCCGCCCGGGGGGGCGCCTGGGCCCCCCGAGGCTCCTCCGATGCCCCCCTTTGGCATATATTTAAAGCGTCTCCCGAAACCCTCGAGGGAGGAACTCTTTTCGCGATCTCATCTCTGTTCCGCCGCCGCCGCCGCTTCCAAGATCGGGAGCACCAGGAGAACTCTTCCCGGCACCCTGGCGGAGGGGAGGATCACCATCGGGAGCCTCTCCACCACCATGGACGCCTCCCGGATGAGTTGTGAGTAGTCTCCCTTGGACCATGAGTCCATGACCAGTAGCTATGTGATGTTCTCCTCCCGTTCTTGTGCTTCACTAATTAGTCCTCGTGAGCTGCCCTACATGATCGAGGCACATATGTAATCCTTATGCTGTTGCTATGATGAGTTTGCTGGGATTCGATGGATTATGAGATTATGTTCAGATTGTGCTTGAGTAATATATTTGATCTACCTCTTTTATATTTATGTTCGTAAGTAATTCTTGCATGTTCTCCGTTGTTATTTATTGCTTTGGCCAAGTAATAGGTAGTGACTCCAAGAGGGAACGTTATGCTTGATTGTGGGTTCATGCCCCTCGATGACTAGTTTGAGTGACAGAAACATGAGTCTAGGGGATGTGCTGTTGCCACAAGGGGGAAAACAACGGTGCTGGTGTCCGCGGGTGCAAGGATTGTTTACTTTACGCAAAGTTCTTTTAATGCAGTTGTCTGTTGCATTGAGTTTACACTATGGGTGGGACTCGCAACTTAATACCAACGAGATGTTCTGGATAGATATCTCAAGGTGGATGATTAGTAGTAGATATTGATGGATTTCGGTCTACTTACTTTGGCGTACCGCCCATGCTTTGAACCTCAACCTTTCTTGCAATGTAGTCAGCATTGGTTTGCGCACATGGTCCTGTCAATTGCCCAGCTGTAATTCGTTTACCTCACATAGTTGTTTTATCGTCTTTTGGGAGAGAGACATCACTAGTGAACATCATGAGACTCCGGTCCATATTACCATCATTGATCACATCCGCTATTTACTTTTCGCTTTTATTTACTATTGCAATTATATCTATCACTACTATCACTTGCGTTTAATCCTTTGTGAACTACAAGGCCGGAGGGATTGACAACCTCTCTGTACTCGTTGGGAGCAAAGTTATTTGTATCTGTGTGCAGGTCCACGTTGATTGCTAATATCTGGCGCCGTAGCAGTTGACACCTTCTTGTTGAACCTATGAGTCTCTGGGGATTTGATCCTTGGTATCTTTGCCAAGGGAAAAACTTCCGCAACACTACATCTCACACCTTCCACTTGGGGTAACCAACGAGGGGCGAGAAGCCTAGCAGTGCCAAGTAAGACCTTTAGGATGATTTGGAAGATAGTAGATTGGTTTTGCTGAAAAACAGAAACTTTTGCGCCCAGTGTTAGAATTCTTTCTGATTACTGAAACGTGATAAATTCTTGAATGTTTTACACAACTCTAAACTACAAATTGCCCACGTTGTCCTAATTTTTCAGAATTTTTAGAGATACAAAGGTTTTACTATAATTCACATCTTTATAGACTACCCTGTTTAAGACAGATTCTGTTTTCTTGTGTTGTTTGCTTATTTTGATGCATCTATGGGTAGTATCGGGGGGTATGAACCATGGAGAAGTTGAAATATAGTAGATATAACACCAATATAAAGTAAGAATGAGTCCACAACAGTACCTACATGTAAGGATTGGATTATGCTTTACTAACGGATCTCACGAGTTTTCTGTTGAGTTTTGTGTTGTGAAGTTTTCAAGTTTTGGGTAAAGATTTGATGGACAGTAGAATAAGGAGTGGCAAGAGACTAAGCTTGGGGATGCCCAAGGCACCCCAAGGTAATATTCAAGGACAACCAAGCATCTAAGCTTGGGGATGCCCCGGATGGCACCCCTTCTTTCGTACGTCTTCAATCTATCGGTAAATTTACTTGAGGCTATATTTTTATTCACTACATGATATGTGTTTGCTTGGAGCGTCTTGTATGATTTTGTTGGGGAACGTAGTATTTTAAAATTTTCCTACGATCACGCAAGATCTATCTACCAGATGCATAGCAACGAGAGGGAAGAGTGTGTCTACGTACCCTCGTAGACCGGGAGCGGAAGCGTCAAGTGACGCGGTTGATGTTGTCGAACTTCTTCGCGATCCAACCGATCAAACACCGAACGTACGGCACCTCCGCGTTCAGCACACGTTCAACTTGATGACGTCCCACGAGCTCTTGATCCAGTTGAGCTTCACGGGAGAGTTTTGTCAGCACGACGGCGTGGTGACGGATATGATGTGTTCACCGGCGCAGGGCTTCGCCTAAGCTCCGTGACGGTATGACCGAGGTGTGATTCTGTGGAGGGGGGCACCGCACACGGCTAAAACAATTCAACTTGTGTGTCTTTGGGTGCCCCCCTGCCCCCGTATATAAAGGAGCAAGGGAGGAAGGCCGGCCAACCTCTCCTGGTGCGGCTAGGAGTGGACTCCTACTAGGAATAGGATTGCAATCCTATTCCTAGTAGGATTCACCAAAAGAAGGAAGGGGGAAAGGAATAGGAGAGGTGGCGCCCCCCCCAATCCTAGTCCAACTAGGAACCCTAGGTGGGGCGCCGGCCAGCCCTATGGGCTGCCTCTCTCTTTCCCTTTAGGCCCACTATGGACCATCCCCTCTCGTAGGGGGTTCCGGTAACCCCCTCCGGCATTCCCGATAAATCCGAAACTTTTCCGGAATACTTCCGGTGTCCGAATATAGCCGTCCAATATATCAATCTTTATGTCTCGGACATTCCGAGACTCCTCGTCATGTCCGCGATCTCATCCGGGACTCCGAACTACCTTCGGTACATCAATACTCATAAACTCATAATACCGATCGTCATCAAACGTTAAGCGTGCGGACCCTACGGGTTCGAGAACTATGTAGACATGACCGAGACTCATCTCCGGTCAATAACCAATAGCGGAACCTGGATGTTCATATTGGCTCCTACATATTCTACGAAGATCTTTTATCGGTCAGAACCGCATAACAACATACGTTGTTCCTTTTGTCAAACGGTATGTTACTTGCCCGAGATTCGATCGTCGGTATCTCTATACCTAGTTCAATCTCGTTATCGGCAAGTCTCTTTACTCGTTCCGTAACACATCATCTCGTGACTAACTCATTAGTCTTTTTGCTTGCAAGGCTTATTGTGATGTGTGTTACCGAGAGGGCCCAGAGATACCTCTCCGACACTCGGAGTGACAAATCCTAATCTTGATCTATGCCAACACCACGAATACTTTCGGAGACACCTGTAGAGCATCTTTATGATCACCCAGTTACGTTGTGACGTTTGATAGCACACAAGGTGTTCCTATGGTATTCGGGAGTTGCATAATCTCATAGTCATAGGAACATGTATAAGTTATGAAGAAAGCAATAGCAGTTAAACTAAACGATCATAATGCTATGCTAACGGATGGGTCTTGTCCATCACATCATTCTCCTAATGATGTGATCCCGTTGATCAAATGACAACTCATGTCTATGGCCAGGAAACATAACCATCTTTGATCAATGAGCTAGTCTAGTAGAGGCATACTAGGGACATACTGTTTTGTCTATGTATTCACACATGTACTAAGTTTCCGGTTAATACAATTCTAGCATGAATAAAAGACATTTATCATGATATAAGGAAATACAAATAACATCTTTATTATTGCCTCTAGGGCATATTTCCTTCAGTCTCCCACTTGAACTAGAGTCAATAATCTAGCTCACATCGCCATGTGATTTAATACCGATAGTTCACATCGTTATGTGAATAACACCCATAGTTCACATCACCATGTGACCAACACCCAAAGGGTTTACTAGAGTTAATAATCTAGTTCACATCGCTATGTGATTAATACCCAAGAGTAATGAGGTGTGATCATGTTTTGCTTGTGAGAGAAGTTTAGTCAACGGGTCTGTCATATACAGATCCCTATGTATTTCGCAAATTTCTATGTCTACAATGCTCTGCATGGAGCTACTCTAGCTAATTGCTCCCACTTTCAATACGCATCCAGATTGATACTTAGAGTCATCTGGTTTTAGTGTCAAAGTTTGCATCGGCGTAACCCTTTTACGACGAACTCTTTATCACCTCCATAATCGAGAAATATTTCCTTAGTCATCCAATTACTAAGGATAATTTTGACCGCTGTACAGTGATCTACTCCTGGATGACTATTGTACCTCCCTGTCAAACTCTTGGCAAGTTACACAACGTGTTTTGTACACAGCATGGCATACTTTATAGAACCTATGGCTGAGGCATAGGGAATGACTTTCATTCTCTCTATATTTTTCTGCCGTGGTCTGGCTTTGAGTCTTACTCAACTTCACACCTTACAAGTCAGGCAAGAACTTCTTCTTTGACTGATCCATTTTGAACTACTTCAAAATCTTATCAAGGTATGTACTCATCGAAAGTCTTATCAAGCGTCTTGATCTATCTATATAGATCTTGATGCTCAATATGTAAGCAGCTTCACCGAAGTCTTTCTTTGAAAAACTCCTTTCAAACACTCCTTTATGCTTTCCAGAAAATTCTACATCATTTCCGATCGACAATATGTCATTCACATATACTTATCAGAAAGGTTGTAGTGCTCCCACTCACTTCTTGTAAATGCAGGCTTCTCCAAAAGTCTGTATAAAACCATATGCTTTGATCACCTCATCAAAGCGTATATTCCAACTCCGAGATGCTTGCACCAGTCCATAGATGGATCGCTGGAGCTTGCACATTTTGTTAGCACCTTTTGGATTGACAAAACCTTCTGGTTGCATCATATACAACTCTTCTTTGAGATATCCATTTAGGAATGCAGTTTTGACATCCATTTGCCAGATTTCATAATCATAAAATGTGGCAATTGCTAACATGATTCGGACAGACTTAAGCATCGCTACAGGTGAGAAAGTCTCATCGTAGTCAACTCCTTGAACTTGTCGAAAACCTTTCGCAACAAGTCGAGCTTTGTAAACAGTAATATTACCGTCTGCGTCGGTCTTCCTCTTGAAGATCCATTTATTTTCGATGGCTTGCCGAACACCGGGCAAGTCAACCAAAGTCCACACTTTGTTCTCATACATGGATCCCATCTCAGATTTCATGGCTTCAAGCCATTTTGCGGAATCTGGGCTCATCATCGCTTCCTCATAGTTCGTAGGTTCATCATGGTCTAGTAACATGATTTCCAGAACTGGGTTGCCGTACCACTCTGGTGCGGAACGTACTCTGGTTGATCTACGACGTTCAGCAGAAACTTGATCCGAAGTTTCATGATCATTATCATTAACTTCCTCACTAATTGGTGTAGGAATCACTGGAACAATTTCCTGTGATGTACTACTTTCCAATCCGGGAGAAGGTACAATTACCTCATCAAGTTCTACTTTCCTCCCACTCACTTCTTTCGAGAGAAACTCTTTTTCTAGAAAGGATCCGTTTTTAGCAACGAATATTTTGCCTTCGGATCTGTGATAGAAGGTGTACCCAACAGTCTCTTTTGGGTATCCTATGAAGACACATTTTTCCGACTTGGGTTCGAGCTTATCAGGTTGAAGTTTTATAAGCATCGCAACCCCAAACTTTAAGAAACGACAACTTTGGTTTCTTGCCAAACCATAGTTCATAAGGTGTCGTATCAACGGATTTAGATGGTGCCCTATTTAACGTGAATGCAGCTGTCTCTAATGCATGACCCAAAATGATAGTGGTAAATCGGTAAGAGACATCATAGATCGCACCATATCAAATAAAGTACGGTTACGACGTTCGGATACACCATTATGCTGTGGTGTTCCGGGTGGCGTGAGTTGTGAAACTATTCCACATTGTTTCAAATGAAGACCAAACTCGTAACTCAAATATTCTCCTCCACGATCAGATCGTAGAAACTTTATTTTCTTGTTACGATGATTCTCTACTTCACTCTGAAATTCTTTGAACTTTTCAAAAGTTTCAGACTTGTGTTTCATTAAGTAGATATACCCATATCTGCTCAAATCATCAGTGAAGGTCAGAAAATAACGATACCCGCCGCGAGCTTCAACACTCATTGGTCCACATACATCAGTATGTATGATTTCCAACAAATCTGTTGCTCGCTCCATAGTTCCGGAGAACGGAGTTTTAGTCATCTTGCCCATGAGGCATGGTTCGCAAGCACCAAGTGATTCATAATCAAGTGATTCCAAAAGTCCATCATTATGGAGTTTCTTCATGCGTTTTACACCAATATGACCTAAACTGCAGTGCCACTAATAAGTTGCACTATCATTATTAACCTTGCATCTTTTGGCTTCAATATTATGAATATGTGTATCACACGATCGAGATCCAACAAACTATTTTCATTGGGTGTATGACCATAGAAGGTTTTTATTCATGTAAACAGAACAACAATTATTCTCTAACTTACATGAATAACCGTATTGCAATAAACATGATCAAATCACATTCATGCTCAACACAAACACCAAATAACACTTATTTAGGTTCAATACTAATCCCGAAAGTATAGGGAGTGTGCGATGATGATCATATCAGTCTTGGAACTGCTTCCAATACACATCGTCACTTCATCCTTTAACTAGTTTATGTTCATTATGCAACTCCCACTTCGAGTTACTACTCTTTAGCAACTGAACCAATATCAAATACCGAGGGGTTGCTATGAACACTAGTAAAATACACATCAATAATCTGTATATCAAATATACCTTTGTTCACTTTGCCATCCTTCTTATCCGCCAAATATCTAGGGCAGTTCCACTTCTAGTGACCATTTCCTTTGCAGTAGAAGCACTTGTTTCAGGCTTGAGTTTAGCTTTGGGTTTCTTCACGGGAGTGACAACTTGCTTGTCATTCTTCTTGAAGTTCCCCTTCTATCCCTTTGCCCTTTACTTGAAACAAGTGGTCTTGTTAACCATCAACACTTGATGCTTTTTCATGATTTCTACCTTCGCCGACTTCAGCATCGCGAAGAGCTGGGAATTCCTTTCGTCATCCCTTGCATATTATAGTTCATCACGAAGTTCTACTAACTTGGTGATAGTGACTAGAGAACTTTGTCAATTACTATCTTATCTGGAAGATTAACTCCCACTTGATTAAAGTAATTGTAGTACCCAGACAATCTGAGCACATGCTCACTGGTTGAGCTATTCTCCTCCATCTTGTAGGCAAAGTATTGTCAGAGGTCTTATACCTCTCGACACGGGCATGAGTATGAAATACTAATTTCAACTCTTGGAACATCTTATATGCTCCGTGGCGTTCAAAACGTTTTTGAAGTCCCGGTTATAAGCCGTAAAGCATGGTGCACTAAACTATCAAGTAGTCATCATACTGAGCTTTTGTCAAAACGTTCATAACGTCTACATCTGCTCCTGCAATAGGTCTGTCACCTAGCGGTGCATCAAGGACATATTTCTCTGTGCAGCAATGAGGATAATCCTCAGATCACGGAACAATTCCGCATCATTGCTACTAACATCTTTCAACTTGGTTTTCTCTAGGAACATATGAAAAATAAACGGGGAGCAACATCGCGAGCTATTGATCTACAACATAGATATGCTAATACTACCAGGACTAAGTTCATGATAAAATAAAGTTCAATTAATCATATTACTTAAGAACTCCCACTTATATAGACATCCCTCTGGTCATCTAAATGATCACGTGATCCAAATCAACTAAACCATGTCCGATCATCACGTGAGATGGAGTAGTTTCAATGGTGAACATCTTATGTTGATCATATCTACTATATGATTCACGCTCGACCTTTCGGTCTCCAGTGTTCCGAGGCCATATCTGTATATGCTAGGCTCGTCAAGTTTAACCCGAGTATTCTGCGTGTGCAAAACTGGCTTACACCCGTTGTATTTGAACGTAGAGCTTATCACACCCGATCATCACGTGGTGTCTCGGCACGACGAACTTTCGCAACGGTGCATACTCAGGGAGAACACTTATACCTTGAAATTTAGTAAGGGATCATCTTATAATGCTACCGTCGTTCTAAGCAAAATAAGAAGCATAATAAGATAAACATCACATGCAATCAAAATATGTGACATGATATGGCCATCATCATCTTGTGCTTTTGATCTCCATCTTCAAAGCACCGTCATGATCACCTTCGTCACCGGCTTGACACTTTGATCTTCATCGTAGCATCGTTGTCGTCTCGCCAACTATTGCTTCTACGACTATCGCTACCGCTTAGTGATAAAGTAAAGCAATTACATGGCGATTGCATTTCATACAATAAAGCGACAACCATATGGCTCCTGCCAGTTGCCGATAACTTTACAAAACATGATCATCTCATACAAAAACTGTATAACTCATCATGTCTTGACCATATCACATCACAACATGCCCTGCAAAAACAAGTTAGACGTCCTCTACTTTGTTTGTTGCAAGTTATACGTGGCTGCTACGGGCTTAGCAAGAACCGTTCTTACCTACGCATACAAAACCACAATGATGTTTCGTCAAGTATGTGCTGTTTTAACCTTCACAAGGACCGGGCGTAGCCACACTTGATTCAGCTAAAGTGAGAGAGACAGACACCCGCCAGTCACCTTTAAGCAACGAGTGCTCGTAACGGTGAAACCAGTCTCGCGTAAGCGTACGCGTAATGTCGGTCCGGGCCGCTTCATCTCACAATACCGCCGAAGCAAAGTATGACATGCTGGTAAGCAGTATGACTAGTATCGTCCACAATCTCATTGTGTTCTACTCGTGCATATCATCTACGCATAGACCTGGCTCTGATACCACTGTTGGGGAACGTAGTATTTTAAAATTTTCCTACGATCACGCAAGATCTATCTACCAGATGCATAGCAACGAGAGGGAAGAGTGTGTCTACATACCCTCGTAGACCGGGAGCGGAAGCGTCAAGTGACGCGGTTGATGTTGTCGAACTTCTTCGCGATCCAACCGATCAAGCACCGAACGTACGGCACCTCCGCGTTCAGCACACGTTCAACTTGATGACGTCCCACGAGCTCTTGATCCAGTTGAGCTTCACGGGAGAGTTTCGTCAGCACGACGGCGTGGTGACGGATATGATGTGTTCACCGGCGCAGGGCTTCGCCTAAGCTCCGCGACGGTATGACCGAGGTGTGATTCTGTGGAGGGGGGCACCGCACACGGCTAAAACAATTCAACTTGTGTGTCTTTGGGTGCCCCCCTGCCCCCGTATATAAAGGAGCAAGGGAGGAAGGCCGGCCAACCTCTCCTGGTGCGGCTAGGAGTGGACTCCTACTAGGAATAGGATTGCAATCCTATTCCTAGTAGGATTCACCAAAAGAAGGAAGGGGGAAAGGAATAGGAGAGGTGGCGCCCCCCCCAATCCTAGTCCAACTAGGAACCCTAGGTGGGGCGCCGGCCAGCCCTATGGGCTGCCTCTCTCTTTCCCTTTAGGCCCACTATGGACCATCCCCTCTCGTAGGGGGTTCCGGTAACCCCCTCCGGCATTCCCGATAAATCCGAAACTTTTCCGGAATACTTCCGGTGTCCGAATATAGCCGTCCAATATATCAATCTTTATGTCTCGGACATTCCGAGACTCCTCGTCATGTCCGTGATCTCATCCGGGACTCCGAACTACCTTCGGTACATCAATACTCATAAACTCATAATACCGATCGTCATCAAACGTTAAGCGTGCGGACCCTACGGGTTCGAGAACTATGTAGACATGACCGAGACTCATCTCCGGTCAATAACCAATAGCGGAACCTGGATGTTCATATTGGCTCCTACATATTCTACGAAGATCTTTTATCGGTCAGAACCGCATAACAACATACGTTGTTCCTTTTGTCAAACGGTATGTTACTTGCCCGAGATTCGATCGTCGGTATCTCTATACCTAGTTCAATCTCGTTATCGGCAAGTCTCTTTACTCGTTCCGTAACACATCATCTCGTGACTAACTCATTAGTCTTTTGCTTGCAAGGCTTATTGTGATGTGTGTTACCGAGAGGGCCCAGAGATACCTCTCCGACACTCGGAGTGACAAATCCTAATCTTGATCTATGCCAACACCACGAATACTTTCGGAGACACCTGTAGAGCATCTTTATGATCACCCAGTTACGTTGTGACATTTGATAGCACACAAGGTGTTCCTACTGTATTCGGGAGTTGCATAATCTCATAGTCATAGGAACATGTATAAGTCATGAAGAAAGCAATAGCAGTTAAACTAAACGATCATAATGCTATGCTAACGGATGGGTCTTGTCCATCACATCATTCTCCTAATGATGTGATCCCGTTGATCAAATGACAACTCATGTCTATGGCCAGGAAACATAACCATCTTTGATCAATGAGCTAGTCTAGTAGAGGCATACTAGGGACATACTGTTTTGTCTATGTATTCACACATGTACTAAGTTTCCGGTTAATACAATTCTAGCATGAATAAAAGACATTTATCATGATATAAGGAAATACAAATAACATCTTTATTATTGCCTCTAGGGCATATTTCCTTCAGATTTGAGTCTTTGTTTTCGTAGTTTTCCACAATCATCCTCGCTGAGTACATCTTTTTGAGAGGGACACGCATTAATCATGAATTTATTAGAATACTCTTTGTGCTTCACTTATATCTTTTGAGCTAGGGTAGTTGCTCTAGTGCTTCACTTATATTTTTTTGAGCACGGCGGTGATGTTTATTTTGAAAAAATCGATGAACTCTCATGCTTCACTTATATTATTTTGTGAGTCTCTAAATAGCATCGTAATTTTCTTGGGTTATAAATTTAGTCCTAATATGATAGGCTACAAAGAGGGTATAGTAAAAACTTTCATAGATCATTGAATTTCTGAGAAGTTTGATTCCTTGCAATTGTTTTGAGATATTAAGATGGTAATATTAGAGTCATGCTAGTAGTAAGTTGTGTGGTTAAAGAGATAATTGTGTTAAGGTTTGTGATTCTCGTAGCATGCACATATGGTCTTCTAGTTATGTGTTGAAGTTGGAGCGCGATTTATTCTCGATTGTCTTCCTTTGTGTGAAAGTCAAGGGCGCATGATGGTTAACACCTACCAACCTCTCCCCTAGGAGCATGCGTAGTAGTACTTTGCTTTGAGAGCTAATATTTTTTTTGCAATAAGTATATGAGTTCTTTATGACTAATGTTGAGTCTATGGATAATACACACTCTCACCCTTCCACCTTGCTAGCCACTCCAGTATCGTGCAACTTTCGCTGGTGCATCAAACCCACCTTATACCTTTCCTCAAAATAGCCACCATACTTACCTATCATGGCATTTTCATATCCATTCCGAAATATATTGTCATGTAACTCCACCGTTCCGTCATAATGTTTGAGTTCACCATCGAGTTGTAATTTTGAGTTGTAAGTAAATAAAAATGTGATGATCATCATTATTAGAACATCGTCCCATGTGAGGTTATAAATAAAAGAGGCCAAAAAGATCCCAAATAAAAGAGTCCAAAGAGCCAAAAAAAGGAAAAAAAAGAGAAAAGAAGTCTAAAAAAAAGAGGAGTCTCCAAAAAAATGAGAGAAAAAGAGAGAAGGGACAATGTTACTATCCTTTTCCACACTTGTGCTTCAAAGTAGCACCATGTTCTTCATTATAGAGAGTCTCCTATTTTGACACTTGCATAGATTACTAGTGGGAATTTTTCATTATAGAACTTGGCTTGTATATTCCAACGATGGGCTTCCTCAAACGCCCTAGGTATTCATGAGCAAGCAAGTTAGATGCACACCCACTTAGTTTTCTTTCAAGTTTTCATACACTTATAGTTCTGGTGCATCCGTTACATGGCAATCCCTATTCATTCACATTCATATCGATTGATGGACATCTCCATAGTCCATTGATTTTCCTAGTTGATGTGAGACTTTCTCCCTACTTTTTGTCTACTATCACCTTCTATTCGACCCATAGTGCTATGTCCATGGCTCACGCTCATGTATTGCATGAAGAATTGTAAAAGCTGAAGCACGTTAAAAAGTATGAAATAATTGCTTGGCTGACATCGGGGTTGGCATGATTTATACTTTGTGCTAAGAAGATGGAGCATAACAAGACTATATGATTTTGTAGGGATAACTTTCTTTAGCCATGTTATTTTTGAAGCTTCATAATTTTCTTTGTAGTATGCTTGAAGTATTATTGTTTTGATAGCAATGAACTTTTATTTTCAATTATATGGATATGAAAATTGATGCCAAATAGAGAAGAAATACATTCCTAAATATGCTAGGTAGCATTCCACATCAAAAATTATGTTTTTATCATTTACCTACTCGAGGAGCAGGAATTAAGCTTGGGGATGCTTGATACGTCTCCAACGTATCTATAATTTTTGATTGTTCCATTCTATTGTATTACCAACTTTGGATGTTTTATATGCATTAATATGCTATTTTATATTATTTTTGGGACTAACTTATTAACCTAGAGCCAAGTGTCAGTTTCTGTTTTTCCTTGTTTTTGAGTTTTGCAGAAAAGGAATATCAAACTGAATAAAACTTTCTCGATAATTTTTCTTGGACCAGAAGACACACGTAGGACTTGGAGTTCAAGTCAGAGAGTCCTCGAGGCGATGACAAGCCAGGGGGCGCTCCCTAGGGGGGAGGGGGGCTAGGGCTTGTGGCCCCCTCGGAGACCCCCTGACTTCGGAAGCAGCAAATGAAGGTGTCTGGATGAAGGAGTTCATATCCGATCTAGGTGTAATACCTAGTGCATAATGTCCAATGAAAATCTTTTGTGACAAAACTGGAGCAATAGCCTTGGCGAAGGAATCCAGGTTTCACAAGAGAACAAAGCACATCAAAAGACGCTTCAATTCCATCTGCGATCTAGTCAAGGAGGGAGACATAGAGATTTGCAAGATACATACGGATCTGAATGTTGCAGACCCATTGACTAAGCCTATTCCGCGAGCAAAACATGATCAGCACCAGGACTCCATGGGTGTTAGGATCATTACTTTGTAATCTAGATTATTGACTCTAATTCAAGTGGGAGACTGAAGGAAATATGCCCTAGAGGCAATAATAAAGATGTTATTTGTATTTCCTTATATCATGATAAATGTCTTTTATTCATGCTAGAATTGTATTAACCGGAAACTTAGTACATGTGTGAATACATAGACAAAACAGTATGTCCCTAGTATGCCTCTACTAGACTAGCTCATTGAGCAAAGATGGCTATGTTTCCTAGCCATAGACGTGAGTTGTCATTTGATCAACGGGATCACATCATTAGGAGAATGATGTGATGGACTAGACCCATCCGTTAGCTTAGCACTATGATCGTTTAGTTTTACTGCTATTGCTTTCTTCATTACTTATACATGTTCCTATGACTATGAGATTATGCAACTCCCGAATACCATAGGAACACCTTGTGTGCTATCAAACGTCACAACATAACTGGGTGATCATAAAGATGCTCTGCAGGTGTCTCCGAAAGTGTTCGTGGTGTTGGCATAGATCAAGAATAGGATTTGTCACTCCGAGTGTCGGAGAGGTATCTCTGGGCCCTCTCGGTAATACACATCATAATAAGCCTTGCAAGCAAATGACTAATGAGTTAGTCATGAGATGATGTATTACGGAACGAGTAAAGAGACTTAACGGTAACGAGATTGAACTAGGTATTGAGATACTGACGATCGAATCTCGGGCAAGTAACATACCGATGACAAAGGGAACAACATATGTTGTTATGCGGTTTGACCGATAAAGATCTTCGTAGAATATGTAGGAACCAATATGAGCATCCAGGTTCTGCTATTGGTTATTGACCGGAGATGAGTCTCGGTCATGTCTACATAGTTCTCGAACCCGTAGGGTCCGCACGCGTAACGTTTGATGACGATCAGTATTATGAGTTTATGAGTTTTGATGTACCGAAGGTAGTTCGGAGTTCCGGATGAGATCACGGACATGACGAGGAGTCTCGGAATGTCCGAGACATAAAGATTGATATATTGGACGACTATATTCGGACACCGGAAGTGTTCTGGAAAGTTTCAGAATTTACCGGAGTGTCGGGGGG
>LR738710.1:943130588-943148696 GCA_902687465.1 Secale cereale
GGGTTACCGGAACCCCCCGGGGGAAAGTTGGGCCTTAGTGGGCCATAGGGGAGAAAGAGGGCAGCAGCCAGGAGGTGGCGCACCCCCTCCCAAGGGCAGTCCGAATTGGACTAGGGGAGGGGGACGCGGCCCCCTCTTTCCTTCTCCTTCTCTCCCTCTCTTTCCTTCCCCTCTTGGTGATTCCTACTAGGAATAGGATTGCAATCCTATTCCTAGTAGGATTGCCTCTCCTGGCGCGCCATAGAGGGCCGACCGGCCTCCCCCCTCGCTCCTTTATATACGGGGGCAGGGGGCACCCTAGGACACACAAGTTGATCAGTTGATCTCTCCCAAACGTGTGTGGTGCCCCCCTCCATAGTAACACACCTCGGTCATATCATTGCAGCGCTTAGGCGAAGCCCTGCGACAGTAACTTCATCATATCCGTCACCACGCTGTCGTGCTGACGAAACTCTCCCGTGAAGCTCAACTGGATCAAGAGCTCGTGGGACGTCATCAAGCTGTACGTGTGCTGAACGCGGAGGTGCCGTACGTTCGGTAGTTGATTGGTTGGATCGCGAAGAAGTTTGACTACATCAACCGCGCCACTAGACGCTTCCACTCCCGGTCTACGAGGGTACGTAGACACACTCTCCCCCTTGTTGCTATGCATCTAGTAGATAGATCTTGCGTGATCGTAGGAAATTTTTGAAAATACTACGTTCCCCAACAGTTATAACCTAGGGTGACACATAACTAGCTCCAGTTCATCAATGCAATGTAGGCATGTATTCCGAATATAGTCATACGTGCTTATGGAAAAGAACTTGCATGACATCTTTTGTCCTACCCTCCCGTGGCAGCGGGGTCCTATTGGAAACTAAGGGATATTAAGGCCTCCTTTTAATAGAGTACCGGACCAAAGCATTAACACATAGTGAATACATGAACTCCTCAAACTATGGTCATCACCGGGAGTGGTCCCGATTATTGTCACTTCGGGGTTGCCGGATCATAACACATAGTAGGTGACTATAGAATTGCAAGATAGGATCAAGAACACACATATATTCATGAAAACATAATAGGTTGAGATCTGAAATCATGGCACTCGGGCCTTAGTGACAAGCATTAAGCATACCAAAGTCATAGCAACATCAATCTCAGAACATAGTGGATACTAGGGATCAAACCCTAACAAAACTAACTCGATTACATGATAGATACCATCCAACCCATCACTGTCCAGCAAGCCTACGATGGAATTACTTACGTACGACGGTGAGCATCATGGAATTGGTGATGGAGGAAGGTTGATGATGACGATGGCGACGATCTCCACTCTCCGGAGCCCCGAACGGATTCCAGATCAGCCCTCCCGAGAGAGATTAGGGCTTGGCGGCGGCTCCGTATCGTAAAACACGATTATTCTTCCTCTCTGATTTTTTTTCTCCCCGAAAGTGAATATATGGGATCCGGGGATACGTCGGTGGAGCACCAGGGGGCCCACGAGGCAGGGGGCGCGCCCTAGGGGAGGGGGCGCGCCCCTACTCTCGCTGACAAGGTGTGGCCCCCCTGGTCTGGATCTTCTTGCAGGTATTTTTTATATTTTCCAAAATAATTCTCCGTGGATTTTCAGGTCAATCCGAGAACCTTTTATTTCTGCACAAAAACAACACCATGGCAATTCTGCTGAAAACAACGTCAGTCTGGGTTAGTTCCATTCAAATCATGCAAGTTAGAGTCCAAAACAAGGGCAAACGGGTTTGGAAAAGTAGATACGTTGGAGACGTATCATTATGCTGGTTCTTCTCTGATGGAGGGTTCACTCCCTTATATCCTAGGCATACCTCACTGTTTTGATGCTACTCATCTTCCTCTATCCATCAAGCTTCAGTTTGCTCAATTCAGAGCTCATTTGTAGAAGTTGTGGTAGTTCGGGGTTTTCTTGTTGCTCTTGCAGTAGTACAGCTGGGCCAGAGCGGTAGTACAGCTTATAGCCACAAGCGGTATTACCGCTGGTTCGCAATGGTAGTACCGCCCATGGCTATATGCAGTAGTACCGCTCCGGTTCCGCGCTAGTGCTGCCTCGATTCGAGACTGTCAGTTCTCGTGTCGGGTTGGGCGGCAGTAGGTGTGGTAGTACCGCTTATAAGCGGTAGTACCGCCCTACCACCGTTACTAGTGCCACTCGGGGGCTCTATCTCCTGTTACTTCTCCCGTTGGCGTTGTGCGAGGTCCCAGCGGTAGTACCATTGGGCCGAGCGGCAGTACCGCTCCAGCGGTAGTACTGCTCCCTAGAGCGGTAGTACCGCTCGCTGCGGGCTGGTTGGTGGGGATAACGGTTGTATTTTCCTTTGAGCTCGTGTTCTTCCCCCATTGTTGACCTTCTTCGAGCTTGTTATCTCTCATTCACTCCATGGATTCTTGCTAGTTTTGGGGGGAAAAGAGTGAGGAGATCTAGATCCACATTTCCACCAATCGCTTTCTCCTCTTTGTGAGGGGGAACCCTTTGGATCTAGATCTTGGAGTTCTTTGTGTTCTCTTCTCCGTTCTTCCTCTCATATTCGTCCCTAGCATTAGTTGCTTTGGTGAGATTTGGGAGAGAAGGACTTGGGCACTCCGTGTGCTCTTGCCATTGCATTTGGTGCATCGGTTTGAGTTCTCCACAGTGATACGTGGAAGTTACAAGTTGAGAAGCTTATTACTCTTGGGTGCTTGGTACCCTTGAGCTTGTCCCTCTTGGGTGCTTGGGCGCCCTAGACGGTTGTGGTCACCTCGGAGCCATATTCCATTGTGGTGAAGCTTCGTGGTATCGTTGGGGAGATAGCCCCAACCTTTGTGGTGTTCGGAGCTCAATCATTGTGGTGTAAAGCTCCGGGCAAGCGTCGGGGTCTCCAATTAGGTTATGGAGATCGCCCCGAGCAATTTGACGGGTTCCGGTGACCGCCCGCAAGGGTTGCCAAAGTGTATGGGTTCGGTGACCGCCCCCAAGGGTTACCATTTGTACGGGTTCGCTGACCGCCCTCAAGGGTCCTTTAGTGGAATCACGACATCTTACATTGTGCCAGGGCGTGAGGAGATTACGGTGGCCCTAGTGGCTTCTTGGGGAGCATTGTGCCTCCACACCACTCCAAACGGAGATTAGCATCCGCAAGGGTGTGAACTTCGGGATACATCGTCGTCTCCGCGTGTCTCGGTTATCTCTTACTTGGGCCCTTTACTTATGCACTTTACTTTGTGATAGCCATATTGTTTCTTGTCATATATCTTGCTATCACCTAGTTGGTTATCTTGCTTAGCATAAGTTGTTGGTGCACATAGGTGAGCCTAGTTGTTGTAGGTTTTGTGCTTGACAAATTAACCGTTAGCTTTATTCCGCATTTGTTCAAGCCTAAACCGTAATTATTTTAAAACGCCTATGCACCCCCCTCTAGGCGACATCCATGATCTTTCACCTGTATTAACAAGAAAGTGAGTGGTAGCACTACAATTTTTTTGATAAGTATATGTGAGTGACGTATTGTTGATCATAAATAATGTAGAATTTTCTGGAAAGCATAAATGATTGTTTAAAAGGAGTTTTTTCAATAAAAGATCTCGGTGAAGCTGCTTACATATTGGGCACCAAGATCTATAGAGATAGATCATGATGCCTGATAAGACTTCTGATTAGTACATACCTTGATAAGATTTTGAAGTAGTTCAAAATGGATCAGTCAAAGAAGGAGTTCTTGCCTGATTTGTAAGGTGTGAAGTTGAGTAAGACTCAAAGCCCGACCACAACAGAAACATATAGAGAAAATGAAAGTCATTCCTTATGCCTCAGCCATAGGTTCTATAAAGTATGTCATGCTATGTACCAAACCTATTTTGTACCTTCCCATGACTTTGGCAAGGAGGTACAATAGTAATCCAGGAGTAGATCACTGGACAGCGGTCAAAATTATCCTTAGTAACTGGATGACTAAGGAAATGTTTCTCGATTATGGAGGTGATAAAGAGCTTGTCGTAAAGGGTTACGCGATGTAAGCTTTTACACTAATCCAGATAACTAAGTATGAATCTGGATGCGTACTGAAAGTGGGAGCAATTAGCTAGAGTAGCTCCATACAGAGCATTGTAGACATAGAAATTTGCAAAATATATACGGATCTGAATGTGATAGAGCCATTGACTAAACTTATCTCACAAAGCAAAACATGATCACACCTTAGTACTCTTAATTTGGGTGTTAATCACATGGCGATGTGAACTAGATTATTGACTCTAGTAAACCCTTTGGGTGTTGGTCACATGGCGATGTGAACTAGATTATTGACTCTAGTAAACCCTTTGGGTGTTGGTCACATGGCGATGTGAACTATGGGTGTTAAATCACATGGCGGTGTGAACTAGATTATTGACTCTAGTGCAAGTGGGAGACTGAAGGAAATATGCCCTGGAGAAAATAATAAAGTTGTTATTTATATTTCCTTATATATCATGATAAATGTCTTTTATTCATGCTAGAATTGTATTAACCGGAAACTTGATACATGTGTGAATACATAGACAAAACAGAGTGTCCCTAGTATGCCTCTACTATAGACTTGCTCGTTAATCAAAGATGGTTAAGTTTCCTAACCATAGACATGTGTTGTCATTTGATGAACGGGATCACATCATTAGGAGAATGATGTGATGGACAAGACCCATCTGTTAGCTTAGCATAATGATGGTTTAGTTTTATTGCTATTGCTTTCTTCATAACTTATACACGTTCCTCTGACTATGAGATTATGCAACTCCCGAATATCGGAGAAACACCTTGTGTGCTATCAAATACACAACATAACTAGGTGATTATAAAGATGCTCTACAGGTGTCTCCGAAGGTGTTTGTTGAGTTGGCATAGATCGAGAATAGGATTTGTCACTCCGATTGTCAGAGAGGTATCTCTGAGCCCTCTCGGTAATACACATCATAATAAGCCTTGCAAGCAAATGACTAATGAGTTAGTCACGAGATGATGTATTATAGAACGAGTAAAGAGACTTTCTGGTAACGAAATTGAACTAGGTATGAAGATACCGATGATCGAATCTCGGGCAAGTAACATACCGATGACAAAGGGAACAACATATGTTGTTATGCAGTTTGACCGATAAAGATCTTCGTAGAATATGTAGGACCCAATATGATCATCCAGGTTCCACTATTGTTTATTGACCGGAGATGTGTCTCGGTCATGTCTACATAGTTCTCGAACCCGTAGGGTCCGCACTCTTAATGTTCGATGATGATTGGTATTATGAGTTATGTGTTTTTGGTGACCTAAGTTTGTTCGGAGTTCCGGATGAGATCACTGACATGACGAGGAGTCTCTAAATGGTCGAGTGGTAAAGATTCATATATAGGACGATTATATTTGGACACCGGAAGTGTTCTGGGTGATATTGGGTCATCGGAAGGGGTTCCGGGCAACCCCTGGCAAAGTTATTGGCCTATTGGTCAAAGTAAGGGATAGACCAGCCCCTGGTGGGCTGGTGCGACCCTCATAGGCCGAATAGGAGTAGGAGGAAAAGGAAGGGGAAGGAGAAAGGAAGGAGGAGGGTTCGGGCCTCCACCCTTTCCTTCTCTTTCCCCTTCTCTTTCCTTCCCATATGCTAAAATAAGGAAGGGGGCGGGGGGCGAATTGGGCTTGCACCCCAAGTAGGATTCGGCCTACTTGGGGCGCCCTAGGCTACCTCCCCCCTCCAACCTATATATATATATGTGGGGAGAGGGGGCACCTACAATACACAAGTTTCTCTTAGCCGTGTGTGGTGCCCCCCTCCACAGATTACACCTCAGATCATATTGTCATGGTGCTTAGGAGAAGCCCTGTGCGGATCACATCACCAACACCGCCACCACGCTGTCGTGCTGACAGAACTCTGATACGTCCAAAACGTATCTATAATTTCTGCTTGCTTCATGCCTCTTTTGTGTGATATTGCTATGATATTTATGCACTTCCATACACTTTTGATCATATTTGGACTAACCTATTAACTTAGTGCACCACAGTGCCAGTTCCTGTTTTCTGCTGTTTTTCTATTTCAGGTTTCCCCCATATTAAAAGTGCTCTAAAAATTCCGGGAAAAATACAAGAAAAATCAGCGTAACGGGAGCTTCAAGAAAAACCAAAGCAGGGCCAGAGGGGAGCCTGGGGTGGCCCAGGCGGCCACCCGGGGCGGCCCCACCCCTGGCCGCCCAGGGGGTCGCCTGGGGCCCCCTCTCCGCCTCTGGTGACCCCCTTCGCATATATATTCCTCGCGTCCTGAAACCCTCGATTCTAGAACCCTTTTCTCCAGAAGCAATTCCGATCTCCGCCGCCATCGCCACCAAGTTTTGGGGGACCAGAATTCCTGTGCCGGCATCCTGCCGGGACGGGGAAGTGCCCCCGGATTCATCTCCATCGACGTTGCTTCCTCCCTCCATGATGCGGGAGTAGTTCCTCCTCGGGGCTGAGGTTTCTACCAGTAGCTATGTGGTCAATTCTCTCTCCCATGATGTGATCTTCGTTGTGATCATAGGCTATGTTAATCTAGGGTGATTCCATGATAGTTTCCCCTTCCTCTATGTATTGAATTGATGTACTCACTTGTCTTTATCTAGTATAATCCCCGAGACCAAGGTGACAGCGGTCTATTGGACATGGATTAGAAGAATATTTTCATGAGTGATTTCCTCTTTTGTGTGTTGATTGAAGATTGAGAGTCTCTTGATGCTTGTCTTTGACTATCCTGGAGATATGTTGTGGCGATTGTGGTACTCTCTTTGGATGGCCGCGGTGACATTGGGAAATCCATAGATTGAGAACTACGAACTTTGAGGTGTGCTTTTGTAGCCCTACATAATTCTCGTCCTCTCTTGACCACAAAGGAATGACCTCCGAGTGCGTCTCCATTGCATGTTTTATGGGAAATATCATGTGATTGGATATGTTAATGTTGTTGGGAGTTGCCACTAGTGAAAGTATGAAGCCTAGGCCTGGTTTCCACCATTGCAATACCATTTGTGCTCACGTTTACCACTTGTTTGCTTGCTGCACTTTTTATTACAGATTTATATTACTTTGCTTTGCCACTCCTATCATCCATATTTTACCATCTCTTCGCCGAACTAGTGCACCTATACAACTCCTAGTTGTATTAGGTGTGTTGGGGACACAAGAGACTTCTTGTATCTTAGTTGCAGGGTTGCTTGAGAGAGACCATCTTCAACCTCTACTTCCCTGAGTTCGATAAACCTTAGGTCATCCACTTGAGGGAAATTGCTGCTGTCCTACAAACCTCTGCGCTTGGAGGCCCAACATAGTCTACAAGAATAGAAGCGTGTGTAGACATCAAACTCTCCCTCGACCCTCTGCGGGGTCAAGAGCTCATGGGACGTCATCGAGCTGAACGTGTGCTGAACACAGAGGTGCCGTACGTTCGGTACTTGGATCGGTTGGATCGTGAAGACATTCGACTACTGATACATCCAAAACGTATCTATAATTTCTGCTTGCTCCATGCCTCTTTTGTGTGATATTGCTATGATATTTATGCACTTCCATACACTTTTGATCATATTTGGACTAACCTATTAACTCAGTGCACCACAGTGCCAGTTCCTGTTTTCTGCCGTTTTTCTATTTCAGGTTTCCCCCATATTAAAAGTGCCCTAAAAATTCCGGGAAAAATATAGGAAAAATCAGCGTATCGGGAGCTTCCGGAAAAACCAAGGAAGAGCCAGAGGGGAGCCTGGGGGGGGCCCATGCGGCCACCCGGCGCGGCCCCACCCCTGGCCGCGCCAGGGGGGTGCCTGGGGCCCCACCTCCGCCTCTGGTGCCCCCCTTTGGCATATATATTGCACGCGTCCCGAAACCCTCGAGGACGGAACCCTTTTTCGCGATCTTATCTCTGTTCCGCCGCCGCCGCGCTTCCAAGATCGGGTGCACCAGGAGAACTCTTCCCGGCACCCTGCCGGAGGGGAGAATCACCACCGGGAGCTTCTCCACCACCATGGACGCTTCCCGGATGAGTTGTGAGTAGTCCCCCTTGGACCATGGGTCCATGACCAGTAGCTATGTGATGTTCTCCTCCCCTCTTTGTTCTTCATCGATTAGACCTCGTGAGCTGCCCTACATGATCGAGGCACATATGTAATCTTTATGCTGTTGCTATGCTGAGTTTGCTGGGATCCGATGGATTATGAGATTATGTTCAGATTGTGTGTGAGTAATATATTTGATTCACCTCTTTTATATTTATGTTCTTGAGTAATTCTTGCATGTTCTCCGTTACTGTTTATTGCTTTGGCTGAGTAGTAGGTAGTAACTCCAAGAGGGAACGTTATGCTTGATTGTGGGTTCATGCCCCTCGATGACTAGCTTGAGTGACAGAAACATGAGTCTAGGGGATGTGCTGTTGCCACAAGGGGGAAAACAACGGTGCTTGTACTTGCGGGTGCAAGGATTGTTTACTTTACGCAAAGTTCTTTTAATGCAGTTGTCTGTTGCTTTGAGTTTACACTTTGGGTGGGACTCGCAACTTAATACCAGCGAGATGTTCTGGATAGATATCTCAAGGTGGATGATTAGTAGTATATGCAGATGGATTTCGGTCTACTTGCCTTGGCGTACCGCCCATGCTTTTGAGCCTCTACCTTTCTTTACATCATAGTTAGCATTGGTTTGCGCACATAATTCTGTCAATTGCCGAGCTGTAATTTGTTTACCTCGCTTAGCTGCTTTATCGTCTTTTGGGAGAGAGACATCACTAGTGAACATCATGGGACCCCGGTCCATATTACCATCACTGATCACACCCGCTATTTCCTTCCTGTTCTTATTTCCTAGTTGCAGTTATACCTATCACTATTATCTCTTGCGTTTGATCCTTTGTAAACGACAAGGCCGGAGGGATTGACAACCTCTCTGTACTCGTTGGGAGCAAATTTATTTGTATCTGTGTGCAGGTCCTGTCAAGCAAAAGTTTCTGGCGCTATTGACACCTTCTTGTCGACCCTCGGAGTCTCACGGGATTCGATCCTTGGTATCTTTGCCAAGGGAAATTTGCCGCTACGCTACATCTCAAACCTTCCACTTGGGGTAACCAACGAGGGGCGAGAAGCCATCAAGCAAGTTTCTGGAGCCGTTGCCGGGGACTCCACTCTTCAAGATAGGGGAGTTGCACGCTATCTTTTATCTTTGCTTTTTAGTCTTGTTAGTTTACCTTTCAGTTTTTGCTTTAGTGTCTTCTATCAAAAATCACAAAAATAGTTATCTTGCTTGCTGCTATGGGTTCCACCGAGAACACCAAGTTGTGTGACTTCACTAGTCATAACAACGATGACTTTATCTGCACGCCTATTACTACACCTGCCACTTCAGCACCTTCTTATGAAATTAAACCTGCTTTACTGAACCTAGTTATGAAAGATCAATTGACCGGTGCTGGAGATGATGCTGCTTTGCATTTAAATAATTTTGTTGAGCTCTGTGATATGCAAAAGTACCAAGAAATAGATGGTGATATTGTTAAGCTTAAGCTTTTTCCTTTCTCCTTGAGAGGAGGAGCTAAAATCTGGTTTCAATCCTTGCCTAGGAACAGTATAGATTCTTGGGACAAGTGCAAGGATGCCTTTATTGGGAAGTACTATCCCCCTGCTAAAATTATCCAACTAAGGAGTAACATAATGAATTTTAAACAATTGGATAATGAACACGTTGCCCAAGCTTGGGAACGCATGAAATCTCTTGTCAGGAACTGCCCTACTCATGGTTTGACTACTTGGATGGTTATCCAAACTTTTTATGCAGGCTTGAACTTTACCTCGCGGAACTTGTTAGATTCGGCCGTGGGAGGAACCTTTATGTCAACTACACTTGGTGCTTCCACGAAGCTTCTCGATGAGATGATGCCCAATTATTCCCAATGGCACACCGAACGCGCTCCAACAGGTAGGAAGGTAATCTCTGTCGAGGAGATTTCCTCCCTAAATGAAAAAGTTGACTTGATCATGTCTCTACTTTCCAAGCAATCTTCTATTGATCCTCATGTTCCTTTAACTTCTTTGATTGCTCAAGATCAAGTAGATGTGAACTTTATCTCTAGAAACAATTTCAATAGCAATGCTTATAGGAGTAATTTTGGTAGCAACCCTAGACCGTTCCCCTCTAATTCCTATGGGAACAACAATGCTTATCCTAGCACCAAGAACTCCACCCAAAGAGATAGAGACATGCCTAGTTATGAAAAACTTCTAGAAATAGAGAAGGCCACTAAGAACTACATGCACACCCAATATGAACAAAACAAAACCTTCTCGAGGCAATTAGATGAGCATACTGCTATCTTGCAAGACATTGGTAGACAATTGGAGAGCCTAAATATTGAGATTTCTAACCTCCAGACTAGGCTCACTATCACTGAGACCCAAGTTTCCAATATGTCCCACACACAACCACTTTGATAAACCAAATGGCAGCTAAACCCGAAGTGGTTGCACCCCTGAAGGAGGAAGAAGATAGAATTAAGAGCCTTCCTACCCACCACACTATTGCTACTATCCAAGTTGTTGAGGATATCCAAACTCTTAGCACCCAATGCACTCCTGGTCCCATTGGACCTATTGATGGTGATGCTATGACCGCAACCGTAGAAACTCCTATGACCATAGAAGCTACCAAACAAGTGAGCCTAAAGGACACCACTACCACTTTACTTGATAGTAGTGACCTTGATTTTGATAATTGCACCCTTTCTGAAGTTATTCATTTCCTAGCACGCTTAATCTTGCCTTCACGGAGCATATCACTAATGCTCTCATCAAAGCTAGGGAGGAGAAGCTTAGGGTAGAAGCCTCCATACCTAGAAAGCTAGAAGATGGTTGGGATCCTATGATTAAAATTAAGTTGAATAACTTCTCTTGCTATGCTTTATGTGATGTTGGAGCTAGTACCTCCGTTATGCCCAAAAGAATATATGATATGCTTAAATTGAAATCTTTTGATCCTTGTTCTTTTGGTGTTCGTCTTGTTGATTCTTCCATAAAGAAACCTTTGGGGAGGATCGACGATGTTCTTATCATTGTCAATGACAATTATGTTCCCGTTGATTTTACTATTATGGATATTGAATGTGAACCTTCATGTCCAATTATTTTGGGACGTCCTTTTCTTCGCACCGTTGGTGCTATCATTGACATGAAAGAGGGGAATATAAAATTACAATTTCCTCTCAAGAAAGGGATGGAACACTTCCCTAGAAAGAAGATTAAGTTACCTTTTGAGACCGTTATACGGGCTAGCTATTCTTTTACTCTTGATAAAACTTGATCCTCTCTTTTTGCATTATGCCTAGCTTAAAGGCATAAAAGAAAGCGCTTTTGGGAGGCAGCCCACGACGAATAAAGTTTTATTTTGCTTTTGTTGTGTCTTGATGTTTGTCACTACAGTAGCATCATCATTGTATCTTTTCTTTTCAGCTTTGTGCCAAGTTTAGCCTCTGATTGCAAGAAAGTTCAAAAGTTGTGACGTGCAGTCCAGAAAACAGATTCTGTCCTTGGACAGAAAAATTCGTATAAAATCACCAGATCATCTTTTTGATCTGATTTTTTTTGACAACGTGCTCTATACAATTGGCTTTCGGGCATATGTTCTGAGTTTTCTGATTTGAGTTGCAGAAGTGCCCCGAAAAAATTATTTACTACCTGCTGGTCTGTTTTTCACAGATTCTGTCCTGTTTTGCCTTTTCTTCGTTTTGCAAACCTTGAGCTTGCTTTTTCTTTGCAAAAACCTTTTGGAAATCTTGAGAAACAGTAGCTCTTCAAGATTATCTTTATTTCCAGCAAGGAAAAATTATTTTATTATGGGCACTAACCTCACTAATCTGATTATGATGAGTTATGTATGAAGGGAGTTTTCAAGTGTGCGAGGGAAGATGATAAAAAGATTCAGGAGGGTCAAACGCTCAAGCTTGGGGATGCCCCCGTGCACCCCCAACAAATATTCAAGAAGACTCAAGCGTCTAAGCTTGGGGATGCCCCCGTGCATCCCCTTCTCCATCAACAATTATCAGTTCGTCTTTCATTCCACTATATTTTAATCACTTCATGCGTTATGTGCTATGCTTGGAGCGTCTTGCTTTTAGTTTTCTTTAGCTTTGCTTGCTGTTCATAACGAGTTAGAACCCAGCTTTCTTTGTGTGGGAGAGAAACACACTCCACTTCAACCTAGAACACAACATAGGATTTTCATGCTTATCTTTGCTGTGTGTGTTCTTTGTCTTTCCATAGCTACTGTCATGTTTAGCTCTTAGTTTTCATGCTTTTCTTTTTAAAGAGCTTTTGTTTAGTTGGTTGTTGAACTCTCTTGAGTTTTCATGTTTATCTTGTTAAGAGAGTTTGTCTGTTGCACTGAGTTGTGTGTCTTAACTTAAAGTAGGTAATTGAGGTTGCTATTTAATTTTAGTAGTAACTTGCAATAGTTTTGAGGTATTGCCATGAGTAATGTCTGAACTTTTGATGTCAAGAGCTTTAGCCTATTAGTGATAGATGTCGTATTTTGGGCAATCCGTGTTTATTTTCGAAAACCTACAAAATAGTTGAGAACTTTAGCTACTAAATGGATCACTAATCTTTGGAGGGATTGAATATTAGAGTACACTCACGTATCATGAGTCGAGGATGCGCAAGGATAACCAAATCCCCATACACTCCTCCTCGAGGTACTTGTCTCTTTGAGAACCTCCTAATTAGATTTAGAGTTACCGATAAAAGTGCATGAGTTCTTCGGACTAATGTGAGTATTCAAAAGTTGACACTTCCACCTATCCATATTTTTCTAGCCTCTTCGGTACCGTGCATTGCCCTTTCTTACCTCGAGAGTTGGCGCATACTTCGCCGGTGCATCCAAATCCTTGGCACGATGCGCTCTGTCATCATAAGCCTCATTATATCCTTCCTCAAAACAGCCACCATACCTACCTATTAAGGCATTTCCATAGCCTTTCCGAGATACATTGCCATGCAACATCCATCTTCTCATGACTTGATCTTCATGTCATACATGCTTTTTGCTTGATCGATGAGCCGCATGCTAGTTGGGCCTTGCCCTAATCATTGCTACATGACACGCTAGTATCATTGCATATCCTGCTACACTGGCAGAGGCATACATTTGCATACATCATGATAGTTTCATTTTCTTTATGTTGAGTACTTTTGTAAAGTGTGAAAGATCTTTTATACTTCTTGTAATACATAGAGTGTTGCCCCTAAAGTGAGGAAAAGATCCCAAAGAGGACCAAAAGATCCCAAAGAGGAGAAATGAGAGATAAAAAGAAAGAGCCATTGAGGCCACAAAAAAAAAAGAAATAGAAAAAAGAGAAAAAGAAATAAAAAGAGAGAAGGGGGCACACTACTATTTCTTTTGAGAGATCCACACTCGTACTCCGTCTTATACCTTGTACTCCATAGAGATTATCATTTATGCATATAGCTATGTGGGGACCTTTACACTATAGAACTTGGCTTGTATATTCCAATGATGAGCCTCCTCAAAAGAGCTCTAGGTCTTCTTGAGCAAGCAAGTTGGATGCACCCCCATTAGTTCCATTGGAGAGCTTACCTTAGCTCATATGTGCATCCGTTGCATGGCAATCCCTACTCCTCACATCATATCTATCATTTGGCTTTCTCTCGCCGATGATTGTCCTCATTGATGTGAGCCCTTCACACCTTTTTTGTCTTCCCCCTCTAATCATTTTTCTCTCTTTGCCATCCTAAGTGTCGACTTTCTTGCTTACGCTCATCCATTGCATGAGTGCTCAAAATATCGAAAGGGAGTGGATCATTTTGACTTGTACCTGGCTGACGGTCTGGGGATGAGTCAAGATAAGATTCCAAAGAAGACCAAGTGTGAAACTTTAGTAGATTAAGTTCTCAACAATATAAAAACTATGTTTTACTCTCTCATATATCCCTATCCCCTTTCTTGCACGCAAACACCATTTGGAGACATTCGAGTCACGGACAGCGAGAGCTCTTGCACCTTTATGTTCTTATGTTACTTGTTACAATGCTAATATAGACTCTTGCTTGTTATGACTTGAATTGAATTACATGCCTTGATTGCTTTACTTAAAAGTTCTTATATGGTTGATAGCATGTCACCACAGAAATTATGCTTGTTATCATTTACCTACTCGAGGACGAGCAGGAATTAAGCTTGGGGATGTTGATACGTCCAAAACGTATCTATAATTTCTGCTTGCTCCATGCCTCTTTTGTGTGATATTGCTATGATATTTATGCACTTCCATACACTTTTGATCATATTTGGACTAACCTATTAACTCAGTGCACCACAGTGCCAGTTCCTGTTTTCTGCTGTTTTTCTATTTCAGGTTTCCCCCATATTAAAAGTGCCCTAAAAATTCCGGGAAAAATACAGGAAAAATCAGCGTATCAGGAGCTTCCGAAAAAACCAAGGCAGAGCCAGAGGGGAGCCTGGGGGGGCCCAGGCGGCCACCCGGCGCGGCCCCACTCCTGGCCGCGCCAGGGGGGCGCCTGGGGCCCCACCTCCGCCTCTGGTGCCCCCCTTTGGCATATATATTGCACGCGTCCCGAAACCCTCGAGGACGGAACCCTTTTTCGCGATCTCATCTCTGTTCCGCCGCCGCCGCGCTTCCAAGATCGGGAGCACCAGGAGAACTCTTCCCGGCACCCTGCCGGAGGGGAGAATCACCACCGGGAGCTTCTCCACCACCATGGACGCTTCCCGGATGAGTTGTGAGTAGTCCCCCTTGGACAATGGGTCCATGACCAGTAGCTATGTGATGTTCTCCTACCCTCTTTGTTCTTCATCGATTAGACCTCGTGAGCTGCCCTACATGATCGAGGCACATATGTAATCTTTATGCTGTTGCTATGCTGAGTTTGCTGGGATCCGATGGATTATGAGATTATGTTCAGATTGTGTGTGAGTAATATATTTGATTCACCTCTTTTATATTTATGTTCTTGAATAATTCTTGCATGTTCTCCGTTACTGTTTATTGCTTTGGCCGAGTAGTAGGTAGTAACTCCAAGAGGGAACGTTATGCTTGATTGTGGGTTCATGCCCCTCGATGACTAGCTTGAGTGACAGAAACATGAGTCTAGGGGATGTGCTATTGCCACAAGGGGGAAAACAACGGTGCTTGTACTTGCGGGTGCAAGGATTGTTTACTTTACGCAAAGTTCTTTTAATGCAGTTGTCTGTTGCTTTGAGTTTACACTTTGGGTGGGACTCGCAACTTAATACCAGCAAGATGTTCTGGATAGATATCTCAAGGTGGATGATTAGTAGTAGATGCAGATGGATTTCGGTCTACTTGCCTTGGCGTACCGCCCATGCTTTTGAGCCTCTACCTTTCTTTACAGCATAGTTAGCATTGGTTTGCACACATAATCCTGCAATTGCCCAGCTGTAATTTGTTTACCTCGCTTAGCTGCTTTATCGTCTTTTGGGAGAGAGACATCACTAGTGAACATCATGGGACCCCGGTCCATATTACCATCACTGATCACACCCGCTATTTCCTTCCTGTTCTTATTTCCTAGTTGCAGTTATACCTATCACTATTATCTCTTGCGTTTGATCCTTTGTAAACGACAAGGCCGGAGGGATTGACAACCACTCTGTACTCGTTGGGAGCAAAGTTATTTGTATCTGTGTGCAGGTCCTGTCAAGCAAAAGTTTCTGGCGCTATTGACACCTTCTTGTCGACCCTCGGAGTCTCACGGGATTCGATCCTTGGTATCTTTGCCAAGGGAAATTTGCCGCTACGCTACATCTCAAACCTTCCACTTGGGGAAACCAACGAGGGGCGAGAAGCCATCAACTACATCAACCGCGTTAACATAACACTTCCCCTTTCGGTCTACGAGGGTACGTGGACACACTCTCCCCGTATCGTTGCTATGCACCTCCTAGATAGATCTTGCGTGAGCGTAGTTTTTTTTAAATTGCATGCTACGTTTCCCAACAGGGACTTTCTTGTACCTCCTACTGGATTGATACTTTGGTTCTCAACTGAGGGAAATACTTATCTCTACTTTCCTGCATCACCCTTTCCTCTTCAAGGGAAAAATCAATGCAAGCTCAAGAAGTAGCAGGAAGAATTTCTAGCGCCGTTGCCGGGGAGGTCTACATCAAACCTACCAAGTACTTGTCATACACTCTCATCTCTTGCACTTATATTATTTGACATTTGCCTCTCGTTTTCATCTCCCCCACTTCTAAATCGTTTTCAGAAAACACAAAATATTTGCCTTTTTATTCGTCATTTTTCCGTTCGTCTCTTTGTTTGCTTGTGTGCTAGATCGCTTACTTTGTCACGATGAGTCAAGAAAATACTAAGTTGTGTGACTTTTCCAATACTAATAACAATGATTTTATTAGTACGTGCAGAATCTTATGAAATCTTGCGAAATCTTATGAAATCAATGCAGCCTTATTGAATCTTGTTATGAAAGAATAATTTTCTGGTAGTCCTAATGGAGATGAAAATTACACGTTGAAGAAGCAGAAGTCATGCTTAATTACGAAACAAAACTTGTCGTCATTACATACAGTTTCAACATCGAAGGTCTCGTCGAGCTTAATACTGAAGTGCCGACCATCTTCTAGGTGAGGCGTGTCGCACAGACCCCGGTCGTTGCCGCAGTAGTCGCACTCAGGGATTCTATCGTCGTTGTCAGACATTTCTTATGTTCATAATTCAAAGATTAAACTTCTGAAATTCAATATATGTACTACAAAAGCTAAATTAGATCATTATTTTTCATCACGGGTTGACTATCAATCTATCGAGATTTTTCCTCTCTGACATGTGCGACCGTCGGTGATGGAAGCTCCTACTTTCCTTTGAAAGTGCATTACACCAAAATGTCTAGTACCTTCAAATGAAAAAGAAGCTCCCCTCATGACAAAAGTCGGGATTCTTCTTCTCTCATATATGGTGGACACTCTCCGTCACTGATTTTTCGACCGTCGGTGATGGTCGCTACTCCTCCTTCCCCTAGTGCATAACAAAGGTCAAGCACAAAGAGAAGAAGGAGAACTGACCCCCACGACAACAGTCGTCATTCTTCTTCTCTCATATATGGTGGACACTCTCCCTCACTGTTTTTTGACTATCATGTATGGAGCCCCAACAAACTTCAAGTCAACCAAATATGTCGTTTAATTGTCTTTCTAGTAAATCCAAGGTACTCGATATTTCCTACATTCTAGCACAAGCCATGCTAATATTCACGAAAAAAATCCGGCATGACCTTTGCTAAAAAGGACATATCGAGCGTCTGAAATTTTCCGGAAAGGAAATTAAGCAACACTCCGGCAAACATAGGCCACTCGGAGGTGTTCTCTGCAAAATGCATCTATGCAACCATTTTGTCGGCATTTTTTTCAAAATCAATAATGAAAAAGAAGTGCATATAACAGGGAGCAGCCTCACGGATAATTTCTAAAAAAATTTAACTAGCTTCATCACATTGTCACAGCTACTCATCTACTACTCTACTACATCTATGAAAACATGTACATCACCACCGACATCAACTAAACACAGGGATTTGGCTGGTCTCACCTCGAGGCCGGAAGGGGTCGGTGACGGGGACGATGGCGGGGATGATGCAGGGGCTCCTTGATTTCTGCAAAAACAAAATATAAACAAAAACATTATTATCCTGATTTAGGACTTAGTGAAACCCTATAAGCTATCAACTAAACATTATTATGCTAATTCAAAAGACCTACATTTACTAGAAATTTGTAAAACTATTTTTTACTAAAAAATTGTACTACAAATTATACCCTACTTCTAACCCTAATAGATATCCATCCATCCATCTATCTATCCAAAGCATTACTAAAAGAAACCTAGATTAATCCATCCGTCTATCCATCTATCTACCAACCATTAAAAAACCTAATTTCATCCACCCATTTATGCAATGCAGGAGGGGGGAGGGATTGAGGGATGGTTGAGGGTTCGAGGGAGATGGTGGGAGGGAGGGATGGAGGGAGGAGGGACAGGGTCGGAGGGAGGGAGGGATGGATGGAGGAGG
>LR738710.1:943155630-943199350 GCA_902687465.1 Secale cereale
CAAAACCGTGACTCTTGCGATAGAAAAATAAATAGAAAAAGTGTTTTTTCCTTTCCGAAAGAGGCACGGCCGTGACTCTCGTGAAAGCACAACCGTGCCTCTCGCGGAAGCAAAACCGTGACTCTCGCGAAAGAAAAAAAACAGAAAAAATGTTTTTTTTCCTTTCCGAAAGAGGCACGGCCGTGACTCTGGCGAAATCACAATCGTGCCTCTTGCGGAAGCAAAACCGTGACTCTCGCGAAAGAAAGAAAACCAGAAAACACGTACTTTTCCCTTTACGAAAAAGGCACGGCCGTGACTCTCGCGAAAGCACAACCATGCCTCTCGCGGAAGCAAAATCGTGACTCTCGCGAAAGAAATAAAAAACAAAAAACGCGTTTTTTTTCCTTTCGCGACACGTGAAGAATGGCTGATCGCTACGAGCCTCCCGAAGGAGGGCTCGTTAACTAGTTGCTCTCCTTAATGTGTATAGACCTTTTTTTTGAAATAAGAGCACCTCCTTTATTACTTGGCTACAATAGTAGCAGCAGATACAATTAAGGGGTTGATAACCGACGGGGGATCATCCATCCATACATCAGGAGAATTGAATCTAGCTAGACTAGCTAATTCATGTGCTACCTTGTTATTCTCTCTAAAACAATGCTCATAAACAACATGACTGAAGTCTAAAGAAATGAAATAACAGTCATCAAAAATCGCACTCGCTACCGAAGCTGAGAATCCTTCTTTGAGTGCTTCAATCACATCCATATTATCTGAATTCACCTCAACTTTGCTGCATCCAGTTGTGCGAGCAAGATTTAGACCGAATCTGATTGCACTTGCCTCAGCAGTAAAAGCATCATAACAAATTCCAAGTTTCCCATTTGCTGCAGCAATAAACCTTCCCTTGTGATCTCTAATGACCGCCCCTACTGAACCTTCAAGCAAGTCCTGATCAAAACTAGCATCCACATTTAGTTTGACATACCCGTTCCTTGGTCTCATCCAACCACCCAACTGAATCCTTGGCCGTGGTGAATTTGCTGCTAAGAAGTTCTCTGCCAAGGAACGTACAGCAAGGTTGATCTGTGGAGCCGTTTGTGGATCATCTCCATGTGTAATTTTCCTCCTTTCCCACCACAAGTACCAACAGCATGTGGCCAGTGTTTCTCGCAATTTTGGCAATCCTAACACATGGATATGGTCGTCCGGTAGGCTGAGGAGATAATCTAATACAACCTCCCCGCAAGTATCCATCGCCAAACCCTTCTGTATAACATCCCACACTCCAAGCAGGTTCCAAACCTGAGTCGCTACTGCACATTCAAAATAGAGGTGACGGATGTTTTCCGGGCCTTTGTTGCATACGGGACAAGTTGGTCTGATTTTGATATGTCTATTAGCCAGAATTGCACGGCATGGAACAACACTAAGAAGTGCTCTCCACACAAAATGTTTTACCTTTGCTGGACAGCGCAAACTCCACACCGAATCCCATATAGGTGTTGGCGAGGAAGAACTCGCTCCGCCTTGCAGATTTCGCCCAAACTTTGACTCCCAGATGGCGTGATATGCTGATCTTACAGTGAACCCACCTGTTTTAGTGAAACTCCAAGCTAAGAAGTCTGTCATCTCATATATTGGTAAAGGAATTGCAAGAATTCTCTGAGCATCTACACTGCAAAAAGATTGATATATCAGCCCCGAATCCCAGTCACCGGTTATTGGATCTATAAGCTCTGACACTCGAGAGAGGAGATGGTTCCCTCTCTCAGAGATTACTTTCCTTGTAGGAGAGTTTGGGATCCAACTATCTTCCCAGATTTTTATTTTTTGACCGTCTCCCACCCTCCAAATATGTCCATGCTTCAAGGTCTCCACACCTGCCATTATACTTTGCCATGTATAAGAGGCCTTCTTTTTCAGACTAGCATCCATAAGTTCCTTATCAGGGTAATATTTGGCTTTAAGAATCTGTGCACAAAGGGATTCGAGATTGTCAATAAGTCTCCATGCTTGTTTATCCAGTAGAGCCAAGTTGAAGCAGTGAATGTCTCTGAACCCCATTCCTCCTCTACTCTTTGGTATGCACATCTTCCACCAGGCAAACCAGTGCATTTTCTTATGTGATGCATCATCGCCCCACCAGTAACGAGAGATCGCGTCTGTAATTCCTTTACAGATTTTCTTAGGAATTTTGAAGACCGACATCGCATACGTTGGTATAGCTTGTGCAATAGATTTGATTAGCACTTCCTTACCTCCCGAAGACAGGCACTTTTCCTTCCACCCTGTAAGTTTCACAATTATCCGATCAATCAAGTATTGAAAACTGTCTGATTTGTCCAGTCCCAGGGTAGTGGGTAATCCCAAATATGTGTCATTCAGAGCCTCCGTCATAATATTCAGAATAGAGCACACCTGAGTCTTGGTGTTTATATCTGTACTAGGGCTGAAAAAAATGCTAGATTTATCCAAACTCACCAATTGGCCGGAAGCCCCACAGTAAGCATCCAGGACAACTTTTAAGCATATTGCATTCGAAGCATTTGCTCTCATAAGGATTAAGGAGTCGTCTGCAAATAAGAGATTTGTAACTGAGGGCGCATCACGACACACCTGAACTCCCACAATTCCGCCTGATTGCTCAGCATGATTAAGAAGTGCCGAGAGACCCTCCGTAACCAATAAGAATAAGTAGGGTGACAGAGGGTCACCTTGGCGGAGGCCCCTCGATGGTTTGATCATATCTGTTTCAACCGAGTTGTACCTCACTCTGTATTCCACCGACGATACACATGCCATAATCATTCGGACCCAATCAGCTGTAAATCCCAGTTTTAGAAGCATTGCCTCCAAGAAGACCCATTCTACACGATCGTAGGCCTTATGCATATCTAATTTAACTGCACACCATCCCTCCTTGCCCTTTTTCTTCTGTTTAATTGCATGGAGGCTTTCATAAGCTATCAAGACATTATCCGTGATGAGTCTCCCCGGAACAAAGGCACTTTGTGTGGGGCTAATGATTTCAGGAAGCAAACCTTTTAGTCGTGTAGCAATCATCTTGGAGATAACTTTATAGACCACATTGCACAAACTAATGGGTCTAAACTGTGTGACTTGTTCAGGAGTATTTACCTTTGGGATCATCACAATAGTAGTTTCATTCCATCCCGATGGGATCTCCTGTGATTCAATTGCTCCCAGCACTTCCATAACAAGATCATCACCTAACATTGGCCAAAATCTCTTGTAAAAAGCTGCATGTAGCCCGTCAGGTCCAGGAGCTTTAAAGTCACCAATCGAGAACAAAGCTTTCCTGACCTCTTCTGCCATGTAGGGGGCCATAAGAGTTTCATTCATAGCAGGAGTAACGCGAGGTTGCACCTTCGACAACACGTTGAGGTCCGGCTGCTGAACCTGTGCTTTAAACAGATCTGAGAGATATTCAGAGATAATTTGATTAATGTCCTCCTCATTCTCCTTCCATACTCCAGTGTCATCCAACAATCTCTTGATGCAATTCCTCTTCTTGCGAGCCGCAGCCGCTCTGTGAAAGGAAGTTGTATTACGGTCTCCGTGAAGCAACCAGTTTGCCCTTCCACGTTGGAGCCAAGTTAACTCTTCTTGGTCCAATAGATTTTCAATTAGGACTTGAATATCTTTCATTTTCTGCCTATTTCCAGGGCTATTCGTTCCCCTTCTTAATTTCTCTAGATCTTTTTTTAACTTATTTATTCTCTTCTTAGGGCTCTTCAGGGTCTCACGATCCCACAAGTGCTAATCCTTCAATACCGCCTTGGTCCTATTCGCAAGGGACGGGCCTAGCCCAGCTAACTTGGCTCGTTCCCAAGCAGACTTTACAATCTCATTCACTGTCCCTTCTTCCAACCATCGAGCTTCGAACATTCTTTTCCGGGTCTGCTGCTGCTGCATCAACATCGGTTTGAAGTACTCCGTATCGAGCAAAATAGGCCTATGGTCAGAGTGGGTATGGTGTTCGTGTACCAGACCCGCAAAAGGGAATTTTTCTGCCCACATCTCATTACATAGAGCCCTGTCAAGTCGCTCTCTGATCGGTCCACGGCTCCAAGTGAATGTATCCCCTATCACCATCACTTCATGTAACCCACAGTCATCAATGCAGTCTCTAAACTCCCGCATATAGTGATCAGGCCGGTTATTACCACCTTCCTTCTCAGTCATATTGGTTATTTCATTGAAATCGCCAACGATCAACCACGGCCCAGAATTGTTTGCATAAATATCTCTTAGGTACTTCCATGATAGATACTTCCTCTCCCAGCTCGGTTCTCCATAGAACCCTGTAAGACGCCAAGATGGTGAGTTTCCGTCCATCACTATGCCATCTATAACATTATCCGAGGAGTAATTAAGAATCACTTCATTTGATAAATTATAATAGAGTACAAGCCCACCGGCACGTCCATCACTAGCCACTAAATGAAAACGATCGAACTCTAACTTGACCCTTAAAATTTCTGCCTTGTCATTATTTAGATGTGATTCCGACAGAAAGATCACATCCGCTCTCAGCCGCCCTTGGAGGTCCAAGAGCTCTCGAAATTCCGCAGAAGAGAGCATTCCACGGCAATTCCACGCTAGGGTTTTCATTGATCCCGGCGATCCTCCCGACTGGAGGTCGCCGATGTATTTGAAGAAGTTGCCATAACTGAGCCCCCAACGCCAGTACCATCATTAGACACTTGTCCCTTGCCTTCCTCCATATGTTTGTATCTCTTATGTTGTTTGCGAGGAGAGACATAAACTGGGGGTAGTGGGGGTACAGACAGCTTGGTCTTCGCCACCACCATTGCCAATGGGTTTGCCCCATCAACCCCATGTCCAGAGTTAAGTTCACTTCGCCCTGCCAAGATAGAACTGGAACTATTTTCAACAGAAAGGCGCTTATTTGGCTGCATACTATCCTTTCCTGAACTTGGGACATTCACTTGTCCAGCAACATCAACCTCAACAGTTCCCTTCTCAGTTTCCATTCTCCCCCCAGTATTCACAGGATTCTGATTTTGTGCGTTAAAGCGCCAGCTCTGGTTGGGGTTGTACGTGCTTCTCCCCCTCCCTCTGCCTCCTGACATTCCTCTTGTAGCACGACCTCTCTGGGGTCCCGCCACACCACGGCCATCATGTCCGGCTCTGAAAGCATCAGCTAGCACAAACTCCCCCCATTCAAATGTTGATACATCATGCTCTCCATCCCCACACTCTTCATACCAGTGACCAAATTCGCCACACTTGAAACAGAAAGTGGGTAGTTTTTCATACTTAACTTGATAGCGCACTCTTTCATTCCCCTTCTTCCCTGTAACAAACCGCTTTATCTTGGCATTGATGTCAATACTAACTTTAACTCGGACAAATTCCCCGAAGAAACCAGCTGGTAACCTTAACTGGATCTCCTCCACCTCACCAATGCGTGAAGCCATACCTCGAACTGCTGGTTCAATTAAGAAGTTATCTGGGAGGCGATGAATCTGCGCCCACACTGTGAGTTTGTCCAATTGAATTGACTCAAGATTTTTAAATCCATCATACTCCTTCATGATGACTGCCTGTCCCTTGAATAACCATGGTCCTTCAAGCATTGCCTTGTTCCAATCTGCTAGACACCCGAATTGCGCAGTGAAGAGGTTCTCATTGATCCTCCTCCAACTCACAGTTTTTGCTGGGTTCCACGCTGCTCGCATATCTCCGTAGAGCGCGCTTGGGCTGAAAGTTTTTGGGGTATGAACCCTAGCGATCGCTAGCCACTTAGCTGCAGCCAACATATCAGGGAGCTCCTCTTCCCAGACGAAGTCGTCATCCTCTTCTTCCTGTAGATTCAGCCGAGCCAAGAGATCTTCTGTACTCTCCTTCGTCCCCTTCCTCTGCTAACCAGGCGCCTCGTCCTCCATGGTCGCTGAACAGAACGCGATGCGCAAACCCTAATGCCTTCCTGTCCCAAAACCACCCCCGATCTCTCGTATCCAAGGCCGCAGAAAGAGCTCTAATCCCCAAATGTGTATAGACCTTAACAAAGCCTGCTATGAAAGCCTGTTAAGGTCGGCCCTAATCCGACATGGCTTTATAAAAACTTGTTTTTTATCCCCAAATCGATCCGATCCATAAGCAGCAATGGGGCGAAAGCGACACCGAAAGAAGGCCGCCGCCGTCGCCGCCACCGTCGCCGTCGCCACCATCGCCGCCGCTGCCCCCGTCGCCAGCCTCCCTGTGGATATGCTAGCCAACATCCACGGCCGCCTCAGCCTCCTCGACCGCCTCACCTTCGCTGCCGTCTTCCGCACCTCGCGGGACGCGTTCAAGCCGGAGGCGCCCTGTCTCCTCCTGCCTGGCGACGCCCCGGAGACCGCCGCACTCTTCTCCCTCGCCGAACGCCGCACCGCAACCGTGCGCGCCCGGGGGCCCTACCACGCCGTCCTCGGCTCCTCCTCCCGCGGGTGGCTCGTCACCGCCGACGACAGGGCCCGGATGCACCTCGTCAACCCGGCCACCGGCGACCGCCGCGCGCTCCCGGCCATCGACACCATCCCCCACATCTTCGCCCACGCCGGGCGCCACCACTTCACCGTCAGCCTCATGTGGTTCCTCAGGGGACCCCCACCGTACCCCTACGGCACCATGACGTACACCGCCGAGAGGATGCGCCACTCGCTCTACCGCAAGGTCGTCCTCTCCGACTCCGCGGACGTCGCCATGCTGATCACGGGGCCGGAGTACGGCGTTGCGGCCTTCGCCACGGCGGGGGGCGGCGCGTGGAGGCTGGCGCCCCCGCGCGACGGGGTCGAGCCGGTTCCCACGCCGGAGGCCGGCTCGTGGAGGCTGTGGCACTCGCGCAACGGCGTTGAGGATGCCGTCCACCACGAGGGAAGGTTCTACTCAATCACGTACTCTGGCCAAGTGGAGGCATGGGAGGAGGGCGACACGGACGGCGTGTTCACGAGCGCGGTGGTTGCGCCGAGCTTGCTGCTGCCGGCCAACACGAACCATCGGAAGTACCTCGTGGCGGCGCCGGCGGGACGTCTCATGGTCGTGCTCAAGGAGACGACGGGTCGACGGACGTCGCCGTCCTTCAAGGTGCAGGTCCTTAACTCCGGCAGGGAGGGGTGGAAGGAGACAGACGACATCGGCGACACCGCGCTGTTGGTCGCGGTGAACGGTTCCCTCTGTGTGTCCACGAGGGAGCACCCGGAGCTGGAGGCCGGCTGCATCTACTACTACACCGAGGATGATGTGGGGCCATGCAAGGATGCACGCGACGACGGGGACAATGGCATCAGGGTGTTCAGCCTCAAGGACCGCAGATCAGAGAAGGTCGAGGGCCTCGGATGGCACCAGAGCTGGCCACCCCCGGCATGGTTCATTCCTTCCATCCCATGATGATGGATGGATACGGCGAATGATTTCATAGCTTTATTATGCTCCAACAAGATTCTGAATTAAGGAAACAGTTTGGTTTGCAGCATCTTCTTTTCGCCTTTCAGATTGCAGCACAGCAAAAAAAAGTGGCCATTTTAGTTCTTGGAGGATATGATCTAATTAGTCTGCAAGGCTTGCTCAGATTTTATGCTATATATGCTGTGATGATTGCAACCAAGATTATCACTTGACAGTTTCCTTGCGAGGTTTCTGGATTAACTGGTTTAATTATGATTGTTTATTCGAAGCTGCCTATTGTGTTTGTCTTGCATTGTGGCTGTTTCAAACTGCAACCAAGTTGTAACTTTGGAATAAATATGTTTACGTACTTGGAATCTTCGTGACTGGCTGTTGATGATCAAGGTTTGAGAGGAGTAGCATCCTTTGCTTTCCTTTACTAGTAGGAGTGGAGCTTGCAGAGGCTCAGATTCTTGACGCCTCTAGATGATCACCTGAATCTGCTGCAAGGAGTTGGGTGGGCTTAGTTTTTAGGTCTGATGGCTGCTGCAATAGAAAGATATGGGATATCTCATCTAGATGAGTTCTAGCAAAACTGATAAATTAACTATGGGATAAATATGTGTTTTATTACAATGCGTTCATCCATGAGAAGCGCTCCATCTGTTAACTATGGGATAAATAGACGAGGACTGTTTGAACACTGAATGAATGGGCCTTTGAGCCGTACGTAGGGTGGTGTTGGAACTCGTTGATGCAGCACACTGAATTCCTCATCTGCTCCAAAGAAACCATGGAGTAGCATCCTCTGTTTGTTTGTTTTTTTCACCGGCAGATCAAGTGCCACGGTTGCTGCATTCCTCATCTGCTCCAAATGAGCACTACATCAAACTGCAACAGAGCTAGTTTCAGACTTCAATATGATTGCTATGAGAAGCTGCACATGTTCTTCAGAAGGAACTAGACTGTGTAGCAGCAGCAGAGGTACAAGCAGCTAAGGTAGATTAGACTAACTCATGTGTGCTGTTTGATTTTGTCTGAGAAGAGCAGAGAAGCAAGCAGGGTTCAGACTACTCTTCTGTGTTGGTTTTGCCTTGAGCAGAGTCAGTTTGGATTTGTTCGAACAGACGACACAGTCTTTCTCTTAAGCATTTGTTTTTGGTATAACATTTGGCATGTGTTGCATCCGTCATCAGTTTTTCATTTCATAGCACAAGAGTCAGTTAATGTGCATTTATTTTAGTTTTTCATTATCAGAATAAGAGAGTCAGAGTCCATAGTAAAAGAACTCTAAGAAATTGGTTATTATCCAAAAGTTGACAAGTTTTCAGATGAATCTGCTGGATGGACGGCTTGTACACGAGCTGCAAGGCAAGATCACCAAGAGACGAAGGAAGTGGAACAAATTTTTTTTCGACTCAAAGTGGAACATATTCAACGCCCTTTCCTCGCTTCACCTATGACCATGATCGAATCCGACCAGGCTATATATGTATGTACATTGAGAATGATGTGAGAGATAGGGCCGTAAGAAGGAAAAAAAGTCACAATCTTTCATTCATTCTTTTGCTCAGTCTGGTCATTCTTCAGTTCAGATGTACTTTAGCAACCAAACTGGAGCATCCGTTCACCTTTTAAGATTGTTAGATTCATTTCTCTCCTCCTCCTGTGCTTTTGCCAGTGCGCGCTCCTCCACGCCAAGCAGCACCCATCCAGGTGAGTAGCCCTCTCTTGAACCTTTTGCTTTCTTCTACTGGGTTGCACATACCATTTTTTGTATTTGTTCCTGTGTGTTGTTAAAAGTAGAATCCAGTGAGCTATTTTAGCTTACAATAAGCCTTCTTTTTTTGAAGAGAAATAGCTGGAGAAATTCAGGAAAGCTGAGGAAGACAGAACTAGAGCAGAGAGGAAGCGGAAGAGAACACTCTGTTATGAAGTTGTGAAGTAGGTGGTGAATATGATTTGGTCTTTTCATGTACTGCTTCCGGAGTCGCATAAATTCATAAAATGAGGGGCATCCCTTTCATGTTTCAACTGCATCATGTTTCTCTCAATTCAGTTCCATATGTGAATAAATCTCCACTGAATCCCAGCATATATTTCACGACATATATACTGAGTAAAGTGTGTGTGTGCATGATTTCTAGTCAAAGTAAAGTATCATTGTTAGTAATTGCAAAGCCATATTGGCATTGGAACTTTATAGCTTTATTTTCACTTCATGGCCATACATTTATCATGTGTACTCTGACTGCAAATTTACTTCCACAATTCTAGTTGCATCTATAATGCTAATTGCGTCCAATGATTGCTCCCAGGAGAGGATGTCCAAACTCTAACCACCATGAACATATGTACCATTGGGGTCATTGGTGCCATCAGTGAATGTTTCAGCTTGTTTCAGATGGCCAAATATTCTATTTCATCTGTGCGGACAAAGCTGTGAGCTCACCTGGGACCCTAGTTCGTTCTTCCTAGAAGTTCCCCAGAAGGTGCGAGAGTTTACTCCTGTAGATTGATAGGCTCCTCCTGCGTGTAATTCTCTCCTCCTGCGTGTTTGAGAGCAAGTGCTCGTCCACGACAAGAAACATTGTTCCAGGTGAGCACGGCTTTCTTCTACCAGATTCACAGCTTGATTTCTTTCCACATATGATATGAAGTTCACTTGGCGACCATGATACCTGTTTTTCTGTTCTTGTGTGTTGTTAAAATTAGACCCAGCAAAATATTTTAGCTTATAAACAACCATTTTTCTTGAAGAAAAAATCGAGGGAAATTTGGTCAAAGCCAAGAAAGAGAGTAGAGCAGAGAGGAACAAGCAGAGTGCTCTGTTATGAAGATGTAGAGAAGGCAGAGAAGATAATTTGGTTTTTTTATGTACTGCTACTAGGGATATAGAAATTATTTGAAGGAGGGATATACCTTTAATGTTTCAACTCCATCATGTTCCGTATCTAGCTCTTTATCTCAGTTCCCTATATGAATAAATCTCAGTTGAACGTCGAAGTGTATATTCCATGACATATACATTGAGTACATTGTCCATGATTTCTAGTAAAAGTAAAGCATAGTTTTTAATAAATTGCAATGACATATCAAAACTTTATAACCATATTTTCACTTTATGATGTTTCTCTAACTTGCGGACATTTGATGGCAATTTTCGATGGAAACATATCTGCAGAAAATAACTACTACAATAGTCAAGTTATTGTATACGAATAGTCGTCTTGTTATACACTCTGACTGCAAAATTTGCTTCGACAGTGCTAATTGCGTTTTATATGCTTGCAGGACAAAAATAGATGTCCAGACTGCAGCTACCATGAGCTTATCAGCCATTGGGATTGTTAGTGCTATCAATGACTGCATCACTTTGTTTCAGTGGGCCAAATCTGCCATTTCATCTCTTCACTCCAGATGGAGTGGCTCAGAGGAACAAAGTCTCCAGGATCGTGTATTACAGTTGGAGAGTGGCCTACAACTTCTCAGGGATACTCTTCCTGCAATGCATGACCTCATCGATAATGCGGAGTGGAGGAGCCATGAACGTGGTGTGGCCAAGCTCCTTCCAAGTCTCAAGGATGCAGTGTATGAGGCAGAGGACCTTCTTGACGAGTTCACATGGTACGAGAAGAAGGTGCAAGTAGAGGGTGATACAAGCCGATCTCCTTTCACTGAATTCTTTGAAATGATTGTCCCAGGCAGCTTCAACAAACTGAATGGTGTACAGTTGAGGTTGAATAATCTTTCAGTCCAGCTGGATAATATTGGGCTTCGTGGAGTTACACAACACTTTGACAAATTAGTCAGGCCGGAGACCACCTCTTTGCCAAATGAAAAGGAAATATTTGGTCGTGAGAAGGAGCTGGAGCAGGTATTGGGATTTCTTAATGTACATGCAAATTTAAAACGCAAGAGAGCAAGTTGTTCAATTAGTGCATCAACAAGCGCATCAGCAAGCAACCAAGTTACTAATGAATCAAGAATATTGAGTCTTCCTGTTCTACCAATAGTTGGAATTGGTGGTGTTGGAAAGACTACTTTGGCCCAACATATATGTAGCCATCATCTAGTGAAGTCTCACTTTAATGTGATAGTTTGGATTTGTGTCTCAGATGACTTTGATGTGAAGAGGTTAACTAAAGAGGCCATACAATCCTGTATAAGAAACGCGCCAGCAGCTGATAATTTGAAATCTCTTCAGCGTGCTCTCTCTAGCGATAATTTGGATTCTCTTCAGGGTGCTCTCTCTGACCATTTGAACAATAAAAGGTTATTGATAGTCCTTGATGACATGTGGGATGATGCCTTGAAGGAAAATGGGCAGTGTTGGAAGAGGTTTTGTGCACCTTTTACAAGTGTCCAAGAGGGAAGTGCGATGTTGGTCACTTGGATTTACATATTATCCTGGGGTTCATATGCGTCTTGATCCAATAGTTGATATGACAATGGGACTACGTTCGAGATTAATAAAGAATCTGAACCAATTTCGTGGACACTTGGAGATAGCTAGTCTTGGCATATTAAGTAAGGATCATGCAGCAGAAGCAGAACTGAAAAATAAGAAATATCTTGAACATTTGAAACTGGAAATGCGGCCGTTAGTCCTCCCTGAGTCTCAAATCATACAGAACAATGATCTAGAAGTGCTTCAAGTGCTCCAACCTCCTATCAGTCTCAAGTGTCTGTTCCTCCAGAGTTATGTTGGTGTCTCGCTCCCAAGCTGGTTTCAGCCACAAAACCTGCCTTGCTTAAAATCACTTACTTTTGCAGGCTGTGTTGGACTTGGGAGCATATCATCTCCCATGATATCACAGAGCATAAACTCAAGTGAGATACTTGCAATTGATATTTTCATGTCCCTGACAGACATAACCATTGATGGGTGTGACAATATATCAAGCCTCGAACATTTTCTGCATCCAAATTATGTACCAGCCATCAAGAAAATAAGAATTGAAAAGTGCAAGATGTTAGCATCAGTACCAACTGAAAAGTTTGGAGATTTTAATTTCCTTGAAGAACTGTACATGCACCATTGTCCAAACATCCGCCTCCAAAGATTGGTATCGGCATCCCTTAAGGAGCTTAGTCTGCAAGGTTCTGTTCTCTTTTGCAATATTGACTGCTGCTCCCTCACCTTCTTTTATTTAGAATGTGAGTTTGTCACATCCATCCAACTGCAGATGCGGAGTCTTCCATCTCTACAGGAGTTAACAATTAGTTGCAAATCTCTTACATCTATCATTGGAGGCAGCGTTACAGCATTCTCGTCCCTTAATGTTCTAGCAATTACATACTGTGATAGATTGCCAAACCTTGATGACCTCTTAACACAAGAATATCTACCTGGTATTGAGAAAATTGTTATCGAATGTTGTCACGAGTTACTGTCCCTGCCAGTTGAAAGGTTTGGGAGTTTTCCTTATCTGAAACATCTGGCGGTTGGTAATTGCCCAAGTCTCAACTGGCAAAGGGGATTGGTGTTGCCATCATCTCTCCAAAGGCTCCGCTTAGCGCATTGTGGGGACATTTCTCCGTATGTTCCCAGCGGCGTACAAAACCTCACATCCCTCGTCTCACTGAGGATGGCTGAATGCCAGGGTATAACATCTATTCCAGGCAACATTTGGCATAGTAATCTTGCATCACTTGAGGAATTGTGGATTTCGGATTGTCCATACCTAGTTTCAATTGGTGGAGCAAAGGCAGTTGCAAAAATAAAGGAGGAGTTGATATTCCGGTGCCCAAACTTAAAGGAAGCAGAGCAGATCAATAGAAGATCCTGCCTAAGGTATTTGTGCTAACACTTGTTTCGTCTCCAGCTTTTACTTCTTCGTTCTGTTGAAATTCCCTGTATACTAGAAAGAGAGAAGTCCACATTTCAACCCTCAACTAACCACGGCGTTTGATTTTCAACCCTCAACTCTAAAACCGGTCGAATTTCAACCCTGAACTTGTCACACAGTCCACTTTACCCCCCTTGACTCGGTTTCTGGCAAGTCAAGTGGTTTTGACCCGGTCAAAGCTGACTGGGCAGCCCAGTCAGCAGCCACGCACACATCCATCCAACCCTATCCCCATCTCTCTCCCTCCGTTTCACAGCCACACCCGACTCCCCGACCCACTCCACACCGCCGCCGCCGCCCGCCGCCCGCCGCCCGCGGCCACCACCCCCACCGCCGGCCACCGGAGACCGGCGGCGCCGCCGCACCGCGCAGGTCCACCTCTCTTTCCCCCCTCCTCCCTCCCTTCTCCCTTACTCCCTCTGTTCCCTAAGTCGCCCGCGAGGTGCTGCTGCTGCGCCTTGCTCTGCTCCTGCTGCTTCGCTGCCCCGGCCGGCTTGGTCCTGCTGCTTCCGGCGCCCCACTAGCTAGCTGGTGGTGGTGACGCCGCTGTCTAGCTGCTGCTAACCCTAGCCGCCTCCACCAAGCTCACCATTTGGTTAACTTGTATGCACTTTTTTAGGTTCAGACAATGTCGGGCCGCAGCGGTTACACCGGCGAGGGAGGCGATTCAATCATGTCCTGGCCACGGTCACCATCGCCACCGTCGGAGGAACTGCTTGTAAGGGTTAAATTGTGCTGTGTGATGTTCATTGCCAAATGAGGATTTATTGTGTTGATGTAGTTGATGACTCATTATGCCCTTTTTGTTGCCATTTTAATAGTTCCAGAGGCAGTTTGATGATCCTCACTATGCTTCATATCAAGATGAAATTGCTCAGTTGGAGAGAGAGAAGATACACATGGAAGAGGTGATTAATGAGCTGAGACGTCAGGTGGATGAAGAGAAGGCCAATTCAAAGCGCTGCCGTGAGGAGATGCTCAAGTTAGAGTTGGATCTAGCCATGTCTGATGCAGCCATAGAAGATTTTGAAGCGGAAGTTGATGAGAAAACAAGGGCTTTGAAGAAACTAGAAGTGAAGGGAGAGGTGAAGATTAGATGCATTGTTGCTGTCTTGAGCATTGCAATCACTTTAGTTGCTGTTTTAGTGACAACTTGTGTGATCTGATGCTGTAGTATGTATGCATGATGTAGTTTGTGATGGAGATCTCTTTGTGATGTAGCAGATTATAGGGTTGAACCCATGATGTACGTTGCGGTGATGGAAATTTGTACCTTTTGAACCTATGATCCAAATTGTGACCGAATAGTGGCTGAATTTGGAAAATGGATGATTCTCTCAATCTGTAAATCCATTTAAGTTGAAAATTTCCCAGCTATCTAAACATCATATGAGTGTTGTTGTGTAAAAATTTCAGAATTTTCTGGGCACTTTTTTTTCGGTTCAAAATTTTGACCGAATAGTGGCTGAATTTGAAAAATTGATGGTTCTCTCAATCTATAAATCCATTTAAGTTGAAAATTTCCCAGCTATGTATACATCATATGAGTGTTGTTGTGTAAAAATTTCAGAATTTTCTGGGCACTTTTTTTTTGGTTCAAAATTTGGGCAGCATTTTGGTACCATTTGGTAGCATTTTGGTACCATTTGGTAGCATTTGGTCATCATATGGAAAAATGATCGCAAACACAAGAAGTGATCTGAAACAAAATATATAGATGTCTCAAACAAAACACATAGATGTCTCACACACAATACATAGATGAGGTCTCAAACACAACACATAGATGTCTCACACAATACATAATGCATTTCTGGCAAACAGCGATGTTGCTAGCTGATTCATGATTCAAATCCAAGCAGCCTTCGAAACCCCGCATACTTCTTTGTGTGCTTGACAACTCTGCTGCTAGCTCTAGCTCTAGAATTGCCGGTAGATACATTAACATTGACATTGGAGCTTCTTTGCACATTAATTGTATTTCCGGAGAAATTGTTGGACCTACTGCTGCTTCCAGTTGGCGCCCTTCTCTTTGGGTTAGGTGCAGCCACTTCCTCAGTGGCCTTCCTTTTGCTCTGCCTAGTGCTGCTCTGGCGTGAAGGCTACAAGAAACATGACAAATGTTAGTTATATATACATGATAGTGTAATCAGGTTTGTTCATACATATTTCCTGGATAGCTTACCATATCTGGCCCTTGACTAGCACATGGTGCTTGGCTACTTGTTGCAGTTTGGCTTGCAGCAGGCTGTTTGGAAGCAGCTGATGGTGCTTTGCTTCTAGCAGGACCTTGGCCTTGCTCAGGAGGCTGCTGCATTGGTGTATTTGAATTCCCTGTGCCATTTCTTGCTTTGCATGATGTCCTGTTGTGCCCATGTAACTTGCACATGCTGCATCTTATCTTTGTACCTCTCTTAGAAACCCTAGTGGCGCACCTTGGCTTCTCTTGTTGCTCTCTGGTCCTTTGCTTTTTCTTCCTACCGGGCATCGTAATCTCCCCTGGTGGATTAGGTCTTGGCCTCTCAGACACAGGCCATGCAGGTCTGCCTTCCACAGGTTGAAGGCAAAAAGCATAAGTTTTCTTGAATGCTTCTATGCTATAGCACTTGTCAATGTAATCATCTATGTTGTTGGTTTTGAAAAAAATGCATGATATAGCATGAGGGCATGGAAGACCAGATAGTTGCCAATATCTGCAACTACACGTCCACTTTTCTAGATTCACTTGGAACCTATGTTCTCTATGAGTCACCTCATATAAATCTTCACCATTCCAAACAGCATGACAATAGGCAGAGGCATTTATGCTTTTCTTCAGTTTTCTAAGTACCGTGGGACAAATGGTACCAGTCCACTTGTCCGCCTCTGTTCTTTGATATTCTATCCGAGCCATTATCTTCACCCTAATGGCTTCAAACATGCTGATTGCTGGGAAACAGCGAGGCTCCACAATCCACTTATTAAAAGACTCGCAAATGTTGCTGTCTACGGAGTCACAATTGGAGCCCAACCTGAACCAAGCCCTGCTCCAATGATGTGGGTCAGTTTTCATCACATCCCTTGCCCCTTCAACAGTCTCTTGTGCTAACTTCGCTCTTGCAAGATTGAAAAGCATTGGAGAACTAGCTTTTGCACATGCCCAAAATAGCTTCTGCCATTCCTTCTCTCTATAGGTCTTCCTCCAGTTTGCATACAAATGCCTTGCGCAATTCCTATGCTCTGCTCTTGGTAGCCAATTTTCAACAGCCTTTAGAATACCCTGCAATTTGGACAACATGAGTCAGAACATACAACATACAACACAATGTAATATGATAAAATGTGATCTAAAAGAGAATTACTTTCTGCTGATCAGAAATAATAACGTAGTCTGATCCATCTCCAAGTTTTAAGTCAGAGCAAAGCAAGCTTACAAACCAATCCCAGGTTTCATTGGTCTCCTTGTCTACAAGTGCCCACGCTATCGGATACATCTGATGGTTTGCATCTCTTCCAATTGCACTCAGCACCTCTCCTCCTCTTCCCTTCAAGAAACATCCATCCAAACCTATGACTTTTCTGCATCCAGCCAGAAAACCTTTCTTACAAGCATCAAAACATATATAGAATTTGTCAAAGGTTGGAACTTCATTCTCAGGGTTTAGCTTCACTATGCAAGTAGAACCAGGATTGCTTCTAAGAAGCTCTAGCTGATAATCAAAGACTAGGCTATATTCACCAAATTTTGACTCTTGCATCCTTTTTGAGACAATTGCCTTAGCTCTCTTGATCTTCGATATGTGTACATTAGCAAACATCTTCTCCTGCACCGTGGCCTTCAAATTTTGGACTGACCAGTCAGTGTTTGACTTGATCAAACTCTCAAACTTGTCAGCTATTCTGGTGCATGTCACCAACTTATTGTCTCTCCTCTTTGGGCATGTGTGCTCATCAATGAAAGAAGTAATCTGCCAGCTTTCAAACTTGCTAGTCTTCCTCGCTAAACAAACCCATTTGCAACTTGGCCAAGTGCACTTTGCTCTCACCCTGTCACCCTCATCCTTAATGAATTTTATTTCCTTCCTCTTCCTGAGACCATAGTCCACTATTGCCTCTTTGAACTGTTTCTTTCCACTAAACTTCATTCCCAAACTGAATTTCTTCACCACATGCTGACCATCACTATCCTCATCAACCACTAGAGTAGAAAATTTTGGAAACTCGGACTCATGAACCACAAGCTGACCATCACTATCCTCATCATATGATTCATCATCTTCATTACTTGAGTCAGCTACTATCTTTTTTTTGGTCGGAGGTGCAACGGGCTTCTCCATATCAGTGCTGCCCTTGCCCTTGTCCTTGCTCTTGCTCTTGAAAATCTTGTACTTCTGCCTAATCTCCTCCACCTCATCATCGGATGTTGAGCAATCCGATAACACAAAGTCACTATCGGATGAACAATCGGTACCATTGCCATCAACAACATCACTTTGCTTTGATTCCTTTTTACCACCAGCAAGTACTTCATCATCCCCAAAACTTTGCTTTGAATTCTCTTCACCGCCTGCGGGTACTTCATCATCCCAATAACTTTGTTGTTCTGGCTCATTACTACTATTGTCCTCAACATAGATGTCCACTACACCTCCATCTGTTTCATATGAGAGCATGTACTTCACAGAATTTTCATCAACCAATGCCATCAATCCATCAGACAATTGTTTTCCAGGACATAACCAATGCAGCATCATGATTTCTCCTCGTCGAGCAACACTGTAATGCACTTTCAGATTAACAATGATAGTGTCTAAGGACAAACTGCGCCGCTTGACATGAGCAATTTCCTCCCTGCCTCCAACATATTCCAAATTATGACCCTCACGCACAAATGCACCATCGAAATGGAATCGCACAACCAAGAAATCCAGAGCATCCATTCAACCTACAAGAGATGAAAAAACAACAAATCATTACTAGGGGATAATTTGTAGTGTTCTGAACCAAGTATCTTTTATATGTATTCCCGTTCTAATAAAAAGGAAAAACCGGAAGTAGTATTGGGGCGGCAGAAGCAGCAGGAGCTAGCCGGCGGCGACCGCAGCAGCAGCACGGCACTAGGGTTAGCAGCAGCAGCCCAATCTAGTAGCTCGCCGGCGGCTAGGGTTAGCAGCAGCTCGCCGGCGACTAAGGGGAACAGAGGGAGGAAGGGAGGGAGGAATGGAGAGAGGAAGGGAGGGAAGAGAGGGCGAACCTGCCGTGGTGTGGCGGCGCCGCCGGTCTCCGGTCGCCGGCGGTGGAGGTGCTGGCCGCGGGTGGCGGCGTCCCTTGCGACCCAGGCGGCGGCGGGGTGGACTTGGGTCGGGGGTGAGCTTCTGAACGAACCAGAGAGAGAGATGGGGATAGGGTTGGATGGATGTGTGCGTGGCTGCTGACTGGGCTGCCCAGTCAGCTTTGACCGGGTCAAAACCACTTGACTTGCCAGAAACCGAGTCAAGGGGGGTAAAGTGGACTGTGTGACAAGTTCAGGGTTGAAATTCGACCGGTTTTAGAGTTGAGGGTTGAAAATCAAACGCCGTGGTTAGTTGAGGGTTGAAATGTGGACTTCTCTCTACTAGAAATAACTCATGTATTATGCATTAACAGTCCACTTTAAATCATCATCATTAAAGTACTCTGGACTTACTTGTTGATGACACCTACGTGTATCATATGTCTTGTTTCTGCTTGTTAGTTCCAACGTTTAATCTGTATAGTCTTGATCTGTTAATGTTTCCATAAAGAAGTTTGTGATGTTTACAGTAATTCCATTTGGGTGACATTTTGGAAAATCTTGCTAATCGATACTGTCATCCAAGGCAGCTTCAACAAACTAGATTGCATCCAGTTGAGGTTGAATCGTCTTTCGGGTCAGCTTGAGGGGCTTCGTGGAATTGTACAACGCTTTGACAGATTAGTCAGGCCAGAGAACATCTCCTCTTTACCAGAAAAGAGAAAAAATATATTCCTGGGTCGTGACAAGGAGCTGAAGCATGTCTTGCGATTTCTCAATGTACTTAAACGCAAGAGAGCAACTAGTCCAATCAATGCATCAACAAGCAAACATGTCAGTAATGAATCAAGTCTTCCTGTTTTGGTGATAGGTGGAATTGATGGTGTCGGAAAGACTACATTGGCCCAGCATATCTGCAGCCATCAACGAGTGAGGTCATACTTTGAGAAAATAATTTGGATTTGTGTCTCAGATAACTTTGATGTGATGAGGTTAACTAAAGAGGTCATACAATCCTTAACTGGAATAGAGGCAACGACTGAGAGTAGTTTGGAATCTCTTCGGAATGCTCTGAAGAAGCATGTGAGCAATAAAAGGTTATTGATTGTCCTTGATGATGTGTGGGATGATGCCTTAAAGGATAATGGGCAGTGTTGGGAGAAGTTTTATGCACTTTTTTGCGGTGTCCAAGAGGGAAGTGCAATGTTGATCACAACTAGATGTCCAAATGTTACCAAGGAGGTGTGCACAACTGAGTCTGTTATGTTAGATGGTCTAAAGGATGATGCCTTTAGGGAATTCTTCAAATTATGCATGTTTGGATCTGAGGATTCTAGAAATTATCCTGACTTGGAGTGCATTGGTGAAAGTATACTTCCTAAATTGAAGGGTTCTCCTTTGGCCGCCATTACTCTGGGACGCATGTTGAAAGCAATCCCTGAAGTATCACATTGGAAGTCTATACTTGAGAGTGAACTGTGGGAGTTGGAACAAAAGGAGACTGACATTTTACCCGCCCTTCGGTTGAGCTACATATATTTACCATTCTATTTGAAGCAATGCTTCGCATTCTGTGCTTTGTACCCCAAAGATTACAAATTTGAGAGGGAAGTCTTAGCTGAAATTTGGGTATCAGAAGGCTTTGTGAAACCTCAAGGTCATGTTCCAATTCAAGATATTGGTTGTCAGTATTTTGAAGACCTTGTAGCACGGTCTTTCTTTCAAAAGATTAGTGGTGGATACGTGATCCATGACTTGTTGCATGACATGGCACAAAAAGTTTCGGAGCACGACTGCTTCATCTTAAGAAATAAGAGTGACTTTGATAAAGTTCCCATGAATGTTCGTCATTTGTACGTACTCTCTAGCAGTGATATTAACAGATCCAACTTGATGAGCTTATGCAAGTACACAAAGCTGCGCACCCTAATTTGCAAGAAGAGTTTAGGAAGAAATGCAGGTATTGTTATGGGTCCCTGGTGTAATAAACTTCTCCGTATGCGTGTGATGTCTTGTGCCTCCGCAGATAAGTTACCAGATAATATTGGCAACTGGAAGAATCTTCGGTACCTTGAAATCTCCAGAGCTTGTTCTTTGAAGAAGATTCCTTCAACTTTCTGTTGGCTATATTATATGCAGATTTTCTATGCAAGAAATGCAAGCTAGAAATTCCCGGTGACTTCGGGAAGTTGATCAGTTTGCAGAAATTCGAAGCAATGGGATTAACTCTTGATTCGGCCAATGGAATTAGGGCAGTAAAAAATCTGAACCAAATTCACGGGTACTTGGTGATAAATAATGTTGGCATCCTAAGTAAGGATCAGGCAGCTGAAGCTGAACTGAAAAATAAGAAATATCTTGATAGGTTGACATTGAATATGCATTCGCCCTGGGACCCGTGAATTCCAACCATCCCATTATCCTCTTATCAGCCTAAGAACAGAGAAGTGCTTGATGTTCTATAACCTCCAATCAGCCTCAAGTCTCTGCTCCTCGATAATTATGGTGATTCCTCACTCCCAAGCTGGTTTCAGCCACAAAACTTGCCAAGTTTAGAATCACTCACTTTGGAAAGTTGTGATGGACTCAACAACATAAACTTAAATGAAATACCTGCATTCCAGTCCCTCGCAGACGTAACAATTGAATGGTGCGAAAATATATCAAGCCTTGAAGATTTTCTGCATTGAGGTTATGTACCAGGCATCAAGAAAATAGTAATTAAACATTGCAAGATCTTAGTATCAATACCAATTGAAAATTTTGGGGATTTGCATTTACTTGAAGAACTGTGCATAGCCCGCTGTCCAAACATCTGCCTCCAAAGATTGGTTTCCCAGTCCCTTAAGAAGCTCAGCTTGTGGGGTTCTGGTCTCTTTTGCAATATCAACTGCTGCTCCCTCACTGAATTTTTTTTATTATGTGATGTTGTCACATCCATCCAACTGCAAAAGTGGAGTCTTCCAGCTATACGAACGCTGCATATCTGGTGTGAATCTCTTGCATATATTGGAGACTCCTCTAATAGTTCCGTTTCCGCGGGCACTAGCAGAATTGGAGCACTCTCGTCCCTTAATGTCAAAAAATTTACTAAGTGCCATAAATTGCCAACCCTTGATGGCCTGCTAACACAAGAGTATCTACCTGCTATTGAGAAAATTGAAATCAGCTGTTGTTCGCAGTTAAAGTCCCTGCCAGCTGAATGGTTTCCCTATCTGAAACATCTGGTGGTTGATGAGTGCACAAGTCTCAAGTGGCAAACATGTTTTGTGTTGCCATCATGCCTCCAAATCCTACGCTTAAAGGAATGTGGGGATATCTCTCCATGTATTCCCAGCTGCCTAGAGAACCTCACATCCCTCGTCTCACTTGAAATTGAAGGATGCAATGGACTAAAAGCCATTCCAGGCAACATTTGGCACAATTATCTTGTATCACTCGAGAAATTGGTGATTAAGTAATGTCCAAACCTAGTTTCAATTGGTGGAGCAGAGGTAGTTGCAAATATAAAGGAGGTGGAGGTCTGGGGGTGTCCAAACTTAGAGGAAGCGGAGCAGATGAATAGAAGACCCCGCCCAAGGTAATTGTGCTAGCATTTGTTTTCTGTCTAGCTTTTACTTCTCTATTGTTCGAAATACCGTATATACTGGAAATAAGTAATTGATTATGCAGTAAAAATCCAACTTGTATTGTTATTACTAAAGTACGTTGAACTTGCTGATCATGTCTTTATTCTGCTTGTTTGTTCCCATGCTTAATTAGCCCGTATAGAATCCTGATGTTTTGTATAATTCCATACATCTGACCATGTTTTGAAAAAGTTGCTAACCTGTAGATGTACTAGTGCTGCCGTGCTGTGCGGGTAAATTAGAAATTCTCCGTTTTTACTTGCTAAATTTGCTTTGCTTTATTTGGGGAGCAAAATTTGCTTTTCTGACCATGTTTTCTTCTTCAAGTGCAAGGAGGACTTGATGACAGGCGATCGAGCTAGAACCAATAGCTGGACTACTTGGAAGTTGGAAGATCTGAGGACAACGGGACATCGTGTATTTTCTCTGCAGCACAAACTCTCCTAGGTACGGTTCTATTCCATCTGCAGTCCATATTTGTGCTCCTTTTTTTTACGGTTCCATTCCATCAATCTGCAATCCATATTTGTGCTGATAAATATCAGTTCCCAGTTTGCACAGTTGTAGCAAAAGTTGTTGTAACTTCTGAAACAGAGTTTGTCCTGGAGAAGGATTTGAATATGGTGGGGTTTTTGTCCCGGAGAAGGTTTCCCCACCATATCCAAGTCTGTTTAGACTCCAAGTTGTGCACCTACCAGAGTGGCGGTGCATCTCTAAGACATGTTGTATCTGTATGCATTTTGTCTGTTTTGGCACATCTTAACTCTGGAATATTTGCTTGATTTAGCAATGGAGCTTTCAGGGCTCAGGTTATACACTTATGCCTAAAGTTTGATCTAGGACCGGAACTGGGCTCGGGCGACTGTCGGCGGATACACCCCTAACAGAGTCGCTGTGCGTCTCTAAGACATGTTGTATTTGTATGCATTTTGGCGCATCTTAACTCTAGAATATGTGCATCTGCCTGTTTGTGTTTTTACCCCCGTAGTTTTTGTTCTTAGCTCTGCGGTTTCTGCTTGTGCTCTCTTTCTTTGCTGGTTTCCCCATCTCTCTGTTTCTCCCAATACCATAGAAATAGAAATGATCTTAGCTAGTCTGAATGAATAGGCACGCAGATGGTCTGATGTTTCAAAAGCAAATAGAAATGTATTAGCTAGTTTCCCACATCAAATAGGCAGACACACGATTTGTCTAACGGTTTGATGTGGGAATGGAGCTTGAAACAGAGAGAGCCCGAAGCCTGCTTAATGTATTTGTGGTTCACAAGTGATGCAGTATATTATTCGGGACACAAATGATTCATCATCATCATAGTCTTTGTGTGCTAGTGGTGTGCTTTGCGTCCCTGCAGATGTAAATGCTTTGCTCTGTCTGGTCGTTCTTCGACAAGAGAAACTCGAGACAAGACGTGTTCTGTATGTAGCAGTACATTACAAACCAAATCAGTGTTGTTAGTTTTGTTAGACGATAATGAAGCGTCGTTAACCCCCATACACTAGGGGCCCGCCTTATATATATTGATTGTTGTCTTGGCTTACAAGATTGCGGTGAGGTAAATCCTCTACCGAACATAATTGATACAGGGAGATTTACATGGAGAGGAGATAGAGATAAGAGCATATATTTGAATAGCTAACTACTACCTCCTAACAACCAGATTCCTTCCAATGCTTGATTACTATGCTTAACAAGTTTTACATTTGCTAAGCAAGCATTTGATCCCCTTAATCATTGGAAGAAATCAAGCTTGCATATTTCTGTTGCTACTGGAGTAGAGTAGCATCCTCTGCTTCTTAATTCTACCAGAAGACCTACTTTAACAATGTGGCGATGCTTCCGTTCAACAATGTGGCGATGCTTCCGTTCGGTGGAACCATTTTGTTGGTGAGCGTGTGGGCAAGACACATGGTGAGAAATACCTATCTTTTGAAAAAAAAAAGAATTTAGCTTCTCATACTCACCACCCCAGTCGGACTGCATGGCAATGATTTTGCTATCAAACTTCCGTTCAACAAGAGCTTGAAAGTTGTGAAACACTTGGAAAACATCGGAACGTTTCTTAAGGAGATAGATCCAAGTATATTTGCTATAATCATCAATGAAGCTCACATAGTAAGAATGTCTACCAACAGAAGTGGGTGCTGGACCCCAAACATCAGAAAAAATAAGTTGCAATGGTTTGGTAGACATACTAGTGGAAACAGGATAAGGCAACTGATGACTTTTTGCTCTTTGGCATGAATCACAAATACTTTCTAAATTTCTCTCACCAACAACTGGGAGTTTATTTTTACTAAGAATTTGATGAATGGTAGCAAACGAGGGATGGCCTAAACGACTGTGCCACCTTTCAGCAGAAAGCTTGATGGCACCATACACTTGTTTATTGAACTGGCAATATTGAGGAAGCAACGCATAGAGCCCTTGCACACATGTACCCCTATGGAGAACTCTCTTCGTGACCTGATCCTTGATCAAAAAGAAGAATGGGTGAAACTCAAGGAAGACATTATTATCAAGAGCAATACGATGGACGGAAAGAAGAGTTTTGGAAGCATTGGGTACATGCAAGATATCTTTTAGAATTAAATTTTTATGTGGTGTTTCGCTAATTGATTGACCAATGTGACTAATCTTCATACCTGCACCGTTTGCTGCGGTGTAAACTTGATCGTGGCCGCGGTATTTCTCTTGCATCGTCACCTTCTCAAGTTCTCCAGTGATATGGTTGGTTGCACCGGTGTCCATGTACCAATTTGTATCAACACCATAGGATGCATCAGCTACAGCGCAACAACTTTTTTCTTCTGGGATGTGTCATCAGCATAACGCCAATCGCAATCTTTGGCAAGATGGTTAGTTTTTTTTTGCAAATTTGACAACGGCCTTCATACCCTTCATACCCCTGGAAATTGTTGTGCCCTCTGTTGTTGGTGAAGGGAGGGCGCCGAGGAGGGTAGCCGCCACCGTTGTTTCCCTGATGATGGTAGCCACCGCGCCGCCACCACCACTGTAGTGGCCGCTGCCGCCGCCACCAGTGTTGTTGTTGTAGCCATTAGGGTTGTTGTAGCCACTGCCACAGCCACCAGTGCGAGAGCTGCCGCCGCCACCGCCCTTTTGCTGACCATGGGCGCCCTTGTTGGATCCCTGGCGGCCGCGAGAAGCAAGGTTGGTGGAGGACTTGAAGTTGCCAGCGCCTGTCCCATGGAACATCTCGACCCGCTGGTCGAAATTGGCTACCATGGAGAAGAGGTTCTCGACGATGACCGGATCAGTGCGTGCATCCAGGGCGGAGATGATGGGCTGATACTCCATGTCAAGCCCCGCGATGATGAACGACACCAGCTCGATCCTCGCCGATCGGTTTGCCTGCCGCCGCAAGTTCATCGGAGAGAGCACGCATGTGCCCGAAGTAGGTCGCCGCCGGCTGGTTGCCCTTCTGGGCGTTCGTGAGGGAGGCACGGATGTTGTTGACGCGGGACAGCAAGACGGCGGAGAACATGTTGCTCAGCGCCGTCCAGATCGCATGCGATGTTTCCATCGATGCTACTTGAACCAGCACCTCCTTGGAGAGGTTTCGAAGAAGATATGGGACGATTTGTTGATCTTGGACTAACCAAGGGGCATATGCAGGGTTGGGGTTCACCTGATCTTTGCCGTCCTTGTCCTTGGTGGTGATGAGCTTGGGAGGTTCTGCTATGGTTTGGTCGATGTTGCCGTACAGGCCGGCGCCCATTATCTGGGATCGCGCCTGGGCTCGCCAGAGGACGTAGTTCGTCCGGGTGAGCGGCTCGGAGACATTGTAGTTGAGGCCGAAGGAGACCGGAGCAGCGGAAGTGGACATGGCAGCAGGGTGGGTTTTGGGAGATCGATGGAGATGAGCTAGATGTGATGGAAGGGACCTGCTCTGTATACCATGAAAGTTATGATGAAGCGTCTCAACCCCCAACAGGGAGCCCACATGGAGTTATATTGATCTGGTGAGGAGACCTCACGTGGAGTACAAGGTAATCGGTTGGAGATCCAACCGAACAGATTACATAGAGAGAGATCAGGGATAGAAGGATTTAAACAGAAACAACCTATCCCTAACTATGTTAACTCATGACGCAAGTGGCCCTTGACGCCTACAATATCTCATGTTTAACACCGAGCACGCCAAGATCCACCCCGTCGTCCATGTGTCTCAGCTTCGCGCGGGCGTGCCCCCAGACACACAAATCATGCCGGAGTTGCCGGTCCTCGACGAAGATCTCCTACCCTTCCAAGTACCAGCAACCATCCTTCAGCGCCGTGACGTGCAGCATGGAGTTCGTCAGGTTCCGCAAGTTCTGGTTCATTGGTCCGGTTTTTCTTTGTCGTTGGCCACCTGGGAAGATGATGTGCCTCTCCATGCCAGGTTTCCTCGACCCTTGGCTTGGGGACAAGCCAAAATGCAAGGGGAAAGGAATGTCACGAGAACGACTGAAGGCCAAGGCCCATCACAGCCAGACCGGCCCAAGAGGACTCTCAAGCCCAACCAATGAGTAACTGGGATAGTGTGGAGCAAGTGAGACTACTTAAGGCGAACGCGCCAGGTTTCTTTCCCGAGTTTTTCTGGTACTCGGCAAAGTTGGAAATTCTAGTAGTGTGGGTGGCTCACCCCGCCCTCGGCCAGGCCTATTTAGGGGACTCTTTGTTAATCAATAAAGTTTGGTCTACCGCAAAAAAAGATACACTATTGAATACCCCGAAAATGACTTTTTTTTGGAGTCTCCCCGAAAATGACTAAATTAAACAGAAATGACACTGTTCTGTTCATGTGCTTAGCCCGGGCAGGGATTTTTTTAGGCCGGGCATGGATGGGCTCGGATTTTCATACCAGGCTTTGTCGAGCCCGGCCCTAATCCCACATGGCCTGTGGTATGGCTTTATAAAAACTTCTTTTTGATACTCAAAAAATATATATATATAAAGTTCTTTTTTAACCCTAAATCGATCTAGTCCAATCCATAACCAGCAATGGGGCGAAAGAAACCCCCCGCCACCAGCCTCTCTGTGGATATGCTAGCCAACTGTTGGAAGGGGGAGAGGGATTTGGTGGAATAGTTGTTATATTGCTTGAGCCCCGTGGGCATATATATATGACTACATGATCTACTTGGAGTACAAGGCAAGCCAGAATATTTCCTAGTCTAACCTATGTTTCCTAATACAATCACGTTACTCAACATCTCCCCGCAGTCACAACGGTAGCGACGCAGACGATGAGACTGGAGAAGAATCCGAAGGCAAGCCGACGGACACCCACCCACCACCCCCACAGTCGGAATGGTCGACGCATCGCGGAGTTGTGCCTGGAGTGGAAACCGACGAGGTTGCTCAAGCAGGCGGTAGCCCTTTGTGCCGTTTGTCGATGTAGCCGAGAACGTATGTGGTGGAGCCGTGGTCGAGGTAGCCGTGCGAAGAATGTCGTGGTCGATGTCGAGTCGAGGTAGCCGGTGTCGAGAAAGTCGCCATGGATGTGTCTTACCGATGTTCATGATGTGTTCCCTTCCAACTTCGCGAATGTTCATGATGTGTTCCATGTGTCTCAACTCCGCAGATGCTTCAAGGCACCTGAACGCATGATTCCGTTTGAAGAGATTGATCTTCAACAAGATTTGTCTTACCGAGAGCACCCAGTTGCTATTCTCGAAGAGACCGAGCGCAAGACCCGCAACAAGTCCATCAAATTCTTGAAAGTCAAGTGGTCACACCATACCGACCGAGAAGCTACGTGGGAACGAGAAGATCATCTTCGTTCCGAGTACCCTTCCTTTTTCCAGTCCTAGATCTCGGGACGAGATCTTTTTGTAGTAGAGGAGAGTTGTAATGCCCCGGATGTAATACTTTCCCTTTTGGGCAATATATAATATCTCTAGCTTCATCACTTCCATTCCGGGTTCTTTGTCTTTCGGGTTTTCGTCGTTTTGTTGTGTGCGTGTGTGGCATTCATTCATATCATGTAGTCATGTGCATCGCATTGCATTTGTGTTGTCGTTTGCATCCGGTTCCACGCGTTCCTTCCCGTTGTCCGTTTCGCGTTCCGGAGCTCCTTCACGTGTCTGTGGCAACACCGAGGCCTACTTTGGTGTTTGGCCGTGTAACGTTACCGGTTTCGCGCGAGACTTGTCGTGTGTTGTTGTTTTGGTGTGTGTAACCCGCCTGTCAAATCTCGTCGCGTTTGGAGTTCGTTTGCTACCCCAACAGTTATTTTCGTGGGCTAAAAGTACCTCCACTTCGAGGTCCAAGACACCCCTCCAACAGCCCACCAAACCAGCCCAAACCCCTCCCTTCATCTAGGCCATCCAATTCTAATCGCGTGGCCGAAAACCACACCTCATTTGGACAACCCTAGCTCCTTGTGCCTATATATTTGTCCACCTTCCTCATTTTTTGCCCCAAAATTAGGAAATCCTAGCCCCCATCACCTTCTCCAGCTTCTTCCTCCACTCCGGCGGAGCTCGCCGGAGGAGCTCGCCAGACCCTCGCCGGAGTTCCGCCGCCGGCGACCCCGCGCTCTTCCCCGCCGCCGGAACTCCACCGCCGCCCTTCTTCTTCACCATCGCGCCACCTCACCGCCGCCCCCGCCGCCACCCGCCGGCCGGCGCCAACACCTCGCCGGCCAGGCGCCACCACCGCCTCCCGCTTCCACCCGCCGGCGCCCGAGCCAGCGTTCGAGCCGCCGCCGCTTCCCTCGATCGGGGAAGCCAGAGCTCCCGATCCGATCCAGCAGCTCGGCCTGGGCCATAGCCCTAGGCCCACTCCGCCATTCGCCAGCCGCCAGGCCACCCGCGGGCCTCCCAGCCGGCCCATCCAGGCGCCCGCGCCCTCGAGGCCTGGAGCCGCCGCCGCATCGGGATCCAGGCGGGATCTCGCCCGATCGCCTCGACCGCCTCCTCCTAGCAGGCCGGATCCAGCTCCCCCTCGGGCCGGAGCCCCGCTCCGCGAAGCCCGCACCCGATCCGGCCTCCCGCGCCCGATCTGGCCCGTTGCGGATCCGCCAGCCCGCTTCGTCCGGCCTGATCCGCAGATTTCAGCCCGTTTGACTTTTTCTAGATCTGAGGTTGCTTCAAAATCCTCTAAGTCCCTAAATTCTTTACCTGTCTGATGCTATTTTCAAACGGTGATAACTTTTTTGTGCGTAGCTCCGATTTGAGTGAATGATATGTCAAATTGTTCGTGGAGACATGTACTACATTTCATTCCTTTGTGCCATGCATGTTTGAGGTCATCTAGATGCTTAAAATTCTGTTGCAAGAGTGTATCTTGATAAAAACTGCTGTTAGTTATTGTTTTCATGCCATCTTTGCAATGTGATAACTTTTTGCATGTTTATCCAAATGATGCAAATGATATGTCCACGTGTTCGTCTTGTCATGCTCTACATGTTAATTGCTTAAGCTTGCATGATAGAATTAATCTTGCCATGTTTATCTCCGTTGCAAAGTGCTATGTGGCTGTTAAGTTATTAAGCTTGTTTTGAGATGTCAACTTGAGGAGCTCATTGCTATTGATGTGATTGTCCTCTTGAGGCATGCTTAGGTGTTTTGGATTCACCATCATGTGTACTTTGCTGTGGTTCTTACCACTTGCCATGTTTAGCTTTGAGGTGACTTAAACTTGCTCTCAAAGATGCCATGATGAAACTGCTGTGTTAACACTTAGTGAAATTTCACCAAGTCTGGAATCTGTAATTTCCAGATGCCATGTTTGCGTGTTGTTCTAGGCCAATCCATGATAGTTTTGGGGTGACTCTTGATGATTCCTTGTAGTAGATATTGTTGGCTATCCATTCATGCTCTCACATGCTTGTTTGAGTGGCTGTAGCATATTTATCTTTTGCTCCCAAGTTGCAATAAAATACTGCTGTCAGAATTTTGTTGTCAAGTTCAATATGTCATAGCTTGTTGCTATTGATCCGTGGCTCCTTTGGGGATGCTCCAATGGACTTATTTGCTGTAGGATATGTCTAGGTTATGTCCATACTCTTTTCCATGATGTTTGAGTGCTGTAGCTTAATTATTTCTTGCCCCGAAGTTGCTATGTGGCTGTAATTTTTAGCTTTCGCATGTTTATTGTTTTGTGTGTAACTTTTAGCCCATAGCTCCGTTTTGAGCAAGTCCTATATGAAACTTGTGTGATTTTTCATGTAGATTCATATTATCCTATTGTTATCATGTTTTGAAGCATTTTGCTTGATCGCATCTTGTCATGCTCCTTGTGCTCCCTTAGTGCATCCGTCATGCATCCAGCATATTTTGAGTGCGCATTGCATCTTGTTGATTTGGTGCCTTGTGTGTTTGTGTTGAGTAGAGCCGGAAGCTGAGTACGAGTACGAGAACGAGGTTACTACCGAGGTTGAGAACGAGGAGCTTTCTTACGATCCCATCGACAACTCTTCAGGCAAGATGATCGAACCCGGATACCATTACTATCTTTGCCTATTGCTAGTAGTCTCGCTCTATAGTTTTGCCTCGATGCCCATGTCTTTCCTGTCAGCCTCCTATTGTAACCATGTTCATGTCTAACCACCCTACCTATGCAAACCGTTGAATGGCTAAGTACGCTTCGCTCAGCCCCTCTTATAGCATTGTTAGTTGCAGGTGAAGTTCGAAGATGCTTGCTTCATGATGAAGTTTGTTGGGTTATATCACACTATATAAATGCTTACATGAAATCATCTATATATTGGCAATGGGTGGAAGGCTAAGCCTTTTGCTTGGTGATTTGTTCCACTCATGCCGCTAGGAACCGTATAAACCGGTGTTATGTTCCTTGATTATGCGTTCCTCACACGGTTGGGGTTATGGGACCCCCTCGATAAACCGCTAAGTGCTAAGTCTTTTCCAGCAAGTCCCAACATTGGTACTATTCGCCTAATAACTAATAAAACTTGCATAGGGTCTTGCAAACCCGAGTTCTTAATTAACAACACGGGCCAGTGCTCCTCATGAGTGTTGGTCCAAACTGGGGGTTATGCGGGGCCACCGCGAGGAAACTCGAGGATTGGTTTTCCCTGTAGGATCACCCATCCGGTCGTGGCCTGAGACTAGATACGCGCGGCTACTGTCAGGGTGTCGGCACGCCGGGAGGATTTGCTGGATTAGCCTTACCTTAGTTCGGAGTATCTTGAGCACGGGATTCCGAGAATACTCGGGCCTTCCCACCTTGGAGTTGCGACTCCGCGGATCGTGGGCTTGTCATGGGCCAAATTGGAACACCCCTGCAGGGTTATGAACTTTCGAAAGCCGTGCCCGCGGTTATGTGGCAGATGGGAGCTTGTTAATATCCGGTTGTAGAAAACTTGACACCATGTTCCAATACACTACCAGCGTGAGTACCGTGACTGTCATTTTCCGAAAGGGGTTTCGGGAGATGAACACGGTGGGGTTATGTTTGACTTGATTAGTTTAGGATCACTTAGTGATCATATCTCGACCGAGGCACCTTCTCTTCTCGCTCTCCTTTACGTAAGCTAGTGCTAGTTGCTGCTGCAGACACTTATTCTTTCTTCAGCCTTGTTCCACATCCAAGGCTTAAATAGTCATGTTACCCGGGAACGGGATTGCTGAGTCCTCTGTGGCTCACAGTTACTTCAACACCCCAGATGCAGGTACGATGGTGAGCTACCCATGCGATGGCACTGAGCTAGACTGGGAGTACGACGAGGAGCGTAGCCGTTACTATGTTCGTTATCCTGATGATCAGTAGTGGTTCTTCTACTAGGATTCGATCTAGACCTGTGGTTTAAGTTATGTTTGGTATCTTGTCATTTGGATCTTACCCTTAGATGGGCTGTGATGTTTATTTGTATGATGATTGGATATGTAATGAATTTGTGTGACGTGGCGAGTGTAAGCCAACTATCTTTTCAGTTTTCCATCCCCATTTTTACATGAGATGTGCAAAGGTACCAAACTTGCCATCATTCCAGCATGGGCTTATATCTCTAAGTCGTGCCTCGACACGTAGGAGATATAGTCCCATCCTGGGCATTACAGATCGGGCCTTCCCTAAGATAAGGGGTAATATCAGTATTATCTCTGCTGATCGTGAGAGCTTGTGATGGGCTAAGTTGGGACACCCCTGCAGGGTTATGATTTTTCGAAAGCTGTGCCCGCGGTTATGTGGCAGATTGGAATTTGTTAATATCCGGTTGTAGAAAACTTGTCAGAGGATCCGAAGTAAACACTAGTGCAGAACCGGGCAATAGCACCGGTTCGTAAGGCCCTTTAGTGCCGGTTCCATAACCGGCACTAAAGTGTGGTCACTAAAGCCCCCCCCCCTTTAGTACCGGTTCAGCACGAACCGGTGCTAAAGGGCAACCACGTGGCACGAGCCAGCTCCGTGGGCTGGGAGCCCTTTAGTACCGGTTGGTAAAACCAACCGGTACTACAAGGTCTGGGGGGTTTTTGGTTTTGTGATTTCTTTTTCATTTAATTTTCTGTTTTCCATTTAATTTTTTCATTTGCTGGTATTTTACGATACTACACATTGTACACGTTATGCATCAAATGTCTAGTAGAACCAATCATATATATATATATATATATATATATATATATATATATATATATATATATATATATATATATATATATATATATATATATAGGACTCCTCTTTTGTACTCCTGGGAGTATGTACTACCATCCTCAATATACCTCATATACGCATTAATTATACCTCTTTATCATTCTCAATATACTTCATTAAATATTCTAAGATACCCCAATACGAGTTTTGTTGAAAAAATATCATTTGTGACATACTTTTTGTAATATACCATTTTCACGTACAAACACATCAGTATATACGTAAACATTTAAAATATGTAGACTCGCATAAATTTTTTCATGAAAATCATTTTGGGGTATCTAATAATTACTAATGAAGTATATTAAAAATAATAAAGAGGTATAAAAGATTCATCTACATGGTATATGAGGAGTGGGAGTACGTACTCCCAGGAGTACACAGCCATTTTCCTATATATATATATATATATATATATATATATATATCATCAAATGTCTTACACAAACCACCAATATATTCACACATACACACATGTATAGCTATATACAATTTCTCCTACATTTTGCCTTCGGAGCCAGTGGCATTAGCCTAATTGGTGCCTTTGGAGCACGATGACAATTGGAAGTGGTTCATGGGGGCAGTAGCGGGTAATGGTATTCTCCCTTCGAATCTATGACCTGGTCGAGCAAAAATCCTGCTATTTCCTCTTGAAGTGCTTGTACGCGCTCCGTTTCTAGGAGCTTGTCGCGCACCTCTTTGAACTGTTAAGAAGGAGATCAATATGCATGTTTATTAGTTGTGTGACTAGATATCGATAATGGTGTAAAAATTGTGAATAGTGTTCTGACAAACGTACCCATTCCTGTCTTTGAGATCTGCTCCTTTCGGACGTCATCATGCGAATGTTCTCGCAAATGCAGTATGCACACAGATCAGTCCCCTGCACATGCTTCAGGGCCTTTACGAGAATGGAATTTGATCAGATAATAATTAATCAATCATGATAATTAAAGAGATAATGGCAGCTAGCTAGCTAGCTAGTACTACTTAATTACTTACCTTGGGTCGAATCCATTTCAGGCTTTGTTTCCATTCGCCTGGAGTGACGGTGATGAACCTTGCCCAAGCCCTGCCCGCCGACAAGGAAAATGAATAAATGGGTTATTAAATAGTTCATATCAGGAAATGACGAACTAAATAGGCCGAGATATATAGTTAATAATGATTGAAATTACCTGTTGACTATCCCTTTCAAGATGGTGTAGTCACTTTGTTTTTTAAGCAGTGAGTCAAGTACTTCAACTGTTCCGGCGTCAACTTTAATGATACACAAGATCCAGTGAAATCTGCATGCACACACGTTTGGATGTTTTAATTAAGCGGACATATGTAAGCAAAAACATGTAGCTAGCTAGTAGGCAAAAACATAGAATTTGTAGTACAAGAGTGTGACTCACTGGATGTTGTAAGGAAGTAGTATATCATCATTGTATTTGAGGCACTTCAAGAACTGTAGCATGCTGTCCTCTACATGCTTTTTATAATATTCATCTAGGTTCCATGTGTATTCATTAACGGTGTTTGGGTCAATGAACCCAATGTCATAGCATCCATCTTTTTTCATTTCATACATCTTCATCCTGCATAATACCACAGAAAAGAATATAGTGAGGATAATTACAGGTAATGATTGATCAAAAGGATCACTACAGCTAGCTTGAGACTTAAATTACAGAAAGAAATCACTTACAGACAATAGCAACTGACGATAGATTTGTCGAGTGCGTCTTGATTGTATAACTGAAACAGTTCAGTATACTCAACGGACACATCATTCTCATGGTAGTAATGATCTTCCTTGACTTTCACCATGAGGAACACTCGATTGGAACTCTTGGTAATGGACATGTACCATTGATGCAATTCATACATTCTCCTTGGGAGCTTCTTGACCTCGTCTGGCTTGACCAAAGGTTCGCCCAGGACATATTTCTGTTTTATTTCCTCCTCTGTAAGCACAGGCATGGGCTCTATCTCGAGGAGTTGTCCAACAGTGATGTTGAGCATTTCAGCCTGCTTTATATGCTCCTCGGTTATTACCACATGGCCGTCCCCGGGAACGTAAACTCTTTGCCCACAATAATATTGGACGCGCGTACTCTCACGTGTTGTTGGCACAACAAGCGAGGGGATCGATTGCGCCGCCTGTTCTCCCAGCTGGGGAACGGTTTTCCTGCATTTTGTGACAGCTGCTTGTTGTTTGCTCGAGCTCGAGCTCGCCTCCTTCTGTAGACGTGCTCGATTTAACTTCCTGGTCTGGCGCTCATAGTCGTTGTCAACAGGCTCGGGAGCTGGTGGTTGAGCCATACGAACGAAGTGGTCAATCTTTTCCTCAGGCACTTTCTCCCTTGGCGGCGGTGGCGGTTTCGGTCCAAAATGGCCGTCCACTTCTGCCCGCACTATGGCATTGGTTTGCTCCTCCGTCCTGTCGTAAGCCCTCTGAGGAGGATCAGTGAGGCTTGGACCATATTTAGTTCGCTTGCCTCCGCCTGTACTTCCTGTACTGCCTCGACCTGTACCGCTACGCACCATAGCTGCGGGGTGTCTCTTCTGCGATTGCTGAGGCGGCGGAGACGGCTGACGGGGCTGAGTTGGACGAGGAGGAGTGGCCTGAAGCTGTGCCGGACTTGGAGGAGGAGTGGCCTGAAGTTGTGCCGGACTTGGAGGAGGAGTGGACGTCTGACACTGTGTCGGACTTGGAGGAGGAGTGGCCTGACGCTTTGCCGGACTTGGAGGAGGAGGAGTGGCCTGACGCGTTGGTGGACTTGCAGGATCGGGAGTCTGCTGACTCGGTGGCGGACTTCGACGAGGAGTAGGCTGACGCGGTGTCGGTGGCCTTCGAAAGATGATGCAATCCTTTCTCCATAGGATGATACGATGTTTGGCCTCTCCGAGTGTGTGCTCGTCGTCACCTCCAGGAATGTCAAGCTCTAGCCCCCAATATTGGTCCACCACCTCATCAACCATGACACGAGCATAGCCTGCTGGAATCGGGTTGCAATGGAAGGTTGCCTCGGGGGGATTTGTAAAAGCAAGGGCGTCCGCCACCTTCATGGATATGTTCTTCATTTTGAAGTGTAGCTCGCAGTTAGTGTTCTCAATGATGTCATCCACGGGGTATCTATCCAGCATTGCGTCGCCCGGGGCGGAACCCATGCTGCTTCTCGGCATGGATGGGCCGGTGGTATGCAATGCTGGATCATCTGCTAGCTATTGCAGCTGCTGAGACCCCCTTTGCTGGCTAAGTGAGTCGATCTGCTCCTGCTGCCGGTGGAATTTGTCTTCCAAGTCCGCGTGCTTTGATTCAAGGCCTTGAAGGTGTTCAATGTCCAGCTTCCTCTGCTTGTCCTCCGCAATCTTCCTTCTCACACGGGTTCTGTAGTCGGCGTTCCAGTCCGAAAACCCCTCAAACCATGGCATAGCGCCCATGCCTCGTGTTCTTCCCGAGTGTTCAGGATTTCCCAGGGCACGCGTAAGCTCGTCGTTCTCTCTGTTGGGCTGGAACACCCCCGTTCGAGCCTCTTCTATTGCAACAAGTAGCTCCTCGTCGGCTCCTTTCAGACATGCCTTCAACGAAACTTTGCCTATCTTCGGGTCCAACTCCCCCCCATGCACATAGAACGAAGTCCTGCACCTGGGGGGCCAGCTCCTAGTAACCGAAGTGACACCTGCATCCTCCATCCCTTTCTCAAACTTATCCCACTTAGGCATTCCCACCGCGTAGCCACCTGGCCCCAGCTTATGGAACTTATCCTTTTTTCCGGCATTCTGCTTGTTTATTATCGACCGTTCCTTAGCTAACTCTGAATCCTTGAATTTCACGAAATCGTCCCAATGAGCACTTTGCTTCTCTAGATTACCCTTGAATACTGGAGTCTTCCTTCCTCCCTTGACGTACTTGGCCCATTCACAATTCTTGTGGTTCTTGAATGCAATCGCCATCTTCCTAAGAGCAGCGTCCTTGACTTTCTACTCATCTTCTTCTGTGAAATGATCTGGTAGGGTGAAATGTTCCATGAGAGTATTCCAAAGCAGACTTTTTTGTCTGTCGTCGACAAAAGTAACATCTGCACGTGGCTTTGCTGGCTTTCTCCATTCTTGAAGGGAGATCGGGAGTTGGTCCTTCACAAGAACTCCGCACCGACGAACGAACTTGTCCGTAATCTTCTTAGGCGCTAATGGTTCGCCATTAGGTCTGATTGCCTCGATATTGTACTTTACGCCCTCCTTCAACAATTTGTTCGGGCCTCGTTTCGTCCTTTTGCCTGAAGATTTGCTCGATCCGGATGGCTGAAAGAAGAAAAATCGATTCGTTAATATATCTTCAACTCATTTAAAACATGTGAGATCACCAGATGTGCCTGCTTATATATATATATATATACCTCGCCGGTCTGTGTTGTTTCAAGATCAACATTTTCTTCGTCATCATCGTAGTTCATGACTTCATCAATTCGGTCGTCGCGATCGAATATCATATCACCCTCTCCGGTGTTGTTTAGAAATTCGGAGCCGTCATAATCTTCTTCATTCTGATCATCTGGCCCGCGAGGATGGCGTATCATATCGAAAAGGGTTTGTTCTCCCTCTCTGCCGGTATTGTCCGCCATAGCTTTTATTTAACTAATCCAAAATAAATATAAAACAATTAAGTATTCAAATTACATCATCTCAAATAATAGATATAATCTCGAATACATCGTCTCGAATAATATATAATCTCGCATACATCGTCTCGAATAATATATAATCTCGCATACATCGTCTCGAATAATATATAATATCGAATACATCACTGGCTAGGTAGCTAATAAAGATCGAATACTACAGAAGAATCTAGGACACTCGCGGTTCCTGCGGCGCGGGCGGTGGACACTCAAAGAGAAGGAACCCTCACAGGATCATAGCTGAAGTGAGATCCCTGAAGAAACTGCCAGGTATTGAAGAACCTGTCGCCCTCTAACGCAACCATGTAGCGATGGACGTGCTCGTCCTCCTCCCTGACACGGCGACGTACCACCTGCGGTGGGGCCGGCTCCCTCCGCAGCGAAACTGGCCCACGCGAACGCCACCAAACGAGATCAGGGTCGACGACGGGACCCGGGGCCGGGTTCCTCATCAAGCGGCGCGCCCCTCCAGGCATCACCTCCCAGTGCCAGCCCGGCGGAGCCCAGTCTCGGACATGGGTCAGTCGGACGTCGTCGCGGACGGGTCGACGGCGAGGATGCGGGCCGGGCATCGTTGAGAACAAATACTAGCTATATGCCCGGAAAAAGTAACATTTTTTTAATGATTGGATTTTGATAACTAAAATTTCTAACATTTCTATATAACTAACATTTCTATAACATTTCTAACAATGCTATATAACTAACATTTCTATAACATTTCTAATATTTCTATAACTAAAAAACAGAAAAAAAAATATAACATTTCTATATATATAACTAACATTTGTATAACATTTCTAATATTTCTAGAACTAAAAAAAAGAAAAATTTCTAACTTTTTTATAACTATTTCTATTACTAAAAAACAGAAAAATTTCTAACAATTATAACTTTTTTATAACTAAAAAACAGAAAAATTTCTAACAATTCTAACATTTCTATAAGATTTCTAACAATTCTAACATTTCTAACATTTCTAACATTTCCATAACATTTCTAACAATTCTAACATTTCCAACATTTCTAACATTTCTATAACATTTCTAATATTTCTATAACTAAAAAACAGAAAACAATTATAACATTTCTATATATATAACTAACATTTGTATAACATTTCTAATATTTCTAGAACTAAAAAAAAAGAAAATTTCTAACTTTTTTCTAACTATTTCTATAACTATAACTAAGTAACAATGTGTGTGTGTGTGTGTGTGTGTGTGGCCATGGCGGGGCAGGAGCTCACCGGCGAGGCGAGGCGCGACGAGGGCGGCGACGGGGACGGCGACGGGCGTCGACGACGGGATGGAGACGGGGGACGACAGGGACGGCGACAGCGGCGACGACGGGGACGTCGCGGCTACGGGGAGGGTGACGGGCGGTGACGGGGGCGGCGGCGACGGGGGCGGCGGTGACGGCGACGGGGGCGGCAACGAGGGGCGGCGGCAACGGGGCAGAGGAGAAGAAGCAGAGGGAGAACGAAATTGTCGAATTTTTATGAAGTGTTTTCTTATATAGAACAGACCTTTAGTACCGGTTGGTGGCACCAACCGGTACTAAAGGCCTGTTTTGGCCAGGCCAAGCGACGGGAAGGGCACCCCCTTTAGTACCGGTTGGTGGCTCCAACCGGTACTAAAGACCCCCCCTTTAGTACCGGTTGCAGCCACGACCCGGTACTAAAGGGTGGGCGCTGCCAGGCGAGGGGCGCAGAAGTTTAGTCCCACCTCGCTAGCCGAGGGGGGCTCGCACATGCTTATAAGCCCCACTGCCGTTGCTGTATCGAGCTCCTCTCTACTGCAGGCTTGTGGGCCTAACTTTCTCGCGCTGTCCTGTGAGTCTGCTGGGCCTTTATGGGCCTGCAATTAGAGGCCCAGGGCCTTGCAGGCTCATAGGGCAGCGCGCAACAAATTTTTTATATGTTATTTCATTTTATATCTAACTAAAATTTCTATATCTAAAATTTACCTAACAAACATTTTATCTATCTAACATTGCCGGAAATATATCTAAAATTTCTATCTAACATTTCTATATCTAAAATTTTATATCTAACTAACATTTCTATATCTAAAATTATCTAACAAACATTTTATATCTCATTTAACTCTCTAAAAACAAATCAGTAAATGAATGAAAAATACCAAATGAATTCAGAAAGGGTTGGTAATTGATTCTGTGGATTTGAATGGTTCATTTTGAACACACAACAAGTCTGGGGTTCAAAAAAGATTAAAAAAATACAATGCCTTTGTATCATATGAGTTTTCGTCCTAAACCCTGATACTTCGAAAGAGATTGTCCATTTTGTACACGAAGTGCATCCAGTTTTTGTCGTGACCCTCTGTACTTTTTTGCACATGCCATGTGGGGTGAAATGATGATACGATGCCAAGTTTTAACCTTTTCAGAGTTCAATTTGTACTGCTTTTCAATTTCACGGTCATTTAGCTCTCTAAAAACAAATCATCAGTAAATGAATGAAAAATACCAAATGAATTCAGAAAGGGCTGATAATTGATGATGTGGATTTGAATGGTGCATTTTGAACACACAAAAACTCTGGAGTTCAAAAAAATGCAATGCCTTTGTATCATATGAGTTTTCGTCCTAAACCCTCATACTTCGAAAGAGATTGTCCATTTTGTACAGGAAGTGCATCCAGTTTTTGCCGTGACCCTCTCTACTTTTTTTGCACATGCCATGTGCGTGAAATGATGATACCATGCCAAGTTTCAACCTTTTCAGAGTTCAATTTGTAGTGCTTTTCAATTTCATGGTCATTTAGCTCTCTCAAAACAAATCAGTAAATGAATGAAAAATACCAAATGAATTCAGAAAGGGCTAATAATTGATGATGTGGATTTCAATGGTGCATTTTGAACACACAAAAAGTCTGGAGCGCAAAAAGAGGCGCAATGCTCTTTAATTAGCTTCAAGCCTTTCGAAGAAGTGTACAAAGCATTGCACATATATAGCTCCGTGCAGTCTACACTATTCCTCAAGGTTTGAAGCTAAGCAACGTGCATGTGAACATTGCGCCTCTCCCACATTGTCTGTGCACTCAAGGCTTATAAACCGCTCCTAGTGCCTCTCTCTTGGCGATGTGGGACTAAAAATCAGCTTACTAAGATACTTTAGTACCGGTTCATGCCATGAACCCGTACTAAAGGTGCCTAGCGTAAATGATGTTAAAAACTGATGTTAAAAAATGCATTGACCATCATTGATCTTTTTGTGTACAATTTAAATTGTCAATAGGAGTCCTCACCGGTTTAGGAACTGGTGATGACTCCTATTGCAGCCACAAATCCTACACATAGAGTTCAATGAAGACCAAGTGGTTGTGATAGTTTGAGAAATAACATAATTAAGGTGGTATAATCTCTGTTAGACAAGCGAGGTGGAACTAAAAAAGCGATGTAGATCGAAGTGAGTAGAACCCTTTTGTACCGGTTCGTGGCGCAAACCGGTACTAAAGGTTTTGGTGGGCCCCCAGCCTAACCACAACCTGCAACAGCCTCTTTAGTAGCGGTTCGTGCCAAGAACCGGTACTAAATGTTCACCACGAACCGGTACTAATGGGATGTGTTTGGTTCAAAGGACATGCTAGGGTGGTTATGGATATCCCTAGCCAGTGGGTTAGGGATAGCCGTTTTTTCTGTTTGGTTAGATTGGTGATGTTAGCCCATATATTGTTTGGTTGGAAGGATGAAATCTAAGTGATGGATAGATGTCTGTGTAGATAATAATATTTATTACATGACAAAATCAATATACACATCCTCTGTCCAACATTACTCGCAGGAGATTAGAATTTAAATATTTGACTGGAACTCGTACAACAAAAAACAAATTACAGAATATGAGATTTGAGCAAAAAATCACGCACGCACAACACATCTTGTGACTGGACGTACGGCTTGCTCCGCCAGCCACGCACGAAAGCTCCCGTCCGCCATGCCCACACGCAACTCTGCCAGCCAACGAGCTGCTCCGGCAGCACTCCTCCGCCTGGCGCGCTCCGCTTTGCCAAGGAGGGAAGGGGGCAAGGGCGGATCAGCGGACTATTCTGCAGCCTCCGCCGCCGCCCCGTCGCTGCTCCGCCGCCTGATCTGTAGGCTCCGCCGCCGGCGCCGCCCACGGAACAGAGGATTGGAACGGGAGTCAAACGATAGGGTTCAGCGCTTTTCACCCAAAAAAGGCTGAGCAGAAAAACGATTCGGCCAGAGCCGCGGAGGGATGGCTACGTCCGTCACTTTTTCGCAGACAGGCGGAGCCGAGATTTCGGAGAATATTCCAGGAATCCGGTTATCCATATCCCACCATACCTGCGAACCAAACACCTGGCATCCTCGAAAAAATGGCTATCCCTGTCTCACAGAGGGATAGCCTAGCAACCAAACGCACCCATGATCGCTCCCGGCCTAGCCTCTGGAACCGTCACTAATGGTCCCATTAGTGCCGGTTCATTTGCAAACCGGGACTAATTAGCTCTACATTTTATCCTTTTTCTACTAGTGAAAACACACAACTGAGTGAGTAACTGTGACTGTCTCTTTTCACTTTGAGAAGAGAATACGGTGGGGTTATGTTTGACTCGTAGGTAGTTCGGGATCTTTAGCGATCATTACTAGTTTGCGACCGTTTGCGTAGATGCTCATCTTATTCTTGTACTCGTAAGTTAGCCACCATATATTGCTTAGCTGCTGCTGCAACCTCACCACTTTACCTCTTCCTACCCATTAAGCTTTGCTAGTCTTGTTACCCATGGTTATGGGATTGCTCAGTCATCGTGGCTCACAAATACTACAACAACAGTTGCAGGTGTAGGTTTTTGATGACTTGACGCGAGAGCGATGTCCTTTGTATTGGAGTTCTTTCTTCTTCTTCTTCAGTCTTGGGTTAGGTTCCGGGTCGGCAGCCTGGGATAGCAGATGGATGTCGTTGTGCTTTTCATGTTTGCATCCGTAGTCGGATGTCTTGTATTGATGTTGTAGTATTCATGTGACTTGTATGAATTGTTGTATCCCCCATGTATGTATGTAATGGTACGATGTAATGATATCCATCTTGCTAAGCGCCCGAAATGCGGTTGTGCCCCAATCCCGTAAGTGTCACGTGATCGGCATAGAATCGCATCTTGGGCCTGACAGCTAGCAGACACAGAGAAGGCTCTGCAATATGCCAACAGCGCTGAAGGATCTGCTGATCTTGCGAGGGCAGCCATAAGATACAACTGTTGTAGAAAGTGTGCAAGGAGCCGTTGAGGCTGCCGAGAAAGTTTTAGAAACTGCCAAATCCGCCCTAGCCGAGGTGAAGAAGATGATTGGAGACGAGGACAATTCTTCACAAAGTTGAGCTTAGTTGCAAGTTGCTATGATGGAGTTGAACTTTTTTGTCAACTATTTCTGCAGTGCCATAATGTGGTCCCTATGATCGATACAATCATATTAGTTTCTATGAAAGTTTCTACATGCTTTGCTATATGCAGCTGGACAACTTGTTCTTAGCTTGTTTATTTAACTATGGTAAAATATGGTACTAAACTGTGATTTTTTTTTTGGAAATGGAGGCGTACCCCCGGCCTCTGCATCGTAAATATGGTACTAAACTGTGATACATCGTAATGCATGTGATCGAATATGTAAATTCTTGCTGGTTATATGGTCCCAACTTCAACATCCAACTTCATCAGTGGCGGGCGAGGGAATGAGGATTACCACTGGAGGTGGCATACCAGTAGCAGGCGGGCGCCCGCCACTGATGATGTACTGGCAATGGCGGGAGGTCAGTGGCTAACGCCCCTAGGAGGCTTGCCCGCTACTGGTGGCCTTTTTGCATCCGCCACTGCTAGGCATTCCTGCAGTAGTGTCATGCCAGCCAGCGATTGGACACATGGCGACATGTTCCATTCCTGCTCAAGTGTGCTTCGGAACTTCGGGTGTTTTTCCCGGTATATCTCATAACGGAACAACTTCTTTGTTGCATGCATTGTGCTAGGCATTCCAATTTCCAACTGGAGGCGGATTGGTCCATGGTCTAAAGTTGCGCTGGACTCATAGAAAAGACTAGCATGAGGGAACAAGGAATTCCACTCATGGCTAGCTAATGCTCTGTCACGTCCCCCAGCCGTCTTCTTCTCGAATGTCCATGGGCGACCCTGGTACCTTAAGCCCACGAGCGTGCACACATCAATGGCATCTCTGAACCCTGCTATTTGTGATCTTCTTCTTTGGCCTGCTCCCACGTGCTCGTGTGTCGATGAAGAACTTCATTGTAGGGGGGGGGGGGGGG
>LR738710.1:943199391-943213875 GCA_902687465.1 Secale cereale
GCCCTCGTTGCATGCCCTGGCTCCGCCACTGATGGCTTGGTCTTGTCTGAATATCTTGGGCAGCCCACTCATGCAAGATGACGGTAAGTTTTGTACGCTTATAAGTGGTGATGACTGATTTTTTTTCATCGTGGTCTCTATGTGCAGTTGGATATAAAATACCAAAGGTTGGGTGGATACCATTGCAGGGAGTTGCACAATCTCAGCATGCTTGATGTGCTTAGATGCCCAACACTGGCTCACATTTGCGTACCACATCCCTGTTGAGAAAGTGGAAGACTTGTTGTAGCTATGCAAAAGTTGCAGCGTCTGGACCAAAGTTTTAAATAGCACACTATAGCTTTTATAAAAGGTTCCGCGCTAAATGTATTTTGTCCAACCACATGAGCGAATATTTTAAATAGCCCACTATAGCGCGCTATAGCATTTAGAAGAGGTCCGTCGCTAAGAGGCTTAGCGCGCTATTTAAAACTTTGGTCTGGACCGAGGAAGATGGTGCTGATGAAGACAATGTGTTTGAGGTGCTACAAATCACCGGAGGGGCAGAGGTAGCATCCTACTGGCTGGGCTGGGAGGGCCGCTGTAAGCTTGAAGTCAAGAGCTGGAAGAAAATGCTCAATTTTGTCAGGATGTTACCGTCGTTCAGCATTGCATACATGATCGACACTATGGGACCGTTGCTTGGCTCGTACGTTGCAAGATCGGACTACTACGCAGAGGGCTGAGAGACAAGGGTCTACCGGCAAGGATCAGGCGAGGGGGCGGAGTCGCATGGCGTGGTTTGCTTTGGCCACACCTTTGAGGCGAGCGAAATGCATGTAAGGGTCGTCGACAATCATGAGCTCCACGGGCCGCTCAGATGGATCCTCTACGACACCTTCACAGCCTTCACTCGCATTGAGGTTGAGCCCTTGGACGCCGGCGCTCTAAGGAAGAAGGAGCGGATGACTAGTCGGTGGCGCAGGCATCTGAGCAAGCTACGGAGGGAGAAGCAGCAGCCAGCCTGGAAGCTCTGGCGCTATGTCATGAGCGAGCTGTGGAAGATATCGGAGCGTGACTTCCTTTCAGCCGAAGGCGTCTAGCTAGGGTAGGGCCTACTGCAGATGGTTGACCTATGTTTACTAGCCATAGCAAAGTCACAGATAAACACTAGATGATAGGTCGTGGAATGTTTTTTGCGTTCTCTACTCGGCTTGCTCTTACTGTAACATGTCACACTATGGAATGATTCTTCTTTTTCAAATCATCAACTGTGAACTGTGCTGCAAATCATGTTAATTCAGTCAGGGCACATGAGATTTTTTTTTTTTTTGTGGGTAGGGCACATGAGATTACAAGAGAAACTGTGCCTGCAACAAAGTGCAGCAACACATCGCTCTATATGTTTACTAGCCATATATAGCATCGGCAACGCAACACAAACTGCAACCACATGAGCAACAGACTGGCAATTTACAGTTCAACTTGTGCCACGAATGCTCTACAGTTTGACCCAGCATCTCAAAGCTCCATTTTAGTGATCGTTTGAAGCTCCCAATCGTTGTTAGTTTGACCCAGCTATTAGATTGCTCTAGCGTGCTATTAGCGAGGCATTGTATATTGGTTTTTCTTTTGAATAAAAGGGATCTTTCCCCCGATTTCATTAATGAAACCATAGTCTTTGTTTTTAACATCCAAACCGCACCTCCATCTCTTATACAAGCAAACACTCTCCAAGCATCTTTTTATAAAACCAACATCTTCAGGTGGTGCCATTTGTCCTCAGCCATCTTCCAATCTGGGAATCCAGAATGCCCACCCTCTTCTTGCTTGAAAAATATATTGGTATAATTTTTGCGCCCCGTTGTAGTTCCACCTTTGCGTCCTCCCTCACCTGCAAAAAACTCTAATCATTAATCCAATATGACATTTTAAACATTACCACACTAGGATCGACATGCCAGACATGTTGAAAACAAGCTAAATTTCTGGTTTTCCATATGCTCCATATTAAGGCTGCCACTCCTACAAAAATCATTTTTTTTCTTCTTATTTGGTCCAAATTTCCCAAGCCGGCTGAAGAAAAGATGATTTATAGACTCTTTTTTCGCACAAAACAAACATCACTCCTCACATTTCCCCCCTCTGTGTAGTAAAACGTCCCTGGTTAATATACTTTTTTTTGTAACCAACTAGATAAAAGTCTTTACTCTGGGAGGATTTTTTATTTTCCATAAGAATCTATTTGGACATTTTTCTCCAATTTGCAAAATAGAATAGAAAGATTTAACACCGTATTCTCCTGACACCTCTGGTATCCAGGAGAGTTTGTCTTCGTTTTCACTTAGAGTGACCATCCCACAAAGTTTCAGTAAATCCGGCCATTGGACTGCCTTATATCCTACCAAAGCTGTACGAATTTAAGTATAGCAAGACCAGAAATCCTGCCATTGGCATCAAAACTGTAACATGTATATTAAGAGAGATATTATATAGATTTGGGGATAGAATTTCTTTCCCTATCCATTTGTCTTCCCAGAATCTGGTTTTCTTCCCATTTCTCACATTAAATTTACAACAAGTCAGGAATACTTCTTTACACTTCAGCAACCCCTGCCAAAAATGTGAGTCTCCCTGTTTCTTTTGGATTTGTCCAAAAGTGGAATTCCCAATATATTCACCCCACAAGATTCTTTGCCATACATTTTTTTCATTGAAAAGTTTCCACAACCACTAAGATACCTAGGCAATATTCATAATTTACAGATATAAAATCCACAAATTTTAATGTAGTGATGTTGATATTGTTCAAGGCAATGTTTACACTTTTTTTTTGTTTAAAGCATAGTTCAAGCCCAAATCTTAATCTAGTGATGTTGATATTGTTAGTTACACTGTTTGTTTGTAGAGTATAGGAACTTTCTTATTCATATTCGTAGACCGTAGACCATAGATTATAGGAACTTTCTTTAGAGGGATTCATAATAAGAGCTAATGTTTTGGCGAAGCGTTGATTTATTTCCGTTTCGCTAAATTTCTAGCACTTAATATGTCCATTTGAAAAGCATAGTTCATGCCCAAATTTTAATGTAGTGATGTTGATATTGTTATTTACACTCTTTATTTGTAGAGTATAGGAAGTTTCTTATTCATATTCATAGACCGTAGACCGTAGATTATAGGAACTTTCTTTACAGGGATTCATAAAAAGAGTTAACGTTTTGGCGAAACATTGATTTATTTCCGTTTCGCTAAATTTCTAGCACTTAATATGTCCATTTTAAAAGCTTAGTTCATGCCCAAATTTTAATGTAGTGATGTTCATATTGTTATGTAGCTCTCTAATATTATTTTACAGGTAATAATTAATTAGTACGCTGATATTGTTAGCTGCATTCTTTGTTGAGGGGGCAATTCTCACTCAAAATCCACATACTGAGATGAGAGTTGTTTTGAGAGGAGGATACCGACGGTTGTCGTAGGGGTCGTCCTTCCTCTTCTCCTGCTCTGAGAACTTGGTAAAGCTGGTGGAGAAGGTGAAGGATGACCTTCACCATGAGTCCTAATAATATTGAGTGTACATCGTATATACAACCACTTGGGAGATGTATCGACTGTTCTCGTAGAGGGTCGTTCTGGACTCCTCCTCTTGCTACGATACATTGATATAACAGGAGGAAAAGGTGAAGAACGACCATCACAGACAATCGAAGTACCAGACGAAGAAAGACATCGAGGGTTTTCGTACAAATTGCTTTCGTATAAATGTCGTTTATCTAACTGTTAACTTTTGTGATTAGACAGAGGAGCCAACAGGCCTCGTTACGACTCCTACAACCCTTGACGCCGTCTCGAGTCTGGTTGGATACTCAGCGTTTGCACTCAGCACACATCGATGGCATCTCTGAACCCTGTTTTCTACGATCTTCTTCTTTGGCCTGCTCCCACGTGCTCCTGTCGATGAAGAACTTCATTGTAATCTCCTATGCGTAGCCAAGGCAGGGTACTAGCAGATACTAGACATGAACTCTTAGATTTTTTTTATATTCAAGCCTAATAGTATTAGGGGTACACTTATAAGAGTTTTCCTAGAGTGTGTGTGTGTGGGGGGGGGGGGGCAATGGCCCCCATTGCCCCGGCTCTGCCACTGGTGGCATGGCTTGGTCTTGGATGGATATCATGGGCAACCCACTCATGCAAGATGATGGTAAGTTTTGTACGCTTATAAGTGGCGATGACTAAATTTTTTGATCACGGTCGCTACGTGCAGCTGGATATAAGAAACTATAGCTTGTGTGGATACCATTTTGTTGGGAGTTGCACAATCTCAGCATGCTTGATGTGCTTAGATGCCCAACACCGGCTCACATTCGAGCGGAAAATGGGGTGGACACATTTGTGTACCACATCCCTGTTGAGACCGCGGAAGACTTGTTGGAGCTGTGGAAAAGTTGCAGCGTCTGGACCGAGGAAGATGACGCTGATGAAGGCAATGTGCTTGAGGTGCTGCGAATCACCGGAGGGGGCAGATGCTGAGTCCTATTGGTCGGGCTAGGAGTCCCACTGTAAGCTTCATGTCAAGAGCTGCGAGAAAATGCTCAGCTTTGTCGGGATGTTGCTTGGCTCGTTCATCAGAGGATCGGACTACTATGTAGAAGGCTGGGAGACAAGGGTCTACTGGGGAGGATCGGGCGAGGGGCGGAGTTCCTCGTGGTTTGTTGTGGCTACACTTTTGAGGAGGGCGAAATGCATGTTAGGGTCATCAACAATCATGACCTCCACTGGCCTCTCAGATGGATCCTCTAAGACACCTTCACTCGCATTCTGGTTGAGCCCTTGGACGCGGGCGGTCTAAGGAAGAAGGAGCCTCCGCCGGAGCCCGATTAGAGTTCGGGTTGCTAGGCATGAGTGTGTTGTGTTTTCTGTTTCCAGGGCTTGTTGAGCTGGGCCCTCAAGAGTACCTCCCTTATTTCCTTGTGTTTGTCTGAGACTTGTTTGTGTGCGTGTGTGCGTGAACCTTGTTGGATGTTGGCTTGGGCGATTTGCTTTATAATATAAAGCGGGGCGAAAGCCTTTTTCGGTAAGGAAGAAGGAGCAGAAGACCAATCAGTGGTGCGGGCTTCTGAGCAAGCTATGGAGGAAGAAGCAGCAGCCAGCCTGGAGGCTCTGGCGCTATGTCATAAGCGAGCTACTAGCCATACCCGTGCGGCGTCACGCCGCACCCTATCAATACATTACATGCATATATATAGCATTTTTGGCTCATGTAATAAAAAATATCGAAGCTTCATGCGTATAAGTTTGTAGTTATAAAGCTGTTCACCGTGCTGATTGTTGGAGTGTGTGTCCACGACCACGAGGGAGCACCCGGAGCTCGGAGCCCGTTGTGTCTACTACACTGAGGACGATCTGGGGCCATTCAAGGATGCTGGCGGCCGCTACTACAATGGCATCGGGGTGTTCAGCCTCAAGGATGGTAACACCGGAGCTGGCCGCCACCGGTATGCTTCATGCCTTCCATCCCATGATGATGGATACGGTGACTGATTTCATAGCCTTTGGGATGGGTGAAGTGCTACTACATTATGTGCCCTACGCGTCTACGCAGTAACAGGATTCTGAATTAAGGAAACAGTCCGGTTTGCATCATGTTCTTTTCGCATTTCAGATAACAGCACAACAAACAAAGGTGACACTTTTAGGGTTAGTTTGAACAATGAGCAGCCAGATTTGAGGGGGTACATTAACAGCCAAGCATTTGATGCCTTTATTAATTATTGAACAATGAACATGCAGATTGAAGCTGTTGTTTTTGCCCATTTGATGGCATCCTCTGCTTTCTTTTACGTACCAGCCGAGCTCCACTCTTACTCTGCACTTTTCTCAAGATATATACAATAACATACATACTGAAGATATATACAAGCTTTCATTTTGAGCTAATAATTTGGATTTGTATCTCAGATGACTTTGACGTGAAGAGGTTAACTAAAGAGGCCATACATTCCTGTATAAGAAACCCGACACCAACTGATAATTTGGATCATCTTCGGTGTGCTCTCTCTAACAATAATTTGGATTCTATTCAGGGTGCTCTCTCTGACCATGTGAACAATAAAAGGTTATTGATAGTCCTTGATGACATGTGGGATGATGCCTTGAAGGAAAATGGGCGGTGTTGGAAGAGGTTTTGTGCACCTCTTACAAGTGTCCAAGAGGGAAGTGCGATGTTGGTCACCACTAGATGTCCAAATGTTTCCAAGGGTGTGCGCACAATGGAGCCAGTTATAGTTGAAGGTCTAAATGACGACATCTTTTGGAATTTCTTCAAATTGTGCGCGTTTGGATCTGAGGGTTCTAACAATGATCCTGAGTTAGAGCGCATTGGTAGAAGTATACTTCCTAAATTGAAGGGTTCTCCATTGGCAGCCAAAACTCTGGGCCGCATGTTGAGCATGGAGCTTCAAGCATCGCATTGGAATTCTATACTTGAAAGTGAACTGTGGGAGTTGAAACAAAAGGAAACAGAGATTTTGCCTGCCCTTCGGTTGAGCTACATGTATTTACCATTCTATTTGAAGCAATGCTTCGCGTTCTGTGCTGTGTACCCCAAAGATTACAATTTTGAGAAGGCATGCTTAGCTGAAATTTGGGTAGCTGAAGGCTTCGTGGAACCTCAAGGCCGTGTCCCAATTCAATATATTGGTTGTCAGTATTTTGAAGACCTTGTAGCACGGTCCTTCTTTCAAAAAGTTGGTGGTGTATACATAATACATGACTTGCTGCATGACATGGCACAAAATGTTTCAGAGCACGACTGTTTCATCCTAAGAAATAAGAGTGACTTCGATAAAGTTCCACGGAATGTTCGTCATCTGTACGTAATCCCAAGCAGTGACTTTGACGATTCCAACTTGCTGAGTCTATGCAAGTACACAAAGTTGCATACCCTAATTTGCAAGAAGAATTTAGCGGAAAAAACAGGTTTTGTAATGGACCAGTGGTGTACTAAACTTCCACATATGCGTGTGATGTCTTGTACCTTCACAAATGAGTTACCAGATAGTATTGGCAACTGGAAGCGTCTTCGGTACCTTGAAATATCCAGAGCTTATTCTTGGAAGAAGATTCCTTCAACTTTCTGTTGGCTATATAATATGCAGATTTTTTATGCCAAGAATTGCAAGCTAGAAAGCTTGCCCAGTGACTTTGGTAATTTGACCAGTTTACAGAAATTTGAATCACTTGGATTTACATATTATCCTGGGGTTCATATGTGTCTTGATCCAATAGTTGATATGACAATGGGACTACGTTCGAGATTAATAAAGAATCTGAACCAATTTCGTGGACACTTGGAGATAGCTAGTCTTGGCATATTAAGTAAGGATCATGCAGCAGAAGCAGAACTGAAAAATAAGAAATATCTTGAACATTTGAAACTGGAAATGCGGCCGTTAGTCCTCCCTGAGTCTCAAATCATACAGAACAATGATCTCCAACCTCCTATCAGTCTTAAGTGTCTGTTCCTCCAGAGTTACGTTGGTGTCTCGCTCCCAAGCTGGTTTCAGCCACAAAACCTGCCTTGCTTAAAATCACTTACTTTTGCAGGCTGTGTTGGACTTGGGAGCATATCATCTCCCATGATATCACAGAGCATAAACTCAAGTGAGATACTTGCAATTGATATTTTCATGTCCCTGACAGACATAACCATTGATGGGTGTGACAATATATCAAGCCTCGAACATTTTCTGCATCCAAATTATGTACCAGCCATCAAGAAAATAAGAATTGAAAAGTGCAAGATGTTAGCATCAGTACCAACTGAAAATTTTGGAGATTTTAATTTCCTTGAAGAACTGTACATGCACCATTGTCCAAACATCCGCCTCCAAAAATTGGTATCGGCACCCCTTAAGGAGCTTAGTCTGCAAGGTTCTGGTCTCTTTTGCAATATTGACTGCTGCTCCCTCACCTTCTTTTATTTAGAATGTGAGTTTGTCACATCCATCCAACTGCAGATGTGGAGTCTTCCATCTCTACAGGAGTTAACAATTAGTTGCAAATCTCTTACATCCATTATTGGAGGCAGCATCACAGCATTCTCGTCCCTTAATGTCCTAACAGTTACATACTGTGATAGATTGCCAAACCTTGATGACCTCTTAACACAAGAATATCTACCTGCTATTGAGAAAATTGTCATCGAATGTTGTCATGAGTTGCTGTCCCTGCCAGTTGAAAGGTTTGGGAGTTTTCCTCATCTGAAATATCTGGCGGTTGGTAATTGCCCAAGTCTTAACTGGCAAAGGGGATTGGTGTTGCCATCATCTCTCCAAAGGCTCAGCTTAGCGCATTGTGGGGACATCTCTCCATATGTTCCCAGCTGCGTACAAAACCTCACATCCCTTGTCTCACTGAGGATGGCTGAATGCCAGGGTATAACATCCATTCCAGGTGACATTTGGCACAGTAATCTTGCATCACTTGAGGAATTGTGGATTCCGGATTGTCTAGACCTAGTTTCAATTGGTGGAGCAAAGGCAGTTGCAAAAATAAAGGACGTGCTGATATCCCGGTGTCCAAAGTTGAAGGAAGCGGAGCAGATCAATAGAAGATCCCGCCTAAGGTATTTGTGCTAACACTTTGTTTCGTGCCCAGCTTTTACTTCTTCATTCTTTCAAAATTCCTTGTATACTGGAAATAACTCATGTACAGTAACAATCCACTTTAAATCATCATTATTAAAGTATTCTGGACTTACTTGTTGATGACACCTACGTGTATCATATGTCTTGTTTCGGCTTGTTAGTTCCAATGTTTAATCCATATAGTCTTGACCTGTTAATATTTCCATAAAGAAGTTTGTGGTGTTTACAGTAATTCTATTTGGGTGACATTTTGTAAAATCTTGCTAACCTGTAGATGTACGAGTGCTGCTGTGTTGCGTCTTGCGTGTGTTAAGTCGAAACTCTCTTTTTTGCCAAATTTGCTTTACTGACCATGTTTTGTTCTTCGTGAAGGATTAGATGACAGGCGATCGAGCTGTAACTAGAACTCATAGCTGCATTACTTGGAATTTGGAAACACCGAGGAGAATGAGACTGGAGTATCCCTTCGTGGCTGCTTCTCAGCAGTTTTATTCCATCATTTATCTCATATATTTGTGCTGATAACTATCAGTTTTCTGTTTACACAATCATAGTAAACTTGTTGTAACTCATGAAAACGACAGAGCGTCTGTACGAAATGTCGTATCTGTATGCGTTTGTTTGTATGGTGCATCTTAACTCTGGAATATGTTCACCTGCAATTCTTCTGCAGGTGGAAGCACAAGTAACAAAGAATCAACACAAGTCCATCCACACAAGGCTTAATTAAACACCGTCGGCTCGCGTCGCCTCCAGGGGGGCGACTCGGGAGCCCCAACCGCCGCCGCCCTCGACCTCCCTCCTCCCCTTTCTCCCCGCCGCCGCCAAAGGAGGCCGGCGAGCGAAGCTCGCCCGGCGGACGGCGGACGGCGGGCCCTCCTCCTTTCTTCATGAGGGGATCCTCTGGCTGAGATGCGTCGGCGTCCCTGGGCGTACAGCATGGAGGCGGAGTTGGCGCGCTCGGGCGGCGGCCCGATGGGATCCCGGCGGCGCTGCGGGGGCTGGCGGCGGCGGATCTGGGGTTCCCCGCCCCAGATCGGTTCTCCTTCGGGTGGTCGGGCTCGGGCGCCGTCCGACGGTCCTAGGCGGCGGTGGACGCTCGCGTTGGCTATCCTCCTTCATCGATGTGATTGGGGGCGGCCGAAGGTGTTGGTGTGATGCCGGATCCGAGCACGGTGGTGGCGCCGTCCCCTTCAGGGATGACGGCTGGGTGGTGGGTCCTTGCGGCGCTGCCGGTGGCGGCGGATCTTGGGATCCTGCTCTCGGGGATGTTGCAGGACGCTGCGGGCCGTGCAACGAGAGATGGAGTTTCTTCGAACAGATCTGAGTGAAAACTTGCATTTGACTACTGCAAAGGCTGGCGGTGGCGGCGCTGTCTGTGTCGTTCCCTTCTTGAAGGCATCGTCGTGGAGAAGTTCAAGGCCACTCTCTGCTACCTCTGGGGGAAACCCTAGATCAGTTGATCGGATGACGGCGGCGCTCTAGTGTCGTTCCCCCCTTGGGGGCGTCATTCATGGAGGTTCACACGGGCTCGGGGAACAGAGGACGGCTTCTTTGATGGAGCGGTACTTCATCTTATACATTGATGGCGGCGGATCTCGGCGGCGTGGCGCTGTGGAGATTCAGTGTCCGATGCGCGGAGATGGACTCGCGCAGGGGGGTGGCACTGTCTGGCGTCGGGGTGGCGTCGACGGCAGTTAGATAGGACAATGTTGATGCAGCAGTACAACACTGAAGATGGATTGATGGCAGGTGGCTGCGGCGGCCTCATACCCGGAAGGCGTCCTGGTTGAGGAGTGCGCCAGACTGGTAGGTAGCCCATATCCGGCAGGTGTCCTGGTTGGGACCTCAAGTCTTAGATGGTAGGTTTGGCTGCGAGGTCTGTTCGGTATTTGGCCCAGACTATGAGCATCCCTTCATCAACTGGATAGGAGTAGCGACAGATGTTGCATAGACGATGGCTTCAGTCTTATTGTTGTATGACTTTGTAAGATCTTGTGTGAATAATTAATAAAGTGGTTGCATGCATTGTCCAGATGCAGAGGCCGGGGGTCCTCCTCCATTTCTAAAAAAAAAAAATCTTCTGCAGGTTTCGTTTTTAGCACTGTGGTTTCTGCTTGTGCTCTGTTTCTTCTCTGTTTTTGTTTTTGTTTGATGATGCAGTTTGCAGGGGCCAGATTTCGACGTCTCTTATGATTATTCCAAACTTACACGAAGTTAAAAATAAATGGTTCGTTTTAGGTCCGATGGCTGGCAGAAAGCTGCACTTTCAGATGTAGTGTGTACGTTTGAGAGCAAGTTAGGATTAGTTTCAAAGGAATTGCCTTGCGCAGCAGAGCTAGCTAACGTAGTGTACTCTGGCTAAAGTAATGCAGTATACGTAAAGTAATGTAGTGTACACTGGTGGCTTGGTCTCGTCTCGATATCATGGGCATACCACTGGTGGCTTGGTCTCGTCTTTTAATAGTACTAGTAGAATACCCGTGCGTTGCCACGGGCTCTTGAAATATTTTAATGGAGTTATATAAAGATAATGCATGTTAAATTTCACACATAGATGGTTACCATAGTAGCAAGGTCCCTCCGTTTGATCTGAGCACCAAGTGAGTCCAATACTTGAATCTAATGTGTTTTGGCATTGACGACTGCTAGATACCATTGGTACTCAGGAATGTTAATCGAAATGAATAACTCGTGTAAATATCATATAAGAGTAGTCACAGTTAGATATAAATAATAATAAATTATTATACACATGGATTAATTAAAACAGTACATCATTATATGCATGGATAATGAGACTAAATAAACCATATCTTGTTGTACATAAGTATTAACATATTGTAAGATATGACGATATTTTGATGAGTCTGCATCTTTTTCTCCATCTTCTTTTACCCGACCAGATACAAACGTGCTAATAATATGTACCTTTTCACCCTCCCTGTCTCGTAGATAAATCATTTATCACCTGTAATTCCATGTTTAGAATATATTTATGTTATTAGATATTATATGATTTATATTACTAAGTACAAAGTTTATGCAATTGGCCTTACACCATCAAGCAAAAACATATCATCTTAAGGCATTCCAAATCGTCATTTGATAACAAGACTTCTCCAATGTCCACAAACTTGATTTTCTTGGGGGCGACATGATTGATTCGATGATTGTAATATTTCTAGGGGTACAAACATAGTTTGTCGGCATGATACAAAAACAAGCCAAATCAATATAAAAAATAAGCCAAATTAGTTGAATACAGAAGGCAATATGACGAAGGAAAGATTGATAGTACCATTGAAAAAAAAATACTTTGTGCGATAACATTTAAATTGGCGTCCTTTTTCTTTTTATGAGATAAATCACCGCTTTCACACCATTATTGTTGTAAAAAAACTCGGTGAATTTTGGCCCCTCCAAGCGATGTCGCTCCGGAACCCTTGTCGATGGACTCCTTTTGAGCATCTCCAAAATCCATATCTATGTCTCCTGTATTCTGAAAAATAAATATAAAAATGCAACTTTTTTGTATTAATTTTGCAACATACATATAAAAAAGGATTAGCTATATGCACCCTTCTTGTGATGTTTCAGTCCGGTCCGTCATTACATCATCCAAATCCATCATTTTTTGTTATCTCTGATGAACAAAGTGTTACACATAGAATGTAAATGATATTTTATACTGCATTGCATAAGCTTTGTAAAATATATACTCGCTCTGTTCCTAAATATATGTCTTTTTAAAGATTCTAATGCAGACCACGTACGAAGCAAAATGAGTGAATGTACACTCTAAAATATATCTATATACATGTGTATGTAGTCCTTATTTTTAACAAGATCTATTTTTAGGAACAGAGGGAGTATATATTTTACAAAGCTTATGAATCCCCTGCCGTGTAACACTTGTCTGTTGCCACCATCTTCATACCTCACTAAATTTCTTCTATCAAAGTTGCCGTGCTGGTCATGTCGTGCCTTCTGCAGGCAGCCAGCGGAGATTTTGGAAAAGATTTTGCACATGACCTAGGCAATAAGTGCGAAAGGAATGTTGATATAGAATGCTTAATTTAGTGGAACCTAGAAAAACCATTACTCATACTTGAATCCAGTAATACGAGAAACATTATTACACTTACCTCTTTAACAGTGAGCTACAATACTTTTGAAAATTCCCCGATTGCAGGGACATGTTCCGACTTTTCAAGAGGCTTTGAACAAATTTCTATAAACTCTTCAACATACGTGGCATCAACGTATAATGTAACCTGAAAGAAGTAGCAGCCATTTATCAGAATTTCAGCATGAGTTGACAATTATGCCTCCAATAATAAAATGCTTAAAGGACAGCCGTAGTTAAGGTATGGTGTTTGTACAGTTGTACTGCAATACAACATGGTTTTCGTAGATTGTCAAATTTGCCCCGCATCACCGGTCAAAATTGCGCCAACAGGTCAACATTGTCAAATTTGCCCCGCATCACCGGTCTCCTCTTCTCCGACGCGACGACGGCGCCTGCATCTCCGCTGCTAGCTCTAGCTTTTGGGCTGACCTTCGCATCTTCAAACCCCACCTCTCCCCACCCACTCTCTCCCCCTCATATCCGCTCACTCTCTCCCCGTCCTCTTCCCACCGCATCGTCGGCCTCCCCCGGCCCTCTCCCCCACGAGGGCGGCGCCCGCATCTCCGCAGCTAGCTCTGGCCTTTGGGCCGACCTCCACGTCTTGAAACCCCAATCCCTTCCTGCGACCCCCACGAGGGCGAGATGGAGGCTAAAGGCTGGCGTGGAGGAGGTACTCTTCAGTTGCTTCGTTGGTGTTTAGTTAAGTTTTGTGCTTCTCTTAGATGTACCCGAGTTGAAAATGTGTCATGCTCGCTTCGCCCAATTTAATTTTCTGTTTAAGGATTAGTTATTGAATGGTAGATGCTATGTACAAATGCTCCAGTAGTGAGTAGGCAAAAAATGAATTTACTACTTCTGCATGATGGCACGGATAGGGCAGTTTGTATTGCATTCTGTATTTTGGGACACAGTATTTTTTGGCAAGTTCTATACTAATAGTGACTTGATCAGTAGTAGATGAAATTGTCGTATGATCTAAGCATGCCTCTTCTAAATGTACTTTAATATGCAGCTCCAAATTTGTAAAAAATAGCAACAGATATCGACACCTTTTGCAAAGGATTGCGGTGCTAGCTATCATGGAACGGAGCCTAATAAAACTATGAATACGCTGTCTTGACTTGGTGTAAAGATGAATCCCCTGCCGTGTAACACTTCTCTGTTGCCACCATCTTCATACCTCACTAAATTTCTTCTATCAAAGTTGCCGTGCTGGTCATGTTGTGCCTTCTGCAGGCAGCCAGCGGAGATTTTGGAAAAGATTTTGCACATGACCTAAGCAATAAGTGCGAAAGGAATGTTGATATAGAATGCTTAATTTAGTGGAACCTAGAGAAACCATTACTCATACTTGAATCCAGTAATACGAGAAACATTATTACACTTACCTTTTTAACAGTGAGCTACAATACTTTTGAAAATTCCCCGATTGCAGGGACATGTTCCGACTTTTCAAGAGGCTTTGAACAAATTTCTATAAACTCTTCAACATACGTTGCATCAACGTATAATGTAACCTGAAAGAAGTAGCAGCCATTTATCAGAATTTCAGCATGAGTTGACAATTATGCCTCCAATAATAAAATGCTTAAAGGACAGCCGTAGTTAAGGTATGGTGTTTGTACAGTTGTACTGCAATACAACATGGTTTTCGTACATGTGCTTAACCACATTAACTGATAAGCATCAACAGCCGAAACAGGCGCCCGGGGGGGGGGG
>LR738710.1:943213922-943224871 GCA_902687465.1 Secale cereale
ACCAGCAGGTGGCTTCATTCCAGGGGCCTTTTTCATCTTCGAGTGGCTATGATCTGGCTTCTCTTGACACCAAGGAAATATTATGTGCAGGTCTCGAACGACCAATTATTTAACGACCCTAGCTTGGTTCGAGACGTTCAAAAAGTAATCAGCAACAAGTTAATCTCTCCCTCACGTTTTCTGTTGGTTTAGTTAAAAAAATACTGACCGCGACAGTATTTTTCTAAATACTGCAGAAAAAACTTCAGTATGATAGATACCACAGTAACTTAAACAACAGTATTTTTTTAAGCCAAACACTTGAAAGTATGTAGTACTAAGGCTTTTCCCAGAAACCACAAAACACATGTTAAAGCTTGTATTCTCTTGCAATATTTTAAAACCATTAGTAATCTTCAGTCATACTATGACAAGTATAGGCTAATTCGATGAACAGTTTGGCACCTCCTGAATATAGTAGTGTGTAACGATGTGGCAAAGCTTGCAGTGTGAGGTCTCTGCAATTTTTATTTTCAAAGTGAGTAAGCTTAGGAGTGTCTTAGAATAAATTCGAGGCGCCCCGTCGATCTACCGAGGATCAAGCAATCACACGAGCACGACATCGAGGTTTGTTAACGAGGTTCACCATCATGGCTACATCCCCGGGGCTTGACTACGGGCGCTCCTCCCCATGACACCGTCACAATACCGCACCCCGGCCGCCCTGGCGCCGGCACACGCCGCCGGCTTTCCCGCGTGCCCATGCTATTATGTTGGCATATGTTACATCGTGTGTCTATCCTCGCTATATAAGAGAGGCTTAGGATACAAGTGTCCTACTAGGACACGACTCCATATCCTATCTAAACACAATACAACTACAAGTCCAACTGTAGCCTACCTTGTACACAATATTCGACACAACTCTAACAAACTCCATCTTGGCGAATATTCTCCACCACCTTGGATTCGTCAATGCGTCAAACTTCCATGTACATTGGACTTGAGCTTATCCCATGAGTACCGCCGCTACTTCAAAGACTCCATATAACTCTACCTGCAATTTGTAGTCCCTTCTTTTCTTGATCACAGTCAACACTCGAGCAAAATTAAGTTCCACATTACTCTAGTTAGTGCTCCAAACTTCCAGAGTATCAGTCCAACGCAATCACACACTGATCACTGGCCTGTGTGAAAGTGAACAACTCACATATTGGGTGTCACACATAAGAGTTACCTGAACTCAACATCACCGCTCCTTTCTTGACCGCCTGTCTGAAACTTGAAGGAATTTCACCGTCTCCCTGTGTCACCCTGAGTCAAATTCACAGTTGTCTCACCCTTCTTCCCGAATAGTCTCTGACATGTCTCACAACTATAGCACTCCGCCTCCTTCTGTACTTGTCATCTGCACTTTGCCATGTGCACTGAACACCACAGAATATACGGCCATGTACGCTCGCCGCTTTCGACAATCTCAGACTTTCCGCCACTTTCTCAGATTCTCCACGGTCGTCAACTCCTGTCCATCAACTAGCACCGATAGACCCAGTCACCAACTTAAATCTGGTACTCGTCAACACTGCTTCAGCACTCCTCCACACTTTGTCTGACCACATGTCTGACCATCAGTGCCCTGGCTGTCGCTGTATCTCGTGCTTACCGCACGCCTCGCCGCTATCACCGCGTCGAGTCTCGAGGGCCGCGGATCCACACCACTCAAACCCCTACTGCAGAGAACCACCGATCATCACCGACCGATGCCGAGTATCACGTCTCCATCAGACCACCGGTACCCAGTCCGATCCACGTTTCTCTCGCTATCCTGCTGAAATAGGCTTCGATTCTCCGATATCTTACACCGTAGCCCCTTCATCAGCTCAGAGTGGAGTCTTTCGCTAGACTCCAGCTCCACCTTCAACATGACTCCATGTAGCTGGCCGTGCTACCCTCGCGCCCTGTCGACTTCAAGCTCTCATGTGTGCACTGCCTTGAATCAACCCCGCGCCATAGTCTTGTCGAAGCCGCACAAGCCCTCAAGCCTGCACCACGCCCCAGAAGTCGGCCACCATCAACATCACGCTCATGTGTCGTCATCGCCGAAATCACCGCCGTCTTCTGCTTTGACCGACATCCCCGTCGATCCGTCAGACAGTCCAGTCCGACCCAGCCGAAATTATCCGACTACAACCATGCTCCACCCTACGTCGTGTCCGCCGGCACATCTCCATGCATTTGTTTGATGCCCTGTGTATGCATGATCCTTGTGTGATGTGCTACGATTCTGCATTGCCAAACAACATTATCGCTGCCAATAGTCTGCATGCCCGAAAAAACCCTAAGAAAACATAGCCTTGGTAGCCTTCCTCGTGTGTTCAAACCGGTGATCTATCACCAGCAATAACTATCAATCCATAAGAGCACACGTGACTCCCTTGCTCTTTATTTTCTTTTGTTTCTTCAATATACATGCACGCCAGCCGGCCAGCAGCTTCTCCTTGTAACGAAACAACGCCAAACGCACGCTTGGCTCGCTGGCTTCTGGGATGGTTCGCCGGGGCATCTGATGACGAGCGGGGAGCAATGGTTCAGGCTACGTACGAGCTCTGGCTAGCAAGGAATGAAACGAGGGAAGGAAAACATATAGCCCCGCCACATGAAATCATAGAACTCGTGGTCACTCACATGGCTGAATGGAGAGCTGTCCACGACGACAGCAGGCCCCCGAGAGAGCAACAGCTCAAGCAGAAGTGGAAACCTCCGGATGAGGGGTGGCTTAAACTCAACTCGGACGGGGCTGTTTCTAGGTCGGGAAGCAAGGGAGGTGCTGGCGCTGTCATAAGGGATGAGCATTGGGCCTTTCGTGCAGGGCTGTGCCATTTGTTCCGAGGCATGATCGACCCAGAAATGCTAGAGATCCAGGCATGCAAGAGAGGCCTTGTATTGGCGCAGGAGATACAAGCAGAAAAGATTCATGTGGAGCTGGATTCACAAAGAGTAGTTAAGATGCTCAATAGTCAGCACAAGGAGATGTCAACTGCTAGCCCATTGATTCAAGAGCTGAAGACGTTGCTTTCTTTGTTTGTTAGCTCTAAAGTCATTTGGGTTCGTCGTACTGCAAATGTTGCCGCTCATAAATTAGCCAAAATAGGTGTAGGAGATGAACTTTGCAATGTTTGGTTGGAGGATATCCCGGATTGTGTGCTGGATGTAATCTCGGATGACATTCCGAATGCGTTTGATTAAATAAATGCGGCAATATTTCCCTAAAAAAAACGCCAAACGCACGCACCAGCTCACACGGTCCACCTTCGCTGGACCTCCACGGTTGCATCGCAGACCACCGCCCCGTACAGTCACCACCAATAGCAGCACCTTGGGCTCCTGGGCCTCACCCGGCCGTACCTGGTCCACGCGCGTCATGCATGCTGCGCGTCCGGCTGGACCGCATCGCGTACGACTCACGCGCTTCCTGCCAGGTGCCACCCCGGCATCCCAACTCGGCCTTCGATGACCATCGCGTCCGGCTTCGAATCGACTATGGCCGCACCGCGCAGCCGCCGCTCGACGAAACCAACCGATCCGATCCGCTGATGCCGAGATCCTTTCTTTTCCTTTTAACAAATCCATGCGATCTTCTGCCCGATTCCGAGTGCTTCTAACACCAACACAACTCCCACCGTCCCATCGATCTTTTCCGGTCGCACAACTCAAACACCGATCAATTCGACGAATTCTGCTCCACCTCTAGATCAATAGCTGTAACCTGAAATCGAACCTTGCTCATAATACCACTTGTTAGAATAAATACGAGGCATACTGTCGATCATCCGAGGACCAAGCAATCACACGAGCACGACACCGAGGTTTGTTAACGAGGTTCACCATCATGGCTACATCCCCGGGGCTTGACTACGGGCGCTCCTCCCCATGACACCGTCACAATACCGCACCCCGTCCGCCCTGCCGCCGGCTCCTCCGCGTGCCCGTGCTATTATGTTGGCATATGTTACATCGTGTGTCTACCCTCGCTATATAAGAGAGGCCGAGGATACAAGTGTCCTACTAGGACACGACTCCATATCCTATCAAAACACAATACAACTCTAACACTCGTCATGTTTCACATCTAACTATGATTAGATAACTGATGTCGTGGTTTCTGCACGTATTTTAAATGCAACACTCATTTTTCCCAAATTGGACCAAACCTCCTTCTTGAAAGCCGCAAGGTTTTTTCAAGTACCAACAATTTCTCATCCTAGGGTTTTGAGGCAGGCTTTGTACACCGTATAATGCATCTTGTGAGTAGTGGACACACGGCTGTTACCATTAACGGTGTGATGGGCAACTTTTTTCGCAATAAACGAGGACTAAGGCAGGGAGACCCGAGTTCTCCTGTGATTTTCAACTTTGTTGCCGATACCTTGGCGGCAATGATCAATCGTGCGCGGGCAGCGGGCCACATTCGAGGTTTGGTCCCTCACCTCATTCCTGGAGGAGTGACCCACCTCCAATATGCGGACGATACGATGTTGCTTTTCGAGCCAAATGATCTTAGCATTGCTTCAGTTAAACTCCTTCTTCTCGCTTTCGAGATCCTCTCGGGTCTCAAGATCAATTTCCTCAAAAGTGAAGTGATCACCATAGGGATGGATGACCACTCGAGTGTTAGGATCGCGAATCTGCTGAACTGTAAACGCGGACGTTTCCCGATCAAATACCTGGGACTGCCCATCTCGACTAAAGGCCTAACCATAGCGGAATGGGAACCGCTCTACGGGAAAGTGGTCAATAGGGTTAGTCCATGGAGGGGAAGATTCATGTCCTCGGCGGCAAGAATCATTCTGACTAACTCGAATCTTTACTCTCTCCCAATTTTCACTATGGGGATGTATCTGTTGGCTGACGGTGTTCATGCCAAACTTGACACACCTCGGTCTCGATTCTTTTGGGAAGGAGTTGGAACCAAACGCAAATACCACCTAGTTAAATGGGCGGCCGTCTTCCGTCCTAAAAAGATGGGAGGGCTAGGTGTCACAAACTCCAAACTAATGAATGTAGCTCTATTAGCCAAATGGTGGTGGAGGCTAGCTCATAACGAGTCGGGACTCTGGGCTAGCATTCTACGGGCCAAATATTTCCCAGACGGAAACGTCTTCAAGGCCCAAACCACTGGATCTGCATTTTGGAAAGGGATCCAAGCAGTTCGTCCGGCCTTTACACTTGGGGCACAGTTCGGCGTCAACAGTGGAGAGTCCACGCGTTTTTGGCTAGATCATTGGTGGGATAGTGCACCGTTGTGGCAATCTCACCCTGATCTTTACCATCTTGCCACGGACACCAATATTTTGGTTGCCGATTCCCTTAGAGTCCAGCCGCCGGCGATCGTCTTTATGAGAACCTTGGGGCCGGACGAGGCTGCTCGTTGGGATAGCCTAGTGACGGCCTGGGGTGACCTTAGTCTGTCCAATGAGACTGATTCCATCACTTGGAAACTTACGACATCTAAGCAATTCACGGTAAAATCACTGTACACCAAGATAACCGAAGGACACATGCTGGATACGACCAGGGGGCTATGGAAGGCGGGCTTGCCGCTGAAAATCAAAATTTTCATGTGGCAGATGGTGCGGAACCGGTTACCGTCCTCGGATAACGTGGCAAAACGCAATGGGCCGGCAGATGGTACCTGTACTGTCTGCGGATGTGGGGAAGACGCAAACCATGTTTTTTTCCGATGCGCGATGGCCAAGTTTGCCTGGAGCGCGGTCCGTGAGACCTTCTCGCAAACGTGGAACCCTCAATCTACCGCTGAACTCCTCTCTATTCTTAAAGCTCAAAAAGGGACCAATGCACGTATTCTGTGGAGATGCGTTGGGATGCTGTTATGGTCCCTTTTGACGGTTAGGAATAAGATTACAATTGAGCATAAGTTCCCGAACCATCCAGCTGATATCTTCTGCAAATGTCACTTATTCCTACAGGTCTGGATGCCGTTGGGGAAAATGCGTGATGAGCCGTGCATGAAAGCAGTGATGGAGCAGATCAAGACGGTGACGATGATGGTGCGACATACCTGAGACACACCTCACCGAACCACCTAGCTGCTGATGTATTTTGGGAACCAAGACCCTCTTTCTATATTCGGCTATATCTATCTTGAGGGCTTTTTGGTGCAAGCTACTTTGTCGTATGAACTCTATTTTCGGTCTGTAATATTGACTTAAACGTTGTGACGATGTTGCCTATGTGGCTTTATTAATTTAAAGCCAGACGCTCCTAGCGTCTACGTTCCAAAAAAAGGTTTGCTCATGTTTTTAAGAAGACCGAAATGTGTTTCTTGTGTTTATACCATTTCTCTGCACTCTGCAGTGACTCTGCACTCTTCACTCTTCTAGGTACGCTGATCTCGAACATGAAAAGGATGAGAATAGAAGGCCAGAACATGCATATATCTCTACAACAAACTTTCCTTGCTTAGATATATCTATGAAACAACAACTTCACACCAATAAATCAAAAGAGAAATTTCTTCAAACAGGTTGTGGACAACGTGAGTGGGTATAGTCCATTATATCTACTAAAATCCAAATGGACGGATTGGTTAGTGAGCTTGCAGAGTGATATAAAGTAGAAATATAGGATCCTAAATCTTTTTTCGTCGGCCAACACAAACAATCTGAAGACTTAACAGAATAAATGCAAAGAGAAAAAAAGGCAAACCTTATTGTGAAAATTTGAAGCAGATGAGCCTCGTCAAAGTTTTGTACATTATACTGCCGTTCCATCGCAATATGGCACCCATGCATCAAAGAAATGCCAGCCGCCGAGCCTCCGCCGAGCCAGCTGCATCATCCTACCAAGGAGCCGCCGCGCCCGGCAGAGAAAGGCCCCCCAACGCCATGGAAGTGGACACTTCAGTTCTCTTTATTTCCAGTTTATAGTACTGGTCCTGCAAGTCACATCAGGTCATTCTATTTTAGAAAGAAACCAAATATTGTTACTCAGAGAAAGACATTAGTGTAGCTTTGATAGCAATGACAACATACCATGATTTCACCAGGGTCAACGGCTGATAATTATGTGATTGTTGTATTTGTTGCCTAGTGATCACCCTGTGAGCCGGTGCACGCCATGGAAGTGGACACTTCAGTTCTCTTTATTTCCAGTTTATAGTACTGGTCCTGCAAGTCACATCAGGTCATTCTATTTTAGAAAGAAACCAAATATTGTTACTCGGAGAAAGACATTAGTCACTAGTGCAGAACCGGGCAATAGCACCGGTTCGTAAGGCCCTTTAGTGCCGGTTCCATAACCGGCACTAAAGTGTGGGCACTAAAGCCCCCCCCCCCCCTTAGTACCGGTTCAGCACGAACCGGTGCTAAAGGGCAACCACGTGGCACGAGCAAGCTCCGGGGGCCGGGAGCCCTTTAGTAACCAACCGGTACTACAAGATTTGGTTTCTTTTTGGTTTTATGATTTCTTTTTCATTTAATTTTGTGTTTTCTATTTAATTCTTTTTCGTTTGCTGGTATTTTACGATACTACACATAGTACACGTTATATATATATATATATATATAGCCGGTCTATTCTCATAACATTATGAGAATAATATTCTCATAACACTTCCGAACTGCATTGCAAACTTGCATTGGAGAGCTAAACGCACCGCACCACAGAGACCAGCGAACTTCATGTTGAAAAAACTGTACGTGTTGTTTTTTCTGTATCTTTTTTGCTCTAGTTTTTTAACCGTTTATCGGAATTATGCGTGTAATATACCGTTGAAAAGCTATGGAGTAGACGCATATTCGCCATGTTGAACACTTTTCCAAATTCATCATAGTTTAAGAGCAGTTTCGAAAATCGTGCGGCTCACAACGAATAGCAGCGAGCGTTTTTTGGCGTTTTTTTCTAAACCGCTCGTCGGAACGAAACATATGATACACCGTTGGAAAGGTATCGTCGCCACGCATCTTTTTCGTATCTATTATTTTTTCTAATTCGCTACGGTTTAAGAGCAGTTTTGAATTTACTAAATCGCGGAATTGTTTTTTTCGAATTTTTTCAAATTTTCGGTACTGTTTTCACTCTAGTTTTTTAACCGTTTGTCGGAACAAGGCGTGTAATATACCGTTGGAAAGCTACGAACGAGGCGCAACTTTCATATGTTGAAATGTTTTTGAGATTCGTTACGGTTTTTAGTTAAATTTGAAAATCGTGCGGCTGACTACGAACTGCAGCGCGTTGAGAAGTGTTTGAGAAGTGAGCTGCTTTCCGATGTGTGTTTTGTTTTTTTATCACGAAGTGAACCGTATTACTCTTTTTGTGTTGTTTTTTGCGCGAGTTTGAAAAGTGTTTTGAGAAGGGAGCTGCTTTCCGATGTGTGTTTTGTTTTTTTGATCACGAAGTGAACCGCATTACTCTTTTTGTGTTGTTTTTGGTAACAATTTTTTTTTGAGATTCCGCTATTTTTTTTTTTTGCATTTTCATGTTTGAGAAGTGAGCTGCTTTCTGATGTGTTTTTGTTTTTTGATCATCAAGTGAACCACAAAGGTTTTTATTGGCCAACTTTCATGAGAGAACAAAGTGAGCTGCAAAGAGTCCTTTTGCAATGGACTTTTTTAGACCAAAGTGCACTGCATTTGTTTGTTTTTTAGACCAGTGAACTGCATGTTTGAAAAAAGTGTACGTGTTGTTTTTTCGGTACCTTTTTTGCTCTAGTTTTTTTAACCGTTTATCGGATTATGCGTACAATTTTTTTTGAGATTCTGCTATTTTGTTGTTCCGCTATTTTTTTTTTTGCATTTTCATGTTGGGGGCAAGTGAACGGCATCACTTAAAAAAGGAACACTAGAGCTTGTTGAAATGAACTTCTCAACAAATATTTCATTTTATTTATTGTTTTACCTAAAAAATGAACCGTGGGGATGAGATAAGTGGGCTGCAATTTTCAGTTTCCCAAAGTAAACCACCAAAACATATTTAGCGAAGTCTGGTGTCGTCTGGGCTCAGACTAGCACTTCCGTTTTGGAAGCAGGTTTCTTATCTTATAATAAGAAAAACGGAGTATGCTTTCTGCAACAAGAGTAAACAGACGCCAAATACGATGATGTCAACAGCCAAACAGTTTACTACAGATCCAAAAGGTTCAGGCCAATTGAGCCGTGCTTGCTCGCTCACCACAAAGACCAAAACTGGAGCAAGTTTGGAGTGTGTAGGCACATTATCCATCCCGTTCACAGCAACATGCGGTACATTATTGCTGAACGACAAGTCCTAAGAGCTTCAACCATAGTTCATTCCACAAGTTAAGAGACACGCCCACTTTCACAAAAACAAGTGCAGAGTGGTGATCGTGTGCGCAGATTCAGATCCCATCTAGTATGGCTCCACCGATGCGCGGAACTTGAGGCCGGCGTACACAGCGGCAGCGCCCAGCTCTTCCTCGATCCTCAGAAGCTGTTCCAATTGGAAAAGAAATAACCCCTTAGTGTAAATTTGGGATACTCAACATGCTACCGAAACCGAAAAAAAAGAACGAGACATAATAATTGCTCAAATAAACACATTATACTGAACAAGAGAATATCATCAGAAACCAAACATGAACTATTAGTCTAACGAAATAACTCTGTCAGAGACAAACACAGATGAGAAATCATTCTTAAATGAGCACATTACATCAATCAAAAGATTAAAGCATGGGAAGAAGAATTTCTTTTTTCATAATTGTAAGAGGTCATGTTGGTCAACAGAATTATATCAGGAATTACAGGAAAGCCACTTGCCTGGTTGTACTTGGCAAGACGCTCTGAGCGGCAGGGAGCCCCGTTCTTAATCTGACCCTGTTGCACATGAAGAAACATTGGTCAGTTACTCCCTAGAAGGTCTATGAGCATTTTGACCAATCTCATTAAATTTCTGATCGCACTGCAAGTCTGGTGTTGCCTGGACTGCAATGCAAGGAGAGGAGGGGCAACTCGTCGGGGGTAAGAGGGGGCGCGTGAGATCAGCTGGTGGAGGCCCTTGCTGGGAGATCCAAGCACCTAGGATGTGGGCTGCAATGCAGTGTTTGTGCACTGCACATGCATGTGGGTGGAATTTGGATGGTGTGGCACTCACCGCCGGCACCACGGAAGTGCAGTCCGTCGATGGTACCAATGGGAGCAGTCAGCCGCTGCACACGTTGCCGCGATTGGTGGAAGAGGTTGGAAGGCACGGGGCTGTCGTCTCCCCTCGATCTAGCTCTCTGCCGCGAGGAAAATGGACTGGGGCTGGATCCACCCACCAACTCCGGGCTGCGCAGGATGGTGGGCACCGGCAGGAGGTCGACTGGATCCGGCCACGTCGGCGCAGCAGGAGGTCACCGGGGCTGTGGATCCGACCACCACAACGCAGAAGGTGGTCGACGCGAATCGTGAGCGGATCGTGAGCGCCCGAACACGAGGCAGGTAGGGGAGAAGATCGACACGGGAACGGGAAAGGGAATCGGCTCGTACCCTTGGGCTGCTCGTAGGTGATGGTGGCCACCGTACCGTCCTTGCTCCCGACGACGCCTCCCTTGCGGACGCGCTGGTCCTTCGCCGCGTCGAAGGAGACCTCACCAGATCTGAGACCAGAGCAGGCGAGAGGGGAGGGAGAGGGGAAGGTAGCGCCATGGCCGGCGGGGTTGGGGGTGGTGGTGCGGGGGGTGGGAGTTGGTGCGGCGGCGGAGCATAGGGGGAGAGAGAGAGGAGTGGGTGGTTGAGGAGAGGATAAGGTGGGGTGGGATTTTTTCTTAGCTCGTGTAGTTCGTTCGGTTCCTTCGCGGTCGCAGAAGGAGGCGGGGAGGGGAGGTGCGGCGGCTCTCCTGGCCGCTCCCGCGGTAGAAGGCGGGGAGGGGAGGGGGAGGGTGTTATGAGAATAAGCCCCGGTGTTAGGAGAATAGACTCTTAAGGGGTGTTAGGAGAATAGACCCACCC
>LR738710.1:943230609-943271537 GCA_902687465.1 Secale cereale
TCATGGTCATTTAGCTCTCTCAAAACAAATTAGTCAATGAATGAAAAATACAAAATGAATTCAGAAAGGGCTAATAATTGATGATGTGGATTTGAATGGTGCATTTTGAATACACAAAAAGTCTGGAGTTCAAAAAAATGCAATGCATTTGTATCATACGAGTTTTCGTCCTAAACCCTGATACTTTGAAAGAGATTGTCCATTTTGTACACGAAGTGCATCCAGTTTTTGCCGTGACCCTCTCTACTTTTTTGCACATGCCATGTGGGTGAAATGATGATACCACGCCAAGTTTCAACCTTTTCAGAGTTCAATTTGTACTGCTTTTCAATTTCACGGTCATTTAGCTCTCTCAAAACAAATCAATAAATGAATGAAAAATACCAAATGAATTCAGAAAGGGCTAATAATTGATGATGTGGATTTGAATGGTGCATTTTGAACACACAAAATGTCTGGAGTTCAAAAAAATGCAATGCCTTTGTATCATATGAGTTTTCGTCTTAAACCCTGATACTTCGAAAGAGATTGTCCATTTTGTACACGAAGTGCATCCAGTTTTTGCCGTGACCATCTCTACTTTTTTGCGCATGCCATCTGGGTGAAATGATGATACCACGCCAAGTTTGAACCTTTCAGAGTTCAATTTGTACTGCTTTTCAATTTCACAATCATTTAGCTGTCTCAAAACAAATCAGTAAATGAATGAAAAAAATACCAAATGAATTCAGAAAGGGCTGATAATTGATGATGTGGATTTGAATGGTGCATTTTGAACACACAAAAAGTCTGGAGTTCCAAAAAAGGCGCAATGCTCGTTAATTAGCTTCAAGCCTTTCAGAAGAGTATACAAAGCACTGCACATAGCTCCGTGCAGTCTACACTATTACTCAAGGTTTGAAGCTAAGCAACGTGCAGGTGAACATTGCGCCTCTCCCACATTGTCTGTGCACTCAAGGCTTATAAACCGCTCCTAGTGCCTCTCTCTTGGCGAGATGGGATTAAAAATCAGCTTACTAAGATACTCTAGTACCGGTTCATGCCATGAACCGGTACTAAAGGTGCCTAGCCTGACAACAGCCTGACACAGCATCATTAGTACCGGTTCGTGGCATGAACTGGTACTAGAGGTTGCCCACGAACCGGCACTAATGATCTTCGCCCGCCTAGCCGTTGGAACCGGTACGGTACTAATTGTCCAGTTTGTACACGAAGTGCATCCAGTTCAAAAAAATGCAATGCCTTTGTACATGCTATGTGGGTGAAATGATGATACCATGCCAACTTTTAACATTTTCAGAGTTCATTTTGTAGTGCTTTTCAAATGATGTTAAAAAATGCATTGACCATCATTGATCTTTTTGTGTACAATTTAAATTGTCAATAGGAGTCCTCACCGGTTTAGGAACTGGTGATGACTCCTATTGCAGCCACAAATCCTACACATAGAGTTCAATGAAGATCAAGTGGTTGTGATAGTTTGAGAAATAACATATTTAAGGTGGTAAAATCTCTGTTAGACGAGCGAGGTGGGACTAAAAAAGCGCTGTAGAACGAAGTGAGTAGAACCCTTTTGTACCGGTTCCTGGCACGAACCGGTACTAAAGGTTCTGGTGGGCCCCCAGCCTAACCACAACCTGCAACAGCCTCTTTAGTACCGGTTCGTGCCAAGAACCGGTACTAAATGTTCACCATGAACCGGTACTAATGATCGCCGCCGGCCTATCCTCTGGAACCGGCACTAATGGTCCCATTAGTGCCGGTTCAGTTGCAAACTGGGACTAATGCGCTCTACATTTGACCCTTTTTCTACTAGTGAGTGTAGCTTTGATAGCAATGACAACATACCATGATTTCATCAGGGTCAACGGCTGATAATTATGTGATTGTTGTATTTGTTGCCTAGTGATGACCCTGTGAGCCGGTGCTTATCTCAATTTGATGGGATCTTGCAGTAGATCTGAGATATTGTGAAATTTGTCAACACAAATGCTGGATTATTGAAAATTAGTTGCACAGATGGATCATTTGTGCTGTGTGTACCTTCCTAGAATAGCCGCCGCTTCAGAAATAGTTGGATTTATGTACCATCGAGTTGCCAGACAGGACTTGAATGGCAAGTTTCCTATACAAAAAATTTAACGGGTAATTTTAATTTCTTATCTAAATTGTGCAGGATGGATATAAAGATGAGGATAAGTACTTACATTAAATTCATGTACTGGCATGCCAACAAATAGAACTATAATGGGTTCTTGAGCAGACCACCTTTTTAGCTTGTCTGCATCAAGGGCATCTGCTAATTTTCCCCAAAGCGTCACAACGGCGGGCATTCTGGAAAGATATATCATTGTTTCAGTGGAGAGATAAGAACACGGAATGAAAAATGATAAAAGTTGGCGCCCGGGAACCTTCTGGTCCCCTTTCGGCACTTCCTGGCTTCTTCTGGTCCAAAAATAACCTCCGTTGAGTTTCAGGTCGATTGGGCTCCGTTTGATATTCCTTTTCTGCGGTACTCTAAAACATGGGAAAAACATAAACTAGCAATGGGCTCTGGGTTAATAGGTTAGTCTCAAAAATCATATAAAAGTGTATATAAAAGCCCATAAAACATCCTAGAAGGATAATATAATAGCATGGAACAATCAAAAATTATAGATACGTTGGAGACGTATCATGGACTTAGAAGATTTTAATGATGCTTGTAAACTCCCACAGTGGGGTAATTGGCAGGCCCAAGATGCGATTCTATCCCGATCACGTGACACTTACGTGATTGGGGCATAACCGCATTTCGGGCGCTTAGCAAGATGGATATCATTACATCGTACCATTACATACATACCTGGGGGATACAACAATACATACAAGTCACATGAATACAACAACATCAATACAAAGTATCCGACTACGGATACAAACATGAAAAGCACAAAGACATCCATCTACTATCCCAGGCTGCCGACCCGGAACCTAACCCAAGACTGAAGAAGAAGAAGAACTCCAACAAAAGAACAACGCTCTCACGTCAAGTCATCGGAAACCTGCACCTACAACTGTTGTGGTAGTAACTGTGAGCCACGAGGACTCAACAATCCCATAACCATGGGTAACAAGACTATCAAAGCTTAATGGGTAGGAAGAGGTAAAGTGGTGAGGTTGCAGCAGCGGCTAAGCAAAATATATGGTGGCTAACTTACGAGTACAAGAATAGGATGAGCATCTACGCAAACGGTCGCAACTAGTAATGATCGCTAAATATCCTGAACTACATACGAGTCAAACATAACCCCACCATGTTCTCTTCTCAAAGTGAAAAGAGACAGTCACGGTTACTCACACCGTTGTGTGTATTACTTCGGATCATCTGTCAAGTTTTCTACAACCGGACATTAAAAAATTCCAATCTGCCACATAACCGCGGGCACGGATTTCAAAAGATCATAACCCTGCAGGGGTGTCCCAACTTAGCCCATCACAAGCTCTCACGATTAGCTGAAGTGATAAATATAATATCATCACCCCTTATCTTAGGGAAATCCGATCAGGCTCGGCATCCCGGTGCACAAGACATTTCGACAATGGTAAAACAAGTCCAGCAAGACCTCCCGGCGTGCCGACACCCTGATAGTAGCCGCGCGTATCTCGTCTCAGGCCACGACCGGATGAGCATAGCGTACAGCAGCCAAACCCCAAGTTTCCAAGGGGGGGGGGGGCGCCGCACACGACTCTATTTGGGACCAACACCATCAGCACTGGCCCCCCTGCTATGTAGAAAGAAATCCTCGGGTAGCGCTAACTCCCTATGCAATTTAATTAATTAATTAAGTTGTTATTATGAGCAAATTAAAACCAATGTTGGGCCTTGCTGGAGCAGTTTTATTCAAAGACGAACTGTCAAGGGGTCCCCATATACCCATCGTGTAAGGAACGCAAAATCAAGAAACATAATGCCAGTTTATCGGCACCTAAGGTGGCATGAGTGGAACAAAACACCGAGCAAAAGGCCAAGCCTTCCACCCATGCCCAGTATATAGGTGTGTTATTAATAATAATAGATATTGTGATATTCCAACAACAAGTTCCCTCCTGGAACGATCTTCATCTTCACCTGCAACTAACAACGCTATAAGAGGGGCTGAGCAAGCGGGTAACATAGCCAAACAATGGTTTTGCTAGGAAGGTTTCAAATGTTAGAGGTTTCGTGGCAACAAGGAGAGGCTGACAACAATGATGGGTAGCGCGACATGTAACGATAGCATCGAGACACTAAGCAATGGCAATGATAGTAAAGGTATCCAAGGGTATGGTCATCTTGCCTGAGATCCCGCAAGGAAGAAGAATGGTTCCGTGAAGAAGACGGAGAAGAAGCCTTGAAGAAGAACCACGGGTAGACGAACGAATCATCACGAACGCAACGGAACAAGCACTAACGAGAAGAAGCAAGCAATACGGTAAACAAACCACTCAAGAACATGACAATATGCACTACCAAGTAGGATGCACGACAAGTCTACTTATGATGCACAGAAAGTCTACACAGGAAGCAAAACATGGCAAGGTAGGAAGCACAGCAAAACAGCACAAGTTTATATATGATGCAATACATGGCAAGGTATGATGCATGACAAATCTATACAGGAAACACAACATGGCATGGTAGGAAGCACAGAAAACATCACAGGAAACATGGCAATGTGCTTAAGCAAGTATGAAGCAAACAAGTCTATATAGGAAGCACAGCAAGTCTATACAGGAAGCATAACATGGCAAGGTAGGAAGCGCAGAAAACATCACAGGAAACATGGCAATGTGCTTAAGCAAGTATGAAGCAAACAAGTCTATATAGGAAGCACAACAAGTCTATACAGGAAGCATTACATGGCAAGGTAGGAAGCATAGAAAACACCACAAGTTTATATGATGCAATACATGGCAAGATATGATGCATGACAAATCTAAACAGGAAGCACAACAAGTCTATACAGGAAGCATAACAAGTCTATACAGGAAGCATAACATGGCAAGGTAGGAAGCACAACATGGCAACGGTGCAAGATGCACCCAAACACCAACCAAACTCACTCCAAACATGAAAAAAATATGATATTATGATTCTACATGCAAAATCACACAAGTTTCATATAAGGAACACTCCAAACGGAGCAACGGGCTAAAAGATACACATGAAACAAGATATAACAACAAGCTGAAATTAACAGCCACATAGCAACTTTGGAGCATGATAAATATAAGCTACAACACTCAAACATGGTGATAAGAAGCATGAACATGAAGTAGACATATCCTACAGGAAATAACTCCATTGGAGCATCTCCATAGGAGGCATGGATCAATAGCAACAAGCTACAACATTTTGATCATGACACTAAAAACCTGACAGCAATATTTTATAGCAACTTGGGAGCAAGAAATAAATAAGCTAAAGCAAGTCAAATGAGCAAGTGAAGGCATGAATGGATAGACAACAACATATACAACAAGGATTGATCAATAGCCACACCAAAACTATCATGGATTTTCCTAGAACAACAAGCAAACATAGCATCCGGATATTACAGATTCCAGACTTAGTGAAATTTCACCAAGTGTTAAAACAGCAGTATTATCATGGCATGTTTGTGAGCAAGTTTAAGTCACCTCAAAGCATATCATGGCAAGAGGTTTGCACCACAGCAAAGTACACATGATGGGGAGTCCAAAACATATAAGCATGCAACAAGGGGACAACCACATCAATAGCAACGAGCTCCTCAACTAGGCATCTCGTAACAAGTTTCAGTACATAACAGCCAAATGCACTTTTTCAACATAGATAAACATGGCAATATGAACTCAAACAAGCATGCTATAGCAACCAACATGTAGAGCATCTCATGATGAACATTTTGACATATCATTTGCATCATTTGGATAAACATGCACCAAGTTATCATATCTCAAACATAGCAACAAAATAACAAGTAGCAGCAGTTTATAACAAGTAGCACTCTTGCAACAGATATTAAAGCATCTAGATGAACTCAAATGAGCATGGCACAAAGGAACAAAGTGTAGAGCATAATACCACGATCATTTTGACATATCATACACTCAATTTGGATCACCACACAAAAAGATATCATCATGCAAAGATGCAACAAAATGCTGACGGAAAAAGGACTTAGCAGATTTTATACTCCGAAAAAAACGGCGCAAGATAGTTAAACTACGCGCGGGCGAGAGATAGGGGTCTCACCACTGGGCTGAGGCCCAGGCCAGAAGAGGTGAGGCAGGCCGGCTTGGAGAGGCGCGGCCCACGCGGACGGGGAGAAGGCCCGAAGGGAGGCTGGGCTTGGCTGGGAGCAGGCCGGCCTGGCGGAACTGGGCCTCGCGGCCCACCTGGCCGGGGCGCTAGCAGGGGCCGGCTGGATCGCAGCGGAGCCCAGCGGGGCGACGGGAGCGACCGGGCGGAGCGAGCTCCCGATGGCCGACGTCGCGGCGGCGGCGGCTGCCATGGCCGGCACCGGCGACGGGGAGGTCCGGGGAGGTCGGGGCCGGCTGGATTCGGCGGCTCCTCGCCAGATCTGGCCGGGGCGGCGGCGACCTCGAGGTGGCGCGGAGGCGGCTGCCGGCGGCGAGGGCTGCAGGGTCGCCGGCGGGAGATGCGAGGAGGGGCGGCGCTGGCATCCGGGCGGCAGGGTGCTGGCCGGAGGTGGCGAAGGCGGCGGGAGCTTGGGGAGGCAGAGCTGCGGCGCTCGGGCGGGTGCCTCGGGCGAGCGGGCGGCGAACGGGATCCGGGCCCGGGCGGGCCAGATCTGGGCTTCCGCGGGCCCGCGCGGTGGGGAAGAAGGTGGCGGCTGCGGCGGAAGCACGACGCGGCAAGGGTGGAAGCACGGCGCGGCGAGGGTGGAAGCACGTCACGGCGAGGGTGGAAGCACGACACGACGACGGTGGAAGCACTGGGCGGTGGCGGTGGAAGCACTGCGCGGAATTTGAGGAGGGAGGTAGGGGAAGGCCAAAAATGGACTAGGGGGAGTCCATTTATAGTAGGAGGGCTAGGGTTTGGAATTTGGAGGGGTTTTAGAGCGTTCCGGAGCCATCGGATCGTGATCCAACGGCAACGGAGCAAAGGGGAAGTAGGCTGGGCCTAGGGGAGGTTAGTGGGCTGTGCAGAGGGCCTTGGGCTTAGGGAAGAGAAGAGAGAGGAAGGCCCGCGGAGGTTTTCAGAGACCGAAAACGTCCGACGAAATAACCGGCGACTAGTGCCGCTATATATATCTGTTGGGCTATCAAACGAGCTCCGAATGCGATGAAATTTGGCAGGCGGCCTGTCTACACTATAATAAGACCACACGCCAAGTTTCAACCCATTCCGAGAACATTTTTCGGCCACTCACAAAATAAATATTCGGAGGCACCGCGGGCGCGTGCAAGTGTGTCTGGGCTCAGAACGGACAACGGAAAGGACGAGGGAACTCGGGCGGATGCAAGTTTTGAAAACATGCTGATGCAACACACATGATGACATGGCAAGATGCAACACGCAAGCAGATGACAAGGCAAAGGCAATGAAAACGAATAACTGGCTGACAACTGGCGCACCGGTCTCGGGGTGTCACAACACTCCCCTACTAACAAGAGATCTCGTCCCGAGATCTTAGGAACGAGACGGGAGAGAAAAAGGAAGAACAAAGTTCTTCAAGGACAAAAGGGTGAAACCAAAGAACGTTGAGAGGTTGAACAATATGAGAGAAGGATACAACGGAGATGAATGAAGTTGCAAACACTTCGTTAGACAAGAGGAACAGGAAATGCGACGAGAATCCAAAAGGTTGAAGGAATAAGAATGAATTCGAAACCACTCCGGTTAAAAGCGATAGAAAAGAAATCTTCATGAAGGAATTCGGGCAGCACTCCGGCTGAAACTAATAGAAAAAGCACACCGGTTGAACATGAATGGAATAGGACAAGAACTGAGAAGATGAAATGAAAACATGATGAGATGAACAAGAAATTCCTCCAGAAGAATTGAAATGATGGAATTAAAAGAATGGAGAAGAAGATGACAACTTCCATCACGAATGAATTGAAAGGGCATCTTCACAAAAAGGCTTGAACGGAGTTGTTGAAAATCAACGACGAAAAGAATTAACATATTGTGGACTTATGGAAATCATCTCAAAACTTGAGGTGAATAATGCCACAACCAAAAGATGGATAATGCTTGAGCTTGAACCAAAAGAATTTGATGAACACTAGAAGAATGAATTAAATGATGAAGAACCACCATGAAGAACTCCGGTAATGAAAGGATGATGAAGGATGAAAAAGAATAAGAATAAGCCTTGCGATGATTAGACGCGGTTCCGACGAGATAGCCGAGAAAAACTTGAACTCCAGAAAGAAAAGATGAAAGGACTTGGAACTAGAATTTATTCGTCAAGAATAAACTCCGAAGAAAGGAATAAATCAACTTGATGAAAAGAATAAGAATTATGTTATGCTTATCCTCCACCAATAAATTGATGAGAAGCAATGGACTTGCACACTACTTATTCTTGTTGAAAAGGATTAAAGAGAGGATATATCGCGAACTCAAGAAAGTCTTCTTGAACCACCGGTAGGAATGAAATAAAAATGAATTGATTGATATGATAGCACCAGAAAAAGAATTGTTGAGCGAATCACCGTAAGGAATTGAAGCCGAGTGAAGAAAAATGAATGAACCATCGGGAAGAATTAATCGAATGATGAAAAGAACAAACCACCACGAAGAATTACAATCGGGTGAAGAACGAGAATGACCACCGTAAGGAATGAAATTGAACGATGCAAGAGGACAAGCTACCATGAAGAATTGAAATTGAGTGAATACGATGAATCGCCGGAAAGAATAAAGCACTTGGGGAATTTAGATGACGAGCACGAAGAGAACGCGAACTGATTAAGAATACTTGAACGGAGCACCAGAAGAATGTGAGACGAACGAAGAGGCATCAATGAAGAATATTTGGAGGACGAAGTTGAAAACTGAGAACGAAGAAATCTTCTGAAATGATGGTCTTCGAAGGAACACAATGAAAAGAGTTGATGAAATACTCCGGAAAATGATAAGAAGAACGGTTGAACCAACGATGAAAAGAATTAAAAGCGATCTTGGAGAAGGTATATGACTGATGGAATCCATACTTACGTCACACTTGAAAAAATTGGAACACTCCGGGAAATTAGAAGAGTCAGGTAAGATCCTGGAAAAGACCTGTGGGTTAGGGCCCACCGAAGGGAGAACTCCGTTGAAAAGGATTGAAAGGGAGATGATGCACCGGAATGATAGAATGATTCAAATGAGGTGACAACCTCGAATTAATCGGAAGACAGGCGAATATCCTGAGATTTCTTCGGAACTCCGGAATAATTAAATAGTGAGAGGCGAGTAAGGCAGGGGACACGCTTGAGCCGAAGAAAGGATAAGAACAACACCGAGAACAAATTGAATTGGATTCACCGGAAAAAGAAGAAGAGGTGAAGAATATCAACCGAGAGGAGAATTCCTCGGAGAAGAAAAGAGAAGAATGATGACGAGCTAGACGAGAATTCACCAGTTGAAATAACTGAGGAAAGAATGCAAAGGATTCAAACGAGTAGGATGGATACCCGATTAAGGAATCCGGCTCCGAGAAGCAAAAAGGGTGGGTGGGTGGGAAAAAGAAAGAACACAACAGACGGGGAAAACACCGTCGGTTGGAAGAACTGAGGGTCGAACTTGCAAAGAAGAAGAGGGTTGAATCCACTTGACGAGAGATGCACCAGATGAAAGAACTAACAACGCAACAAACGAAAAACTAACCACGAGATCCTAAAAAAAATTGAAGGGGAAGAGAAGTAATTCAAAACACCTACGTCAAGATTCCTCACCAGAGCGATGATGGGACAGGGGAGTAAAAAGAATTCCTACTCTCCGATATAACTAGACTCCGAAAAAGTTTGTGCTAGACTCAACAACGGCCAAGCTACGATCAATCAAGGGGGCTCCTATGGCCGGTCGAGGCTCTGATACCAACATGTCAGGCCCAAGATGCGATTCTATCCCGATCACGTGACACTTACTGTGACGACCCCGGCTTAATCGTGCACTAATCATACACGCAAATGCACACGATCAAGCCTAAGGACTCACGTGAAGGAATCACAACACAACTCTAAAACATAAATAATACATACAAGTCATATATTACAAGCCAGGTCATTAAGCGAACCATATGGAACGATATGCAGATTCAGCTTGCGTAATTCCTCATAAAGACGAGGTTGAGCTCGCTTAACCTTGAGGTTGGTGCTGTATGACTTGCGACTCAAGGCATCGGCCATCACATTAGCCTTGCCAGGGGTATAAGAAATACCACAGTCATATTCAGAAATAGTTTCCAACCATCGCTGTTGGCGGAGGTTAAGATCCGGCTGAGTGAATAAATACTTCAAACTTTGGTGATCAGTATAAATCGCACACCGGTTACCGAGAAGGTAATGTCGCCATAATTTCAATGCAAAGATCACTGCAGCAAGTTCAAGATCATGCACTGGATAATTCTCTTCATGCGGACGTAGTTGACGCGATGCATAAGCAACTACTCTCCGTTCTTGCATTAGGACACAGCCTAATCCTTGACGAGAGGCGTCACAATATATCACGAAGTCCTTGCGAGAATCTGGAGGAGCAAGCACTGGAGCAGAAACGAGCTTGTCCTTAAGAGCTTGAAAGCTTTCCTGGCATTTATCTGTCCACTCAAACTTAACGCCTTTGTGAAGCAGATTAGTCAGGGGCTTGGCAATCTTGGAAAAGTTCTCGACGAAGCGACGACAATAGCTTGCAAGGCCGAGAAAACTTCTCACTTGTTTGACATTCTTCGGAGGAGTCCAGTCAAGAATAGCCTGAACCCGTTCCGGATTAACAGCAATGCCATCCTTGGAAATCACATGTCCAAGGTAGGTCACTTCAGAAAGCCAGAACTCGCATTTGGAAAACTTAGCATAAAGTTGATGCTCTCGCAGCTTCTCCAGAACAAGGCGAAGATGTTCGGCGTGTTCTTCCTTGTTCTTTGAGAATACCAGAATATCATCCAGATATACCACGACAAACTTGTCGAGGTAATCCATGAATATGTAATTCATCAGGCGGGAGAAGGTAGCTGGAGCATTAGTCAGTCCAAAAGACATGACTGTGTACTCATAAGAGCCATAGCGAGTTACGAATGCAGTCTTTGGAATATCCTCTTCGCGAACACGGATCTGGTGATAACCCAACCTCAAGTCGAGTTTAGAAAACACCGGAATAATTCGACGTTTGGGTACAGGGGAATTATAATTCCAAGACGAAGGACCAGAAGCAAAGGCTCTGATCAAAAAGAAGGATAGGCTGAATAGAATTTGATGACCAATCAATCATGGATTGATTTACCGAGAACCAGCTCATATCATCCTGAAGGACGTCTGAGCCGGAAGGATGGATTAGTAGGAATCAACTGAGGATTACGAATATTCGCAATATATTGAATCAAGGGACGCATAACGATAGCGACAAGGATGTCAACGAAGGTTATATGGAATTTACCATGATGCAGACAGACAAAAATTTCAAGAGCAAGAGTCTGTAGAGGACTTTTGGGAGATCAGATAGCAATACGAAGTATTTCATGGAACACAAGAACAACTGGGAATGAATGGATCATCGGTGTTGTGAGGAATTATCCGCAGTGCGAAAGAAGCTGCACGGCAGTAGGCTCAAAGGATTCTCGGAGTACAAGGAGTACATTCGGGGTATCTTATACAGAAAGGGGTGGCTGGGAACGAAGATACAAACGGTAAGGATGTGCTGCTGTTCACGGGGATTATCGGATAGTAGAGAAGTTGCTAAAGCGGTGGCATAATGGTCTCGGGAAACTCCAACGAGTATCTTCGGAGTCTTCTGATGATGACACGCCATCTTCTGGAGTGAGGGGGCTCACCGGGAGGAATCGTTCACGAGAACCTAATGTCGGTGTTAGTAAAATCATTTAACCCGAATAGAGGAGAGATTCAGAGTCCCAGAGTAAAGACGAGGAATAAAAGATGCTATACCACCCAATTGGCGACGTGGGGCCATAAGCCACACAGCCAAGTTAGTAAAACATTTTGGACCTCTAGACTCGACTTCGGCCAAGGAGTTGGAAAGGGGTTCCTACAGGCAGTCGGCTCTGATACCAACCTGTGACGACCCCGGCTTAATCGTGCACTAATCATACACGCAAATGCACACGATCAAGCCTAAGGACTCACGTGAAGGAATCACAACACAACTCTAAACCATAAATAATACATACAAGTCATATATTACAAGCCAGGGCCTCGAGGGCTCGAATACATAACATGATGTCATACACATAGTCAGCGGAAGCGTTAGGTATCTGGGTACAGATACAACATGACAGAAGATAAGCCTTTTTCAAAGGCGGGGCAAAATAAAAGCTACGATCGAAAAGGCGCAGGCCTCCTGCCTGGGACCTCCGATCCTACTCCTGGTCGTCGTCCGCCGGCTCCTCGCAGTAGTACACGCCGGCCGGGTAGTAGTAGTAGCCAGCCTCGGGCTGGTAGTAGTAGTCGTCGACGGGGGCTGCGGGCACCATGGCTCCGTCGTCTGTTTTATCAAGTGGGTAGGACAAAAAGAGGAAGCAAGCAACCGTGAGTACTCATCCAAAGTACTCAGCAAGACTTACATCAGATCTATTCTAGCAATGCAATATTTTCAAAGGAGGCTGTATGTGGGTGGACTAGACTGCAGAAAGCCAGAGTAGAGGGGGAAAAGCCTAGTCCTAACGAAGACTAGCATCTTCAGGGTCTTGCAGCAATTAAGGGGGAAACAGAATGGTCTCATCATAATAATATATATAGTGTTTGCAGCATCATCATCATCATATCACAAGTCACCAGTTCTAGTTGTACCGAAGTGGATACAACTCCGAGTGTCCGTTACCGTAGGACAGGCTATCGATAGATTGTTTCTTCCCTGCAGGGGTGCACCAAGTTACCCACCACGCTCGCTTAACTCCGGCCGGACACACCATCAGGTCGTGCCCGCCCTCGGCTAAACCATACGCCGCAACCCGACCGGATACCGCCAGAGAGGATCGAGCACGTCGGACTAATCCTATGCCCCCGGGGGTCATGGCCGTCGCCCCGGACACTCCGTACGTTGCGAGGACGTTCGGTAGCAGACCTAGCAACCCCTTATACAAGCGCGGTTGCATCCTAAGTCCAATCCGAACGGGCCGCTCAATCGCTGACGTCGTGACGACTCCGGCTGATGTATACGACGCAGAGCACCCACTCACACCCACGTGGTGGTTAGTGCTATCGGCCCGGAGGCCTCTCGGATCAAATATCCAAATCGCTTAGTGATTTGGGAGCGCGCGGCAACGAGCAGAGCCGACGATACTGTTGGCCCCGTCGTCCCGTCTCGAGGACTTGTGACAAGGACTGGAAAAGACCGGCCACGCCTCGTAGTTATCTCGCGGGTACCCTCTCTGGTCACCCGACTCCACAGCTCACGCCTCAAAGGCACTCGCGGGTACCCCTCGGGGTCAACCCGTCTCTATCCAACAAGTGTAGTAGTCACCATAAGTGTCATCAGACGCACGATACCTCTGGCCGCACGCCTTTGTTCCTGGCGACGTCCGGCCTCGGGGATCGATACGTCTTTAAACACGGAACAGTGAACCAGGGCATCCGTGTGGTTTTATGCCGATGAGGAATCCGAGGAATCACCCTCGTTGGATTCCTAGACGACAAATCCCGATAAGGTGGTACCGGAGGAATCACCCTCGGCGGTATTCACCATAGCGGATGCACGACAAAAGCTAAGTCGGAAGTGGGAAGAGGAATCACCCTCGGTAACCCACAACGAGCTAGCTATAATACAGGGACAACATCAGAAGTGAGTTCGGAGGTATCACCCTCGTCACCCGATGTTAACTCTGCGGAGTCGAGCACATTAGGGGAGGTTGTGCGGTGAAGTGAAGAAGGTCAGGGGAAGGGGGCTCGATCGGTTGATCGAGGCAAGGGTACTATGCGAGGCAACTACGAGAGTGCGGGTCCAAAGCAGTGCTACCCAACCTATAATAAGCAGTTTAAGAACAATGACAGGTATCAACAATTTAGCAAAAACAGGCTATGCAACAGTAATAGGAGCAATAGCAGTAGCAGCAATTCTAATGCAAGAATAAGAGAGAACAGATATAGGCGATATAGGAAATGCTCAAGGGGGGGGTTGCTTGCCTGGTTGCTCGGTGGCAAAAGCAAGATCGTCGGAGGGGGAACCAATCACCGGGACAGCGTCGGTCTCGGGATCTGCGTCAGTGCCGGGCTCTACCGAGAGAGAAGAGGGGGAAGAAACAGATAAATACACAGGCATAAGCAACACAGAGCGTGCTAGGCTAACGTGCAGTGCAGGGTTGCCTAAAAACATGTCTAGGTCATATTAGTTATTTTTAAGAAATTGTTTGAATTTATTTTATTAAAGTTGGGCACTATTCATTTATCGAAAACAGGCTAAAAGTTGCATGTTCATCTAGCTAGGGGCATCTGATGGGGATAAGGAGGGCTTATCTAGATTCGTATCGAAATTCTGATCAATTTTCATATATAAATTATTTTCATCGGAGTTACGGTTTAAAAGATATGATTTTTCAAAGTTTATTTGAATTTCTGGATTTATTTAAATTAACAGAAAAAGGAAATATGACATCAGCATGATGCCATGCTAACATCAGCAAGTCAACAGGACGGCTGACCAGTCAAACCTGACATGTGGGTCCAGTGGGACCCACATGTCAGCCTCTATTACTAAAACAGGGTTATTTTTAATCTAACTAATTCTATTTATCTACTGGACCCCACCTGTCAGTGACTAATTAAACTTAATTAATATATTTTTATTTATAAAACGTTTAGTTAATTAACAGGGCGTGGGGCCCGCGTGTCAGTGGGTCAGGGGCGCCCAGTCAGCCAGTTGACCAGTCAACGTGGTCAACTGGGCGCTGGGGCCCGCTGTCAGCGACCCTGGGGGGTGGCCCCAGGTCAACCACGGCGGCCGGCCACCGGAGAATGCTCCGGCGACCATTTCCGCGGCGGAGCTCGTCGGGAGCCCGTCGGAAATTCGCTACGGGGCTCCGTTCGGGCCGTGGCTGGGCTTGTTCGAACGGGGAGCGAGTGGCGCATCTAGTGGTGGTGGTGGCCGAACCTGAAGTGGCCGGAAACGTCGCCGGCGGCGAGCTTTGGCGGAGGTGGTTTCGGGCGTGCGTCGGGCTAGTGGCTAGAGGGCACGGGGAGGCCCGTGCGCAGGTGCGTTCGGCTCCTGGAAGCACCAGGAGCAAGGTGCGGTGCCTAGCCGGCCATGGCAGTGGCCATGGCTACGAGCACGAGCTCGTCGGCGGCGGCCAGAGCGCGGCTACGGTGGAGGCTAGCTACGGCGGGCGGGGAGGCTAATGTAGAGGAACAGGAGGCGCAGGAGCTCACCGAGCGGCACACCGAAGGCCCTTGGAAGCTTAGGAGCAGCAGCACGGCGGGGTTCGTCGGAGAAGCGCCGGCGGCCGAAGCAAAAGGGGCGATGGCGTGCGGCTTCTGCGGTGCTCCCCGGCTCCTCCTGCGGGCTCCACTCGACGTAGTCGAGGACGGCGCAGCTCCACGGCACGGTGAAACAACGGGACGGCGAGGGTGGACGCGGCAGCGACGGAGACGCGGCGGCGGAGGCGCTCGGCCTCGTCAGATCTCGACGAGGGAGAGGGCAGAGAGCTTGGAGAAGAGGAGGAAATGGATGGGAATGGAGGAGGAGGGCGCTGGGGCTGGGTCTTATCCCTTCCGGCGCCCTGTGGCGGCAGGTGGCGGCCGGAGCGGCGGCGAGCGCGCGGTGGCCACAGCGGTGGCGACACGGGGGGGAAGAAGGACGAGGAGGCAGGTGGGAGTGGGTGGAGGTGGGCTGGGCTCGGCCCACTGCCAGGTAAGTGGCCTCTGGCCTTTTCCTTTTATTCGTTTTACTGCTTTTCTTTTATTTCAACAGCAAAGGAAAAAGGAAAAAGTAGGGCTATTAAATGAGGTTTGCAAAAATTGTGAGTTGGCCCAAAAATCACTTTGCAATATTCCTCACCAAATAAAATTGCTTTGGACTATTTTGGATCATTTTTTGAAATTTTCAAAAATGAATAGGCAATTAATAGTGCTGTTATAACACTGTTTAATGCCCTAGCCCATGTTTTGGAGTTACTGGTGATGTTGTTTTCAGCACCATCATTTGTTATGGAATATTTGCAACAAGGTGAACATTTTTCCATAATTTTTGGAGCAACTTCATTTTGCACATGAATTTGAATTTGAATTTTCAGAGGAGTTTTGAAGTGCTTGTTTGAACCACTGTGGTTATGCATTGCAAATGAAAGTGACTTGGCATTATTAGCAGTTGATCACAGTGATCATTACAAGGGGGTGTTACAAATTCTCCTCCCCTAAAAGAAATTCTCGTCCCGAGAATTTAGGAGGTAGAAGCAAAGAGGTCGGGGTATTCCGCCCGAAGATTTTCCTCGCGTTCCCAAGTGGCTTCATCTTCAGTATGATTCGACCACTGCACTTTCAGGAACTTGGTCGTCTTCTGGCGGGTCCGACGTTCGGTTTGATCGAGGATACGGATCGGATGCTCCTTATAAGACAGATCATCTTGAAGCTCGAGCATCTCGTGATCCACAGCACGATGCGGGGATTCCTTGAAGGATCGACGAAGTTGCGACACGTGGAACACATCGTGGATATGCGAGAATTGCGGAGGCAATTGCAGTTTGTAAGCCACGAATCCACGTCTAGCAACCACGGGAAAGGGACCAATGTAGCGTGGAGCTAACTTGCCCTTGATACCGAAACGGTGCGTGCCCTTCATAGGGGTGACTCGAAGATAAACTTGATCACCGGGATGATAAGTCAGACCCCATCGCTTGCGATCATAGTTGCTCTTCTGACGGTCTTGAGCCGCCTTGAGATTTTCACGCACGATACGGACTTGCTCTTCGGCGTGTTGAATAATGTCCGGACCAATAACTTGTCGTTCCCCAGTTTCTGACCAATTCAGAGGGGTTCGACACTTACGTCCGTACAGAACTTCAAATGGAGCCATCTTCAAGCTTGCTTGATAGCTGTTGTTATACGAGAACTCGGCATATGGAAGAGATTCTTCCCATTTCTTACCGAAGGATATAACACAAGCTCGCAGCATATCTTCAAGCACTTGATTGACTCGTTCAACTTGACCTTGGGACTGGGGGTGATAAGCTGAACTCCAACGGATATGAGTTCCCATAGCTTCTAGAAAACTTTCCCAGAACTTGGAAGTGAACAGGGAGCCACGGTCCGAGCTGATCTCTTTCGGAATTCCGTGGAGGGATACAATTCGGGAGATATACAGTTCTGCTAACTGGCTAGCAGTGATAGTCTCCTTAACTGGCAGGAAGTGTGCAACCTTTGAGAGTTGGTCGATGACGACAAGAATGGCATCGTTACCCTTCTGGGACTTAGGAAGTCCAGTAATGAAATCCATCTGCACCTTATCCCATTTCCAAAGCGGAATAGGAAGAGGTTGCAGAAGTCCAGCAGGCTTCTGATGTTCTGCCTTCACGCGACGACAGACATCGCATTCAGCAACATGACGAGCAATATCCCGCTTCATATTAGGCCACCAGTACCTTTGGCGGAGATCACGATACATCTTAGTACTACCAGGATGAATGGACAGCGGTGTATCATGTGCCTCCTTCATAACCTTGTCAGTCATTAGGTCGTAACGAGTTACGACAATGCGACCTCGGAAATACAAGGTTCCATCTTCGGATACTGAGAAATCCCTATATTTCGGAAGATGCAGTTCCTGTTTTATAACATCAACGAAAGCATCTTTGGTTTGCGCTACCTTGACAGCCTTCTCAAGATCCGGCTGTATCACAAGGTCATTAAGCGAACCATATGGAACGATATGCAGATTCAGCTTGCGTAATTCCTCATAAAGACGAGGTTGAGCTCGCTTAACCTTGAGGTTGGTGCTGTATGACTTGCGACTCAAGGCATCGGCCATCACATTAGCCTTGCCAGGGGTATAAGAAATACCACAGTCATATTCAGAAATAGTTTCCAACCATCGCTGTTGGCGGAGGTTAAGATCCGGCTGAGTGAATAAATACTTCAAACTTTGGTGATCAGTATAAATCGCACACCGGTTACCGAGAAGGTAATGTCGCCATAATTTCAATGCAAAGATCACTGCAGCAAGTTCAAGATCATGCACTGGATAATTCTCTTCATGCGGACGTAGTTGACGCGATGCATAAGCAACTACTCTCCGTTCTTGCATTAGGACACAGCCTAATCCTTGACGAGAGGCGTCACAATATATCACGAAGTCCTTGCGAGAATCTGGAGGAGCAAGCACTGGAGCAGAAACGAGCTTGTCCTTAAGAGCTTGAAAGCTTTCCTGGCATTTATCTGTCCACTCAAACTTAACGCCTTTGTGAAGCAGATTAGTCAGGGGCTTGGCAATCTTGGAAAAGTTCTCGACGAAGCGACGACAATAGCTTGCAAGGCCGAGAAAACTTCTCACTTGTTTGACATTCTTCGGAGGAGTCCAGTCAAGAATAGCCTGAACCCGTTCCGGATTAACAGCAATGCCATCCTTGGAAATCACATGTCCAAGGTAGGTCACTTCAGAAAGCCAGAACTCGCATTTGGAAAACTTAGCATAAAGTTGATGCTCTCGCAGCTTCTCCAGAACAAGGCGAAGATGTTCGGCGTGTTCTTCCTTGTTCTTTGAGAATACCAGAATATCATCCAGATATACCACGACAAACTTGTCGAGGTAATCCATGAATATGTAATTCATCAGGCGGGAGAAGGTAGCTGGAGCATTAGTCAGTCCAAAAGACATGACTGTGTACTCATAAGAGCCATAGCGAGTTACGAATGCAGTCTTTGGAATATCCTCTTCGCGAACACGGATCTGGTGATAACCCAACCTCAAGTCGAGTTTAGAAAACACCGGAATAATTCGACGTTTGGGTACAGGGGAATTATAATTCCAAGACGAAGGACCAGAAGCAAAGGCTCTGATCAAAAAGAAGGATAGGCTGAATAGAATTTGATGACCAATCAATCATGGATTGATTTACCGAGAACCAGCTCATATCATCCTGAAGGACGTCTGAGCCGGAAGGATGGATTAGTAGGAATCAACTGAGGATTACGAATATTCGCAATATATTGAATCAAGGGACGCATAACGATAGCGACAAGGATGTCAACGAAGGTTATATGGAATTTACCATGATGCAGACAGACAAAAATTTCAAGAGCAAGAGTCTGTAGAGGACTTTTGGGAGATCAGATAGCAATACGAAGTATTTCATGGAACACAAGAACAACTGGGAATGAATGGATCATCGGTGTTGTGAGGAATTATCCGCAGTGCGAAAGAAGCTGCACGGCAGTAGGCTCAAAGGATTCTCGGAGTACAAGGAGTACATTCGGGGTATCTTATACAGAAAGGGGTGGCTGGGAACGAAGATACAAACGGTAAGGATGTGCTGCTGTTCACGGGGATTATCGGATAGTAGAGAAGTTGCTAAAGCGGTGGCATAATGGTCTCGGGAAACTCCAACGAGTATCTTCGGAGTCTTCTGATGATGACACGCCATCTTCTGGAGTGAGGGGGCTCACCGGGAGGAATCGTTCACGAGAACCTAATGTCGGTGTTAGTAAAATCATTTAACCCGAATAGAGGAGAGATTCAGAGTCCCAGAGTAAAGACGAGGAATAAAAGATGCTATACCACCCAATTGGCGACGTGGGGCCATAAGCCACACAGCCAAGTTAGTAAAACATTTTGGACCTCTAGACTCGACTTCGGCCAAGGAGTTGGAAAGGGGTTCCTACAGGCAGTCGGCTCTGATACCAACCTGTGACGACCCCGGCTTAATCGTGCACTAATCATACACGCAAATGCACACGATCAAGCCTAAGGACTCACGTGAAGGAATCACAACACAACTCTAAACCATAAATAATACATACAAGTCATATATTACAAGCCAGGGCCTCGAGGGCTCGAATACATAACATGATGTCATACACATAGTCAGCGGAAGCGTTAGGTATCTGGGTACAGATACAACATGACAGAAGATAAGCCTTTTTCAAAGGCGGGGCAAAATAAAAGCTACGATCGAAAAGGCGCAGGCCTCCTGCCTGGGACCTCCGATCCTACTCCTGGTCGTCGTCCGCCGGCTCCTCGCAGTAGTACACGCCGGCCGGGTAGTAGTAGTAGCCAGCCTCGGGCTGGTAGTAGTAGTCGTCGACGGGGGCTGCGGGCACCATGGCTCCGTCGTCTGTTTTATCAAGTGGGTAGGACAAAAAGAGGAAGCAAGCAACCGTGAGTACTCATCCAAAGTACTCAGCAAGACTTACATCAGATCTATTCTAGCAATGCAATATTTTCAAAGGAGGCTGTATGTGGGTGGACTAGACTGCAGAAAGCCAGAGTAGAGGGGGAAAAGCCTAGTCCTAACGAAGACTAGCATCTTCAGGGTCTTGCAGCAATTAAGGGGGAAACAGAATGGTCTCATCATAATAATATATATAGTGTTTGCAGCATCATCATCATCATATCACAAGTCACCAGTTCTAGTTGTACCGAAGTGGATACAACTCCGAGTGTCCGTTACCGTAGGACAGGCTATCGATAGATTGTTTCTTCCCTGCAGGGGTGCACCAAGTTACCCACCACGCTCGCTTAACTCCGGCCGGACACACCATCAGGTCGTGCCCGCCCTCGGCTAAACCATACGCCGCAACCCGACCGGATACCGCCAGAGAGGATCGAGCACGTCGGACTAATCCTATGCCCCCGGGGGTCATGGCCGTCGCCCCGGACACTCCGTACGTTGCGAGGACGTTCGGTAGCAGACCTAGCAACCCCTTATACAAGCGCGGTTGCATCCTAAGTCCAATCCGAACGGGCCGCTCAATCGCTGACGTCGTGACGACTCCGGCTGATGTATACGACGCAGAGCACCCACTCACACCCACGTGGTGGTTAGTGCTATCGGCCCGGAGGCCTCTCGGATCAAATATCCAAATCGCTTAGTGATTTGGGAGCGCGCGGCAACGAGCAGAGCCGACGATACTGTTGGCCCCGTCGTCCCGTCTCGAGGACTTGTGACAAGGACTGGAAAAGACCGGCCACGCCTCGTAGTTATCTCGCGGGTACCCTCTCTGGTCACCCGACTCCACAGCTCACGCCTCAAAGGCACTCGCGGGTACCCCTCGGGGTCAACCCGTCTCTATCCAACAAGTGTAGTAGTCACCATAAGTGTCATCAGACGCACGATACCTCTGGCCGCACGCCTTTGTTCCTGGCGACGTCCGGCCTCGGGGATCGATACGTCTTTAAACACGGAACAGTGAACCAGGGCATCCGTGTGGTTTTATGCCGATGAGGAATCCGAGGAATCACCCTCGTTGGATTCCTAGACGACAAATCCCGATAAGGTGGTACCGGAGGAATCACCCTCGGCGGTATTCACCATAGCGGATGCACGACAAAAGCTAAGTCGGAAGTGGGAAGAGGAATCACCCTCGGTAACCCACAACGAGCTAGCTATAATACAGGGACAACATCAGAAGTGAGTTCGGAGGTATCACCCTCGTCACCCGATGTTAACTCTGCGGAGTCGAGCACATTAGGGGAGGTTGTGCGGTGAAGTGAAGAAGGTCAGGGGAAGGGGGCTCGATCGGTTGATCGAGGCAAGGGTACTATGCGAGGCAACTACGAGAGTGCGGGTCCAAAGCAGTGCTACCCAACCTATAATAAGCAGTTTAAGAACAATGACAGGTATCAACAATTTAGCAAAAACAGGCTATGCAACAGTAATAGGAGCAATAGCAGTAGCAGCAATTCTAATGCAAGAATAAGAGAGAACAGATATAGGCGATATCGGAAATGCTCAAGGGGGGGGTTGCTTGCCTGGTTGCTCGGTGGCAAAAGCAAGATCGTCGGAGGGGGAACCAATCACCGGGACAGCGTCGGTCTCGGGATCTGCGTCAGTGCCGGGCTCTACCGAGAGAGAAGAGGGGGAAGAAACAGATAAATACACAGGCATAAGCAACACAGAGCGTGCTAGGCTAACGTGCAGTGCAGGGTTGCCTAAAAACATGTCTAGGTCATATTAGTTATTTTTAAGAAATTGTTTGAATTTATTTTATTAAAGTTGGGCACTATTCATTTATCGAAAACAGGCTAAAAGTTGCATGTTCATCTAGCTAGGGGCATCTGATGGGGATAAGGAGGGCTTATCTAGATTCGTATCGAAATTCTGATCAATTTTCATATATAAATTATTTTCATCGGAGTTACGGTTTAAAAGATATGATTTTTCAAAGTTTATTTGAATTTCTGGATTTATTTAAATTAACAGAAAAAGGAAATATGACATCAGCATGATGCCATGCTAACATCAGCAAGTCAACAGGACGGCTGACCAGTCAAACCTGACATGTGGGTCCAGTGGGACCCACATGTCAGCCTCTATTACTAAAACAGGGTTATTTTTAATCTAACTAATTCTATTTATCTACTGGACCCCACCTGTCAGTGACTAATTAAACTTAATTAATATATTTTTATTTATAAAACGTTTAGTTAATTAACAGGGCGTGGGGCCCGCGTGTCAGTGGGTCAGGGGCGCCCAGTCAGCCAGTTGACCAGTCAACGTGGTCAACTGGGCGCTGGGGCCCGCTGTCAGCGACCCTGGGGGGTGGCCCCAGGTCAACCACGGCGGCCGGCCACCGGAGAATGCTCCGGCGACCATTTCCGCGGTGGAGCTCGTCGGGAGCCCATCGGAAATTCGCTACGGGGCTCCGTTCGGGCCGTGGCTGGGCTTGTTCGAACGGGGAGCGAGTGGCGCATCTAGTGGTGGTGGTGGCCGAACCTGAAGTGGCCGGAAACGTCGCCGGCGGCGAGCTTTGGCGGAGGTGGTTTCGGGCGTGCGTCGGGCTAGTGGCTAGAGGGCACGGGGAGGCCCGTGCGCAGGTGCGTTCGGCTCCTGGAAGCACCAGGAGCAAGGTGCGGTGCCTAGCCGGCCATGGCAGTGGCCATGGCTACGAGCACGAGCTCGTCGGCGGCGGCCAGAGCGCGGCTACGGTGGAGGCTAGCTACGGCGGGCGGGGAGGCTAATGTAGAGGAACAGGAGGCGCAGGAGCTCACCGAGCGGCACACCGAAGGCCCTTGGAAGCTTAGGAGCAGCAGCACGGCGGGGTTCGTCGGAGAAGCGCCGGCGGCCGAAGCAAAAGGGGCGATGGCGTGCGGCTTCTGCGGTGCTCCCCGGCTCCTCCTGCGGGCTCCACTCGACGTAGTCGAGGACGGCGCAGCTCCACGGCACGGTGAAACAACGGGACGGCGAGGGTGGACGCGGCAGCGACGGAGACGCGGCGGCGGAGGCGCTCGGCCTCGTCAGATCTCGACGAGGGAGAGGGCAGAGAGCTTGGAGAAGAGGAGGAAATGGATGGGAATGGAGGAGGAGGGCGCTGGGGCTGGGTCTTATCCCTTCCGGCGCCCTGTGGCGGCAGGTGGCGGCCGGAGCGGCGGCGAGCGCGCGGTGGCCACAGCGGTGGCGACACGGGGGGGAAGAAGGACGAGGAGGCAGGTGGGAGTGGGTGGAGGTGGGCTGGGCTCGGCCCACTGCCAGGTAAGTGGCCTCTGGCCTTTTCCTTTTATTCGTTTTACTGCTTTTCTTTTATTTCAACAGCAAAGGAAAAAGGAAAAAGTAGGGCTATTAAATGAGGTTTGCAAAAATTGTGAGTTGGCCCAAAAATCACTTTGCAATATTCCTCACCAAATAAAATTGCTTTGGACTATTTTGGATCATTTTTTGAAATTTTCAAAAATGAATAGGCAATTAATAGTGCTGTTATAACACTGTTTAATGCCCTAGCCCATGTTTTGGAGTTACTGGTGATGTTGTTTTCAGCACCATCATTTGTTATGGAATATTTGCAACAAGGTGAACATTTTTCCATAATTTTTGGAGCAACTTCATTTTGCACATGAATTTGAATTTGAATTTTCAGAGGAGTTTTGAAGTGCTTGTTTGAACCACTGTGGTTATGCATTGCAAATGAAAGTGACTTGGCATTATTAGCAGTTGATCACAGTGATCATTACAAGGGGGTGTTACACTTACGTGATTGGGGCACAACCGCATTTCGGGCGCTTAGCAAGATGGATATCATTACATCGTACCATTACATACATACCTAGGGGATACAACAATACATACAAGTCACATTAATACAACAACATCAATACAAAGTATCCGACTACGGATACAAACATGAAAAGCACAAAGACATCCATCTGCTATCCCAGGCTGCCGACCCGGAACCTAACCCAAGACTAAAGAAGAAGAACTCCAACAAAAGAACAACGCTCTCACGTCAAGTCATCGGAAACCTGCACCTGCAACTGTTGTGGTAGTAACTATGAGCCACGAGGACTCAGCAATCCCATAACCATGGGTAACAAGACTATCAAAGCTTAATGGGTAGGAAGAGGTAAAGTGGTGAGGTTGCAGCAGCGGCTAAGCAAAATATATGGTGGCTAACTTACGAGTACAAGAATAGGATGCGCATCTACGCAAACGGTCGCAACTAGTAATGATCGCTAAAGATACTGAACTACATACGAGTCAAACATAACCCCACCGTGTTCTCTTCTCAAAGTGAAAAGAGACAGTCAGGGTTACTCACACAGTTGTGTGTTTTACTTCGGATCATCTGTCAAGTTTTCTACAACCGGACATTAACAAATTCCAATCTGCCACATAACCGCGGGCACGGCTTTCGAAAGGTCATAACCCTGCAGGGGTGTCCCAACTTATCACATCACAAGCTCTCGCGATTAGCTGAAGTGATAAATATAATATCATCACCCTTATCTTAGGGAAATCCCATCAGGCTCGGCATCCCGGTGCACAAGACATTTCGACAATGGTAAAACAAGTCCAGCAAGACCTCCCGGCGTGCCGACACCCTGATAGTAGCCGCGCGTATCTCGTCCCAGGCCACGACCGGATGAGCACAGCGTACAGCAGCCAAACCCCAAGTTTCCAAGGGGGGCGCCGCACACGACTCTATTTGGGACCAACACCATCAGCACTGGCCCCCTGCTATGTAGAAAGAAATCCTCGGGTAGCGCTAACTCCCTATGCAATTTAATTAATTAATTAAGTTGTTATTATGAGCAAATTAAAACCAATGTTGGGCCTTGCTGGAGGAGTTTTATTCAAAGACGAACTGTCAAGGGGTCCCCATATACCCATCGTGTAAGGAACGCAAAATCAAGGAACATAATGCCGGTTTATCGGCGCCTAAGGTGGCATGAGTGGAACAAAACACCGAGAAACGGCCAAGCCTTCCACCCATGCCCAGTATATAGGTGTGTTATTAATAATAATAGATATTGTGATATTCCAACAACAAGTTCCCTCATGGAACGATCTTCATCTTCACCTGCAACTAACAACGCTATAAGAGGGGCTGAGCAAGCGGGTAACATAGCCAAACAATGGTTTTGCTAGGAAGGTTTCAAAGGTTAGAGGTTTCGTGGCAACAAGGAGAGGCTGACAACAATGATGGGTAGCGCGACATGTAACGATAGCATCGAGACACTAAGCAATGGCAATGATAGTAAAGGTATCCAAGGGTATGGTCATCTTGCCTGAGATCCCGCAAGGAAGAAGAACGGTTCCGTGAAGAAGACGGAGAAGAAGCCTTGAAGAAGAACCACGGGTAGACGAACGAATCCTCACGAACGCAACGGAACAAGCACTAACGAGAAGAAGCAAGCAATACGGTAAACAAACCACTCAAGAACATGACAATATGCACTACCAAGTAGGATGCACGACAAGTCTACTTATGATGCACAGAAAGTCTACACAGGAAGCAAAACATGGCAAGGTAGGAAGCACAACATGGCAAGGTAGGAAGCACAGAAAACATCACAGGAAACATGGCAATGTGCTTAAGCAAGAATGAAGCAAACAAGTCTATATAGGAAGCACAGCAAGTCTATACAGGAAGCATAACATGGCAAGGTAGGAAGCACGGAAAACATCACAGGAAACATGGCAATGTGGTTAAGCAAGTATGAAGCAAACAAGTCTATATAGGAAGCACAGCAAGTCTATACAGGAAGCATTACATGGCAAGGTAGGAAGCACAGAAAACAACACAAGGTTATATGATGCAATACATGGCAAGATATGATGCATGAAAAATCTAAACAGGAAGCACAACAAGTCTATACAGGAAGCATAACAAGTCTATACAGGAAGCATAACATGGCAAGGTAGGAAGCACAACATGGCAACGGTGCAAGATGCACCCAAACACCAACCAAACTCACTCCAAACATGAAAACAATATGATATTATGATTCTACATGTAAAATCACACAAGTTTCATATAAGGAACACTCCAAACGGAGCAACGGGCTAAAAGATACACATGAAACAAGATATAACAACAAGCTGAAATTAACAGCCACATAGCAACTTTGGAGCATGATAAATATAAGCTACAACACTCAAACATGGTGCTAAGAAGCATGAACATGAAGTAGACATATCCTACAGCAAACAACTCCATTGGAGCATCTCCATAGGAGGCATGGATCAATAGCAACAAGCTACAACATTTTGATCATGACACTAAAAACCTGACAGCAATATTTTATAGCAACTTGGGAGCAAGAAGTAAATAAGCTAAAGCAAGTAAAATGAGCAAGTGAAGGCATGAATGGATAGACAACAACATATACAACAAGGAATGATCAATAGCCACCCCAAAACTATCATGGATTTGCCTAGAACAACAAGCAAACATAGCATCCGGATATTACAGATTCCAGACTTAGTGAAATTTCACCAAGTGTTAAAACAGCAGTATTATCATGGCATGTTTGTGAGCAAGTTTAAGTCACCTCAAACCATATCATGGCAAGAGCTTTGCACCACAGCAAAGTACACATGATGGGGAGTCCAAAACATATAAGCATGCAACAAGGGGACAACCACATCAATAGCAACGAGCTCCTCAACTAGGCATCTCGTAACAAGTTTCAGTACATAACAGCCAAATGCACTTTTGCAACATAGATAAACATGGCAATATGAACTCAAACAAGCATGCTATAGCAACCAACATGTAGAGCATCTCATGATGAACATTTTGACATATCATTTGCATCATTTGGATAAACATGCACCAAGTTATCATATCTCAAACATAGCAACAAAATAACAAGTAGCAGCAGTTTATAACAAGTAGCACTCTTGCAACAGATATTAAAGCATCTAGATGAACTCAAATGAGCATGGCACAAAGGAACAAAGTGTAGAGCATAACACCACGATCATTTTGACATATCATACACTCAATTTGGATCACCACACAAAAAGATATCATCATGCAAAGATGCAAAAAAATGCTGACAGAAAAAGGACTTAGCAGATTTTATACTCCGAAAAAAAACAAAAACGGCGCAAGATAGTTAAACTACGCGCGGGCGAGAGATAGGGGTCTCACCACTGGGCTGAGGCCCAGGCCAGAAGAGGTGAGGCAGGCCGGCTTGGAGAGGCGCGGCCCACGCGGACTGGGAGGAGGCCCGAAGGGAGGCTGGGCTTGGCTGGGAGCAGGCCGGCCTGGCGGAACTGGGCCTCGCGGCCCACCTGGCCGGGGCGCTGGCAGGGGCCGGCTGGATCGCAGCGGAGCCCAGCGGGACGACGGGAGTGACCGGGCGGAGCGAGCTCCCGATGGCCGACGTCGCGGAGGCGGCGGCTGCCATGGCCGGCACCGACGACGGGGAGGTCCGGGGAGGTCGGGGCCGGCTGGATTCGGCGGCTCCTCGCCGGATCTGGCCGGGGCGGCGGCGACCTCGAGGTGGCGCGGAGGCGGCTGCCGGCGGTGAGGGCTGCAAGGTCGCCGGCGGGAGATGCGAGCAGGGGCGGCGCTGGCATCCGGGCGGCAGGGTGCTGGCCGGAGGTGGCGAAGGCGGCGGGAGCTCGGGGAGGCATAGCTGCGGCGCTCGGGCGGGCGCCTCGGGCGAGCGGGCGGCGAACGGGATCCGGGCCCGAGCGCGCCGGATCTGGGCTTCCGCGGGCCCGCGCGGTGGGGAAGAAGGTGGCGGCTGCGGCGGAAGCACGGCGCGGCAAGGGTGGAAGCACGGCACGGCGAGGGTGGAAGCACGGCACGACGAGGGTGGAAGCACTGGGCGGCGGCGGTGGAAGCACTGCGCGGAATTTGAGGAGGGAGGTAGGGGAAGGCCAAAAATGGACTAGGGGGAGTCCATTTATAGTAGGAGGGCTAGGGTTTGGAGTTTGGAGGGGTTTTAGAGCGTTCCGGAGCCATCGGATCGTGATCCAACGGCAACGGAGCAAAGGGGAAGTAGGCTGGGCCTAGGGGAGGTTAGTGGGCTGTGCAGAGGGCCTTGGGCTTAGGGAAGAGAAGAGAGAGGAAGGCTCGCAGAGGTTTTCGGAGACCGAAAACGTCCGACGAAATAACCGGCGACTAGTGCCGCTATACATATCCGTTGGGCTATCAAACGAGCTCCGAATGCGATGAAATTTGGCAGGCGGCCTGTCTACACTATAATAAGACCACACGCCAAGTTTCAACCCATTCCGAGAACATTTTTCGGCCACTCACAAAATAAATATTCGGAGGCACCGCGGGCGCATGCAAGTGTGTCTGGGCTCAGAACGGACAACGGAAAGGACGAGGGAACTCGGGCGGATGCAAGTTTTGAAAACATGCTGATGCAACACACATGATGACATGGCAGGATGCAACACGCAAGCAGATGACAAGGCAAAGGCAACGAAGACGAATAACTGGCTGACACATGGCGCACCGGTCTCGGGGTGTCACAACACTCCCCTACTAACAAGAGATCTCGTCCCGAGATCTTAGGAACGAGACGGGAGAGAAAAAGGAAGAACAAAGTTCTTCAAGGACAAAAGGGTGAAACCAAAGAACGTTGAGAGGTTGAACAATATGAGAGAAGGATACAACGGAGATGAACGAAGTTGCGAACACTTCGTTAGACAAGAGGAACAGGAAATGCGACGAGAATCCAAAAGGTTGAAGGAATAAGAATGAATTCGAAACCACTTCGGTTAAAAGCGATAGAAAAGAAATCTTCACGAAGGAATTCGGGCAGCACTCCGGCTGAAACTGATAGAAAAAGCACACCGGTTGAACATGAATGGAATAGGACAAGAACTGAGAAGATGAAATGAAAACATGATGAGATGAACAAGAAATTCCTCCGGAAGAATTGAAATGATGGAATTAAAAGAATGGAGAAGAAGATGACAACTTCCATCACGAATGAATTGAAAGGGCATCTTCACAAAAAGGCTTGAACGGAGTTGTTGAAAATCAACGACGAAAAGAATTAAGTTATTGTGGACTTATGGAAATCATCTCAAAACTTGAGGTGAATAATGCCACAACCAAAAGATGGATAATGCTTGAGCTTGAACCAAAAGAATTTGATGAACACTAGAAGAATGAATTAAATGATGAAGAACCACCATGAAGAACACCGGTAACGAAAGGATGATGAAGGATGAAAAAGAATAAGAATAAGCCTTGCGATGATTAGACGGGGTTCCGACGAGATAGCCGAGAAAAACTTGAACTCCGGAAAGAAAAGATGAAAGGACTTGGAACTAGAATTTATTCGTCAAGAATAAACTCCGAAGAAAGGAATAAATCAACTTGATGAAAAGAATAAGAATTGTGTTATGCTTATCCTCCACCAATAAATTGATGACAAGCAATGGACTTGCACACTACTTATTCTTGTTGAAAAGGATTAAAGAGAGGATATATCGCGAACTCAAGAAAGTCTTCTTGAACCACCGGTAGGAATGAAATAAAAATGAATTGATTGATCTGATAGCACCGGAAAAAGAATTGTTGAGCGAATCACCGTAAGGAATTGAAGCCGAGTGAAGAAAAATGAACGAACCATCGGGAAGAATTAATCGAATGATGAAAAGAACAAACCACCGCGAAGAATTACAATCGAGTGAAGAACGAGAATGACCACCGTAAGGAATGAAATTGAACGATGCAAGAGGACAAGCCACCATGAAGAATTGAAATTGAGTGAATACGATGAATCGCCGGAAAGAATAAAGCACTTGGGGAATTTAGATGACGAGCACGAAGAGAACGCGAACTGATTAAGAATACTTGAACGGAGCACCAGAAGAATGTGAGACGAACGAAGAGGCATCAATGAAGAATATTTGGAGGACGAAGTTGAAAACTGAGAACGAAGAAATCTTCTGAAATGATGGTCTTCGAAGGAACACAATGAAAAGAGTTGATGAAATACTCCGGAAAATGATAAGAAGAATGGTTGAACCAACGATGAAAATAATTAAAAGCGATCTTGGAGAAGGTATATGACTGATGGAATCCATACTTACGTCACACTTGAAAAAATTGGAACACTCCGGGAAATTAGAAGAGTCAGGTAAGATCCTGGAAAAGACCTGTGGGTTAGGGCCCACCGAAGGGAGAACTCCGTTGAAAAGGATTGAAAGGGAGATGATGCACCGGAATGATAGAATGATTCAAATGAGGTGACAACCTCGAATTAATCGGAAGACAGGCGAATATCTTGAGATTTCTTCGGAACTCCGGAATAATTAAATAGTGAGAGGCGAGTAAGGCAGGGGACACGCTTGAGCCGAAGAAAGGATAAGAACAACACCGAGAACAAATTGAATTGGATTCACCGGAAAAAGAAGAAGAGGTGAAGAATATCAACCGAGAGGAGAATTCCTCGGAGAAGAAAAGAGAAGAATGATGACGAGCTAGACGAGAATTCACCAGTTGAAATAACTGAGGAAAGAATGCAAAGGATTCACACGAGTAGGATGGATACACGATTAAGGAATCCGGCTCCGAGAAGCAAAAAGGGTGGGTGGGTGGGAAAAAGAAAGAACACAACAGACGGGGAAAACACCGTCGGTTGGAAGAACTGAGGGTCGAACTTGCAAAGAAGAAGAGGGTTGAATCCACTTGACGAGAGATGCACCTGATGTAAGAACTAACAACGCAACAAACGAAAAACTAACCACGAGATCCTAAAAAAAATTGAAGGGGAAGAGAAGTAATTCAAAACACCTACGTCAAGATTCCTCACCAGAGCGACGAAGGGACAGGGGAGTAAAAAGAATTCCTACTCTTCGATATAACTAGACTCCGAAAAAGTTTGTGCTAGACTCAACAACGGCCAAGCTACGATCAATCAAGGGGGCTCCTATGGTCGGTCGAGGCTCTGATACCAACTTGTCAGGCCCAAGATGCGATTCTATCCCGATCACGTGACACTTACGTGATTGGGGCACAACCGCATTTCGGGCGCTTAGCAAGATGGATATCATTACATCGTACCATTACATACATACATTGGGGATACAACAATACATACAAGTCACATGAATACAACAACATCAATACAAAGTATCCGACTACGGATACAAACATGAAAAGCACAAAGACATCCATCTGCTATCCCAGGCTGCCGACCCGGAACCTAACCCAAGACTAAAGAAGAAGAACTCCAACAAAAGAACAACGCTCTCACGTCAAGTCATCGGAAACCTGCACCTGCAACTATTGTGGTAGTAACTGTGAGACACGAGGACTCAGCAATCCCATAACCATGGGTAACAAGACTATCAAAGCTTAATGGGTAGGAAGAGGTAAAGTGGTGAGGTTGCAGCAGCGGCTAAGCAAAATATATGGTGGCTAACTTACGAGTACAAGAATAAGATGAGCATCTACGCAAATGGTCGCAACTAGTAATGATCGCTAAAGATCCTGAACTACATACGAGTCAAACATAACCCCACCGTGTTCTCTTCTCAAAGTGAAAAGAGACAGTCACGGTTACTCACACAGTTGTGTGTTTTACTTCGGATCATCTGTCAAGTTTTCTACAACCGGACATTAACAAATTCCAATCTGCCACATAACCACGGGCACGGCTTTCGAAAGATCATAACCCTGCAGGGGTGTCCCAACTTATCCCATCACAAGCTCTCACGATTAGCTGAAGTGATAAATATAATATCATCACCCCTTATCTTAGGGAAATCCCATCAGGCTCGGCATCCCGGTGCACAAGACATTTCGACAATGGTAAAACAAGTCCAGCAAGACCTCCCGGCGTGCCGACACCCTGATAGTAGCCGCGCGTATCTCGTCTCAGGCCACGACCGGATGAGCACAGCGTACAGAAGCCAAACCCCAAGTTTCCAAGGGGGGGCACCGCGCACGACTCTATTTGGGACCAACACCATCAGCACTGGCCCCCTGCTATGTAGAAAGAAATCCTCGGGTAGCGCTAACTCCCTATGCAATTTAATTAATTAATTAAGTTGTTATTATGAGCAAATTAAAACCAATGTTGGGCCTTGCTGGAGGAGTTTTATTCAAAGACAAACTGTCAAGGGGTCCCCATATACCCATCGGGTAAGGAACGCAAAATCAAGGAACATAATGCCGGTTTATCGGGGCCTAAGGTGGCATGAGTGGAACAAAACACCGAGCAAAAGGCCAAGCCTTCCACCCATGCCTAGTATATAGGTGTGTTATTAATAATAATAGATATTGTGATATTCCAACAACAAGTTCCCTCCTGGAACGATCTTCATCTTCACCTGCAACTAACAACGCTATAAGAGGGGCTGAGCAAGCGGGTAACATAGCCAAACAATGGTTTTGCTAGGAAGGTTTCAAAGGTTAGAGGTTTCGTGGCAACAAGGAGAGGCTGACAACAATGATGGGTAGCGCGACATGTAACGATAGCATCGAGACACTAAGCAATGGCAATGATAGTAAAGGTATCCAAGGGTATGGTCATCTTGCCTGAGATCCCGCAAGGAAGAAGAACGGTTCCGTGAAGAAGACGGAGAAGAAGCCTTGAAGAAGAACCACGGGTAGACGAACGAATCCTCACGAACGCAACGGAACAAGCACTAACGAGAAGAAGCAAGCAATACGGTAAACAAACCACTCAAGAACATGACAATATGCACTACCAAGTAGGATGCACGACAAGTCTACTTATGATGCACAGAAAGTCTACACAGGAAGCAAAACATGGCAAGGTAGGAAGCACAACATGGCAAGGTAGGAAGCACAGAAAACATCACAGGAAACATGGCAATGTGCTTAAGCAAGTATGAAGCAAACAAGTCTATATAGGAAGCACAACAAGTCTATACAGGAAGCATAACATGGCAAGGTAGGAAGCACAGAAAACATCACAGGAAACGTGGCAATGTGCTTAAGCAAGTATGAAGCAAACAAGTCTATATAGGAAGCACAGCAAGTCTATACAGGAAGCATTACATGGCAAGGTAGGAAGCACAGAAAACAACACAAGGTTATATGATGCAATACATGGCAAGATATGATGCATGAAAAATCTAAACAGGAAGCACAACAAGTCTATACAGGAAGCATAACAAGTCTATACAGGAAGCATAACATGGCAAGGTAGGAAGCACAACATGGCAACGATGCAAGATGCACCCAAACACCAACCAAACTCACTCCAAACATGAAAACAATATGATATTATGATTCTACATGAAAAATCACACAAGTTTCATATAAGGAACACTCCAAACGGAGCAACGGGCTAAAAGATACACATGAAACAAGATATAACAACAAGCTGAAATTAACAGCCACATAGCAACTTTGGAGCATGATAAATATAAGCTACAACACTCAAACATGGTGATAAGAAGCATGAACATGAAGTAGACATATCCTACAGCAAACAACTCCATTGGAGCATCTCCATAGGAGGCATGGATCAATAGCAACAAGCTACAACATTTTGATCATGACACTAAAAACCTGACAGCAATATTTTATAGCAACTTGGGAGCAAGAAGTAAATAAGCTAAAGCAAGTAAAATGAGCAAGTGAAGGCATGAATGGATAGACAACAACATATACAACAAGGAATGATCAATAGCCACCCCAAAACTATCATGGATTTGCCTAGAACAACAAGCAAACATAGCATCCGGATATTACAGATTCCAGACTTAGTGAAATTTCACCAAGTGTTAAAACAGCAGTATTATCATGGCATGTTTGTGAGCAAGTTTAAGTCACCTCAAACCATATCATGGAAAGAGCTTTGCACCACAGCAAAGTACACATGATGGGGAGTCCAAAACATATAAGCATGCAACAAGGGGACAACCACATCAATAGCAACGAGCTCCTCAACTAGGCATCTCGTAACAAGTTTCAGTACATAACAGCCAAATGCACTTTTGCAACATAGATAAACATGGCAATATGAACTCAAACAAGCATGCTATAGCAACCAACATGTAGAGCATCTCATGATGAACATTTTGACATATCATTTGCATCCTTTGGATAAACATGCACCAAGTTATCATATCTCAAACATAGCAACAAAATAACAAGTAGCAGCAGTTTATAACAAGTAGCACTCTTGCAACAGATATTAAAGCATCTAGATGAACTCAAATGAGCATGGCACAAAGGAACAAAGTGTAGAGCATAACACCACGATCATTTTGACATATCATACACTCAATTTGGATCACCACACAAAAAGATATCATCATGCAAAGATGCAACAAAATGCTGACAAAAAAAGGACTTAGCAGATTTTATACTCCGAAAAAAAAAACGGCGCAAGATAGTTAAACTACGCGCGGGCGAGAGATAGGGGTCTCACCACTGGGCTGAGGCCCAGGCCAGAAGAGGTGAGGCAGGCCGGCTTGGAGAGGCGCGGCGCACGCGGACGGGGAGGAGGCCCGAAGGGAGGCTGGGCTTGGCTGGGAGCAGGCCGGCCTGGCGGAACTGGGCCTCGCGGCCCACCTAGCCGGGGCGCTGGCAGGGGCCGGCTAGATCGCAGCGGAGCCCAGTGGGGCGACGGGAGCGACCGGGCGGAGCGAGCTCCCGATGGCCGACGTCGCGGCGGCGGCGGCTGCCATGGCCGGCACCGGCGACGGGGAGGTCTAGGGAGGTCGGGGCCGGCTGGATCCGGCGGCTCCTCGCCGGATCTGGCCGGGGCGGCGACGACCTCGAGGTGGCGCGGAGGCGGCTGCCGGCGGCGAGGGCTGCAGGGTCGCCGGCGGGAGATGCGAGCAGGGGCGGCGCTGGCATCCGTGCGGCAGGGTGCTGGCCGGAGGTGGCGAAGGCGGCGGGAGCTCGGGGAGGCAGAGCTGCGGCGCTCGGGCGGGCGCCTCGGGCGAGCGGGTGGCGAACGGGATCCGGGCCCGGGCGGGCCGGATCTGGGCTTCCGCGGGCCCGCGCGGTGGGGAAGAAGGTGGCGGCTGCGGCGGAAGCACGGCGCGGCAAGGGTGGAAGCACGGCGCGGCGAGGGTGGAAGCACGGCACGACGAGGGTGGAAGCACGGCGCGGCGACGGTGGAAGCACTGGGCGGCGGCGGTGGAAGCACTGCGCGGAATTTGAGGAGGGAGGTAGGGGAATGCCAAAAATGGACTAGGGGGAGTCCATTTATAGTAGGAGGGCTAGGGTTTGGAGTTTGGAGGAGTCTTAGAGCGTTCCGGAGCCATCGGATCGCGATCCAACGGCAACGGAGCAAAGGGGAAGTAGGCTGGGCCTAGGGGAGGTTAGTGGGCTGTGTAGAGGGCCTTGGGCTTAGGGAAGAGAAGAGAGAGGAAGGCCCGCGGAGGTTTTCGGAGACCGAAAACGTCTGACGAAATAACCGGCGACTAGTGCCGCTATATATATCCGTTGGGCTATCAAACAAGCTCCGAATGCGATGAAATTTGGCAGGCGGCCTGTCTACACTATAATAAGACCACACGCCAAGTTTGAACCCATTCCGAGAACATTTTTTGGCCACTCACAAAATAAATATTCGGAGGCACCGCGGGCGCGTGCAAGTGTGTCTGGGCTCAGAACGGACAACGGAAAGGACGAGGGAACTCGGGCGGATGCAAGTTTTGAAAACATGCTGATGCAACATACATGATGACATGGCAAGATGCAACACGCAAGCAGATGACAAGGCAAAGGCAACGAAGACGAATAACTGGCTGACACCTGGCGCACCGGTCTCGGGGTGTCACAGTAATGTTGGTGAACCTCGCAAATCTGAGTATAAGGACATTCTAGCTAGTATCACTGTGGGGGAATCTAGAGAAGTCACCCAAGCTACCATAGGGAGCATTCATTTCCCTGCTATACATTATTTTGCTCTCTTCATTTGTAGATGCATTAATGGTAAGGATGAGGCTTGCCACATGTGCGTACCAGATCTTAGTGTCCTCAAAAGTGCGGTATTAGGTGATAGACAATATAATTTGGGGGCCATTGTTGCACGTAGGTTACATCTTAACGGTTTAAATGGAGATTTGTTTGGTGTAATTTATGCAACCCGCTTGGCCAATTATCTTCATGTACCCATACATGAGAATGATGCGAAGTTGCCTCCTGCTTTTCTAGATTATAATGCCATGATTCTTCATCAGTTCATTGAGAGGGATGAACAGTCCCTCCAGTATCGACTAATCTTTGACAGGCGTCGCACTGTCCATATTGCTCTCCCTGCTCCTACTCTCTTTGACTTTCAGGAAAAAGGGAGATATACTATAACCAGGGAGGAGGCGAATGAGTATGAGGAGACGATGAGGGCAGCTCGTCTTCAGGACGCAGCTCATCAGGCAGTAGACCAACTTAGGCCAAAAGCGCTTGGGGAAGTACGTATTTCTCACCGACATTCCATTCATGTTCACACACTTATTCAGTAGTCGGTGCTCATACCTTTTCATTGTACTATCCATGTTAGCTCCATTTCTTTTCTTAGTCTTTTTCTGGTGTGGTAGAAAAACCTTAAGAAAAACAAAAAAATTAGTTGTAGCTTTTAGCTAGTTTACTTTCCATGCCGGTAGTAGTAGTAATTAAAAGAAAATCCAAAAAGATTTCTTGTTCTTCTTTTACTTGTTGGGAGCTTTCTCGTGTAAAGAGTTTATTTTCCTTTCTTTGGGGGTCAAGAGAAGAAGACCATGATGAAAATGCTTAGTGGCTCTTGTATGCATTATTGTTGATTTAACCATGAGCCATATTACCTTGTCTTCTTCCTTGTATTAAATGCTTGCATATTCCAGCTTAGTCCAATGCACGTGCACTATTATTATTTTCCACACCGTTCGGTCGTGCGAGTGAATGGCAATAGTGATAATATATGATGAATTGATTGAGATGAGAAAAGCTGGTATGAACTCGACCTCTCTTGTTTTTGTAAATATGATAGTTCATCGTTCCTGATTCATCCTATTATGAATGAAACATGCTTGCAATGACAATTAGAGATCATAGCTGCTCATGCCATGCTTAATTAGCTAAGAGTTTATAATGGTCTATCTTGCGTGCCAACGTGGTATTAAAATGATTGTGATGTGGTATGATAGGGTGGTATCCTTATTTGAAGGATTCAAGTGGTTTGACTTGACACATGTTCACGCATGTAGTTGAAACAAAATCAGCATAGCCTCCACGATATTTATGTTCATGGTGATTTATATCCTACTCATGCTTGCATTCATTGTTGATTAATTTTAATACATGTTCATGACTGTTGTCGCTCTCTAGCTGGTCGCTTCCTAGTCTCTTTCAAGCCTTCACTTGTACTAAGCGAAAATACTGCTTGTGCATCCATTTCCATAAACCCCAAAGTTATTCCATATGAGTCCACCATACCTTCCTATGTGCGGTATCTACCTGCCGTTCCAAGTAAATTTGTATGTGCCAAACTCTAAACCTTCAAATGAAATTTTGTTTTGTATGCTCGAACAGCTCATGTATCAACTAGGTTTGTCTATATCTTCCATGCTAGGTGGGTTATTCTCCTGATGAGTGGACTCTGCTCATCATTCATGAGAAATGGCTGGTAACCGGGATGCCCAGTCCCATGCTCAAATCATAATAATTAAACAAAACTCCCCGAGGGCTGTTGCTGGTTTGGACGGTACCCATTGTTTCGGGTCAGCCATGGAGTGCGCTTGTTGGTGGTTGGAGGAGTATAAACTTTACCATTCTGTTTGGGAACCTCCTATAATGTGTGTAGCATGAAAGATATCGAAATCTCTTGGTTGTTATGTTGACAGTGAAAGTATACCGCTCAAAATATTATTCATCTCTATTTCAAAACCTCTTATTAAAGAGCACCAGTTGGAAAGCACTGCTGTCATTTGCATGTATTGCTATTAATTTGCATTGAGTATGATTGTGACTGGATCTCTTTTACAATAAATTACAATGACTAGTCAGTCCTTGATCTTGAAAGGTTCTCTGCATTTATGTTTTGCGGTCTCAGAAAGGGCTAGCGAGATACCATCTTGTTATATCATATTACGATTGTTTTGAGAAAGTGTTGTCATTCGAGGTTTATTATTATTGCTCGCTAAATTGATTATGTCATTGATATGAGTAGACATGAGACCTGAAAGTTATTGTGAATGTGGTTAGTTCATAATCTTTGCTGAAAACTTGAATGTTGGTTTTACATATTTGCAACAACAAGAGCAAATAGAGTTTGTCAAAGTTTTTCTTTATCACTTTCAGTTTATCAACTGAATTGCTTGAGGACAAGCAAATGTTTAAGCTTGGGGGAGTTGATACGTCTCCAACGTATCTACTTTTCCAAACACTTTTGCCCTTATTTTGGACTCTAACTTGCATGATTTAAATGGAACTAACCCGAACTGATGCGGTTTTCAGCAGAACTGCCATGGTGTTCTTTTTGTGCAGAAATAAAAGTTCTCAGAATGACCTGAAATTCAACGAAGATTTATTTTGGAATATATAAAAAATACCTGCGGAAAGAACCAGACCAGGGGGCCCACACCCTGTCCACGAGGGTGGGGGCGCCCCCTGGGCGCGCCCCCTGCCTCGTGGGCCCCCTGATGCTCCACCGACATCTCCCGCGACTCCATATATTCACTTTCGGGGAGAAAAAAATCGCAGAGAAGGATTCATCACGTTTTACGATACGGAGCCGCCGCCAAGCCCTAATCTCTCTCGGGAGGGCTGATCTGGAGTCCGTTCGGGGCTCCGGAGAGTGGAGATCGTCGCCGTCATCATCATCAACCTTCCTCCATCACCAATTCCATGATGCTCACCATCGTGCGTGAGTAATCCCATCGTAGGCTTGCTGGACGGTGATGGGTTGGATGAGATTTACCATATAATCAAGTTAGTTTTGTTCGGGTTTGATCCCTAGTATCCACTATGTTCTAAGATTGATGTTGATATGACTTTGCTATGCTTAATGCTTGTCACTAGGGTCCGAGTGCCATGATTTCAGATCTGAACCTATTATGTTTTCATGAGTATATGTGTGTTCTTATCCTATCTTGCAAGTCAATAGTCACCTAGTATGTGTTATGATCCGGCAACCCCGAAGTGACAATAATCGGGACCACTCCCGATGATGACCATAGTTTGAGGAGTTCATGTATTCACTATGTGTTAATGCTTTGGTCCAGTACTATATTAAAAGGAGGCCTTAATATCCCTTAGTTTCCACTAGGACCCCGCTGCCACGGGAGGGTAGGACAAAAGATGTCTTGCAAGTTCTTTCCCATTAGCACGTATGACTATATTCGGAATACATGCCTACATTACATTGATGAACTGGAGCTAATTCCGTGTCACTCTGTGTGATAACTATTACATGAGGAATCACATCCGACATAATTATCCATCAACGATCCAATGACTACGAGCTTTTCACATATTGCTTGTTACTTATTTACTTTACCGTTGCTACTGTTACAATCACTACAAAACTACTATCGGTACTTTTGCTACCGTTACCGTTACTTCCATATTACTTTGCTACTAAATTACCTTGCTGCAGATATTAAGTCTTGCAGGTGTGGTTGAATTGACAACTCGACTGCTAATACTTGAGAGTATTCTTTGGCTTCCCTTGTGTCGAATCAATAAATTAGGGTTGGATATTTTACCTTCGAAAACTTTTGCGATCCCCAACACTTGTGGGTTATCAGAGGCCGGCGCGGGGGAGGCTGGACGACGGGGGAGGAGAGCCGGCGCGGGCGAGGGCGGCCGGCGGGAGACGGCGGCAGCGACGGAGGCGTGCGAGTGAGAGTGTGTGAGGGGGAGAGTGAGGTCGAGCGCGGGTCAGACCATGGATAAGGTGCCCGTAGTAGTAGCGCTTGTATGTAGTAAGTGCTACTGCTACGTACAATAGCAGTAGCGCTTCCTTCATAAAAACGCTACTACTACGCCTGGCCTGCCGGCAACGACCTGACAATTTTAGAAGTAGCATGTTTTATTAAAACAACGCTACTGCTACGAACAATAGCAGTAGTGCTTCCTTCATAAAAGCGCTACTACTACGCCTGGCCTGCCGGCAACGGCCTGGCAATTTTAGTATTAGCGTGTTTTATTAAAACATCGCTACTGGTATGTGCATAGTAACAGCACTTGGCATGCGCAAGCGCTACTGATAAGTAGTAGTAGTAGCATTTTCTTATAAAAATCCCTACTACTAAGCTCCTATGTATAGGCATTTTCCTAGTAGTGTCATTGCATCACGATGCCTGCTCCGTCCTCACCGCTCCTCGTGGCAATTGAAGAGCTTGCAATGACTTTGGTCCTATGACCACCATTGAGGCAGTGCTCTTCCGCATGGTGGTGAAGGTGGCTTGCGCGGCCCTAGGCTTGTCCCAATG